>CM059447.1:22030519-23230519 GCA_030390025.1 Squalus acanthias
AGTGCCTTTACACTTACCTGCTGGATCCAGTGTTCCTGCCATACCCACCCCCCACGATCGGATACGCCCCGGCCCTTCCGATCTCCCCCGAACTACCCCCCGCCCCCCCCCCCGAGGCCTCTGACCTCGTCCCCCCACCCCTGCTCCCGAGGCCCCCGATCCCTCCTCTGGCCTTCGACCTCCCCGCTCTGGCCTCGACCCTCTTCCGGCTCCCAACCGCCCCCCCCCTCCACCCCCGCCGATGCCACTCAGGCCCCCAACCACCTCTCCCTGATGCTTCTCCGGCCTTCCCCCTCTGGCCCCAATCATCCTCTGGCCCCCAACCAAACCCCCTGATGCTCCTCCGGCCTTGCCCCTTCGGCCCGATCCGCCTCTGAACCCCGACCATACCCGTTCTCCCAGGTTTCCCGACCGTTTTCTCGCCCCTCCCCTGCTCCCAATGCACCTCCAGATTAAAGTTCCAGCCTTAGTGTCTAAATAAACATTGTAGTGTACCATTGGGCCACTTAGTATAGGAAGGACTATGGTTAGATCCCTAGTTAGATCCCTAGACCTCAACTATAGCAGCAGAGAAGTGAAAATCAGCTAGGGTTTCTGCTATTAATTGCTTGCCAGAGACCTCTGCTGAAAGTGCGTATCTTTGAATAAATAGAGGGTTTGACTCTACTACCATGGCCCCTACACATAAAGAATGACTGCGGGTTGGATTTTACCAACCTTGGCGGGTCCATGGCGGGCAACGTCAGTGGCGGATCCCGGCCTCGCTGCCAGCTCCAGCCCGCTGTCCAAAATGATTTTACGTTGATTGGGCTTGTTAAGCCCACCCAGCACGTTTGCCGGCCAATTGAAGGAAGCGGGTCTGATGACATCATTTGATGACACGTCATCAGCCGGTTTCCTTAAAGGGACCATGCGCAAATTTATTTTGACAGTTGTGCTGTCAGTGTTCTACAGCATTGAGGTGCTGCAAACACTGACGAGCACTGCACAGAGGTTCACGGCTGCACCCAGGCTCTCCCATGACTCCCTCTATATGCTTATGGAGAGAGTCACAGCACGCAGAGAGGTTCTCTTCCCTTCCAACGGGTGGAAGAGACCTCCCCAAGAGATCAGCACAGCCTGGTTGCACATTGCAAAGGAGGGCACAAGCAGGGATGTCGTCCGGAGGACCAGGCTGCAGTGGCGCAAACCTTTCAATGATTTCAGTAGATCACGACACTTTACTGCAAAGCCACACTCAACCTCATCCTGCTGTGCCTCTCATCACATCCCCATCACTGTGCCTTCCCTACCCTTCTCCTGCACATCCTTACTCACACCAACTTACCTTGCACCTCCACCCATCCCTCTCTATCTATATTATCGGTTCCCCATCTCACTAGCCACCCCTCACAGTCACTCTCATGTTAGTCTAATCATACCAACTAACAACACACAAGGGTAGGCACTTGTATGTTTTAGCCAATGTTCATGTAAAGTTTCTGTTAATGTGGTGTCAAATATTGAAAACTTTATTATGAACTCTTAGCGTTCTTGGGCAGATTTGTGTGCACCTTTGGAAGTGGCTTAGTGAGTTGCAGTGAATGGTGAGACATAATGGTACCCCCCGCAATGGAATGAGTGTGAAAGTGTGAAAAGAATGGCTTGGGCATTGTAGGGATGCTTTATGGTGTTGGTGTAGGATGGTGCCAATCTGGCACATCATGTGGTAGCCAGGGTGTACAGCATCAAATCTGGCCATGGTGAGGCCATCCCTGGCGTCCCGGGCAGCAATGTGGTTGGGTGTTGATGCCCTCTGTCCTGTGCAGCATCAGGTGATTGCGGAGAAGGTTGGTGTTGTTGTTGGTGCTGCTTGTGTGCCTGGTGCTGCTGGCGTTGGGGCTCATCGTGGTCCGATTCTGAGGACCAAGGTGAGACAGCATAAACAGCACCCATGTTGATGGAATAGATGGCAGGTGAAGTACAGATGACAGACGCATTGTCAATGGTGAGAGAGTTCTTCCAATGAGGTGAGACTGGATGGAGACTTTGCTGGAAAGACTTGCAGCCTGCAGAATCTGTGCTGGAAATAGACTGAGCAACAGTTTCTGCCTGAGGAAAGTGATTATCTGTCAGGTGGGAGCTTTTACTGTACATTTGATGCTGTCAAGTAATCAGCTGGAGCAATGGCTGCGGAACTCCTGCCTCAGGTTGACAGACAGAAAAACATACTGCAGTCAAACAGAGTCAGCATGGTTTTAGGAAAGGGAAATCATGTTTAACAAATTTGCTGGAGTTCTTTGAGGATGTAACAAGCAGGGTGGACAAGGGTGAGCCAGTGGATGTGGTGTATTTGGATTTCCAGAAGGCATTCGATAAGGTGCCACATAAAAGGTTACTGCATAAGATAAGAGCTCACGGAGTTGGGGGTAATATATTAGCATGGATAGAGAATTGGCTAACTAACAGAAAGCAGAGAGTTGGGATAAATGGGTCATTTTCTGGTTGGCAAACGGTAACTAGTGGGGTGCCACAAGGATCGGTGCTGGGGCCCCAACTATTTGCAATCTACATTAATGACTTGGATGAAGGGATCGAGTGTAATGTAGCCAAGTTTGCGGATGATACAAAGATGGGTGGGAAAGCAAGTTGTGCAGAGGACTCAAAGAATCTGCAAAGGGATATAGACAGGCTAGGTGAGTGGGCAAACAATTGGCAGATGGATTATAATGTGGGTAAGTGCGAGGTTATCCACTTTGGCAGGAAAAATAAAAAAGCAAACTATTATTTAAATGGAGAGAGATTACAAAATGCTACAGTTCAGAGGGACCTGGGGGTCCTTGTGCATGAAACACAAAAAGTTAGCATGCAGGTACAGCAAGTAATCAAAAAGGCAAATGGAATGTTGGCCTTTATTTCAAGGGGGTTGGAGTATAAAAGCAGAGAAGTCCTGCTACAACTGTACAAGGTATTGGTGAGACCACACCTTGAGTACTGCATGCAGTTTTGGTCTCCTTATTTAGGGAAGGATATACTTGCATTGGAGGCAGTTCAGAGATGATTCACTAGGTTAATTCCAGAGATGAGGGGTTTGACTTATGAGGAAAGGTTGAGCAGGCTGGGCCTATACTCATTGGAATTTAGAAGAATGAGAGGTGATCTTATCGAAACATATAAGATACTGAGGGGCCTCGACAGGGTAGATGCAGAGAGGATGTTTCCCCTCATGGGGAAATCTAGAACTCGGGGGCACAGTCTCAGAATAAAGGGTCGCCCTTTTAGAACTGAGATGAGGAGGAACTTCTTCTCTCAGAGGGTCGTAAATTTGTGGAATTCTTTGAATCAGAGAGCTGTGGAGGCTGGGTCATTAAATACATTTAAAGTGGAGATAGAGAAATTTTTGCAAGATAAGGGAGCAAAGGTTATGGGGAGCGGGCGGGGAAGTGGCTTTGAGCCCTAGATCAGCCATGATCTTATTGAATGGCGGAGCAAGCTCGAGGGGCCAAGTGGCCTATACCTGCTCCTATTTCTTATGTTCTTATGTGCTTCCCGAGCTGCGTGAATCCCGTGGCCATGCAGGGAAATTTAAAATGTAGGGGGAAAAAGGCTCTTAAGTGACTTTAAACTATTTGATAATGATTTCAATTAGGTCACCCGCCTCTGCTGGTTGGGTCACTGCCGCACCGGCAAACGAGCCCGAGGGAAAGACATGTGGGGACGGGATAACGGCGGGCTCGCGACCCGTTTCCAATTTTTTCAAATTTCCCACCCGACCCGCCTCCATTCCTGCCTGCTACCACCCCGGAAAATTCTGGCCTAGGTTTCAGAGACCTGCTGATGCCCAGACTCTACCACTAGTGACTGCATTCAGCAGAGAAAGGGTGTGGGAAGGAACCTGGGGAAAAGTAAGACATACTTAACTGTACTTGTTTAATTTTTTTGTTTAAACTTGCTTTTACCAGACTTTCTAATGGAGTGGTCTAAATACAGATTGGGAAGCAATTTTGGGTACAATTTACAAAATGGCTTTTCCTGCTGGCAATAGGGCATAATCAAATTGGCCAACTGCAGAAGTCTGGAGCAATCTTGTTTATAGGTATGCTTAAATCTCAATTATTTCAAATTGGCTCCAAAGTCAGAGTTTTCCAAATATCTGAACTTGAGCCCAATTTGGATTACGTTACATTTGGCATTAAGCACTAATCCCCCTGTCCAATAACTAGATTGCCTCAATATGCGTCTATAAAGTATGAAAATAAGTCTCTCATTCCTAGTCATTTACTGAATCTGACAGCAGCCTCACTACAAAAATATTCATCCACCCACATGTCGGTGTTAGCTCAAAATAATATTATGTTTGCAATGCATGTAATGCATGTAACTAAGCTTCTTTATGTCACTGACCTTTTTAGAAAATTACAAATGAATGGATTTGTGCCATTGTACCTTTTGGCATCATGATTTTAGCTTTAAAATTCAGGACCAGTAAAATTGGGAGCGGTTATATTAAAGGTAAGTAACTATGTTTACATTGGCCCGGATTTTACAGGGCCTTTGGTGCCATACGCACAATGTACACCATCGTAAGTGCCCTGCAAGTTCCGGGTTTCCGCATGCGATGCGCATGCGCGAAAACCTGGAACTTGCAATCTGTCAAGGTTCGCCTTGACAGATTGTACTCAACCGCTGTAAATTCACTTTTCGCTGGCGCAGGGTTGAGCTATTTGCTCAACTACTGCCCAGCAAATACCCACAAAACCATTATGCCTGGTAAAAGCAGGCGTAGGGCCTACTTTTACCATTGTAAGGGTTTAAATAAATATTAAAATACATTTTTTTAATGATTTAAACATTCACTGTTTAAAATTAGTTTAGGTTATTTTTGTCCAGTTTAAAAACGTTTAAATTTATTTTTCAAAAAATAAAATTTTTATTTTAAATGTTTAATTAAATGGTATTTTAATTAATTTTGAACATTTGATAATTTATTTTTATTTCAGTGTTGTGAAATTTTATTTATTTGGTGATTTTTATTATGCTTATGGGGATTCCGTATGTAAATGGAATCCCAAGCATAATAGGAATCCCCCTCTGTCATTGGTTGGCCTGGCCCACGTGATCCCAGGGACGCTTGCGAACTGCATGCGTCCCTGGGATCCGTGGGCCTTTATGCAGGCGTATGCCTGCAGGCCCAGGACTGCTGGAGTCCGAAGCTCCGGAGACACCGGGTAAGTACGTAGTTTTCTTGCGGTTCGGAGGCGTACGTGGGCGGCAAGCCTCCGACCGCAATTTCCAGGCTAGTGTTTTGCTTTACACATCAATCCCAATTTGATTATGCCCGATCACAAAAAGGAAAAGCCATTTTGTAAATTGTACCCAAAATTGCTTTCCAATCTGTATTTAGACCACTCCATTAGAAAGTCTTGTATAAGTGTGTCTTGTAAAAGGGCAGGAGTGGGGCAGCATCATACTTAAGATCAGAGTGCAGAACGTACCACCCTGTTCTCACCATCGTTCCGTCCACCACTATTTTGATTGGGGCCTTCTGATAAGCAGCCAAGGCTCCCGACAGAAACATGCAAGAGCCTCATTCTACATTGCAATTAGGGGTCCGATGCATTTTCAAGCACCAATAGGCAGAACAAGCACTGTGCACACTCTGACCAATGGTACTAGATGTACAGCAGCCTAACCAGTGGTCCTTAAAAGGCTCCTTTGAGTCGGCTCCAAAAATAGAGCAAGTAGATTTCTTTGCGATTTTTACGAGGCCATTACTACTCCTCCCGGCCATGAAAAAAATTGACCCACCTAATCATGCCCTCCCCTGGGATCGCCCCCCCTATCAGAGAAAATCCTGGCTCAGGTCCGTAGAAGAGCTGCTGGATTTTCTGTCCTCACCATGATGACTAGGAATACTACATTAAATGTTAGTGACAATAAATCTTTAATGGGTGTCGTAAAATCTTTTATTGACCGCTTTAGAAACATCTGGCTAAATGAATCAAACACTCAAGATTATATGCAAATACTAAATGGGCTGCTAATTCCATCCTGTTTTAAATGTTCATATGTTAGTTTAAAAGATACTAATAGGTTATAGATGTTTTTGTACTGATGGCTTTTGAAAATATGTTCAGTGAAATTTCTGAAAACATTTCATGATGCAAGCAGGCAGACAAAAATATTACAGCATTTTCAATTCATACATAGGAAAGCAAAAGGCTCAATGTTACAATTGCTGCAAATGTTTCTCCTTTCGTGCATTTCTTTCACTTTCAATAAATGGTTCAAAGATTTAATTAGCTTAAACACGGTTACAGCCATCCCCATGATATTATTTGCAGAAAGGTAGTTTTACTCCCACCCCCACCCCCCAATTTTCTCCCCCTCCCCATCACTCCTGATGATGTGGACTCCTTGCTTGGATCCAGTTCCATGGCCACCCTCTGGGACAGCACTCAAGTAACTAAATGGCAACCAGGAGCAGGAACCCTGGCCAAGTTTCCTCTCCCTCATCCAATTGTAGCATTCTCACCGTTGCCATTGCTGAGATCAGCTAACTAAATACAGACCAGGGATTGAAAAATAGAAGAAAACAGCCAAACTGCTCTAACTGTCGAGAGCCTGTCAAGTGTTTACATCAGCTGCAGCTCTGAAAGGCAAGTGGAAAGCAAGAAAGCAACAGAAAAATGGAAATGTTTTAAAACTACTTTCAGGAATGTCAAAAGTAAATGTATTCTCAAGAGAAAAAGAACCTGAATAGAATAATAAAGCAAGTTTTAGAACAGGTAAAGGGATGATGGATTATACATAGCTGGTGAGGCAAAGAAATGTTTTAGCTGTGGTAATAGATTCAAATGGTATATTAAGGACCAGATAGGTTCTTTAAGGGATAAGTAGGGTAGAAATATTATGCAAGATCGAGAAATGGAGGATGTGTTGAATAGATTCTTCACATCTGTTTTTATAATTGAAGCCTGCAGGCAATTTCCATATCCAGTTAAACCGACATATGTAGTAGTCAGTGAAGCATGGGTTATGAACAACTCCAAGGGATAAAAAACACAGGACACCTGAACATATTGAGATTTAAGTAAGAATCCTCAAGGAAAGAAAAACGGGAATAAGAAAGGCTTTGGCTAATAATTTTAGGAGCTCCATCTATTTACTTCAGACCAACGCAGACTTTGAGGTGACCTGATAGAGGTCTATAAAATAATTAACGTGCTGGATAGCGTCCCTATTGATAGATTATGCCAGTTTAACAGATTGGGGAGGACCAGGGAACCTGAGTTTAAACAATGTCAGAGTAGGAATATGATGTGGAGATGCCGGTGTCGGACTGGGGTGGACAAATGTGAGAAGTCGCACAACACCAGGTTATAGTCCAACAGCTTTATTTGAAATCACAAGCTTTCTGAGCGCTGCTCCTTCGTCAGGTGAAGTGAAGAGATGCACATAGGCACAGCATATATAGTCAGAGAACACTGCCAGATGATTACAGTTAATCTTTCTAACTGCCCTTTATCACACCTCGGCAGAGAGATAATCACGGCAATCAAAGGTGTGGATGGTGTCCAACCAGGTCAGTCAGGAATAGACTTGGATGTTAGGCGGTTCTTCTTTTCCCAGAGAGCCTCTGGAATACATTGCCAGCTGGTGTGGTGGGTGCTGACTCTCTGCCTTCAAGAGGAAGCTGGACCAGTTCCTGACTGGGGCAGAGATCACATCATATAGAAGGTAGGTGTCTTTATCGATAACACTCGGTCCATGTGATCTCCTGATCGCCTGAGGGGGTTGAGAAGGAATTTTACAGCATTTTCTTTCCCTTATTGGCCCTGTGTTTTTTCTGTTTTTTGCCTCTCCCAGGAGATTACATGGCTGTGGGGGTGGGTGTGAGGTGGCGGTGGGAGGGGTGAGGGGGAGGTCGGGGGGAGGGAAGAAGTGTTTAGCCGTGATGGCCCAGCCATCGTGGTGTGGGGCAGGCTTGAAGGACCAGCTGGTTTTTCAATGCCCGGCATTTTCGTATGCTCGTATCAATACAGCAGTTAGAAACCTTGCCAAAAATAACAATTATTCAAAATATTTCCTCCTGCACTGTGAAAAGATCAGTTATAGATGCAACTCAAATCATTGCTTGGTAGCCAGAGGAGAGAGTCTAAATATTTATGGATGGGGTAATAATTTAAAATAATGAAAGGAAAGTGAATATACCTCACTACTGTGAGAGTGCAATCGAAAATGAAGGCTGCAGTCGGGTAAAGGTGGAGTTTCTGTACCTTGTGTTAATTTAGGTGTTGGACTTGGCTCACTGGTAGCAATTAAGCTTCTGAGTCAGAAGGTCATGGGTTCAAGCCCTACTCCAGTGACTTGAGTACATTGGCCCAGAAATTGATCTCGCTCTGTTCCCGCGGGGGTAAGCCTTTCCCGCGATGTCTCACCTCGCTTATGCTTTTTCTGATCCAGCTCGCACGAAATTGATGTTCCAGACATCAGCTGTGCTGGGCTTGCGTATCCCAGCGGCGTAGTTAATTCGTGCGAGCTGTGGGATCACGTGACTCAGTTAGAGCCAATGGCAGCACACCATCTTCCATTCATAAGTCTCACAGCATGGCTGAGAGACTTATGAATCTTACACCCCCCCAAAATAACAGCTAAACCTCAATTAAATTTAAAAAAACAACCATCACATTAATAAAATAAGTATAGTTAATTAAATTAACCATTTTAAATAAAAAATTAAATTTTTGAAAAAATTTAAAATCTTTTAAAAAGTTATAAAAATAAACTTACCTGTCTTTAAAGTCTATAAAAAAGATATACCTGTAAAAAAAAATTCAAAAAAATACTTAATTCACTACTTACCTTCTTAAAAGCGGGTCTTACTCCTCCTTTTTACATTTCCAAAATCTTCAGTACTTACCTGCGCGTCCAAAGCATGAAGTGCACAGCGTGCGCGCAGCCTGTAGCGCGCACGCGATGCACTCCGGCCCCGCCCCCTTTTCGGAAGAGCAATTGCCGGTTTTCAGCGCATGCGCAGGGCATGCAGAAAACCGGCAATTGGAGTGGGAATACGCGAGAGTATGCAGTGCGTACTCTCGCGTCCCGGGATCAATTTTCGGCCCACTATCTCGGCTGACACTTTGGGCTGAATTTTGCCGGCGCTCAGAGGGCGGGTTTGGAGGCGGGTCTGCTGTCAAAATCGAAATGATTGACAGTGGGTTGGGAACCCGCTGCGAACCCGCCTCCACGTAAGTTTCCAAAGTGTCAGGTCTGCGATTTCAGAACAGACCCGACACCAAGTGGCGGGGGAGGCATTTAAGAAACTTAACTGCTTGTGAAGTGCTTGTTTAGTATTATTTTGCCAGCCATTTTCTATTTTACCACATTTTTAATGGGGTTCACGTCGTTCAGAGATCACATCAGGTAAGTAGGTCGGGCTCTCTATATCTCCCCATTGCTGTGAATAGGTGACAGCTGCAAAAGTGATATTGCTACAACTGTTGGTGAGACCACACCTGGAGTACTGCGTACAGTTTTGGTCTCCTTATTTAAGGAGGGATATACTTGCATTGGAGGCAGTTCAGAGAAGGTTCACTAGATTGATTTTGAGATGAGGAGGTTGTCTTATGAAGAAAAGTTGAGCAGTTTGAGCCTATACTCATTGGAGTTTAGAAGAATGAGAGGTGATCTTATTGAAACATATAAGATTCTGAGGGGGCTCGACAGGGTAGATGCTGAGAGGAGGTTTCCCCTCGTGGAGGAATCTAGAACGAGGGGGCATAGTTTCAGAATAAGGGGTCGCCCATTTAAAACGGAGATGAGGAGAAATTTCTTCTCTCAGAGGGTGGTGAATCTTTGGAATTTCTACCCAAAGAGTTGTGAAGGCTGGGTCTTTGAATATATTTAAGGTGGAGATAGACAGATTTTTGAACTATAGGCGAGTCAAGGGTTATGAGGAGAGGGCAGGAAAGTGGAGTTGAGGCCAAGATCAGATCAACCATGATCTTATTGAATGGCAGAGCAGGCTTGAGGGGCCAAATGACCTACTCCTGCTCCTATTTCTTATGTTCTTATGAAAGCTACCATTTCACAGCTAGTCACTTTCCAATGTCAGAAGCTTGAGCCTTCAGGACTTGGAGGACACTTTTGAGCTGTATGCAGTTTGGAAGTGTTTGAAGTAAACTCTCTATCCACTGTCATGTCCTTGGAGCAAGCTCTCTCACCATTGACAGATCGCTTCTGTCATCTCAACTTCAGCTGCCATCTATTCCAGCAACATCAGTGCCCTTGAAATAATCTCACCATTGGTTCCTCCGAATCACTCCATGATCAGCCCCAACACCAACATCACCAGGCACACCAACATCACCAACAACAATACCAACCTTCTCCGCAATCACCTGGTGCTACACAGGACACAGGGCATCAGCACCCGACAACATTGCTGCCCGGGAGGCCAGAGATGGCATCACTATGGCCAGATTTACTTCACTTGATGCTGTACACCCTGGCTGACACATGATGCGCCAGGTTAACACTACCCCACACCAGCACCATAAAGCATTCCTACAATGACCAAGCCATTCCTTTCACACTCATCACCATTGCAGGGGATACCGTTATGTCTCACCATTCACTGCAACTCACTAAGACACTTCCAAAGGTGAGCACAGATCTGTACAATAAGACAAAGTGTTAAAAATAAAGATTTCAATGTTTAACAACACATTAGCAGAAAATTTACATGAACATTGCATAAAACACCCAAGTGCCTACCCTTGTGTGTTGTTAGTTGGCATGATTGCACTAGGATGAGGGTGAGTGTGAGGGATGGCTAGTGAGATGGGGAAGTGATAATGTAGATAGAGAGAGATGGGTGGAGATACAAGGTAAGTTGCAAGGTGTGAGTAAGGATGTGCAGGAGTAGGATAGGGAAGGCAGAGTGATGGGGATGTGTTGAGTGGCACAGCAGGATGATGTTGAGTGTGGCTTTGCAGTAACGTTTCGTGATCTACTGAGATCATTGAAAGGTTTGCGCCACTGCAGCCAGGTACTCCTTATGACATCCCTGCTTTTGCCGTCCTGTGCAATGTGCAACCAGGCTGCGTTGGTGTCCTGGGGAGATCTCTTCCGCCCTTGGAGGGGAAGAGAACCTCCCTGCATGCTGTGACTCCCTCCATAAGCATATGGAGGGAGTCATGCAAGAGCCTGGGTGCAGTTGTGCACCATTGTGCAGTGCTTGTCAGTGTTTGCAGCACCTCAATGCTGTAGAACACTGACAGCACAACTGTCAAAATGAATGTGGCCATGGTCCCTTTAAGGAAACCGACTGATGACACGTCATCAAATGATGTCATCAGACCCGCTTCCTTTAATTGGCTGGGAACCCCGCAGGGCGGGCTTAACAAGCCCTATTAATGGAAAATCCTTTTTACAGAGCGGTTGCAGCCGGGAACGGGACCAGAACCTGCCAACCACCTCTCCCGCCACAATCCTGCCTCCGCTGGCGAAATCGCGGCCTTTAATGCAATACGGAGGGAGTGCTGCAATGTCGGAGGTGCCGTCTTTCAGATGAGATGTTAAACTGAAGCCCCATCTGCCCACTCAGGCGGATGTAAAAGATTCCGTGGCATTTTTTGAAAAGAGAAGGGGAATTCTCCCGGTGTCTTGACTAATATATAACCCTCAACCAACATAATTAAAACAGATTATCTGGTCATTATCTCGTGTTGTTTATGAGAGCTTGCTGTGTGAAAATTGGCTGCTGCGTTTCCCCACATTAGAACAGTGACTGCATCTCAAAAGTACTTGATTGGCTTGTGTTAATTCAAATAACATCTAATACCGTCGCTAGCATTGGCGATAAAGAAACAGTTCTCCCTTGGGAATCACTTGCTGCGTATTTGTGCTGGGGTCATCAGTAAATGCTGTTAAGAGGGAAGATTGGCCAAGACATTTTATTGGAAGTTAAAGGTGACGATGCAGTTTAAGGGGTATGATAAAGCGTAACTAATTATCACTGATTTTTATTTGAAGAAATCATGTCCTGTTGATAACATACATGAATGCAATCAAACACAAATCTTAGCCACCCGTTCTGATTAGATCTCCATGGGACAACGGACAGCTGACTAACAGAAGTCTTTCTAAAGTTTAAATATCTAGATCATTTTTGAACAGCTAATTCAAACCATAACTTTCACAATTTATAAGTATAGGTTGATTTTTCATGACTATTCCAATTAAGTTTTTCTTATTAGAAGCATACGTATTCGAAAAGGTCACAAAGGATAAAAATAAAAGAATATGAACTTCAGAATGATTTAATTTCAGTAATTAAAAATTACATACCAGTGATGAGAGTAATGGAAATATAATAGCAAATAAATGCCAATTAAAATGCTTTAAGTGGTAGTTATAATACTAAATAATTGTATATTTGAATCTATGAAAATTAAAAACATTTTATTAAAAAAACTTGCAATTATCATGCAGTAGTAATAAAAGTAGGATGCAAAAAGCAGACATATTAACAGGGTTATCATGAGTGAAGGGCTCAATACCTTTGCTTTCTTTAGAAGTCTCTGCAGTTCATGTTGAGGTAGCAGGCCATGGTTTTTGACAAACACAGGCATCTCCGGTGGCCAGTGTGTCTCGTAGTAAACAGTTCCATGGATCTCCATGTATCTACTAATAACTTCAAGATACTTCGCCTTTCCCTGAAGAGCACAAAATTAATGATAGTCAATAACTTCTAAAGAAATGATCTCAGGCAGAATAAATTATGCTATTACGTTGATGACACATAGCATACAAATTGCTTCGCATTGTCCCTGCAGAATATCAGTCAAGCTTCTCTGTGTTTTTACTATGTGCTGAAGTATGAGTTGGAGTATGTGTTTTGATCCCACGCTTGAATGAAAACTAAATGGAATGAGATAATTTGTACTGATCAGTGACTCTGCAGTTGTCTACTTGTTTCCCACCTCTATAACTGTTGCTTTGACCCTAATCAGCAGTCAATACTGCAACTTGCCTGGCCAACTGTTTATCTTGGTTAGACCATTGGCAGACACCTTTCCTACCCAAGAAAAGAACTTGGGTCCTTAGAGCAATTAGTGCTCTGATGAAAGTTGATGATTGATTGCAGCTCAGTTAAATATAATAATATAAACTAGGAGAAAACACCCCCAAAAAATGGAAATGAGAACAGGCTTTTGTATACAAAGTTTGGATCACCAAACTTGTTGGCCCGGAACTTGCGGTTGTAATGACGGCGAAACAGAGTAATGACAGCAAAACTGTCAACGCTCACCGTCATTATTCTGTGAAACTGACAGCAACTTCTGGCATCCACACATGTGCAGTTAAATGCGGAAATCCAGAAGTTGCTGTCAGTGACTCCTCGCTCATTCACAGGGTGCGCTGTTGAATTCCTCGCAGATGGAAATCTTACAAATCACTTGAAATGACATGAACATCCACTTTTTACACACTAATCTCGCTGTAAAAACCCTCAAGTAAGTTAAGCCTTGTTGAACGAGGTGTAACTGGGTTTTTAATGGCACACTAAGTTAAAATTACTGCTGAACAACCTCTCTGGCCCTGAGAAACTAATTTTATATTTGTGGAATGTCAAATTTCTCCATTATGATACAAATTCCATGGATTTTTAGAATATTTTTTTTAAATTAAAGTTTGTTTATGATATTTCAGCTTCTACCTTAATCCCATGTGCATGTCCTGATCTTTATTTCGCTCTCTGTAAAATTATTAAAAATGAAGGATAATCAGTGCTTTTTACTTCCTGGTTTGCTGTCTGTGAGAATTCTTCAATGTGATTGGCTGCTTAGTCTGCTTGATGATATTACTGTTGCTGGACGCTGGAGATCCCCTATAGGTGGTGCCAAAATGAAATTAACACCGGGAAAGGTGAAATCCATGCCACAGAGATCGCTAGATCTTTGTGGCCAGCTTTCTTCGAGGTCAGTGGCGAGCAGCGTCACTTCGCCGCTGACTGCAAAATCCGGGCCATTGACTGGGGCTATGAATAATAGTGAAGAAGCACAAGCAAAGATTTTGTAGAAAGCTAGAAATAGCAATGAGTTTTCCAACCATATAATTTGCACTAAAGACTTCTCATTTTTATGTCTCATATGCAGTGAAACCTTTTCAAATGAGAACCTTGGCAGACAAAAATGCATCAACATAATAAATCTTTTATACAACTCAAAGTATAGTTATAGTTTTCGCTGTGAAAGAAAATCACAACTCATACATTTACAAATACTGTAGATAGGTTTCTTCACATTATAAAATTATCCTCACTCGTTTGATACAAATCCTTCACCAGGTGAGGGCTGTGCTTCTAATGGGGCTGGAAATTGCGGTCGGAGGCTTCCCGCGGGCGAATCCCTCCGAACCGCAGGTAAACGCCGCACCTATCTGGTGCCTCCGCACCTTCAAAGACTCACACTCCTGGGCCTACAGGCGTACGCCTGCGTAAAGGCCCACGTATCCCAGGAGCGCATGCGGTTCGCAAGCGTCCCATGGATCAAGTGGGCCATCCCAACCAATCACAGGGCTGAATTTTGCCGGCGCTCAGAGGTCGGGTTCGGAGGCGGGTCCGCTGTCAAAATCCAAAAGATTGACAGCGGGTCGGTATCCCACTCTAAACCTGCCTCCTTGTGAGTTTCCCTAGTGACAGTTCTGCCTGCACTTTGCAGACACGGCTCTAAGCAGCAGGTCATTCAATTGTGCGAGTTAAGAGGATGTTTAAAGCAATTTAATTACCATTTTACCAGGTACAAAGCATTTTCCCAGGTTTTCCACGAGGTTCCCGTCGCTCGGGGATCTCGCCAGGTAAGTATGTCGGGTTCTGAACAACTCTCCATTTCTTTCATTAGGTGACAGCTGCAAAAGTGGTTTAAAACCTGCCATTTCACAGCTGGTCACTTTCCAATCTCAGAAGCTTCAGCCTTCAGTAGTTGGAACCCACTTTTGAGCTTTATGCACTTTTGAAGTGTTTGGAGTAATCTCTCTATCCACTGTCACCTCCTTGGAACAACCTATCTCAACACTGATCACTTCTGTCATCTCAACCTCACCTGCCATCTATTCCATCAGCATCGGTGCCCTTGAAAAAATCTCACCTTGATCCTCAGAATCCCAACATGATCAGCCCCAACACCAGCATCACCGGGCACACCAGCAGCACTAACATCCACACCAGCCTTCTCCGCAATCAACTGATGCTGCACTGGACACAAGGCATCATCACCCGTGCACATTGCTGTCCTGGATGCCAGTGATGGCCTCACCATATCCAAATTTGCTTCACTTAACACTGTACACACTGGCTGCCACATGATGCACCAGGTTGGCACCACCCCACACCAGCACCATAAAGCATCCCTACCATGTCCAAGCCATTCCTTTCACACTCATCACTATTGGGGGGGGGGGGGAGCGGGTACATTATGTCTCACCATTCACTGGAACTCACGAAGACACTTTCAAAGGTGCACACAAATCTGTCCAAGAATGCAAAGTGGTGACAATAAGGATTTCAATGCTTGACAACACATTAACGGAAAGTTCACACAAACATTGGCTAAAACACCCAAGTGCCTACCCTTATGTGTTGTTAGTTGGTATGATTACACTAGGATGAGGATGAGTGCGAGGGCTGGCTAGTGAGATGGAGAAGTGATAATATAGATAGAGAGGGATGGGTGGAGGTGCAAGGTAAGTTGGTGTGAGTAAGGATGTGCAGGAGTAGGGTAGGGAAGGCAGTGTGATGGGGATGTGATGAGAGGCACAGGAGGATGAGGTTGAGTGTGGCTTTGCGGTAACATTTCGTGATCTACTGAGATCATTGAAAGGTTTACGCCACTGCAGCCTGGTCCTCCTGACGACATCCCTGCTTGTGTCCTCCTGTACAATGTGCAACCAGGCTGCGTTGGTGTCCTGGGGAGGTGTCTTCCGCCCACTGGAAGGGAAGAGAACCTCCCTGCATCCTGTGACTCCCTCCATAAGCATATGGAGGGAGTCATGGGAGAGCCTGGGTGCAGCATTGCACCTTTGTGCAGTGCTTGTCAGTGTTTGCAGCACCTCAATGCTGCAGAACACTGACAGCAGAACTGTCAAAATCAATTTGGACATGGTCCCTTTAAGGAAACCGGCTGATGACGCGTCATCAAATGATGTCATCAGACTCGCTTCCTATTAATTGGCCGGGAACATCGCAGGGCCGGATTAACAAGACCCATCATCTTAAAATCTTGTTGGAGGCTGGGATCGAGACAGATGCCAGGTCCCCACACACCACGAACATCGCCCACCCCGGACCCACCGAGGTTGGAAAAATCCAGCCCACAAAGGGGGATTCCCATTATGCTTATGGGGATTCCATTTACGTACGGAATCCCCATAAGCATAATAGGAATCCCCTAAGAGACACACTTTCACAACACTGAAATAAAAATAAATCATCACATGGTCAAAATTAATGAAAATACAATTTAATTAAACATTTGAAACAAAAATTAAATTTTTTGAAAAATAAATGTAAACATTTTTAAAGGGGCCAAAATAACCTAAACTAATTTTAAAGGTATTTGTATGGTTAAATCATTTAAAAATATGTATTTTAATATTTATTTAAACCCTTACTCTGGTAAAAGAAGGCCTTACGCCTGCCTTTACCAGGCATAAGGGTTTTGTGGGCATTCATTGGGCAGTAGTTGGGCAAATAGCCCAACTCTCCGCCAGCGAATGTCCATTTGCTGCAGATGGGTACGATCTGTCAAGCTGAAACTTGACAGATTGACAGATTGTAGGGCACTTACGACTGTGTATGCTGTGCGTACGTGGTTATAGGCCCTGGAAAATCCTGGCCAATATCTCTTGTAATGATGTCTCGTATTCACAGCATACTAAGTAGCTTATTTTTCACCTCGTGCCTTTGTTATTTGCATTTCACCAAACAAACCTCAACACTGTGTCAATCTGATTGTATCCTTAATATTTTTGATGACCTTTTGGACTTAAGCAGCTAAACAGATCATTGGCCCAGATTTTGCGGTAAGAATGATGGTGAGGCTATCAGCGCTCACCGTTATTAAGGAGTAAATCGGACAGCAACTTCTGGCGTCCGCACAAGTACAGTTAAATGCGGAAATCAGGAAGTTGGTATCCGATTTGCCCTGCTGCTCCACATGCTTCGCTATACTGCTACCTCGCCGTGAGACTCAGAATTAAAATACAAGAAGGCCGTGAGTTGCTGTACTTACCCACTCGTTACCCACATAAACACGCCAGAAAAAGTGAATTTTTAACGCCGTGATAAATCTTAATTACTGCCAAACAACCTCTCTGGTACTGAAAATTTACTAAGTGTGGAGTCTCATTCCTTCAGATTTTAATTATTGTTGGCGATTTAAATTTTTTTTTAAAATTCAACATTTTAAAAACTTTTTCTTTCTGTCTCTTTTATCGTGCTCTCTTAATTACATCTTTCTTTTCCTCTCTTTATTTCGCTCTCTGTACATGATTTTAAGTTGAATTAAATATACTAATTTATTCTTCCTGGTTCAGACTCTGCGGGGGGCGATTTTCCCCAGATACTTTAGACGCTAAAGAGCCTCCGAGGTGGCCAAGATGGGGTCTTAAGCTGTAACGCCAGTTTGGCCTGTGTTTAGCACAAGATGCCATTTTGGTAAAGGAGTTGAACTTGCGCGAGGAACGGCTGCCCGGAGGATCATTAAGGAGCTGATTGCCACTTAAATTGCTTGCTACTGCTCATTAAGGAGGCTGCACAGCATTTTGGTGGATAGCCCTTGATCTAACGCTCTCTCCTAACAGTGACCAGTCTTTGTTGAGGATTTCGAGCGCTACTTAAAGGTATATTATCTTTTACTGCTGTTGGAGGTTTGCAGAGGACTTGTGAAACACATTAGGAGAATTTCTGGGACACTTTGTCAAGACTTCACCAACACTCTACCAACATTTATTCTGGAAATTTTCTGAGTACTTCACCTAAAAAGAGTAAGTGCTGTGCTACTCTGCCTTATTGGACAACTTATAGGAGTCACCCCAGGAGAAAGGGAGTGCTTGATCATTAGCACCTTGGTCTGCAGGAGAAATAGGAGGAGGACATGAGGTCAGGCAGAGCAGCACCAGCTGCTGCAGGAGCGGGACCAGAGGGACAGGGAGACGTCTTCCCCCCTGTAGGTACAGGACATCCCTCCTCCTCTGGACCTCCTCCACCAGGACCTCCTGTGCCGCGTCCGAGAATCTGTGCGCCCTCTCCCTTGGTTCCGGAGCCATCCTGAAACGTGCCGCTGTGTCAGCCAGCGCACTCCACACCTTCAGTGGAAGTGGGTGAGTGGAGCCCACATATACTGCTCCATGAAAATTGCGTCTAATCAGCGCTTGAGTGCGAAGCCTGCAGGTGTTTGTTTTAGCGCCTCCAGGCAAGTTCAAATTATGGTAATCAGCAATTAGGATCAAAACTGTGTGCTAAAACCAGACTTTCAAACAGGCATGTCTCGTTAACACAGCACCCATTTAGCGCCTGTTTTCAACCTTTCACCAAAATAACCCCTGCGTAGCTCAGTGAGGATTCTTCAATCTGATTGGTTGAAGAGACACTCTGTTGCTTTCCCTGCTCACACACACCAGAGATCCCCTGTAGAGGGCGCCGCGCTGAAAAGGCTCTCTAGTAACCGTAAGTTGCCACTCAAAAGCCCACGAAAAGTCTGTGGACAGCTATAAGCGTAATGAACGGTGAGGCGCCGTTCCTTCACCGCTGACCGCAATATCCGGGCCAGTGACTCTTGGTGTTTTTTCTAAGCTTTATATATAGCCACTTTACTCAGCTGTTGTGCGCATGTAAAGGTTTATCTTAATGCATAGATTGTGAACTCGTGTTGAACTTTGACTTTTATTTATAAGAGCAGCAATATTTTAAAATAATTTTATTTAAAAGTGTTGTATTTATATGTATTTAGAGATAAAATATCAGTAGCTGCATTTCCTGAGGAAACAGATCAAACAAAAGTTATTTAATCCCTAATTCAGATCTGTGTTAGTGAAAAGGTTCAGTAGGTAAAGAAAAAACAACTTTTCTCTTTATCTGTGCTTTCTTAATGTTAGTCCCTAACAAGGGGGCATAACCTTAAAATTAGAGCAAGGCTGTCCAGGGGTGATGTCAGGAAGCACTTCTTCACACAAAAAAGTAATGGAAATCCAGAACTCTTTCCAAAAAGCTATTGAGGCTAGGTCAATTGAAAATTTTAAAACTGAGATTAATAGATTTTTGTTAGGCAAGGGTATTAAGGCTTATGGAACCAAGGCGGGTAGATGGAGTTAAGATACAGTTCAGCCATGATCTAATTGAATAAAGGAACAGGCTCAAGGTGCTGAATGGCCTACTCCTGTTCCTAAAGCAGATACCTTCAAGCTTAAAATAGCTAAGCAAGATTTATTGTGAGATTCTATTTTTTATTAAATTCTGTTTGAATCACATTAAGTCAAACAGGAGATCAACCAAGCTCTAAGTAAAGAAAGTGAGCATGCTAACTGAATAAGAATGATTAAATCTGAAAAGAATTCTTTATTAGTACCGGTGCAGATGCAGCTATAAATAAATTCAATAGCTATGAAAAATTATTGATCAGGCTACAAATTAATGTCAGATAAATTAATCTGTTTTATTAGTCATTTTAATAGCTATTGTTTTTGGAACGGAATTTGACTCCTTTTACAAGATCACAATCTGTCTTTATTCTTGTTCAGAGCATTCTTTCAGCAGTTGTGTTCTAACTTGATTTTTAACATCTCATGCAAGACCTTACCTAATGAATAACAGCGCTACCTCGAAGACTAGGTTCCCTCCCCTGAATACATATATAATCACATATTATAGTCTTAAACATTATTCTTAATAAAGCTCAATTCTCAAATATATAATAAAAAGGCATGAAAGGTCAATAGAAACCACACAAAGTGTGTTATAATATCACCTGAAGACAACAGTCACTAATTGTATTCAATAGTGGCCTGACACTTTTTTTATATATATATATCATGGGGTTAAACAGAAATGGCTACACAATATTTAATTAAAAAGGTTAACAAAAAAGAGGAAAAAAAATCAGATAGACATTTGTAAAAGTAGGTGAAATGACTCAGTGACAATAAATGTTATTGGACAGCAAATCCTGGTGGGCCAAGCTCCTCACCGGAAGTGCGTATTCGGAAAATCAGCCCAAAGTAGCGGGCAAAAAGCCTTTGAAAATGGCTGTTGTAGTTTAAACATTCAGGGCATTTTTGTTCTGCCCATCAATGGAATAACATTTGTTCTGTGAAAATCTTTCACGATGGATATGATTTTGTGGCCTGAAAACGCATGCCAACGTACTCAGAAAGGCAAGAACAAATAGACAGGGGTTAGTAAAGGGATACTCAAGATGTTAGATGTTGTGCTTCCGAGTCTCATCTGATTTTCGGGCAATGTCTGTCTGGACCAGCTGGGGCTCCATACGCTAAGAAATAGTAAAGCCTTACCAGAAAGCATTACAATAACTCATTCTTATCGGTTCTAACAGAAACCATACGCTCCTCATTAGCAGGACACAGCTAATCAAATGAAAAGTTCAAACTTAATAAGTCACCGACTGGTGAGTTCAACAGACCTCACCACTGTGTAATAGTAAAGCTTACCTACAATTCTCTATCCAGAGTGTAAGCATATGAAACACCAATCAGTATTAAACTGACATGCAATCACACAGGTGACAAAAAGTATTTGGTGGTATATATTAAGAAATTCATACCAGTGCACTGGGAAGGGCTCTTTTGCAGTTGGGGCTAATGCACCTCCATAAGGTAGAGTTGGGGAAGTTTTACTTTACATCTAACTTGTGCTATACTTTGTGAAGGAATAAGCCATATAACCTATTCAGAAAAATACACCATGCTATGAAAGAATTCTGGCCTTATTAAAACATGACAAACTGGGTTTGGAAATCTGGAGGCCTCAACAATCTAAAGCTGTGATAGCTTTCTGGCCATAGAGATAAGATAGTTGTTGACACTGAATCAATAACCTTATTGAAACAGAAGGTTAAAGGCTCCAGACAGTCTGAATCTTTGGGAACAAACAATGGATCACCCTGGTTAAGGTGTTCTAATTTACACTTCATAAAGAGGCACAAACAAAAGGCCTTAGTAAAAATGACATCAAATAAAATGCACCTGCTGTTACACCGTTTTTTATGGTAAGCTTGGAACACCTAGAGGAGAGACATGATTCTGCATTGCTACCAGCTAAAGTGACTGTAAGAATTGCAGGGGTCAGCAGAAAAATGACTAGAGATAATTAGCTTACATCAGCAGAAAACCTTAAAGGAAATACCACTGAAAAAGGGTATAAATATTGAACTCTCAAATGGGATAATAGATTCGCTGTAAAGGGGCAAAGCGACTCTCAGGCTTCAGAGGCGGCTCTGTAAGTCTACAACTCTTTGTACCTCGGGGATCAAAGGTACTGTATTTGATTTTGGTGGATATTCTGAATAAGACTAAGAACTGTAAAACTGTAGCGAAGTTAAGATTTGAGAGTAAGGATCTCTGATAATAAGATTGTAAAGCTTTCTCTTTTTGGAACTGTTAATGTTGGATTGAGTCACCAACTGTAAAATACATGTCGGTTCTTTAATAAATCTATATATTTTTAGAATTGTCTCACATAATACTCCTGTATCAAACTCGCGAACTCACTCTCTGTACACTCTTTGGTGAGGAGTTGCAGAATTCTGGGGGAGTTTTCCGGACCCTCATAATATCCGAACGTTACAGTCTAGCTAAACTTATTAAAAGTGCTATCTGGAGGATGGTAACATTTTCAGGTTGTTCCTTTCCTTTAGGGAGAGATGGTCCAGACCTTTAGACCCAATTAAGTGTCTTTAGGATTCGACTACCTCAAACTTTAGTTGAAAGTGAACGTCTGAGGAATACGCCTGATCTGGGGTAGCCCTAAAGGGGCTAGGACTAGTAATTATCCCTTCAACTTGACTTGTGGTCAACACTGATACTGGTGATAAAAATGGGTGAAAAGAGCATTCCCCAACATTGTGGTTCATAATACTTTGATGGGTACCCGCTTCCCATAAAATTGAGCTAAGGCACGCAGTACACCCCAGTGTGGGCAGCAAGTGCAAGGGGTGCCCTTATCCACATGCCAGGAAAGTGCCTGGTGCTCAGTAGCCCTTCACTGGCTGATGCCTCCCGATAATGTGGCCCTGGTGTTCCCAGTGTGGCATGACAGAAGTGCCCAGGTCACCAGTTAATTATGCAAATGAACTATCTTGCAAGGTCGCCCCATTTTTGTGCAGGTGCCAAGAATGATTGTGCTTTGCTGGTGCCATTAGTGCAGATCTTGGGTTGCATTATTGGCCCCAGTGATCCCTCTTAAAGATTCGCCTACAGAATAACAATGGTCTCATGTCTGCTGTATCTAACAAATCTAACAAACACTAAATAGAAACATAGGAACAGGAGTAGGTCATTCATCTCTTCGAGCCTGTTCCGCCATTCAATTAGATCATGGCTGATCCATATCTTAACTCCATCTATCCACCTTGGTTCCGTAACCCTTAATACCCTTGCCTATCAATTTCAGTTTTGAAATTTTCAATTGACCTAACCTCAGCAGCTTTTTGGGGGAGAGAGTTCCAGGTTTCCACTACCCTTTGTGTGAACAGAGAACCTACCATTTTTCCAAATTGTTTTTATATGACAAATCAGGGCAGAGTCTGGCACACCCTTTGTGATTTGAAATTCCATAACATTTTACACAAGTAATCCGCATTGAGAAATCTGCCAAGCTGCACTGAATGAGTCAATAAGAAAGCAGCAGGATCTGTTCAGTTATGTTAACAGCTCCTATTAGTGCTTTTAAATGGTTTTGACATGTTCCCCAACAGCAGCATAATGCATCTCTTTAAATTGACATATGTAAATGTGAGAACTGTGTGTCATATTCATCAAAGTTGACTAACATCTCATCCAAAGAAAAAGAGGAAAAGCAGACAACAGTTACGCATTAAGCCATGAAAACCTTTTTATTGGTGCTTGCAGAGGAATCGTGTCTGGGAGGTGATAGTTACTGTGACGGCAGATACCAAAATGCTTGAGGTAATTTTGAGAACTCAACTGTAGACAGATAATAACTACAACTACATTCTATGGATGTGAATGTTAATTTCACTGGCCAGGAACATGATTGTTACTGCAGCAGTATTAAGGATGATCATTTGTTGCAGCAACAATAAGAATGAATATTCACTGCGGTAAAATTAAAAAAAAATGATAGTTCGTTGATTTTATCACTGAAGAGTCTGAGCCAGGACATACATTTAAATGGGTGTTGTTGCCTCATTAGAGTTTTCAGGCGGGTTCAGTGCTTAGTACAGAAGAAAAACTGATTTGCAATGCACATATATCATATCTATAATGACATGAACCTTCAGAATGTGTTTTTTTAGTATTTTACATTTCTTAAAGCTATTTTCTCCTTTCCTTGAAATATTTGTGTATTATACAACATCTCTGACTAAACAAGTAGGCAGAAGTACTTTGCATCTGTCTTTACCAAGGAAGAAGATGCTGCCATAGACATAGTGAAGGAGGAGGTAGAGGAGATACTGGATGGGATAAAAATAGATAAAGAGGAGGTGCTAGAAACGCTGGCTGTACTTAAAGTAGATAAGTTACCAGGTCCAGATGGGATGTATCCTAGGACGCTTAGGGAAGTGAAGGAAAAAATCGTGGAGGTACTGGCCATAATCTTCCAATCCTCCTTTGAAACGGGGGTGGTGCCAGAGGACTGGAGAATTGCAAATGTTAAACCCTTGTTCAAAAAAGGGTGTAAAGATAAACCCAACAACAACAGGCCAGTCAGTTTGACCTTAGTAGGGGAAGCTTTTAGAAACAATGATCAGGGACAAAATTAACAGTCACTTGGACAAGTGTGGATTAATTAAGGAAAGCCAGCATGGATTTGTTAAAGGCAAATTGTGTTTAACCAACTAGATCGAGTTTTTTGATAAGGTAACAGAAAGGGTTGGTGAGAGCAATGTGGTGTATATGGATTTCCAAAAGGCGTTCGACAAAGTGCCACATAATAGGCTTGCCAGCATAGCTGAAGCCCATGGAATAAAAGGGACAGTGGCAGCATGGATATCAAATTGGCTAAGTGACAGGAAACAGAGAGTAGTGGTGAACGGTTGTTTTTCGGACTGGAGGAAGTGGTGTTCCCCAGGGGTCGGTACTAGGACCACTGCTTTTCTTGATATATATTAATGACTTGGATGTGGGTGTACAGGGCACAATTTCAAAATTTGCAGATGACACAAAACTTGGACATATAGTGAACAGTGAGGAGGATAGTGAGAGACTTCAAGAGGACATAGACAGGCTGGTGGAATGGGCGGACATGTGGCAGATGAAATTTAACGCAGAAAAGTGCGAAGTGATACATTTTAGTAGAAAGAATGAAGAGAGGAAATATAAACTAAAGGGTACAATCCTAAAGGGGGTGCATGAACAGAGACTCCTAGGGGTATATATGCACAAATCATTGAAGGTGGCAGGGCAGGTTGAGAAAGCAGTTAAAAAAGCTTATGGGATCCTGGGCTTCATGAATAGAGGTATAGAGTACAAAAGTGTGGAAATTATGATGAACCTGTATAAAACACTGGTTCGGCCTCAACTGGAGTATTGTGTCCAATTCTGGGCACTTTAGGAAGGGTGTGAAGGCCTTAGAGAGGGTGCAGAAAAGATTTACAAGAATGATTCCAGGGATGAGGGACTTCAGTTATGTGGATAGACTGGAGAAGCTGGGGTTGTTCTCCTTAGAGCAGAGGAGATTGAGAGGAGATTTGATAGAGGTGTTCAATATCATGAGGGGTCTGGACAGAGTAGATAGAGAGAAACTGTTCCCATTGGTGGAAGGGTCGAGAATCAATGGACACAGATTTAAAATGATTGGCAGAAGAACCAAAGGCGACATGAGGAAAAACTTTTTTACTCAGCGAGTGGTTCGGATCTGGAATGCACTGCCTGAAAGGGTGGTGGAGGCAGAGTCAACCACAGCTTTCAAAAGGGAGTTGGATAAGTACCTGAAGGAAAAAAAATTGCAAGGCTACGGGTAAAGGGCGGGGGAGTGGGACTAGCTGAAGTGCTCTAGCAGAGAGCCGGCACGGGCTCGACGGGCCGAATGGCCTTCCTCCGTGCTGTAACCATTCTATGATTCTATAAGACCCTCCCAAAACTGCTCTGCAATCAGGGGAAGGCCTCTGCTTGATACTTCTACCTAATGGCATGGCTGAACTTGGAAGTTCATCATATTGGGAATTGTGAGTGTGAACCTACATCCTACCCCTTTGGACCAACATATTCAGGTTCTAACATGCTACTAATAAGTTGCCGAGGCAGTTTTTTCTAATTTTATCTTAATTTTGTATTAAAGCATAGTATGAGAAGTATTACATTTGCAACATTTTTTTGTTGCCGGTGCAATGACATTATCATGCATGCATACAGAATACGGGACAGAATTTCCGCAGAGGTTCTCCCAATCTCCACCATAACTTCAGCGGAAGGTCACCGGAAAGCCCAGAGAAACAGCGTAAACAGCAATTTGCGCGCTTTTCCTTGCTTTCCGTTGATCTTCTGCCAAAGTTGTGGTGGGAGATCAGGAGACTCCCAACAGAAATTGTACCTCTACATATCTGATATTCATCCTTAATTATCCATTTTGGATAATACATACAAGATCGATTGCTATCTACTTTTAGAAAAAAGTGTGATGCTCTAAATTAGTCAACAGTATTAAGACAGTCCTTTCCAAATCTCCAGGCCCACACAACCACCAAAAGGAGAGAACCTATAAGGATAAGAATATAATGAAAACATCTAAAGGAGAACATGATAAAACAAGAAAAGAAGTGAAGAGTGTGATAAGGAAATCTAAAAATGAATATGAGAAAAAAAAATCAAAAAACACGAAAAGGAACAGTAAAGTATTTTACATGTATATCAATAAAAAGAAAATGATTAAAGTGAAGTGGTACCCTTGAGAAGAGAGCTTTGTCAATTTGTAGATGATGATCAAAATATAGCAGACATATTTAATGAGTACTTTGTGTTGATCTTTACTAAAGAGTAGGATATCAGAGAGGATGTGGATTCAATGACAAAGCAGAATTCCATTTACTCATTTAATAATTTATGAAGGGAATCCTCTAATAAGATGCAAGGCAATGCAAAATCTAATAATTGTTCAATGTACAGAATTGGAGTTTTATTCATAATTACCTTCATTCTACCAACCTCACTAATAATTTGATTTTTTGCTAATTTTGTACATCATTAAAACTGTAATCCGGGCCAATATTTGCATACACTCATTTCATGCAGTGTATGTGCATAATTTAGGAGATCAAAATGTTTAATTAATGGCTTAGATATCCCCTTACGCTGTAAAACTGTAAAACTTCCGTACGCAATTGCTGGCCAGTCGCTGGGCAAATAGCCCAACTCTGTGCCAGCGATTGCTTTTCTGTGGCCCACACGGATGGCCTGGGCTGCAAGTTCCAGATTTTGCACGTGCGCAAGCACATGCGGAAATCCTGAACTTGTGATGGATTTCAAAGGGCATACAACGGCGTATTCTCAGAGTACGCCGTCATACACATCGCAATTTCAGGGCCTATAAATTGATTGTGGATGTGTGCCAAAGGGGTGGAGAGTGGCCAATGTAGTACCCATTTTTAAAAAGGGAGACAGAGCTAAACCTGGGTAATTATAGGTCAATTTGTTTAACATCTGTGGTACAGAAAATTTTAGATTCTCTAATTAAGGATGAAATTACCATGTATCTGAATAAAGAGAAAACAGATAGAAGTAGCCAGCACAGATTTCAAAAGGGATGATTGTGCTTGACAAACCTCATTGAATCTCTTAAGGATGTGTCAGACATGGTATATGGAGGAAATGCAGTGGATATAATGTACATGCAACGCCTTTAACAAAGTTTAACATGGGAGATTGTTAGAGAAAATGTAGGTGGTATGGAACTAGGGGGATGATAGCAAACTGGATTTACAATGTTTCACCAACAATAGTTGGAAGTGGACATTGGTGTCCCACAGGGTTCAGTTCTAGGGCCACTTCTGTTCACTGTGTATATCAATAATTTGTATAAAGGCCTAAAAGGAGTGGTGTTGATACCAAAATAGGAGGTATAGTTAATTCTTTAGAAGACCAAAGGAAGCTGCAAAAGAATATTGATAAGATGGTGAAATGGGCTAAAAAAAAAATAGCAAATGGAATTGAATGTCACTAAGTGTGAGGTGCTATATTTTGTTTAAAAAAATTAACAGCAGTAATTATACTCTGCATGGTGGTAAGCTCAGGTGCTGAGGAAGGGCAGAAGGATTTGGGGGTACAGGCTCACAGTACAGTAGCAACTCAGGTTGAGAAGGCCATTAAAAGGTTATGGAATTCCATGTTTTATCATGAGGTATAGAATATAAAAGCCAAAAGGTAATGATGAGCCTATAGAAAACCTTAATAAGATATCAGTTAAAGTACTGTATGCAGTGTTGGACTCAACACTATAGGAAGGGTATTAAGGCTTTAGAGTTGGTACAACATCGATTCACGAGGAAGCTCCGTGCTTTGAAGAACTATAACTATGAAGAAACACTTGAAAATTTGGCGCTTGTTTCCTTAGAACAATGCAGATTATGGGGGAATATGATAGAAATGTTTAAAATTATGAAAGGATGGGACAGATGGCTTGCAGCAGTTGAGCGGCCATGGAAACAAGATTAAATGCAGATGAGGGAACTGGTCCGAGGAACAGCTGTAGGGAGGTAAGGAGCACACAAGATCTGGGGCAGCAGTAGGACCTTGAAGAGCCAGTCCCACCCAGGCCACGTAGTCATTCACGCCTGGTTCGGGTGGGATAATGGTCGTTAAAATGGCCCGTGCCTCATAGGCGCTTCTCACCTGTCCCAGCTCCCACACATCGCACTCATGCCCCAAGTTAAAATCAGGGCTTTAGTTTCAGGGCCAGCTCAAAACCTGAAGGAGGAGTGAGTACTGCACCTTTTTTCAATTGAATGATCATTGAGAAATCTTTTAAACAATGTGAAGAATGCACCTATTTCAAGTTGATTTGACTGCTCACTGTAACTGCAGTTGACTATCAATCCATATTCATCCCTATAACCTTAATCTCATTCCTCACCAGATATTTTTCGAGTTCTTTCTCTGAAGGAGTTGAGCAACACAGCATTATTTGTGTTTTTTGGGAATCTGTGTTACATATCCGCTATCAGAAAAAATGTTTTAACCTCTCACCTTGCCTCAGGCTTGTTGATTTTGTATTCTGTCCTCCCATCCTCAGTCCAAGACAGTGTGTAGCCTGATAATTTATAATGCGGAGATGCCGGTGTTGGACAAAAATGAGAAGTCGCACAACACCAGGTTATAGTCCAACAGTTTTATTTAAAATTACGAGCTTTCGGAGCTGCTGCTCCTTCGTCAGGTAGAGGTCACCTCTACCTGACGAAGGAGCAGCAGCTCCGAAAGCTCGTAATTTTAAATAAAACTGTTAGACTATAACCTGGTGTTGTGCGACTTCTCATTTTTGATAATTTATAGACCTAGATCTAGTAACATAATTTAGTTGAAAACTTCAAATCCTGAAATTATACTTCAAATTTAATTGACCAATTTATCTTCCTCGCTCTGTTCTTAGTGGACTGCTGTTAGGGTTTAAATCATACCTGGACTCCTCACATTGACTGTTGAATCTGTGATATTATCCACTACAATAGTTCTTATAGAAAAAGTATGCAAATAAAGGCTCGGATTAAGTCACCTGATCCACAGGGTGAAGAAGACAGGGATGATAATAGAACATAGAACATAGAACAGTACAGCACAGTACAGGCCCTTCGGCCCTCAATGTTGTGCCGAGCATTGTCCGAGACCAAGATCAAGCTATCACACTCCCTATCACTCTGGTGTGCTCCATGTGCTTATCCAATAACCGCTTGAAAGTTCCTAAAGTGTCCGACTCCACTATCACAGCAGGCAGTCCATTCCACACCCCAACCACTCTCTGAGTAAAGAATCTACCTCGGACATCCCTTCTATATCTCCCCCCATGCACCTTATAGTTATGCCCCCTTGTAACAGCTGCCTCTACCCGAGGAAATAATCTCTGAACATCCACTCTATCTATCCCCCTCATCATCTTATAAACCTCTATTAAGTCGCCTCTCATCCTCCTCCGCTCTAAAGAGAAAAGCCCCAACTCCCTCAATCTTTCCTCATAAGACCTCCCCCCCAAACCAGGCAGCATCCTGGTAAATCTCCTTTGCACTCTTTCCAATGCTTCCACGTCCTTCCTATAGTGAGGTGACCAGAACTGCACACAATATTCCAAATGTGGTCTCACCAAGGTCCTGTACAGTTGCAGCATAACCTCACGGTTCTTAAACTCAAACCCTCTGTTAATAAATGCCAACACACCATAGGCCTTCTTTACTGCTCTATCCACTTGAGTGGCAACCTTCAGAGATCTGTGGATATGAACCCCCAGATCCCTCTGCACCTCCACGTTCCTCAGAACCCTGCCGTTGACCCTGTAATCCTTATTCACATTTGCCCTACCAAAATTAATCACCTCGCACTTATCAGGGTTAAATTCCATCTGCCATTTTTCAGCCCAGCTCTGCATCCTATCAATGTCTCTTTGCAGCCTACAACTGCCCTCCACCTCATCCACTGCTCCACCAATCTTGGTCTGTGCAAGGTCATATTGTTGCTCTGGGCCCAGGCATAGAGCAACATTAGAATCACAAGCAGGAATATAGAAATGACTATGAGAATACTGAACGAGGTCGACATGGGTCAAATATACAATTCATTATAATGAATAATTTATGAGCATAATAAAATTTAGCCAAATTAGTTGCAACAAAGTTAAAACAGCTTGCTTTATCTCATTATATTTTATTATGAATGCAAACCTAAGTTAAAACCTGATTAACACAAATGCTGAATATTAACCAGTTGAATTAGCGAAGATGCTAATTATTAATTGCTTTGTAGTTTGTCTTAATTAGCAATTTTTACAATTTTTCTTTATAATTAGTTCCTGGGATGTGGGCATCGCTGGCAAGGCCAGCATTTATTTCCCATCCCTAATTGCCCTTGAGAAGGTGGTGGTGAGCTGCCTTCTTGTACCGCTGCAGTCCGTGTGGTGAAGGTGCTCCCACAGTGCTGTTAGGGAGGGAGTTCCAGGATTTTGACCCAGCGACGATGAAGGAACGGCGATATGTTTCCAAGTCAGGATGGTGTGTGACTTGGAGGGGAACTTGGAGGTGATGGTGTTCCCATGCGCCTTCTGCCCTTATCCTTTGAGGTGGTAGAAGTCGCGGGTTTGGGAGATGCTGTTGAAGAAGCCTTGGCGAGTTGCTGCAGTGCATCTTGTAGATGTACACATTGCAGCCATGGTGCGCTGGTGGTGGAAAGAGTGAATGTTTAAGGTATGGATGGGGTGCCAATCAAGTGAGCTTCTTTGTCCTGGATGGAGTTACGTTTCTTAAGTGTTGTTGGAGCTGCACTCATCCAGGCAAGTGGAGAGTATTCCATCACATTCCTGACCTGTGCCTTGTAGATGGTGGAAAGGCTTTGGGGAGTCAGGAGGTGAGACACTTGCTGCACAATACCCAGCCTCTGACCTGCTCTTGTAGCCACAGTATTTATGTGCCTGTCCAGTTAAGTTTCTGGTCAATGGTGACCTCCAGGATGTTGATGGTGTGGGATTTGGTGATGGTAATGCCATTGAATGTCAAGGGGCGGTGGTTAGACTCTCTCTTGTTGGAGATAGTCATTTGTGTGGCGCGAATGTTACTTGACACTTATCAGCCCAAGCCTGAATGTCGTCCAGGTCTTGTTGCATGCGGGCATGGCCTGCTTCATTATTTGAGGAGTTGCGAATGGAACTGAACACTGTGCAATCATCAGCCAACATCCCCACTTCTGACCTTATGATGGAGGGAAGGTCATTGATGAAGCAACTGAAGATGGTTGGGCCGAGGACCCTGCCCTGAGGAACTCCTGCAGCGATGTCCTGGGGCTGAGATGATTGGCCTCCAACAATCACAACCAACTTCCTTTGTGCTAGGTATGACTGCAGCCAGTGGAGAGTTTTCCCCCTGATTTCCATTGACTTCAATTTTCCCAGGGCTCCTTGATGCCACACTCGGTCAAATGCTGCCTTGCTGTCAAGGGCAGTCACTCTCACCTCACCTCTGGAATTCAGCTCCTTTGTCCATGTTTGGACCATATATTATGTATATATATATACATTAGCAGTGCTTACAATAGAGCAGTAATGGACATATAACATATTAGTAGCGTTTACAAAGTATTAGTAATATATGCTATAAGCAGCAAGTTGTTCGCCTCCTGACCCTTCAATGCACCACGCAACCCACTGTCGACAAGGCTCAAATCAAGAGTGTGATGGAATACTCACCACTCCCCTGGATGGATGCAGCTGCAACAACATTCAAGAAGCTTAACATCATTGAGGATAAAGCAATGTGTTTGATTGGTACCTCATCAATGAACTCAATATCCACCCCCTCCAACACTGGCATACTATGCAATAGCAAAATACTGCGGATGCTGGAAATCTGAAATAACAACAGAAAATGCTGGAAACACTCAGCAGGTCAGGCAGCATCCGTGGAGAGAGAAACAGAGTTAACGTTTCAGGTCTGTGACCCTTCGTCAGAACTGGAAAAAGTTAGAGATGTAGCAGATTTTAAGCAGGTGCAGAGGCAGGGAAAGGGGGGAGGGGAAGAAAGAACAAAAGGGACGGTCTGTGATAGGGTGGAAGGCAGGAGTGGTTAAATGTTGCAAATGGGGATGGCAGAATCATCAACAGTTGCCGCCTGAAAAAATTGGGGCAGGGGTTATGGTCTGAAATAGTTGAACTCAATGTTGAGTCCAGAAGGCTGTAAAGTGCCTAATAGAAAGATGAGGTGCTGTTCCTCAAGCTTATGTTCAGCTTCATTGGAACAGTGTAAGAGTCCAAGGACAGAGAGGTCAGAGTGGCAGAGAATTAAAGTGACAGGTGACCGGAAGCTCGGGGTCACCCTTATGAACTGAACGGAGGTGTTCCGCAAAGTGGTCACCCAATCTGCGTTTGGTCTCCCCAATGTAGAGGAGACTGCATCGTGAGCAGCGAATACTGGCATACTATGTATGTACTATCTGCAGGACACACTGCAGCAACTCACCAAGGTTATTTCAATAGCACCTCCCAGCCGCACAACCTCTGCCACTGACAAGAGCCGCAAGATCATAGGAACACCACCACCTGCAGCTTCTCCTCCAAGTCACACTCCATCTTGACCAGGAAATATACCGCCATCCCTTCATTGTCACTGGGTCAAAACCCTCGAATTCCCTACTTACCACCAACATGACAATACCAATAGAAGGACGGCAGCAGTTCAAGGATAAGGTCCACCACCACCTTTTCAAGGCAACTGGGATGGGCAATAAATGCAGCCACTTGCATCATCCACATTCAAAGGACAAATAAAAAAATATGCAAGTAGTGCTTACAATGTATAAGTAATGTGTACATTAGACATGATTACAATGTATGTTTAATATATACATTAGCTGTGCTTACAATGCATATGATATATCAGTTGTGCCTGCTGTACATGGTCCATGTCTCTGAAGCATACAGGAGGGCGGGTATCACTACTGCTCTATAGACCATGAGCTTGGTGCTGGGTTTGAGGTCCTGGTCTTCAAACACTCTCTTCTTCAGGTGACCGAAGGCTGCACTGGCACACTGAAGGCGGTGTTGGACTTCGTCATCGATGTCTACCCTTGTTGACAGTAGGCTCCCGAGGTATGGAAAGTGGTCCACGTTGTCCAAGGTCTCGTCATGGATTTTGATCATCGGGGAGCAGTACTGTGTGGCGGGAGCAGGTTGGTAGAGGACTTTTGTCTTACGGATGTTTAGTGTAAGGCCCATGCTCTCGTACGCTTCGGTGAAGGTGTTGACGATGGTTTGGTGTTGGACCTCAGAGTGTGCGCAGAGGCAAGTGTCGTCTGCATATTGTAATTCGATGACAGACGCTGCCTCCGCAAGATCCTGCAAATCCATTGGCAAGATAGGTGCACCAATGTCAGTGTTCTCGCTCAGGCCAACATCCCCAGCATCGAAGCTTTGACCAAGCTCGATCAGCTCCGATGGACGGGCCACATCGTCCACATGCCCGATATGAGACTCCCAAAACAAGCGCTCTACTCGGAGCTCCGACACGGCAAGAGAGCCCCAGGTGGGCAGAGGAAACGCTTCAAAGACACCCTCAAAGCCTCCTTGAAAAAGTGCAACATCCCCACCGACACCTGGGAATCCCTGGCCCAAGACCGTACAAAGTGGAGGAGAAGCATCTGGGAAGATAAAATGTTGCAAATGGGGATGGCAAAATCATACAGCCTGAAGAATGGAGGCAGGGATTATAGTCTGAAATTGTTGAACTCTATGTTGAGTCCAGAAGGCTGTAAAGTGCCTAATCGAAAGATGAGGTGCTGTTCTTCGAGCTTACGTTGAGCTTCATTGGAACAATGTAAGAGGCCAAGGACAGAGAGATCAGAGTGGGAGTGAAGCGGAGAATTAAATTGGGCAGACAGCCCATCCAGGTTCATTACTATAAATACAAAAACTTCACACAACAATGGAGTTTGGAAGTATTTTAAATTGTAAGGTATTCTTTCAAACATAAGGGCCTAGAAATTGGAGACGATTCACTAGGTTAATTCCAGAGATGAGGGGTTTGACTTATGAGGAAAGGTTGAGCAGGCTGGGCCTGTACTCATTGGAATTTAGAAGAATGAGAGGTGATCTTATCGAAACATATAAGATACTGAGGGGGCTCGACAGGGTAGATGCAGAGAGGATGTTTCCCCTCATGGGGAAATCTAGAACTCGGGGGCACAGTCTCAAAATATAGGGTCGCCCTTTTAGAACTGAGATGAGGAGGAACTTCTTCTCTCAGAGGGTCGTAAATTTGTGGAATTCTCTGCCCCAGAGAGCTGTGGAGGCTGGTTCATTAAACACATTTAAAGTGGAGATAGACAAAGTTTTGCAAGATAAGGGAGTGAAGGGTTATGGGGAGCGGGCTGGGAAGTGGCTTTGAGCCCTATATCAGCACTGATCTTATTGAATGGCGGAGCAGGCTCGAGGGGCCAAGTGGCCTATTCCTGCTCCTATTTCTTATGTTCTTATGTTCTAATGCTGAACATTATGGACTTAGATGGACAAGTCACAAAAGATGATGCACAATCACTCGCTATGGAAGCACAACCCATGTAGACCTGTAAGGAGCAGTGTCATTAGGACAATAAAGCTTATGACATAGATAAGGGGTTTATGAGATGGGATTCAAAAAGAGACTTGTTATTGACAGATCATGGAATTATATTCTTTTGGTTTGATTTTTAATGTATTTTCTCTCATTTTTAATTTTTGTGATCAGAATCTTGTAGCTTACACATTGGAACAATACTGTAACCATAGAAAAAAATCTTCCTACCTTCCACATATTAGCATCTTTTCCATAGACAACTGCCATGTTGCTGACCTTGCTTGATTGAATGGCCTCTTTCTCAGTGTCATTCAGTATCTCAGCAACAAAACCCATAAATGAGTTGTCAGGACTATGTGCTATCAAGAAACAAATTGGAAACATTGTGTTAAACAGCAGAGATGCAGAACGTTAAAACTGTTGAACCAGAACAATAAAAATAGGACAACATGCAAAATAATCAGTTTTGTTATCAGTTCATATCTGGCTTTATTCCAACCATACGGTATTCATGTTTTCAAGCTGGATCACATAGATATTTCTCATAATATAGCAGCTAAAAGAATGTGAAAAAGTGGAAGAAATTCCTTTTGGTGTTATTTAGTAGCATCCAATTTTTATTTTACGTAGTGTTTTAGTCTATCGACATAAATATTTTCACACTGCCCGGTAAAATACCGCAACACATCTCCATATATAATCAGTTGTTATCATTGTCATTTTGAGCAGAATAGTCTACAGGAGTCACTTGACTGCAAAAATACCCTAGAAGTATGGAGAAGTCTATTAGGCCTATCTGTGGAGTCATGGAAGAAGCATCGTCTGCACTTGTTAAAAAAAAAATACCCCAGGGATCCTTGTTACTGTATTTTGACTACTGGTTATATCATGCTCTCACATGATCGTCCTCAAAGATGGTAAAATAAACTCTTCACCAGACAGTGGCTTTGGCTATTAACTGCCAAACAGATTTATTAAACAGCAAATGGATAAGTAAAGAGAAGCAATGACAGATGGTAGATTCAGAGTAACTATGTTTACTATTGCAGAAAATAGAAAAAAAAAAACAAAAGAAGTATGTCTGCTGTGCTAAACCGCAATGAAAACTGGATTGGACAAAACACCCCTGAACATTATGTGGCAGTTTGCCTATTTGTCCCTTTCTTTTGGCTTGGGATGGGACTGCTAATGGAAATAAGAGATATTGGGAAATACTTCTCAAAATAGACCAGGACAAAGGAAATCTAAATATGCATGTTTTAAACTCAAGTAGAGCTGCCTATCAAACATATATTCAAATAAAACCCCAAATATGGTCTTTTTTGAATGGCTTGGCATCTCACTTGGATATCTAACCAGATGCAATGGGCAAAATATTCTTCTCTTTTCTGTCCATCTTTGGGCAACACTGGGACAAGCAGCAGAGGGGAATAAACCAGGGAACCATTCTGTCATTTCCCCACTGGTCACCAGGGTCAGTGCCAGGAGTCGTGGGTGGGCACAAAGCCCACCGCACTGCAGTTCCTGTTGAAATTCAAAATCAACGCCACCTATGTTCTGTGAGTGAACTTGTTTTTTAACCCAATATGTACCACAACAGAAAAAACTCAAACTTTGAACTCCTAGTTAAGCAACTTTATGACAATGTACTGATATATGCAAATGGTTACCAGTGCCCAGTTTTGCTCTTCACAGTCTGTACATTATAAAATATACAAGAAACAAGAAAATATGAAGCAAGAATAGGTGATTTGACCAACTGAATCCACTTTTTCCAACTTGCACTATCATAAATTTCTCCAATTTTTTGAATGAGAGTGGCCTTGAAATTACACTGTGGGATAATAGTTATGATCACATTAAGTGGATAACCTTTCAGATGCATGTATTACTTTACATTATGTTGTACTTATTATCCCACAAGTAATTTCAAAGCCAGCTAAAACTTTCCAGATGAAAATCTATGACATTTCTCCTCGACTTCCAAAACTATTTGAGCAAAAACTCCAGGAGAACAATTTCAATTATTCAATCCAGCGCACATGGAATATTGCCGTGCTGCAATCCATACTTCAGTAATGGACAATAAATGCTGGATAAGTTTACTGGAGTCTATTGGGAGCATGTATTACAATTCTTTGCAATGTAGTTGTAACAATCCAAGTCTGGTGGAGCATTTGGTTCCCTGATGGTCTAGTGAAGAGTATAATGTCACGTCCCCAGTGGGTATTGGACCATGTTGTGTCTCAATTCCAGATTAATTCAGATGTAGAGCACATAGACTTAGCAATCAAATCTCAAACTAAGGGCTTTACTTCCGAGTCCTTAATGGCGTAGGGGTAGAGTTTCTGCTTTGGGTGCAATCGACAATCCGGGCGTAAGTTGCACTCGAAATTGCGCTGGTTTGCGGAAGTGAATTTATGCTTCAAATTTCCGCTCAAACTCATTTGCATAATCACAAACATACAATTTTCCATGAACTATGGGCAGGCGGGGGGAGTGGGGGTCAGGGAGGTTAAAAATGTAAAAAATGCGAAACCCGACCCCAACCCGCCTACGTCTGGTTGCGGGGGGGCGGGGGGGAGGGGGGGCGGGGTGGGGAGGAAACTAACCTGCTTTTCGGAGGCGGGTCCCGAATTTAACTATTTTAATGAGGCTGCGCGCCTCCAATTTTAGCTGTCTTTCTGATTTAACCTGTGATCTCCGACTCATCCCCCCGCAATGTCTGACCCACAATCTCTGCCCCCCCCCACCGATGTACAGATTACGATCTCTGCCCCCCCACCCCCCGATGTCTGACTCGTGATCTTTGGGTCCCCCCAATGTCCGACCCGTGATCTCTGAGCCCAGCCCCCCCCACCCCACGATGTCTGATCGGCGATCTACGCCCCCATGTCCCGCCCAACAGCAAGCCAGCCTCTCAATCTGGCTTTCCCAGTCGCACCCCTCCCGACTTGACTCCTAATTTTAAGTGCTCTGCCTGAAATGTGAATTAACTTGAACAGCCATCTCTGCTCCTCTGACCTCACAGTCCCATCAATAATTCTATTGCCTGATGTTTAAACATTCAATTCTCAAGCAAACCAATCACTGCACACACACAAAGGCAGTAGTTCCCTTGATAGCTGTGTCCACCTCAGGCAGTTTGAAAAATTCCTGCGTAATTTATTACAGGAGTAGCAGAAGCAGAAAGGTTCACCCCCATTATTTTGCCAGATGAGTTGATATTTTGTGAGCCATTTTTGTCTCACTGCAGACATCAGTAATAAACAGAAGACAGATTGTCCTATATCACTAGCTGACATCTAAATAACAGTGTAATCATTTCCCTCCTCTCTAGAGAACCAACAATTCATTTACAGGAATTTTTTTTTTTTTGCTACAGGTTTTAGATTCTGCTAATGTTTTCAAATATATCTGCCTCCATAACTTAAATTCTGATGTTTTACTTATGCTTGGCCCATCAATCATAGTCAAAATATACAGAAGTGATCATATTCCAGAAGAGTACATTTATTGCTTCGTGAAGATAATATTCGCTGGGTACATCTTATTGACTTTTCCTACCATTTCCACATCACCATTACAACTGGTGCTGGGCTTGCTACTTTCAGGGTTTCATCAAAAGAATAAATGTATTGACCCAGTTTAACAATGATTTATGACACACACACAGGCTTTATATTGAGTGTAAAATATCAGGTAGCTAGGTAGAAGTTTCACATGATTATGAATTCAACAACCAATAAATTAAAGTAGCAATGCATTTTTCTTTATTAGATGCATGGGACTGAATTTTGATTTGAAATACTGCCCATTTTCAGGCAATTTTAAGGTGGAATCCTGGACCAAGAAATGGCCACTCAAAAATTCTCCTTTCCAAAAACCGTCAAGCTGATAATTGCTCGCCCCGCTGCAGTTAAATGGAGCTGGATGGGAGCAGCCACTCTCTCCCCGCAATTTCCCCTAATTAGAGACCCTAACCCAACATTGGCAAACACCACCATTATATAAGTGATGGTATGAGCAGTTCAGCGGTATCCCTGAGACAGATGCTGCATAGCAGAGGTTATTTTTGGTGAACTTACTGCATCTTTCTATAAATTTGGCAGGACAGTGATTGTTGTTACTTTGTGCTCGGGAGCTTCACTGAAGAGTTCTCCTGACATGAAAGTGAGTACTGGACACACTTAAATTCTGCACTGAGGAAATGGATTTCCCAATGGGAACCTCTCTCCTCCCTTGTGAAGATGAGGAAGATAAGGAAATAGAAGTTAGACATCACAGAAACACATTTGTTTCCAGCATGTCAATGTTCACTTGATAGGGTTTACAGGCCTAGAAATTCGTCTCTGACGGTTGCGCAAAACGGGCGGTATTGGATCGGCTGCCCATTATACACAGTGCCTGATATTCAGTTCCATGGCAGTCAATAGAACCGAATATCAGGCGCTGCGTATAATGGTTGGCCGATCCAATACTGCTCGTTTTGCACCACCGGCCGAGACGAATTTCTAGGCCACAGACTTATAGCTCTTACTTGGATTTATTGCCTCAGAAAGCTATTGGTGAGTTATGCCAGCTACTGGCTGAAGTCCTACAGCCCACTTGAATGAGTAACACAACCTTATCTGTAACAGTGAAAGTGGCCACTGTCTTAAATTATTTTGCCAACGGATCTTTCCAGGCATGACCTTTGTCACATTAGTGAGGCAGCAACTCAACACTGTAGAAAATAATCATTGATACTCTATTCAGATGGGTCTTGCAATTCATAACATTCCCACTTATCCATTCTATAAACCATATGCATGGAAGCTGTCTACATTGGCTGATCTTTCAAAGACTGGATCCTTGAGATCTGGATCCCATGGCGCCTCAGCTGAAGGTGGACATTTCTTCACCCTCTGTGGAGGAACAGCTCACTCCCCTTTCCACTCTCAGGTCCTCATGTTCACTAGTGCTCAGTGTTTCACCCTGTGAAAGCCCGTCTGACTCACTAACTGCTTCTTCCCAAGTGGGTATCTAAAATGCCATGAAGGAGTTGGGGAGGATGGGGCAGGAGCTGTGCAGCTTGAAGTGCTGAAGTCTGCTTCTGACCAATTCTCCTTTTCCTCCAAGCCATCCTCAGGATGTTAAAACCTACAAAAGCTTCTTTAGCTGTAAGATCATTCACATGGCTCTTTGAAGAAATAATGGTTGAGTCAATTCCCATTGGGGATACTGATGGCTGGTTGTCATGTCCTTCCTGCACCCAGCCTGGCCTCCCTCCATTGCTTTCTCTCTTTCCCCCTACCCCTCCCCCAAAAAAGCAGGGGCATTCCAAAAGTAAAACCCACCGTGGCATCTAGAATTGTGGATATGGCGGGGGGGAGAAATTGAAGCCCCACAACAGGAGGCAGAAAGATAGATGTATAGATGTCAGCAGCAAAACAACATTTAAAAACAATCAAAATCAGCCGAGATATAAGCTTTCTGTGAATCCATTGAATGGAGCAGGTAAGCCTCTTGAATCATGTTCTGCCTTTTCTGTAGCATTTAGCATTGCTGGATGGCCATTTTATATGGGCATGATAGAAGCACAGTGTAAATTAAATGGTAATGATAGAACATGGGATGCATGATGCTACCGTGATTACTGCCTCATTTAAATACATCTAGCCATTTTAGCATGGTTACTGCCCCCATCCACTGGTGCCAAAATGAGCAGCGATCCACTATAACTGAACCAATTATTATTAATCTACTGCAATTAGGTGACGTACAGCAAAAAGAAATATGAATCTACTTCAAACATACAGCAAAAAAATTCCTGTATTGCTTTCTTGTTTGGATAACTACACCGTGACAGCTTCTGAAATGATGTTGTTTGTTCTTTCCATTCGAACTGTTCTAGGTGTACTGTGTTTTTCAGTGGTGTGGGACCACATCAAATCACTTTTCCAGTGGTAAAAGCTGATTTGCAAATGAGATCGCAGTATAAAAGGTAATGCTAGTGGATCTAATAACCTTGCTGATGCAGAAAAAAAACAAGCAAACCTTTTGATTTGCCTCTTATTCTTCAAGTACCCTGCTGCATTTTTGTGCATCACTGGTTATGAGAGAGTTAGTGGTTTTAAACTGAGTGAATACACACAATGCGATGTGTCTATGACTCTAACCTTTCTCTAGGCTTCAGCCTGTAGCATTAAGTTTGAAGACATCACAATATATTTTGTTTTGCAGAGTTTGTGGCGTATTCTTTTGATTACTTGCCAATTGATCTTCATGACTTTGAACCATGCTGCGTGCAGGAGTAAGAGATGGGCTAGCTCTACAATTTGTAAATAGGACTACAGTATTCCTTTACTGGGCAGATAGGGATTTTGCAGAATAATAAAGTAATACATTGGGCAGTTCTTTTCAGAAAGTCTGGATGGTTTGATATTGTGGACAAATAAATACCATTAAAGCTACTGTTATACTGCACTTACCAGCCTGAGACTGGTATGTGTAGTTTGCACTGTGGGCTGCAGATTACCTTAACTCCCAATAGCTCAGCCAGAAGAGGGTTCTGCATAAATGTATAAGCATGCACATGCAGAGCTCTGCAACTTAGCCAATACAGCTTTAATATTTTTAAAGTACAGTAAGAGTTATACTACTGGCTTTGCTTTACCTCAATAAGTTCAAGCCTAAATATTAGCCGGGGCTGCTTATCTGAAGTTGGGGTTCAAGTACATTGTTGAGTCAGTGAAGGATAGCTTTGCATTGCATTTATTCTATGCCATAGATACATTAAGAGTGTTTGATGCTGGGAATTCACAAAGAAGAATACGTCCTATTTGTTTATCTACATCAACATAAAATTTCATACATAACAACCACAAGTTGCACTTATAATAACACCTTTAAGTTAGCAAAACGTCCCAAGCCATTTCACAGTTGGGAGTCAGACTCTAGAAGGAGATCAGAGTGATGTCCAAAGGCACAGTTGAACATGCAGGTTTTCAGGGGGTTTTGAAGATAGGGAGAGTTATAGCAAGGCAGAGGGGTTTAGGAAGCAAATTCCAGAGTGTAGGATGAAGATGACTTAAGGCTCTGGCACTGATGGTACAGTGGAGAGAGGGGCGAATGCACAATAGATCAGAGTCAGGTGGGTAGAGGGTATGAGTGGGGTCGTATAGCTGAAGGACGTTTCAAGGGTAGGGTGGAGTAAGGCTGTGGAGAGATTTGTAGATGAGTACGAGGATTTTGAAGTTGATGAGTTGAGAAATGAAGAACCATTGGTGGTCGGTGAGGACAGGGTTGATAGGCAAACAAGACGTAAGGCAAAATAGATTGCAGATGGTACGGTTATGGATGAGTTGTACCAGTTAAAGGTTGCCACAAGTAGTGACCCGGTTACAATTTTTTCTCTCCAGTACCATCTGTTCTGAAGATCTTTACGTTCCCACAGCAGAGGTTATTTTTAGGAAGACGTGACATGCATGTTCATAACAATAACTTCACTTCTTTTTTTCTCCCCTGGATTCTGGTTGTTTGATTGACATGAGCCCTGGAGTGAAAAGTGAAGGTTCACAGCATAACTGTACAAACCGTGCATTCCTAGTTTCTTCATATCTTCTGAATAGATGATACTATGAAGAAACTAGCTCCTGGTTAGACACTGCAATATATAAACACACACACATTTAGCAGGAATGATGTGGCAGTGCAACTTTAATTAATATGAGAAAAATACAAATTTGGATAGAGAAGGACATTACTCTCTATGGAAATCTTGCAATTTTTTTATGAAGGGCATTTAAAAGCTTTCTTATTTTGCAAATTAGGTGCCGATGATAAGATTTACTGATGCAGATTGGGACTGTATGCACTATTTAACAAATATACTTTTATACCCAACCATATTCAGGTTGAACTTGATTTGGATGTATTGACTCCAGTGTTTATAGAGGTGGTTATTAGTGCTATTTACAGAGTTCTGTAAAAGTTATTTATGTGATCAACTATTTAATACTTTCTTTACAATCATTGTGAATAACAACAGGTTTTCTGGAAATAGTTAAGTACGTTGCAATGCAGTATTGAATATATTCATTTAAACAGACACAAATGACATTTTCTGCAAATAACTACATAGTTTAAAAACAGTGAGAGAGATTAGAGATGTGCACGTAGTAAGGCTGCACCTTAAATTTGTACCTTTCAAACACTAATGTTGGAGGGAGAAGGATAAATCTAGATGTCACATAGCATGTCACTGAGGACTAATTTGCCTGTGGCTGATGTTTCTCAAAAAGAGAATGACATAGCTCACAAAGCGGCTGGATGATGGAGTTAAACCAAATACAAGTCTGTAAATTCAAGGATTATTAAAGGTGCAATAAACTACTACAGATAGTGATGGCATTTAAGAAATTGGTGAGCAATCATTTAAAAACAATTATTTTCACATTTTACAGGAGACAATATGACTCACTTCCAACTCCCTCTCTTTCCCATCTTTCCCGGAACTCCATGTTTGAATCTCTTCAATCAGGTTTCCGCCCCTGCCACAGTACCGAAACAGCTCTTACCAAAGTCATTAATGACATCCTATTTGACTGTGACAAAGGTAAACTATCCCTGCTCATCCTTCTTGACCGGTTAACCACACCTCCTCCAATGCCTCTCCACCGTCGTCCAGTTGAGTGGGACTGCACTCGCCTGGTTCCATTCTTATCAATCCAGTTGCAGCCAAAGAATCACCTGCAGTGGATTCTCTTCCCGCTCCCGCTCCCACACCATTACCTCTGGTATCCCCAAGAGTCTATCCTTGGGCCCCACCTATTTCTCATCTACATGCTGCCCCTCGGCGACAGCATCCAAAAACACGGTGTAAGTTTCTACTTGTATGCTGATGATACCCAGCTCTACCTCACCACCACCTCTCTCGACCCCTCTACTGTTTCTAAATTGTCAGACTGCTTGTCCAACATCCAGTACTAGATGAGCAGAAATTTCCTACAACTGAAGCCGTTGCCTTTGGTCCTTGCCACTAACTCTGTTCCCTTGTCCCTGACTCCATCCCTCTCCTGGCAATTGTCTGAGGCAGAACCAGACTGTTTGCAACCTTGGTGTCATATTTGACCCCGAGATGAGCTTCCGACCAAATATCCATGCCATCACTAAGATGGCCTATTTCCACCTCCGTAACATCACCCGACTCCACCCCTACCTTAGCTCATCTGCTGCTGAAACCCTCACCCATGCCTTTGTTACCTCAAGACTTGACTATTCCAAGGCACTCCTGATAACTTTTTCCATTATAAATTTCTATGTCCACATTTATAATGGAAACTGTCCATGAAAACATGTCACACTATGATAATACTCACCCACCATTGGTAGTGCTGTAGCCATTATTTTATTTCCACTTTTATAGTACAGTTTTAGCAGTAGGTTTAGCTAATTTTTAAATATATTTTATTGCAGATATTTTTCTGGCAAAACTTCCATTTTGTGATATCAACGGGTCATTTTTAAGGCAAACTTAAAAAAATAGCTAATTATTGTCTGATGAGTTACTGGAAAGCCATCTGTCAGACTTCAGCAGAACAGAAACAGATGCAACTTGAGTGCACAGGCAAAAGAAGTCTGCCAATACGAGTAATCAAAGAGCTCAGGAAGCAACAAGGCACCACCGCCCTGTGGCAGTTAGCAAGTCAAGGTAAAATCATAGAATGGTTATAGCACAGAAGGAGGCCATTCGGCCCATCGAGCCTGTGCCGGCTCTCTGCAAGTGCACTTCAGCTAGTCCCACTACCCTGCCTTCCCGGTAGCCCTGCAAATTTTTTTCCTTCAGGTACTTATCCAATTCCCTTTTGAAAGCCATGATTGAGTCTGCCTCCACCACCCTTTCAGGCTGCGTAAAAAAGTTTTCCCTCATGTCGCCTTTGGCTCTTTTGCCAAACACTTTGGGCTGGATTTTGCCAGGCCCGAGGAGGCGGGAATGGAGGCGTGTGGGGTGTTAAAATTGCAAAAAATGGCAGGCGGGCCCGACCCCGCCTCCATCCCACCTCCGAGCAATTTTCCCAAATGCATGGTTTCTGATCCCGTCTCCGTCCCACCTCCAAGAGGCGGGATAGGCCCTTAAGGCCCTTAACAACCACTTAATTGCCTCTATAATCCCATTTTGAGAGGCCTTTCTGATTTTAACACTTTTCGGATGTGATGCACGCCTCCTCTGAAACACGACGGTGAAACCTGGCGGTAGCACACTTGGATTGCTGACTATCAGCTGCAGGTCCACCATTAAGAAGGAGATTTGATCAATCATCATTCTGGGGGAACTTTTAGCAGTCATAACCACGCTACACAGGCATTGTTCTCTGTCTATATATGCTTTGCCGATTCGTATTCCTTCACTTCACCTGACGAAGGAGCAGCAGCTCCGAAAGCTTGTGATTTCAAATAAAACTGTTGGACTATAACCTGGTGTTGTGCGACTTCTCACTTATAACCATTGTTGTGGAAGTTTGGAGCGTGGTGGTGGTGGAAAAATCTGGGAGCAGACTTAGGTCTCCTGCTGCTCATTTTGCCTCCAGGTCCCTCTCACAGCAAAGGCCAAAAGCTTCCCAGTCTTTGCAGACCTTAAATGCAGCAGCAATGATGACATCATCAGAGGCGACTTTCAGACTGAAAAAACTAATTGGGTCATGGGTTCCCACATGCTGGAACTCAATTGCCCAATTAGGGCAAAATCGAATAATTCTCCCACATGCAACTGGAGTCGGGTGGCTAACACGAAAAGCGGATAACACGACCCCAGCCCACCCCATGACAAAATCGAGCCCTTTAAATCTGTGTCCTCTGGTTCTCGACCCTTCTGCCAGTGGGAAAACTCTGTCTAGACGCATCATGATTTTAAACACCCCTATCAAATATTCTCTCAACCTTCTCTGCTCCAAGGAGAACAACCTCAGCTTCTCTAGTCTATTCACATAACTGAAGATCCTCATCCCTAGAACCATTCCCGTAAATCTTTTCTGCACCCTCCCTAAGGCCTTCACATCCTTCCTAAAGTACGATGCCCAGAATTGGATACAATACTCCAGTTGATGCTGAACCAGTGTTTTATGAATGATGAGTTTGGTTTTGAAGCACCCAAATACAGTTTCCATGGATGAAATAGTACAAGGTGAAAGAAGACATATTAGAAAGATCAACTAGTACTAGAGGTGGTCTGCCTACTGCTCTTGGCCATTGACACATAGGTGTGTGAAGGCATGCAGATATGCCAGTAACCATATCTGCAGCCATGGCACATCTACATGGCAATGGCCAAAGGGAATTGGCTTCACAGACTCAGCATGGAGCTGTTACTAAGCTGTACCATTTTCTGTAAGGACACCTACAGCCAACGTGAACCATAGGGCTGCATTGGCAGTGGCAGTCAAGATCACCCAAACCTTTGTGCCTGTGCCTCCTTCCAGTTTTGCAAAGGAATAAACTGCAGTATCAGCCAATGCGCTATCCATTTATGAATCAAACAGACGACTGATGCATCAGACAACACGACACTACTTTCATCTCAAATATACGAGAAAGAGGACAGGTAAAGACCAGCTGGTCCATTGAGCCTGTCCCATCCTGGCATGGTGTAACTTCTGCACACCATCACCCCTATGCTCCCGCCCATTTTCACCAGCAGCCATGCAATCACCTGAGAGAGTGGAAAAATAGAGAAAAAGCCATTGGCCAATTTAGGAAAAAAATCCTCTCCTATCCCAAAGCTGCAGCAGACATGGTGACTGGGCGATACAACCCTCAATGACCACCTACCTTCTTTCTGTTGGCCACTGTCAGGAATTTGTCCAGCTCCCTTTTGAATGCTTGCAGTGTATTCACACTCACAGCACGAGCTGGCAACTAATTCCTTGAGTCAACGACTCTCTGCGAAAAAAAGTGCCTCCTGGCATCTAACCAATTCTATGCTTACGTAACTTATACTTATGTCCTCTGGTCCCGCCAACCTGTCCAGATTGAATAGCCTATCCACCTGGACAAAGTATAATCACATTGCCTACCTCTATATGAACCCCAGGATCACAGTACACCCTGACAACAATGTCCTTTCACATATATTCAGAAACTCATTTTTATGTCCATCATCCTCAGAGTGAATATCATCTGGTTCAGATTTCTGTCAGCACTATTCACAGTTTCATGATGTTTCTTTGAAAATTGCTGACTAGGTACTTTCATATTGAACAAGAGCCAATATTCCCATTTGCAATGCACCAGACATTTTGCCTTTGATGCTGCTTTCAATGTCTCAGTTAGTTATCGTAGTCGTGCAACACAATCAGGAATATGTGTTATTTCATGTTTAAGGAAAGTATATCGCCATAAGTAATCCTTTCAAACATCAAAGAATTATCATGGATGGATGTTATTGTGAAATATTTCTGGAGCGTTTAAAAACTTTTTTTGCTTAATAAGTAAGTGTTGGTGGAGGTATTAAAGAACCCAACAGTATGAAGAAGCTGAATCATTCGGCTCGGAATGCTTCAGTGATTGTGTTATTTAAGGGATATGTGCTAATTCATCTCCCTCACACTGTCAGATAGAGGAACTCCTCCAAGGGACTTGGCTCAATAATGTGATCAGTATTCACAATTTCAACAAAGATGTATTTTGAAATCAACATTCTTTTAAAAATAATAAATCCTTCACAATAGATTGATTTGACTTTGCAGACCAAGACTCTCACCTGAAGTGTGCTCTTGTGCGATGGCTTTTAACACGTGTGGATTTCCAGGCTTAGGTTATCTGCGCAGGGGCAGGGGCCTGCGCCCAGAATCGGCAGCGGGGAAAAAGTAATTGCTGTGGATCCGAGAGGTCTGCAACAGTGGGAATTACTGTCGGCTCCGAGGCCCTCACACTGCTTTAAATAGAACTGTGTTTCAACCCATTTTGGCTGATATAGAAGATTTGTCCCTGATTACCACTTGAGGACACTGAAAGCTGCTATTAAATCAATACAGTTACTGCACAGATAGATGCTGTAACTACTAAGAAATATTAGTCCTTTCCTTTGTAGTGATTTTCCACTCTGAACAGTGAACTTAGTGCAGTTGCACAACACTGCTTGGCTTGAGCTAATAAAGATTCCTGACATATCTCATTTTAAGCAGAGTGCAGCTACCACTTTTAAAAATCCATATGATGGGATAGTGGGTGCACAGTGCCACGGAGTGTAGGATCTCCTTCCAAATGAACGACTCCCTGAATGATTCTAATCTCCACTTCCACCATCAACATACCATTCAATTGTCTGATTTTACCAAATGAACCATGAAAAACAGAAAATGCTAATGATACATAGTCATAGAGTCATAGAGTTATACAGCACAGAAAGAGGTTCTTCGGCCCATCGTGTCCGCACCGGCCATCAAGCCCTGTCTATTCTAATCCCATTTTCCAGCACTTGGTCCGTAGCCTTGTATGCTATGGCGTTTCAAGTGATCATCTAAATGCTTCTTGAATGTTGTGGGGGTTCCTGCCTCTGCCACCCTTTCAGGCAGTGTGTTCCAGATTCCAACCACCCTCTGGGTGAAAAAGTTTTTCCTCAAATCCCCTCTAAACCTTCTGCCCCTTACCTTGAAACTATGCCCCCTGGTTATTGACTCCTCTACTAAGGGGAAAAGTTCCTTTCTATCTACCCTATCTATGCCCCTCATAATTTTGTACACCTCAATCAGGTCCCCCCTCAGCCTTCTCTGCTCCAAGGAAAACAACCCCAGCCTGTCCAGTCTCTCTTCATAGCTAAAGCGCTCCAGCCCAGGTAACATCCTGGTGAATCTCCTCTGCACCCTCTCCAATGCAATTACATCCTTCCTACAGTGTGGCGACCAGAACTGCACACAGTATTCCAGCTGTGGCCTAACTAGCGTTTTGTACAGCTCCATCATAACCTCCCTGCTCTTATATTCTATGCCTCGGCTAATGAAGGTAAGTATCCCATATGCCTTTTTAACCACCTTATCTACCTGTCCTGCTGCCTTCAGGGATCTATGTACATGCACACCAAGGTCCCCCTGATCCTCTGTCCTTCCTATGGTCCTACCATTCATTGTGTATTCCCTTGCCTTGTTAGTCCTCCCAAAATGCATCACCTCACACTTTTCAGGGTTAAATTCCATTTGCCACTGTTCTGCCCATCTGACCAACCCATCTATATCATCCTGTAGCCTGAGGCTTCCCTCCTCGCTATTTACCACTCCACCAATTTTCGTGTCATCTGCGAACTTACTGATCATACCTCCTACATTCATATCTAAATCATTAATGTACACTACAAACAGCAAAGGACCCAGCACCGATCCCTGCGGTACACCACTGGACACAGGCTTCCAGTCACAAAAACAACCTTCGACCATCACCCTCTGCCTCCTGCCACTAAGCCAATTTTGGATCCAATGTGCCAAATTGCCTTGGATCCCATGGGCTCTTACCTTCTTGACCAATCTCCCATGTGGGACTTTGTCAAAAGCCTTAATGAAGTCCATGTAGACTACATCAACTGCACTACCCTCATCCACACACCTAGTCACCCCCTCTCAAAATTCAATCAAATTGGTTAGACATGATCTCCCCCTGACAAAGCCATGCTGACTATCCTTGATTAAAATGAGAAGTCGCACAACACCAGGTTATAGTCCAACAGATTTATTTAAAATTACAAGCTTTCGGAGCTGTCGCTCCTTCTTCAGGTAGGGTAGCTGTGAGAGAATCTCCCAGAATTCACAATATAAACACAGAAAAAATGTATTCAAATCTTTCCCTACATCAAAGACACACTAAGAGCACAGCCAAGACAATGAGATGTGTCCCCCAGTCCAACGCTGGCATCTCCACATCATATCCTTGATTAGTCCTTGCCTCTCCAAGTGGAGACTAATTCTGTCCCTCAGAATTTTTTCCAATAATTTCCCTACCACTGATGTTAGGCTCACTGGCCTGTAATTCCCTGGTTTATTCCTACTACCCTTCTTGAATAATGGTACTACGTTAGCTGTCCTCCAGTCCTCTGGCACCTCCCAGGAAAGAATGAGGCTCCGGGAATACTTCCACAAATCCCAAGATGTCAGCAACAAACCCAATGAGACAATCAAGGATCCAGAACAGCAGACAGAGGGACTCGCAGTGCAGCAACCGAAGAAAAAAGAGTCAAACTGGACCCCTCCGGAGGGTCGCTGCCCCAAGCTTGACATGTATGCTCAAGCTGTCAGGAGATGCATCAACGCCAGATTCATCAGCCGCACTCACAAGACATCCCAGAATGTCACCCGAGCACAACGCAACACCATCCACGCTCTCAAGACCAACCGCAACATTGTCATCAAACCAGCGGACAAAGGAGGAGCCATCGTCATACAGAACAGAACGGACTATTGTAAAGAAGCATACCGACAACTGGACAACCAGGAACACTACAGACAGCTACCCGCAGATCCGACCAAAGAACACACCCGCCAACTCAATAGACTGATCAAGACCTTCGATCCAGACCTTCAAAACATCCTACGCGCTCTCATCCCACGTACTCCCCGCGTGGGAGACTTCTACTGCCTCCCAAAGATACACAAAGCCAACACACCCGGACGTCCTATCGTATCAGGCAATGGAACCCTGTGTGAGAACCTCTCTGGATACGTCGAGGGCATTCTGAAACCCATCGTACAGGGAACCCCCAGCTTCTGTCGCGACACTACAGACTTCTTACAGAAACTCAGCACCCACGGACCAGTTGAACCAGGAACACTCCTCGCCACGATGGACGTATCAGCACTCTACACCAGTATCCCCCACGATGACGGCATCGCTGCGACAGCCTCAGTACTCAACACCAACAACAGCCAATCTCCAGACGCCATCCTACAACTCATCCGCTTCATCCTTGACCACAATGTCTTCACCTTCGACAACCATTTTTTTACCCAAACACACGGAACAGCCATGGGGACCAAATTCGCACCCCAATACGCCAACATCTTCATGCACAAGTTTGAGCAAGACTTCTTCGCTGAACAGGACCTCCAGCCAACGCTGTACACCAGGTACATCGACGACATTTTCTTCCTTTGGACCCATGGCGAAGGATCACTGAAAAGACTACACGATAACATAAACAAGTTCCATCCCACCATCAAACTCACCATGGACTACTCCTCAGAATCGGTTTCATTCCTGGACACACGAATCTCCATCAAAGACGGACACCTTAGCACTTCACTCTACCGCAAGCCCACGGTCAACCTCACGATGCTCCACTTCTCCAGCTTCCACCCTAACCACGTTAAAGAAGCCATCCCCTATGGACAAGCCCTGCGAATACACAGGATCTGCTCAGACGAGGAGGAACGCGATGGACACCTACGGACGCTGAAAAACGCCCTCGTAAGAACGGGATATGACGCTCGACTCATCGATCGACAGTTCCGACGGGCCACAGCGAAAAATCGCATAGACCTCCTCAGAAGGCAAACACGGGACACAACCAACAGGGTACCCTACGTCGTCCAGTACTTCCCCGGAGCGGAGAAACTACGCCATGTTCTTCGCAGCCTTCAACATGTCATCGATGACGACAAACACCTCGCTAAGGCCATCCCCACGCCTCCACTACTTGCCTTCAAACAGCCGCCTAACCTCAGAAGTACCATCGTTCGCAGCAAATTACCCAGCTTTCAGGATAACAGCGACCACGACACCACACAACCCTGCCACGGCAAACTCTGCAAGACATGATCAACACAGATACCACCATCACACATGAGGACACTACCCACCAGGTACATGGTACATACTCATGTGACTCGGCCAACGTTGTCTACCTCATACGTTGCAGGAAAGAATGCACCGCGGCATGGTACATCGGCGAGACCATGCAGACACTGAGACAACGTATGAACGAGCACCGCGCAACAATCGCCAGGCAGGATTGTTACCTCCCAGTCGGGGAACACTTCAGCAGTCAAGGACATTCAGCCTCGGATCTGCGGGTAAGCGTTCTCCAAGGCAACCTTAGAAACACACGACAACGCAAAATCATCGAGCAGAAACTGATAGCCAAGTTCCGCACTCATGAAGACGGTCTCAACCGGGATCTTGGGTTTATGTCACGATACATGACGTGATCCGGACTCGAGTCGTCGTTGGCTTGTTCACAGATGTGATTCCCAGTAAAAAAGTAAAAATTTTCCCAGTAAAAAAGTAAAAATTTTAAAGCTTTTCGTTTTACATACAGACGGCAGCTTTTGACACGTTAGACCCCCTGCGACTCAACCTCATTGTCTCAGTTGTATCTTACTATGTCTTTGATGTGGTACCTTCCTGGCTGACCTGATTAACTTTATCACACCTCGGCAGATAGTCAGGATGATTTAATTTAGTTGTCTGCAATTGTAAGGTACACATTCTTTGTTCTCTATCTATATATGCTTTGGCGATTCTGTATCTATTTACTTCACCTGAGGAAGGGGCAATCGATAGCTCCGAAAGCTTGTGATTTCAAATAAAACTGTTGGACTATAACCTGGTGTTGTGCGACCTCTCAATTTTGTCCACCCCAGTCCAACACCGGCATCTCCGCATCATGACCTCCCCTGTGGCCAGAGAGGTTCTGAAAATTTGTGTCAGAGCCCCTGCAATCTCCTCCCTTGCCTCACACAGCAGCCTGGGATACATCTCGTCTGGGCCAACAAAAAGGGGAAAAAGATGAACGCAACAATGAGGTACAAAAATACCAGACGTGGAGACAATGAAAGGCCCAGACATACAGAGAAAATAACTGCAGCAAAGGCACTGACAGCAGAGGATGAGAAAGAATAAAAAGGATGAAGGCAAATGCCGAGTAAAAAAGCAAATAGAGAATAAAATGAAAAAAGACAAAATCCTCGAAGAACAAGACAGAATTGCTGGATCAGAAGATTGATGTGGCTTAACGCGCAAGGTGTGATCAGCAGACATCAATTACTGTACTGTAATTGGTGTCTTCTGAATATACATCACCCAGGCGATCCCAGTTATGTCTGCCAAGCATCAGCTTCTCCAGCCACTTAAAGATTGATATAACCTTACCCTGCAGCTTGTAAGAAAATATATTTCCAATAGATTTCTTGAATATCTAGGTGTTGATTTTGATGCAGTGATGCCATGGTAAAGTATTTCGCAAGGAGAAGACTTAATAATTAATGTGATGGGTACCACAATAGAATTTTTTAAAAACATTTTTGTTTGACTAAAACTGAAAATAAAAATCTGAGAAGGCTGCAGCGGTTATAGCTTGTCACTTATCACAGCATCCAGCATGACAGCATTGTAAGAGTTTTGAGGGGTAGATTACACCCAGCAGTTGCAGAGGAACTCCTAATACAGTGATACTACTTGAGAATAAAAGTTAAATTAAAGCGGTCTAGATGGTACAGAAATTATTCATTGTATGCTAACAGGATTTTGTGAAGTTTCCACTGTTGAAACCTTTGAAAATAATGTTTTAACATAACGTCATGGTGGACTCCATCTCTCCACTGTTACTAAACAGGACTGAAAGAAACTTATTCAGCCCACACTGGGGATCGAACTTCGGTCTGTCTTGAGCTATTCAGCTCAAGACCGCAGCAGGTCACACACTTACTCACTGAACTACCAAGGAGAAGCTGAAAGCTTGACTTGCAATAACACTACATTTCACCAGGAATGTGTTTCTCAGTTTTAGTCAACCGGGAACGTTTGTAAAAATTAGATTGTGGTACCCTTCACATTATTTAAAACAAAACAAAATTATTAGCACAAGGGTTGTGACTAATAAAATTGAGAATAATTGGATGAAACAGTGAAACTCTTAAGACCTGTCCTTCATTGACAGAGTATGTAATCCCCAATTGTATGAGGCTAATTTAAGATGGAGTTTAATGTTTTAGTAAAGTGGGGGGGAAATTCCAATTGATTTATAACAAGGGTGGCTGGAGAGAAATCCCATTCATTTTTCTTCAGCCTGCAGTCAGGTCTCCAGTTGTTGTTAATGTAATTCATTGAGGAGAATCACCCGATCCTGCAGGCTTAACGGTGTGTAGGTCAACGTTGTGGTGACCGGCCTGCCCGGTACTGCCGGGACGGCCGGATTCCCCCCTGCCGCCGGAATTTCCGGAACCGCGGGGATTGCTGGCCTATATTGCAGTGTCACTGGTGCCATCGGAACAGGCTCCGGGGCTGCCGACTGGTGTCCTGTATATGGGGGAGGACAGCCAGTCGGCCCCCCCTGGGGCAGCTCCGGGTATAACCTTTCCTGGGAGTTACCCGGTTTTGGGTTGGCTGCAGCTGCTGGATATGTTTTAAGGGCTCCGCGCTGGAGCATACGTTCCCGATCGTATCGTGCCGCTACGATAATGCACGCTTTCTCCAATTTATTTTTGGTTTGTTTCCTCCACCAGTCCCTTTGTGTGTCTGGTTTATCGTCCTGGTTCCACCCTGCCTTTCTCATTTTCTCAATTAATTTTTTATTCTTGTCGTAAACATATCGTGTTACAGACTCTGGGTCTCCCCAGGGTTCCTTATCCTCTTTGCTAGCCATAGTTTATTTATTTATTTATTTATTTCTTTTTCGGCCAGAAGGACTTGTCCTTCACCCAGTGTTAAAACAACCTGTTTAACTACTTCTTAAGAGCCGCACCTCGTGGGCCTACCGGGTTTCTAAACCCTTGTTTGTTTATTTTAAAAACTCCCCGTTTTAACTACTACCTAAGTTTACTTTTCGGCCAGAAGGACTCGCCCTCCACCGTGTTAAAACTCCCCGTTTTAACTACTACTTAAGTTTACTTTTCGGCCAGAAGGACTCGTCCTCCACCGTGTTAAAACTCCCCGTTTTAACTCCTACTTAAGTTTATTTTTCGGCCAGAAGGACTCGTCCTCCACCGTGTTAAAACTCCCCGTTTTAACTCCTACCTAAGTTTACTTTTCGGCCAGAAGGACTCGTCCTCCACCGTGTTAAAACTCCCCGTTTTAACTCCTACTTAAGTTTACTTTTCGGCCAGAAGGACTCGTCCTCCACCGTGTTAAAACTCCCCGTTTTAACTACTACTTAAGAGCCGCACCTCGTGGGCCTATCAGGTTTCTAAACCCTTGTTTTCCGGTACCGCAGTCCGGCAGTGTTAACCGCCTTCAATTAAAGGTGTCTTTCTTTTTATAGTTCTTTTGTACGTCAATCTTACTTAACGTCTCGCCAGCGATTAACCTCTAATTTTACAGGTGGTAATTTAAACGTACTCACCCGTCTTAGGTTATCGCTGTCCGAGAGTTTTGTTCAGATCGCGCATCCCATCCTCGTCGCCAATTGATGTAAGCCCCCAAAGTGCGGACCCAGTGATATACAAGGTCGACGCTACTGGCTTGTTGGAAGAAAGACTGACCAAGTAATTGAAGTCACAACGGTTTATTACAGGCCTGGGGAGAACCTCTCATGTCGCTTACATGAGTACAACTCCACCGAGCTAATGAAAACACACATATTTATATCCAATCAGGTTTAAAGGTTACACACAATGCTAGGTCTAAAAACACATTACTCGTTTTACAAATATTTCTGTCTTGCCTTTACAGAGATCCAATTAGGTTTAAAAGTTACTTGGTTAGCAAACATTTCTGTCTCGCCTTATGGGGATCTCGTTATCCGAGGGTGGCTGTAAAAGTTACATACAATGCTATCTGTAAATCTCGTTGAAGGAGGTAGACTCCGATCGCTTGTAAGGTGTTGTGTGACTTGAAACAAATCTCGTTAAAGGCCTGGCTTTCTGCAAATGAGTCATGCCCGAATTGCCCTGGTTATATCCAATTTTTAATATCTTACTTCACTTGACTTGCAATAACACTACATTTCACCAGGAATGTGTTTCTCAGTTTTAGTCAACCGGGAACGTTTGTAAAAATTAGATTGTGGTACCCTTCACATTATTTAAAACAAAACAAAATTATTAGCACAAGGGTTGTGACTAATAAAATTGAGAATAATTGGATGAAACAGTGAAACTCTTAAGACCTGTCCTTCATTGACAGAGTATGTAATCCCCAATTGTATGAGGCTAATTTAAGATGGAGTTTAATGTTTTAGTAAAGTGGGGGGGAAATTCCAATTGATTTATAACAAGGGTGGCTGGAGAGAAATCCCATTCATTTTTCTTCAGCCTGCAGTCAGGTCTCCAGTTGTTGTTAATGTCAAACAATATTTCGAATTTAGTCCAATATATAATAGAACACTTATCTCCTTGAACAGCAGAATGCACCACATTCTTAAACCTCAAGATTTTTTATAACAGTAATAAATGTGACTATTATTTGTTAGGTTTCTGTTTTCTATTCATTTGATTCTAGCCAGCTCCCTGTACTTTCCAGCATCAGCAGACTGAGTTTATTACATAATATTACAGAAATGCATAAAAAGTGTTATTAAAACTACTTTTGGGGGGATAGGATAATGTATCTGAGAGAAATAGTTCCTAATCTGTTTACAGGAAACTCTTTATTAACCGGCACCGACGGGACCGGCGTGGTGCCGGTTAATCAAAAAGTCCGGATAATGGAGAGTTATATCTCCCAATGTACGAGAGCCCCGTACACACTGACATGCGCCTGCATTCGGAGCTCCGTCTCCCCGGGGACCGCCAGCTGACCATCTGTCGTGTCCGCTGCCTACCCTCCCAATCTACATGCTCCGATACAAGGCAAACGCCTCGGGGTTTTTAAAAAAGTTATTTTTAAAGGAGAGATGAAGGAAAACCCCGGTTACCTACTCAAGAATTTTGCCGGTTAAGAGAGATTTCCGGTTATTTGGGTGTCGGTTAAAAGAGAGTTTCCTGTACTTTATTTAAAAAAAAGTTAGGTGCATGGGTGTCCTTTAAAAATGCATGGCTGAAATGGGTAGCAAATAGTTTGGAGAACTGCGGGTGTGAATCCATGTCTTGTCTCTGTGCCTTTAGCTCGTTGGTATTGAAATGTATTCACGCTCACAATTCCCCGCATTGTGAGGATGCAGTCAGACTGTCAGGAAAATGGCAAGTGAAGGTGAGGTGCTTCCCAAAGGGGATTTTAAAATCACTTACATGGAATAAGATTAATTTTCTGCAAGTGTGAAGAGAGCCCCAGAGCTTTCCTTCCTCCCTCCCTCCCTCCCACCCATACTTCCCTTCTTCCTTCGCTCCCTCCTACCCTGCCTTCCCTTCCTCCCTCCCCTCCCCCTTCTTTTCCCTCCCTTCCTTTTCTCCCTCCCTCCATTCTTTCCATTTCTCCCTTCTTCCTCTACTTCCTTCCCTTCCCCCCTTCCCTCCTTCTGTTGCTGGGTAGCACTCAGGCCCTATTCATTTAAGGAATAGCTCTAAAATTGAATCAGACTAAAAAAATCCAGGCTAGTTAGAACTCAACTCTTTGCAGTTAAACTAACAAATGTTGGACTTTATGCAATGGCGCGGACAGTATTTGAAGAGACAGATTAATGTTTGGAGTCACTTCCACATAATCCTCTTCTCTTCTCAGATGCTGGTACTAATTTGACACCATATTCAGTAGGTAGTTTTTAGTATCATTATCTAGTAAAATATAGGGGCCCCAAACCGAACCTTTGCAACGGGCAGAAGCCGCCCCTAAACATAATTGTACAATGCAATGTTTTTGGGGTGTAATTGTCACTGGCCATTCTGCAGAAGAATTAACCAAAGAGATTATTGGCCCAGAAATTAGACTTCGATGGTTGCCGCGGGGGTAAGGATCCGGCGCGATCTTACCTACCGCGCCTGCCTTTATGGTTCGGGCCCACACGAACTTCAGTTCCTGGGCCTCTCCCTGGTGCCGGCGCGCAGTGTGTGCATGTCCCAGAGGCGCAGTTAGTTCGATGCGACCTCTGGGATCACGTGGGCCAGTTAGAGCCAATGGCAGCACACCATCTTTCATTCATAGTTTTGACAGAACTGTCAAAAACTATGAATACAACTTGCCCCCAAAAGAACAGCTAAACCTCAATTAAATTTAAAAAAAAACCATCACATTAATAAAATAACTATAGTTAAATAAATTAACCACTTTAAACAAAAATTTAAATTTTTGAAAAAATTTAAATTCTTTTTAAAAGTTATAAAAATAAACTTACCTTTCTTTAAAGTCTCTAAAAAAGATAAACCTGTTGAAATTTTTTTTAAATAATACTTAATTAACTACTTACCTTTTTAAAAGGGGGTCTTACGCCTCCTTTTTTCATGTGTAAAATCTTCCATACTTACCCTCGCGTTCAAACCTGAAAAAAAACCTAAGTGTGCTGCGTGCGCACAGCCTGTAGTGTGCACGCGGTTCACTTAGGAACCGCCCCCTTCGCAATATCGGAAGTGCCGGTTTCCCGCGCATGTGCAGTGCATGCAGGAAACCGGCACTTCGGGACCGAATACGGGTGAGTACACAGTGCGTACTCTCCCGTATTCGGCCGAATTTCTGGGCCATTATTGCTCGTGTGGAGGGTAAATGCTGACACAGACTGGTTGGGCTGAATGGCTTGTTTCCGTGTTGTAACTTCAGTGTATTTCTATGTATTATTCATTTTCAAAAACACATTAGTTTAAATTTGCCTGATAGCACTATTATTCTGTATATTTTGCCATTTATGATTCTTCCAGCTGGTAGGTGGAGCTCATAATACAGTCAGCTATTAAGCTGGAATACAATGTTCTGTACATTTCAAGTGGAACAATTATTCTAATAATAACCGAGTGCAACACATTAGCAATGCTAACCAGCTGCTCTGGCTCTCTAAGTAGCTGCAGGGCACTGGAGATGTGGTAAATCTGCAAAATAATCAAGTTTAGTTTAAAATAATTTGTTTGCTGAATTGAAATACTGTAAAAAAAGTATTGTAAAAAAGTGATTTACAAATCACTTAATTTTAGATAACAAAAAGTTGATTGCAGGAACAGTGGGCCCAACATCCTAAATTTCCGTTAATCCAATCATTGTTATTAAACGAACACTGCAGAACATCCAGCCAATTAGTGAGCAAATGTCCCCATTTTGTTAAGATCTTTTCCGAGGAGATTATGCAGATGTGCATTGATCAGTTCAATGTAACCAAGCTCTAACTGCATCTGTGCAACACAGCTGATCATGGAACAAGTTGTTCTGACTAATCCACAACCTGTTTTTCCTCTAATGAAATGCGAAATTGAATTTTCTAACAAAAAATGCTGCTTGCAAGATGTTTATTCTTTTAACTTTTTGTCTTTCTATTTCCCATTTTTAAATACTTCTGTAACCAATGGTGTATAATTCACATTTATATAATAGTAGATCTTCCATGACATTGCTCATGGTGAGTCAAGAGGATTCTCTGTTTCATATAAATAGGATTGTTTATGCTATGTAGGAGATAACATCAGGACCACTGATTTACAATTACTCAATATGTCAAATTCCATTTTTATTAAATGGTTGTTGTGAACTTGGGTCTGTTGTAGATACCTTTACTGGTTCAGTGGCATCAGTCATTCCCTTAAGCAATCTCACACTGCCTTATATCTACTTGCACAGTAGAGCAACCTACGGCTATAACAATAGCAATCCCTGTGATCAAGATTGGATATTCACATCTTTCACACATGTATTTCTTCAAATTCGCCGAAGGTGGACCAAGCAAACATGGTCAGTGAGACTATGTATGTGGGTATGAAATGTTAACCTGCTTTATTTCACATCAGAAGAACATGTAGAACAACAGTTATGATTAAATTCACTCAATTCAATCAATGTAAGTTGACTTTTTAGTAATAATGCTAAATAATAAACACGCTATGCTTCCCTGCATGAGCGAGTCATCTTATTTAACTTAAACAGAATCACTCCTCTGCATTCTCCTGTCTTTCTGAGTCTGCCTTTTGCTGCCTGACAGCCTGCACAACATCCTTTTCTGTATTTCCCTAGGTTTCTCCTTTTATCCCCCTTTTCAGAGACAGACAGAGATCAAGTGGCTTTCAAACACATCTTAACTTTTGGACGGCCAATTGGTGGAGTGTGTTGGCAGCCGGCCCATTCCAGTAGCAAAGAGGGCAGAGACATTTTGAGGCCTAGGCCTCATTGAAATAGAACTGGCGAGCTGCCCATCCTTAATTGGCAGCTTGAGCAGCTCACTGTCAGGAACATCAGGAGGCCCAGAGGCTTTGGCAGTATTGAGGAATGGGCCTGGGCTTTGGTAACACTGACAAATTGTCCTAGAGTACAGCAAAACTAGGATGGAGGTCCTGGAGTTTGATGATGCTGCAACGGGGCTGCTGGAGTTTGGTAATATGGGGAGTCTGGCATGATGCGGAGATGCCGGTGTTGGACTGGGGTGGACAAAATTGAGAGGTCGCACAACACCAGGTTATAGTCCAACAGTTTTATTTGAAATCACAAGCTTTCGGAGCTATCGCTCCGGGAAGGAGCGATAGCTCCGAAAGCTTGTGATTTCAAATAAAACTGTTGGACTATAACCTGGTGTTGTGCGACCTCTCAAGTCTGGCATCACCAGGGGAAGACCTGGGTCTTTGCAGAACTGTGGATAAAACTATTGTTCAAGCCCAAACCTTTGAGAGAGGCTGAGTCCTTCAAGTCAAAACTGAGGCAATATAAGTCAATGGGAAAAAATAGGTTATTATGAAATATGTAACTTAACATTGTTTTATTTTGTTTAAACTCTTACTTATATAAATTTCAGTTACTAAAAATAGCAGGTGAAAAAAGTTTAGAAAGCATTTTGAGTGATTGTGTGAAAACAGCAATGTATCACAAATACACTGTCAGAGCTAGTTGACATAGAGCTTTTCCATTTTAATTGTGTACACAGGAATTTATAAAGAAAAAAGTTGACACAAAATGTGTATTAACAGGTTAGTAAGGTTGGCATTGCACATGGGGAATGAAGACGTAGGGCTGGATTTTGTCAGTGTGGGCGGGCTGGGGCGTGTCAGGTGGAAATTGTGTCAGGACCCCGACTCCTAAGTGAAGTGTTGAAAAAGTGCGATTTTCCCCTAATTGGCCAATTGATTTCCTGCATGTGGGAACCACTGGCCCAATTAGTCCTTTCATACAGAAAGTCGCCTCCGAGGACATCATCAATGCTGTTGGATTTAAGGCCTGCAAGCAGCCTTGATTCTTCTGGAGACTGCAAAGGCTCTGCAATTTATATGAAGGAGTTGAATTGTGGAAAATGTCAACGATCAAGCAAAAGTGTGCTCCTCGGTTTGATGAGCCCTCCCTCCAAGCTCTGGTGCACGGAGCCAGCTGTAATAAGGAGGTGCTCTTCCCTTCCTCAGGGAGAAAAAAGCCACCCTAGCAGACAAAAGCTGTGTGGCTACAAGTGGCCCAGGTTGTCAACTCCATTTCAATGAGCCGCAGAACCTGGCTGCAATGCAGGAAGAGGTTTCATGACCTTCTCCGCACTGGAAAAGTGAGTATGACTTTCCCATCACCCTCAATCTGATCCCCATCGCCTCTCCTCACCAGCACTCTGCTTTGCCAACCTCTTCCTCCACATCCCACTTGACACTTACATCCCTGCACCCAACCCATTCCCTCTCTCTCTATGGTCACATTCACTTAACTATTCGACCATGCAGCCCTCACACTTCCTATCACTGTGATGCCATGACAACAACTACTTACAACACACAGGGAGGGTCCTTTGTATCCTTCTAAGCATCTATGCTATGCATTCACTACACTCACTCCTTCCATGGTCCATGGAGGAGATTAGTCGCAAGGATATTGAAAACATGGTCATTGTTCAGAATAGAATGACATCGCTTGAGGAGCGATGGTCAGCTATTGAACAAACAAAGCAGAACTTCATGCAAGTCCTCTGGAGTAGGACTTCCAGTGCAGAAATGGGTCCTCATGGCCCCCCTGCAGTGCAGCAAGGTGCTGTCACGCCACTTGCTACCTCTGAAGTGGGGCTGACCCATGAGAGGGATGTTGGCGGCAGACAACAAGGAAGTGGGGGCTCCTCTCCAAGCGCTCACACGACCATGCCACAGCAAAGCCCTCGGTCAGAGCCCCACCAGCGTCCTCACCCAAATAAGATGGGCGTCTCAGCCCCTGCACAGCCGTAGGAGCAGCAGACTGTTGGCGAGCCCGCACAGGTTCGCCACCCCAGAGGATGCCCGCCAAAGGCGTTGAGACAGGAGCAGCAAGAGAGCGAGCAAGGGGCCTCCACATCTGCTGAAGCCACAGGGGAAGCACCACGTAGGAGCACGCGTAAGAGGAAGATAAAGCACAAGTAGTCACAAGGGTAGTCACTTGGGTGCTGTGTTGTTTTGTTTTTGGACCAGCCATCATTGTGATTGTATTATAAAGTGTTTTGATGGCAAAGCGTTGAAGTTGCGGCCTGTGTCATTTTGCAAATGGGACTTTCACATTGAGGGCTTAGGGCGCCTTGCGATTATCAGATTGGTGGTCAGAGTGATAGGATTCCGTAGGTTCTTCTCCATTGTCGATGATCTGGTAAGAAGGAGCGAGACTAATGTGTTTGATTGTGCAGGCTAAGCAAATCTGGCCAGGATGAGTGCGTCCCTTGCATCCCGGGCAGTAATGTTGTCGCGTGCTGGCACCTTCTGGCCTGTGCATCTTCAGGTGGGTGACTAGCAGCTTGGCGCTCCTGTTGATGCTCCTGCTGTTGGTGCTGCTGTTGCTCATGGTTCTGCTGCTGCTGCGGCTGGTCTGCGTCCAAATCCAGGAGGAAAGGAATTAAATGTTTGCCATGCTTCTGGAATATGCCTCAGTTGAAGAAGCGCTTAGTCAAGGTGGGGAGAGGGGTTTCCCAGGAGGTCACACTGGAGATGTGTGTCAGGCTCCAAACTTCTACAACACTGGGTATGCCTGCTAAAAGTTCCCCCAGACCTGAAACAACAAAGTTCTGCCACCTGCAAATGATCATCGGTGAAAACTCCTTTGTAATGGTGGAGCTGCAGCTGTTTGTAAGCAATCCACTAGTGAGGCCGCCAGGATTACCTGGCGTGTTCCAGAGGAGGCGTGTAGGATGGGGGAAATGTGTTAAAATCGGAAAGGCCTCTCAAAATGGGATAATAGAGGCAATTAAGTGGTTGTTAAGGGCCTTAAAGGCCTATCCCGTCTCTTGGAGGCGGGATGGAAAGCGGGTCAGAAAACACGCTCTTGGGAAAATTGCTCGGAGGCGGGAACGGGCCTGCCCGCCAGTTTTTGCGATTTTAACAACTCGCACGCCTCCTCGGGGCTGGGAAAATCGAGCCCTAAGTGTAATCTTCAGGTGGAACAGGGTTAAAAGGTAGGGGATAACTTGATCAGGATGCATGGATGTAGTTCAGTCGTCATTTGAAAGTTATACAGTCTGTCCTATTTTTATATAATACTTGAGTTGATAGAATTATTAAAAGATCACTAGGAAAACTTGTGGCAATTTGGACGCTGAGAAGTAGAGTTGGTTGGAGCATAATCATTTTTACAGGCTGAGGAGTTGGGAAACAGAAAATGGAGTTGTTAGAGTACAGTCAGTACATGGATAGAGGATGTAGTTACAGTGTGGCAAGTTTTGAGGCAGTTTCCATTATAAATGTGGACGTGGGAAATTGTAATGGAAAAAAACTGACCCAGAAGTGTAACAAAAACTTGACAAGAAATAAGTTTTGTTGACAGGAAGTTTGCAAAGACACAAGATTTTCAAAATATCATAGATATCGGGGCAGAAATTCGGCTGTTGTCGGGTGAGTACGCACTGTGTACTCACCCGTGGACGGAACGAAAGTGCCGGTTTCTTGCATGCACTGCGCATGCGCGGGAAACCGGCACTTCCGTTCCCCTGAGGAAAGGGGTTCAGAGGTCGAACGCGCACGCCGGAGGGCCAGCGCGTTCGCCTCGCACTTCGGATTTTTTTACAGGTTCCTCCATGAAGGTAAGCACGGAGAAGATACGCAAGGCCTTCTTTTAACAAGGTAAGTGTTGATTTTATTAAAATTTAAACATTTTTTTCACAGATTTATCTTTTTTAATTACTTTAAAGAAAGGTAAGTTTAGTTTAAGCCCCGTTAAAAAATTTAATAAATTTTTTCAAAAATTTAAATTTTTGTTTAAAATAGTTAATTAATGTAATTTATAGTTATTTTAAAAATGTGATGCTTTTTAAAACATTTATTTGTAGTTTTAGGGATGTTTTGGAGCCACTCTGTATTCATAGATTTGACAGGTCTTCCTGTCAAATCTATGAATGAAAGATGGTCTGCTGCCATTGGCTCTCCATGGCCCACGTGATCCCAGGGGACGCATCGCACTAACTACGCCCCTGGGATACACAAGCACTGTGCGCCAGCAGTTGGGGGAGGCCCAAGAGCCGAAGTCCCCGTGGGCCCAGAGGTCAATGGCAGGCGCGGTAGGTAGGTGCGTGCGGGATCCTTGCACCCGCGGGAAGCCAGGGAGCCGAATTTCTGGCCCATAGTCATCTTTCTTCAACAAAAAGCTTTCTCTAAACTGGAGTTGCTCTTACCAGGCAGTTACCTTTAAAAAGCTCCCTGAAGTAACTGCAGTTTCATCATCAACATTTAATTGGAGCATCTTTCAGCACCCCTAAGTGGGATATATTATCCTGTTACAAAATCACCCCTCAAATACAGTTTTAATAGATGCAAGGAAAATTGGGCATTTCTACCTACCAGTGAACAACCTGGCGATTCCCATTGCAGTTTAATGTGGTTCGTGTCTTGGTCACTTACATGAGGTTCTGCAGCTAAAACGTCTTTGCATCGCTACATACTGCTTCATGATTCACGGGGGAGTAAAACATCTTAGAAACTTGAGGGGGAAGTGTTGGTGGGTTCAAGTTGCGTCAGATTGGGATAATCAGCAGCTTTTTGTTAACATTTCTATATTGTGACAGTCTATTTTTAGTTTAATGCAGTTCATAGCAGGGCTGGTTAAACACGGCTCCACCGATACCAACTCTTCATGTTGCCATTTGCTGCTTCAGTGGAAAAACTGCCATTTAAAGATATCGGATATTTTCTATTTTAGCAAGTTGAATGAAGTTTAAGCTTGGGCTGTAATTTACGAGGTCATTTGGTGAAGGGTTATTGAAAGTAAACAGTATAAAAGGCACTCCGGAATGTCTAGGGTGGCAAAAGAGTACAGCAGCCTGTCACATAATGTTAGTGAGAGTCCCATTTTATTAAATGGGCCACATAATGTGACCCATTACAGCGCCACCTACAGGCACATGTTTCACTAGAATATTGTAGCCCTTACAATATACAATAGATATAGGTAGGGATAGTGTTTTGTAATTAGGTGCTTTAACTACTTAGCTCATATAGAAACATTTATTGAAGAGAAATCTGATTGTAATGAAGCGAGGCAGGAAAGTGGCAAAATGACAGTAGAGGATTATTTCAGCATAATTTTTTTTTAATTCGTTTATGGGATCAGGGCGTCGCTGGCAATGCCAGCATTTATTGCCCATCCCTAGTTGCCCTTGAGAAGGTGGTGGTGAGCCACCTTCTTGAACCGCTGCAGTCCGTGTGGTGAAGGTACTCCCACAGTGCTGTTAGGTAGGGAGTTCCAGGATTTTGACCCAGCGACGATGAAGGATCGGCGATATACTTCTGAGTCAGGATGGTGTGTGACTTGGAGGGGAACTTGGAGGTGGTGGTGTTCCCATGCGCCTGCTACCCTTGTCCTTCTAGGTGGAAGAGGTCGCGGGTTTGGGAGGTGCTGCCGAAGAAGCCTTGGCGAGTTGCTGCAGTGCCTCTTGTAGATGGTACACACTGCAGCCACGGTACGCCGGTGGGGAGGGAGTGAATGTTTAAGGTGGTGGATGGGGTGCCAATCAAGCGGGCTGCTTTGTCCTGGATGGTGTCGAGCTTCCTGAGTGTTGTTGGAGCTGCACTCATCCAATATATTGATAATTATGTTTTATATCCACCTATTAGGATAATCCAACAATTTTTCTTTGAACATGGTTTACTCTTGCATGACTAATAGGGAAAACTATAGTACCAAGGACTCTAGATGCACTACAGAACAACCAGAGAATAGATTTATAAGCTGTTAATAGATGTTCGAATTTGGGTCTTAAATGAAAAACATTTTACAAGTGGAAAAAACATGTCCTTAAGGAGACCTTGTCTTAGCAAATCAGCTTTAAATGGAGCAGCCTGTGTTAACCAATCGTCAGCACAGCACATTGCAAACTGATTTAGTTTTCTAAATAAATATGCTTAATAAAGTCAGAAATCAGGTGGAGATAATGGCCTTTTAAATACACTATTCTTCAAAAGCTGGGCCAGCTATTTGCTTTTTCCACAAATGACTTTGCTCAGTCAGAGGTTATTAAAAACAAACTATAATGATACATGAACATTTAGCTTATCTATAATTACAATGAAGATAAACTTCTCTTTTAAGCAAGCTGCAGTTTTCATCATGACGCATTAACCTACCATACAGCAATCCCTGTAACTTTAAAATGAAAGAGAATACCTATAGCAGATTCAGAAAGGATTAATATGACTGTTCTAAAATGGTCTGGCTGTAATAACTACAAGGTGTTCCAATGGTCAGACACGGGGGATGCTGAAATGCACCCGTTGCACTGAGCACCTTTTTCTTGAAGCAGTAATATAGTAATTACTTACGAAACATGGTCATGTACTGCCTCGGGTTGAGATTCCAGTGGCCCCAGTTTGTTCGGTAACCATGGAGATTTGCATAATCGTCAAAATTGTATGCTGGCTCTGTGCCAAATGTGTCAATCACCCGGATCCGGCATCTGAAAATCAAAACAGAAGTATGAAAAGCCCATGCTGTATGTGGATCCTAAGTGCAAACTCTGTACAAGTATCATTCAGTTCAGTTAGGTGTATACACTTTCATCAGGAACACCAGAGAGTGCATCACCTACTGATTATTTCAGGAAGTATAGGGGATGAGCTGTCTGTATTTTCTAGAGAATATTAAGGAACTTTTAATCTTATCATTGAAATACAAACCGCAACACCTAGCTCCCAGTGTTCATGTCTGATGATTCATCTGCAAAATGACTCTCTGTTCTTTCCTGCTGTTAAAAAGTACAGATAAAGAGAGGCATAAACCCATTGAGCATTGTAAAATTTCCATTTCTGCCTGATTAACCTTGAATCTTGTATTCTCTTGAACTCTGTTGTAGAAATGCAACTACAGTTGCTGCAAGATTAAAATCTGTGGAAACAGCTCAGCAACTTCTTTGGATTGTTGTGGTGGTCACACCTGAAAACAATTGTGTTCGTCATGGCCACAGTTCAAATTTTTTGCAGGCAGGGAATTTTAGTTTGGCATGTTTTCTGCATCGTTATAGATTTGGAGAGGAGAGAAGTAGTTATAAGGTAATCAATTGTGTGGATCGTCAATTCACTTTTAACTGAGCTACCCTGTGGAATGAAGTAGAATTCTGAATGATCTTCTCATAACCATGAAAACTACAAACCTGACTCATTGGCTGCGATTTTGCCGGCGCTCAATGGACGGGATGGGCGGTGGGTCAGCTGTGAAATTTAAAATGATTGACAGTGGATCGGGAACCCTCTGTCAAAAAGCGCACACCTGCATTTCCCGATGTCGGTTCTGCCAGCGCTGAGCAGACCCGACAGGCAGCGGCGGGGGGACCCAATTTAAATCAGCAGTGGCTTGTTTACAGCCACTTAACAATGCTTTATTCCCAGTTTTTTGAATTTGACAGGTCGCCCACTGGTTTCCCGCTGTGCCTAGACCATCTGTGAAGCTGAGGCGGGAGGTTACTTGTCATTGTTTCAGCTGATGAGTTGACAGCTTCAAATGTCAAGTCAAAGCTCCCAGCTGTTTGAGAAATGGTCCCTTAACCACTAGCTTCTCTAAACTGCATTTCCACTACAGATTCAGAATGCTGCAAATCTTTACACAAGTCTCCATCCAGTCTGACCTCATTACCTCTCCCACCATTGACAGATCGCTTCTGTCATCTTTATTTAAACTGCCATCTATTCCATATGCATGGGTGCACTTTATACTCTCTCTCCTTGGTCCTCAGAATCTGACTATGATCAGCTCCAACATCAGCATCACCAGGCACACCAGCAGCACCAACAACAACACCAACCTTCGCCGCAATCACCTGATGCTGCACAGGACAGAGGGCATCAGCACCCGACCACATTGCTACCCAGGACGCCAGGATGGCCCACTTGATGCTGCACATCCTGGCTGCCATATGATGCACCAGGTTGGCACCGCCCCACACCAACACCATAAAGCATCCCTACAATGCCCAAGCCATTCCTTTCACACTCATCACCATTGTGGGGAGTACCGTTATGTCTCACCATTCACTGCAACTCACTAAGCCACTTCCAAAGGTGCACACAGATCTGTCCAAGAACGCAATGTGTTAAAAATAAAGATTTCAATGTTTGACAGCACATTAACAGAAACTTTACATGAACATTGGCTAAAACATACAAGTGCCTACTCTTGTGTGTTGTTAGTTGGTATGATTGGACTAGGATGAGGATGAGTATGAGGGGTAGCTAGTGAGATGGGGAAGTGATAATGTAGATAGAGAGGGATGGGTGGAGGTACAAGGTAAGTTGGTGTGAGTAAGGATGTGCAGGAGTAGGGTAGGGAAGGCAGAGTGATGGGGATGTGATGGGTGGCACAGCAGGAAGAGGTTGAGTGTGGCTTTGCAGTAACGTTTCGTGATCTACTGAGATCATTGAAAGGTTTGCGCCACTGCAGCCTGGTCCTCCTGATGACATCCCTGCTTGTGCCCTCCTGTGCAGTGTGCAACCAGGCTGCGTTGGTCTCCTGGGAAGGTCTCTTCTGCCCATTGGAAGGGAAGAGAACCTCCCTGCGTGCTGTGACTCCCTCCATATACTTATGGTGGGAGTCATGGGAGAGCCTGGGTGCAGCCATGCACCTCTGTGCAGTGCTTGTCAGTGTTTGCAGCACCTCAATGCTGTAGAACAGTGACAGCACAAATGTCAAAATAAATTTGCGCATGGTCGCTTTAAGGAAACCGGCTGATGACGCGTCATCAAATGACGTCATCAGACCCGCTTCCTTCAATTGGCTGGGAAACTCGCTGGGCGGGCTTAACAAGCCCAATCAGGGGAATGTCATGTCGGAGACCGGTATGGAGCCAGCAGCGGGATCGAGACCCGCCACCGACGTTGCCCGCCACGGACCCGCTGAGGTAGGGAAAATCGCGGCCATTATTGCCAAGAAATAGGGCTGGGTTCATCCTGTAAATGGACAATGCAAAGCCAAAGCAACAATAGCCTTTTTTTTTATTCATTCATGGGATGTGGGCGTCGCAGGCAAGGCCAGCATTTATTGCGCATCCCTAACTGCCCTTGAGAAGGTGGTGGTGAGCCACCTTCTTGAACCGCTGCAGTCCGTGTATACTTTCTTGTAGCGATTTGGTACAACTGAGTGGCTTGCTAGGCAGAGGGCAGTTAAGAGTCAACCACATTGCTGCGGCAAAAGCAAAATAGTGCAGATGCTGGAAATCTGAAATAAAAACAGAAAATGCTGGAAATGCTCAGCAGGTCAGGCAGCATCTGTGGAGAGAGAAACAGAGTTAACGTTTCAGGTCGATGACCTTTCATTGCTGTGGGTCTGCAGTCACATATAGGCCAGACCAGGTAAGGACGGCAGATTTCCTTTCCCTAAAGAACATTAGTGAACCAGATGGGTTTTTACGACAATCCGATAGTTTCATGGTCACCATTACTGAAAATAGTTTTTAGCCAGATTTATTTAATTAACTGAATTTAAGTTCCCCAGCTGCTGTGGTGGGATTTGAACTCATGTCACTGGATCATTAGTCCAGGCCTCTGGATTACTAGTCCCGTAACATAACCACCCTGTATAACCATGTTATTCTAAATTTAGATCAAGATATATATTTGTTCTCTGCTAACATTTTGATACCAAAAGTAATGACAACATTAAAATGATTTTCCGAATAATATAGTTTTTTAAACAATTGATGATTTTTCAATTATTTTGTCTTTAGAAGCTAGTGGATTCTCCGGTGAAATGAAGATATCAAAAACTGTAAATTAAGAAGTTTAAAACAATTTAATTTCAGTTGTCAAATCATGCCATAATTAACAGAAGGTACAGGTCACTGGGATTCATACTTAATGCCTTTTAAGTATCAGCGTTTTTATACGTAAGCCCTAGAATGTTGCTCATTTCCCCACTGAATATGTGCTGAATTAACACCTACTTGGTTCATCTATGGCTATTGGGACTATTGGTGTCATGGTAGATATTAGATCTGGTGATTAGCAGAGTTGAGCATTTATATTTATTCAAGCTTCAGGTTTACACACTGTAAACACATGTTTTCATATGTCCTTAATACTGTTCATTGAAAGTTTATGTATCTGCTTTGCCCTCTTCCAATTGGTGCATTTCTTGGCTGTTCAGTTGTCATTTATCACTATTTCATGAGTGTTATAACCCAGGTCAGAATTATCGTTGACATTAATCTCTAAATCCCAAATCACTTCAAGCAATGGTTGTTATATAAAAACAATGTCAATAGCTCCCGTCTATAACACTCTGATGGATTTTGTCCCTGGTATATAGTACATTATTTATGACTCCCTGATACATAAATTGTACAAAATGTTATTTCTATTACACACCATTCACTACAACACTTTTTTTTGTATAGCTCTGAAAGGGAACATCTTAAAGGGTGTATTATATAGCTAAAATACAATGACCACTTTTGAGAATACAAGTGGACCTGAGGTAAGTTCGTGTAAGAATAAGTTGTAGAATTTCACAAGATTTGTCACAGATGAGTTACTTTTCATTTGCTACAAACCAAGATCACAGTGATTTCAATCTCACTGACGTTGTCGCAATTTATCTTTGCTTGCCGTTTTTCTCCCCTCTCCTGAACATGTTGACTTCTTGCCAGGGTTTGGTTACAACAGATGTCCAAGTGGCCATTATTCACGTGTTCTTTGATGGTGATGGGGGGCATTAATGCAGAGCCTAATCCTGCCTTCACCTGCTGTCCACACATGAGCAGGCGTTGCTGGACAGTGATCATGAATGGGAATGGCAACTGATTTTTTTTGCTTCCTTAACTCGGAAGCTTTGAGGAACTCGGAAGCTTTGAGGATATTCACAGCAATCCGTACAGCTAACTCAGCTCAGACTGGGGGACTTGAACCTGGGATCTTCTTAGTCTGTACAACTCAGATGGATAAACTCACTGAGCAATTGGGAGATGGGCCTCGTCAGTTGTGTTTCTTATTGGGACATTGGCTGCAACTGTAGTGAAGCAGTATTCTACTGCGATAGGAGCAATAAGACTTCAGTGCATCTGATTTAGAGTGCGCACTTAAAATGGTTTATAATGGGATCACTTTGTGACCAGCTTACATTCAGTTGAGGAGCATGAGCTGCAGCTCATATGATTGACACATAAAGCAATTTGCACTGTTATTTCTGAGTCTCATAATTTCAGTGAAATATCCAGGAACTCACTGACTTTTTTTGAATATTAAGAAATTCTGAATTGCTTCAGTTTTTGGATACACAGCTTTTTGAAGTAATTTTTTATTTTCTGTATTTCAATATTTTAAAAAAATTCAGTAATTTTATTATAAAAAGTCATCCTCATAAAGCATATAAATATCAATTTCAGCACATGGAGGTAGAGGTGGATAGGGTTATTAGTTGCTGCGTTCAGCATTACATCCAGGGGACAAGAGCCTGATGTCCTATTGCTGAAAGTGCAACAATGGCAGTATAATCCCAGCATGTCCACACTCAAACACAGTGCAGCTACAACACTGGCATCTATCCGACAATGTGGAAAACTGCCCAGGTATGTCCTGTCTACAAAAAGCAGAACAAATCCAACCCGGCCAATTACCGCCCCATCAGTATACTCTCAATCATCAGCAAAGTGATGGAATGTGTAATCAACAGTGCTATTAAGTGGCACTTACTCACCAATAACCTGCTCACGGATGCCCAGTTTGGGTTCTGCCAAGACCACTTGGCTCCAGACCTCATTACAGCCTTGGTCCAAAGATGGACAAAGGAGTTGAATTCCAGAGGTGAGGTGAGAGTGACTGCCCTTGACATCAAGGCAGCATTTGACCGAGTGTGGCAGAAGTAAAACAGAAGTCAATGGGAATCGGCTGGAGTCATACTTAGCACAAAGGAAGATGGTTGTGGTAGTTGAAGGTCAATCATCACAGTCCCAGGACATCGCGGCAGGAGTTCCTCAGGGCAGTGTCCTAAGCCCAACCATCTTCAGCTGTTTCATCAATGACCTTCCCTCCAACATAAGGTCAGAAATGGGGATGTTCGCTGATGACTGCACAGTGTTCAGCGCCATTCACAACTCCTCAGATAATGAAGCAGTCCATGCCCGCATGCAACAAAACCTGGACGATGTTAAGGCTTGGGCTGATACGTGGCAGGTAACACTCGCGCCACACAAGTGCCAGGCAATGGCTATCTCCAACAAGCGAGAGTCTAACCACCTCCCCTTGACATTCAACGGCATTACCATCGCCGAATGCCCTACCATCAACATAAATACTGTGGCAACAAGAGCAGGTCAGAGGCTAGGTATTCTGTGGCGAGTGTCTCACCTCCTGACTCCCCAAAGCCTTTCCACCATCTACAAGGCACAAGTAAGGAGTGTGATGGAATACTCTCCACTTGCCTGGATGAGTGCAGCTCCAACAACACTCAAAAAGCTCGACACCATCCAGGACAAAGCAGCCTGCTTGATTGGCACCCCATCCACCACCTTAAACATTCACTCCCTCCACCACCGGCGTACCGTGGCTGCAGTGTGTACCATCTGCAAGGTGCACTGCAGCAACTTGCCAAGGCTTCTTCGGCAGCACCTCCCAAACCCGCGACCTCTTCCACCCAGAAGGACAAGGGCAGCAGGTGCATGGGAACACCACCACCTCCAAGTTCCCCTCCAAATCACACACCATCCTGACTTAGAAGTATATCGCCGATCCTTCATTGTCGCTGGGTCAAAATCCTGCAACTCCCTCCCTAACAGCACTGTGGGAGTACCTTCACCACACGGACTGCAATGGTTCAAGAAGGCAGCTCACCACCACCTTCTTGAGGGCAATTAGGGATGGGCAATAAATGCTGGCCTTGCCAGTGATGCCCACATCCCTTAAAAACAAATTTAAAAAATACTGTTATCAGGTCAACACATGTAGTATAACTGTACCCTAAAGCACTGCTGACATGAAGGCTGTCTAAGCTATATCTAACCCAGTGCTAAGATCTGTGAATTTGGAAGGGACTGTGTGTTAACAGTGCACATAAAGACAAGTCATTAGACAGTGGCCAAAGATTAATTATCTTTTTGTTCTTAGGACGATGTTAATTACCATCTTTTATTTAGCACTCAGCAATGGAATCAGTGTTTAAAAGAACATTTAGCCACTGGTAAGCATTGGCAGATGTTTATTTTACAAATGTGCTAATTCAAAATAGTATCTGTGACAAATCATCCAGTGAAGGAATGTCAATGAATTAGTGTAAATAGCCGACATATTTTTCTCTTTTCACACTGAACCCTTTCATGAATATATTTTCGGTACTTCAAAGGAACAGTTTATCAGCAAAGTCACAGATTCTCCAGAATAATAACTAACTAAATCCTCGCCTGTCAGCTCAGCAACGACCGATGGGTTTAGATATATATAATGAAAAAAACCCAACTTGTTTCATTTAACTTATCAGCTATGAAAATGAGGAATTTTATAGCAGTTTATTTTGAATATATGAAACAAGTCTAAAATTAAGGAGGAACAGATTATAGGGAAAGTAACTACAGCACTGTATGTTGATTTTCTAATAAATGAAATTAATCATCAATAAATAGGAAAAATCACTACTTGAGTCAATTTACACAAAACCGAAATTTAGTATCAAATCTCAAAATATTGACATCTCAATTCAAAACACCTAATGACTAATGTTGACCAAAACTAAATATGATAAGCAGTTTAATTAATTATCAGGATTTGTTTGCATCACACAAACACAAGCAGGTATTTTCATTGACAAATTTAAATGTTTTGCTTAGTATTTCATTTCCAGTTGTCCTTAATCTGAATGACAACAAGTAAATTATTCTCTGCTATCGCATCAAATAAACCAGTGAGTTAATCGTTAAAAGACCAAAGTTAATTGACAAACCAATCAATATTAAGTGTGCCTCTGCACAACTTCAAAGAAATGGGTCAGAATTTTAAATACAATTGTTGAGACTAAATGTATTCCCATTAATCTAATTATTGTGACTGTTCCTCTGAATGCAAAATCCATCTTCTCAGTGGAAGAGACAGCTAAATCTGATACAGCCAGAGAATATGAAAATATTCTAATCAATGAGCCATAGATTATTAAAAAGAAATTTGCACTAAATTTAATGCAGTAAGACAAAGTCGTGGTTAAAGTAATGGTTTTGCTGCATTAAAAAGAAAGAAGAAAGCCCACTATCATATCATGTGCAAGAAAGCCTTAATACATTTCTACCAGTTGTGTGCAGCTTGTCACACAGGTTTAGACAAGTAGTGAATCTTTAGTAAATGAAGCCAAGAGTATCATATGGAAGCTTGACATTTGATATAATGCACTAAACGTATTTCAATTAACCATCATGGTCATCTATTTTCATCACCAAATTCCAGACGATAAAAGGGCTGCCTCACCATCAGCTGGCAAGAAAGAAAATTCTATTCTCACAATTTTCAGACATCATGAGGTTTGAGATATCAGTGCATTATTTCGGCACCACTGCTGTTCATATCTTGAAAACTGTTGTTCTCAAAAAGGGATCTCAGTCAGAATGGGGTTGAGGCTGGTGCATCACTACAAAATCATAAAAGCGATATATTGGCAATGCATCCATTAAGCCAGTACCCAGCTTGCTTCACAGCAGTGCTCTGAAAGCGTCTTGTATTGCTGATAATGGGGTCAAAACACGCTATAATTTACCTGCTATTTAGTTGCTTTGGTACAGTAAAGTATGGTGCAAACACAGTATGGCAATAGCAGAACATGGTGCTCTATTTGTTGTTTTTTTGAAACAAGTAGAGCCAGTAACTCGGTAACTTTGTTTTCCTTGCTGCCCTAAAACTATAATACATCATTTAAATTTTTTTTTAAACAAAAGTGCTCTTCCCTCTGTTGTCCAGTGGCCTGAATTTCCTTATGGATATTCCTTATGTGTAGTGTGGTGTGTGTCAGCTGTGGCTCAGTTGGTAACACCTTTGCCTCTGAGTCAGAAGGCTGTGGGTTCAAGTCCCACGCCAGAGACTTGAGCACAAAAATCTAGGCTGACAGTCCAGTGCAGTACTGAGGGAGTGCTGCACTGTTGGAGGTGGTGTCTTTCAGATGAGATATTAAACCGAGCCCCTGTCTGCTCTCTCAGGTGGATGTAAAAGATCCCATGGCACTATTTCAAAGAAGAGCAGGGGAGTTATCCCCAGTGTCCTGGGGCCAATATTTATCCCCCAATCAACACAACAAAACCAGATTATCTGGTCATTATCACATTACTGTTTGTGGGAGCTTGCTGTGCGCAATCGGTTGCCACGTTTCCTACATTACAACAGTGACTACACTTCAAAAAGTACTTCATTGGCTGTAAAGTGCTTGGGACATTGTGAAAGGCGCTATATAAATGCAAGTCTTTCTTTTACAATTTTATGTTGATTCACTTCACCCTCTCTGTTCATGTTAGATTCAATAACTTAATCCCCCTTAATTTTTTAGGGTTTTCTGAAAAAAAAGAAGAGGTTGTTGCTTTCTTATGTATTATTGTGGAGGACAAATTCTCATGCTAAACTGTACAATGGGATTTGACCAACCAGTGCTAAAAGTGTGGTGCTGGGTTTTAATACGTAGTGCTGCTTTCTGAGGTACAATCGATGCCCATTAAATTAGTCAACACGGCTCTCAGAGGCAATAAAATAATTCCACTGAAATTTATCACCGTATTGGCTGCTAATCTGAAAGGAACTTCAATCAGTCAAGGTAAAGGTTATCGGAATTGATCTTTCTGGAGACAAAACTAGTGAAATCAAAATCTCATCAAGGCTATGAGCTGAATACCTACAAACCTAGAAATGTAATTTTCAGTTTCCTGTCACAACTTTCATATCACTATAATATTGCTTTGCAAAGCACTGAGGGCAATGGGCCCAAATGAACAGGCAATAACTGAGCCAGCTCTATGTGCCTCTCAAAGCGTTTTTACACATTGAGCCGTATTTTGCGACCCCGTAGGGACCGCGCAAGTTCCGGGTTTAGGCGCGCGAAGCGCATGCGTTAAAACCTGGAACTTGTGATCTGTCAAAGAAGTACGTTTTAAGGAGCGTCTTAAAGGAAGAGAGAGAGGTAGAGAGGCAGAGAGGTTTAGGGAGGAAATTCCAGAGCTTAGGGCCTAGGCAGCTGAAAGCACAGCCACCAATGGATGAGCGATTAAAATAGAGGATGTGCAAGATGCCAGAATTGGAGGAGCGCAGAGATCTCGGAGGGTTGGAGGGCTGGAGGACGTGACAGAGATAGGGAGGGACGAGGCCATGGAGTGATTTGAAAACAAGGATTAGAAATTTAAATTGAGGCGTTGCCAGACCAGGAACCAATGTAGGTCAGTGAGCACTGGCATGATGGATGAACGGGACTTGGTGTGAGTTAAGATACGGGCAGCAGAGTTTTGGATGAGCTCCAGCTTATGAAGGGTGGAGGTTGGGAGGCCAGCCAGGAGAGCATTGGAATAGTCAAGTCGAGAGGTAACAAAGGCACGGATGAGGGTTTCAGCAGCAGATGAGCTGAGGCAGGGACGGAGTCGGGTAATGTTACTGAGGTAGAAGTAGGATGGGGGAAAAATTAGGTATCGACCATTTTGAGGCACTAATATCGGCTGGGCGCAAAATTTAGCGCCCGGCGCAAATTATCACCGGCGACCGGGAAATTCATCTCCAGCGCCCCTGGATGTGATTGCAGCATTAAATCAAGCGCTACACATTTCTCTTAGGGCACTAACGTCGGGGAACGGGGCGCTACCTCAGAGCACTACTCAAGCTCAGGCAATGTCAATTACCTTGTACTCAGACACCACTGCTTTTATTGCACTCTTTTCTTGAAGGTGAAGGTGGCAACTGAGGAATAACAACAACAACTTGCATTTATATAGCGCCTTCCAGTTCTTAAAGGGGAGGGTCCATCATGCTGCACAGCCTCACCCTGATCATTGCAGCTTTTGACCTGGGCCTGCAAGGAGTTGCAAATCTTCAACAATGATCATCATGGCTGCTCAGAGGCCCAGGGAGAGAGCTCGCCGGTTTAGCAACCAGGCATTGGAGGCTCTGGTTGTGGCTGTGGAATGCTGACGGGCAGTGCGGTTTCCCTGGGAGTTTACAAGGGTGTGGAGGGAGGTGGCCCATTACGTATCGTCCAGAAGCCTGATCCAAAGGACTCACCCCCAGTGCCGCAAGAAGTTCAACGACCTCACTCGGGTGGTCAGGGTAAGTAGATGCTTGAAATATCCATCTACATCCCACCATCTCAACCTCACTCTGTGCACAGACGGTATAAACCACCAAATCCCCAACGCTCACCCACCAACTATGCCCATCTACTAAAATTCACATCCACATCTCACACCTTGCAGACAATAACAGCTATTCAACTATGGTCGTCACATCTGCCAAACACATGGCTGCACACTCACTCACACGCTGTCCTTTTTCTTGCAGGCCAAGCTTTCTCATAACAGGAGAGGGCAACAACGCACGGGAGGTGGTCAGGCGGAGTTGCACCCCCTCACACAGCTGGAGGAGCGAGTGCATAGACTAATCGCGAGCCATGTCATGGGCGCTGTGGCAGTTGGAGAGGTCGACCCCCTTGGGGACAACAACAGTATGTTCATCATCTCTCTCTCCTCTCTCATACCACTTCCCCCTCACAACACGAGCCTTTCCCACTTTCCATCTAACTATACTGTTTCCATTCCTTGCTCCCTTCCTGTCCCCCTGCCTTCACGTTAAAGCCACTCTTGTGCCTTCCTGCTTTCAGATAGTGAGCCACCATCTGACCAGCCTGTCCCTCAGCCTCCGGTGGCAGCGACGCGGGAGAGGAGGAGGAGGAGGAACACCAAGCCGGAGCCTCACCTCCTGCGTCTCCCGAGGGCGAGACATCCGATACTGGGGCCATGTGGTCACTGGAGGGGAGCAGAGGAAATGGCTCTGATGTGGGTGAAACTCCTGGACCCAGCGGGCTGCAGCAACACCATGGGGAAAGGGTAGCTCGGGGGCCATCTCCCCGGAAGGTGAGTTCGCGCACAAGTTCTGCTGCACAGGACTCGGATGAGGACCTCGCTATCGTGGCGATGAATACTCAGGCGATGAGCATGCATACTGAGCTCATGGGTGCAATGGCAAGGGTGCCCGAGAGCATGGATGCACTGGCTAGGAGCGTGGAGGAGTCCGCCGCCAGCACAGCTGCCATCTGTGCGCAAACCCTCAATCCCATCCTTGCCTCGTTGCAGAGGATGGTTGAATTGCAGAGAGACCGTGGGGATCCAGAGCCCATGCCGCGTGTAATGGGTGAGGTGGCAGCATCTATTGCAGCACAGGCCGAGGCAACGCAACAGCTTAGTACTGGAATCGAGTCACTGGTTGGTGCCATCCAATCTCAGACTGCTCTGATGCAGTCTCAGATTGATGCCATGCAAGCGCTGACTGCTGCCATCGTAGCTGGGTCGACCACTGTCCACCAGGGATTGCTCCGGATGCTGAGGTGTGCCCCAGGGGAGTGGCAGTGTGTTGGTCGAGCAGGAAGGTGCTGTCCTCTCTCAGGATGACAGCATTCCTGCTCCCACCACTGCCATTCCGCCATTGCACTTGCCACAGCCTGTAACCCAGCCAGCCCAGACTGCTGCTGCCCATGCAGAATTGGTGCAGTCTGCAGCCGGGCCCTCCAGGCCCAGAGCTGGTTGAGGGCGTCCTTCAAGGCCATCTGCAGTCTCTGGATCCGAGATTCAGCAGCCTTCCACCAGCCTTGCTGCAGCCACTGGGGCCACATTACGGAGGAGCAGTAGGGTTGGAATGGGGAAGTACGAAGGGGAGGGAGATCATTGAAGAAGGCCGAATAACTCAAATTTTTTGAACATATGGGGGGAAGTGTTTGTACCAAAGTTGGATGTGTATGTAAATATATTGTTCACTCTGTTGAGACTTATTTCGATGTGCTAAAAACCAGTTGTGTTTATTAATGAATTGTTGTGTTTGTTTGTTATTGGTTGTGCTTAATAAGACACAGTTGTTCAGAAAAATAAAAATTTTAATTAAACGTTACAAATTACTTCATGTTATTCATTGGAACTTTGCCCGGTAATAGGGGCTGCGGGATGGCTGTAATGATGTGCTTGTTGATCCCAAAAGCCATCTTCTCTGTCATTCATCAGAAGCGCTGACTTATGAGGCTTTCACGAACGGCCCTTGCAGAAGCAACATTGAACACCTCCCTCCCACATTGTTGCTGCTAATCCTCCTCCTTCACCTCCTCCTCCTCTCCCTCTTCCTCCTCCTGAGGTGGTCCACCAATCCCTGGTGCCAATGGGTCCTCAGAATTGCAAGGTTGTGAAGCATGCAGCACACAATAATGAAAACCGATACTCGATCAGGGGAGTACTGCAGGGCTCCTCCAGAGTGGTCAAGACACCGGAACCATTGCTTCAGCATGCCGATTGTCTGTTCAATGAGGTTCCTAGTGGGGCTATGGCTCTCATTGTAGGCGAGCTCAGCAGGAGTGTTGGGGTTATGGAGCGGTGTCATCAGCCACGTTCAGAGTGGATAACTCTTGTCCCCGAGGAGCCAGCCACGAGGTTGATGCGGTGGTTGGAACAGGTCTGGGGGAACAGGTCTGGGACACCAGTCTGGTGCAGGATGAATGCATTGTGGCTGCTGCCAGAATAGCGGGCATTGACGGCGAGGATACCGCGGTCTGTGGTCGCACACCAACTGGACGTTCAGAGAGTGGAAGCCTTTGCGGTTGCGGAAAACCTCTGCATTTTCATGAGGTGCCCGCAATGCCACGTGCGTGCAGTCAATGGTACCCTGAACCATGGGGAAGCCACATGCACGTTCACGTTGTTTGTCTCGGGTCATGGGGAATGAGATGTACTCTCTTCTCCTTTTGTAGAGAGCATTTGTGACCTCCCAGATGCAGCAATGGACAGTGAACTGGGAGATGTTTGCAATATCCCCTGTTGAAGCCTGGAAGGAGCCGTTGGCATAGAAATTGAGAGCCACTGTCATCTTCACTGCCACCGACAGAGACGTCCTGGTCCTGAGCTGAGGCTCGGGCTCTGCTTGCAGGAGGTGGCAGAGCTCTGTGAGCACCTCCTTGCTGAAGCGAAGCCTTCTAAAACACTGCTCCTTGGACAGATAAATGTATGAGAATTGCTCCTGGAATAACCTGGGAGGGTAAGGTCTCCTGTGCAAAGTCCTGTTGGACCTCCTCCTTCTGGCCACGTTTTCCACTCTCTCTCTCCGTCTTCAACGGTGAAGCTGGAGGGCGACGCCCTGTGCTAGTACAGTCCCCATTAAACCTTCTAAATGTGGTAATAATAAAGCTTACAGAAATGGGAACCTGAAAAGTCTTGCTAACGACCAAAATTCCTTCAAGTAGGACAGCGTTAAATGTCTCCAGACGCCTCTCCCTCTCTCAACCTGCGTATGAAGAATTGATTGCCGACAGGAAAAAGCAGGAAGCGCGCGCCTTTAAATAGCGCTCCCCCAGCTCCCAGCTGACTGCAAACCGTCCCCCTCTACCTGTCGTTCCTAGCGGCAGGCGTTGAGGCAGGGGGCGAGAATCAATTTCCGGTCCGGGGCGCTACGCGCTTAGATGACGTCACGATCGCCAGACGCAGGAGATCGTGGCGATAATGTTTAGCGCCTCCGCAAATCGGCAGGTCAATTTCGTGGGCGGCGCTAAAATCACTGCGCTCGGGCGGTTAGCGGCCCGTTAGCGCCTCCCGGTGGCGCTAACGAAGGCACTAATCAACTGAATTTTTCTCCCGATATGTTTACTGTGAATCATTGTGCTATGCTAACTAAAAATAAGTTGCTATAAAAATTGAGCTACATGGACAGGGTTAAATAACCATGCCAATTAAAGTATATGTGCCTGCAAAATAATGATGTGGGTTGCGGATGTAATAGTTCCAATGAGATTATAATAAGGACATTGCTGATGTAAAGATGAATGTTCAAAATTCTGATATGTAGAGAGCAAACCATTACTTATATTACGGAGTGTATATTGTTAAAAATGCATGGAAAGGTTACGTTGATATGGCAAATTTCCGAAGAATAATGAAGGACACCGGAGGCAAGCAGGCAAACATCTGCACTCAAAGCGTGTAATCAACTTTTGAAAATAGAGGATTGCTAACAAGCAAGGAGAACTTTAGGATGGTTAGAAACAAGATAAGGAAGAGTAACAGACACTGGGGGGTGGAATTTTTCAGCGGGTCAGGTGGGAAAAAAAAATTTTTGACAGCGGGTTGAGACCCCACTGTCAACCCGCCGCCACGTGACTTTCCCAGATGTCGGGTCTGTCAGGACTGAACAGACCCGACACGCAGTGGCGGGGGAGGCAATTCAGGTCATTATGACCTTGTTAACAGCCCATTAAACAGTATTTTGAACTCACTATTTTACGAGGTCGCCCACAGGGTCCACGCTGCTCGGGGATCACGTCAGGTAAGGAGGTCAGGAGCTGTATGACCATGGAATCAACTCATTACTTGACAGCTGAAGATGTGCTATAAAAGCTCCCATCTCACAGCTGTTCACTTTCCAAGCTCAGAAGCTGTTGCTTACTGCATTTGGAAGACAGATTGAGCTTTATGCAGGTTGTAAGTGTTTGCAGCAAACTCTCTATCCAGTGTCACCTCATTGGAACAACCTCTCTCACCATTGACAGACCACTTCTGTCATCTCAACTTCAACTGCCATCTATTCCATCAGCATCGATGCCCTTGAAACTATCTCACCTTGGTCCTCAGAATCCCACCACGATCAGCCCCAACACCAGCAGCACCAGGCACACCAGCAGCACCAACAACAACACCAACCTTCTCCGCGGAATCAACTGATGCTGCACAGGACACAGGACATCAGCACCCGACCACATTGCTGCCTGGGACACCAGGGATTGCCTCACCATGGCAAGATTTACTTCACTTGACACTGCACACACTGGCTGCCACACGATATGCCAGGTTGGCAATACCCTACATCAACACCATAAAGCATCCCTACAATGCCCAAGCAATTCCTTTCACACTCATCAGCATTGCGAGGGATACCGTTATGTCTCACCATTCACTGCAATTCACTAAGCCACTTCCAAAGGTGCACACAAATCTGTCCAAGAACGCAAAGTGTTGAAAATAAAGGTTTTAATGTTTGACACTACATTAACAGAAACTTCACATGAACATTGGCTAAAACACCCAAGTGCCTACCCTTGTGTGTTGTTAGTTGGTATGATTGGACTAGGATGAGGGTGAGTGTGAGGGGTGGCTAGTGAGATGGGGAAGTGATAATGTAGATAGAGAGGGATGGGTGGAGGTGCTAGGTAAGTTGGTGTGAGTAAGGATGTGCAGGAGTAGGGTCGGGAAGGCAGACTGATGGGGATGTGATGAGTGGCACAGCAGGATGAGGTTGAGTGTGGCTTTGCAGTAACGTTTCATGATCTACTGAGATCATTGAAAGGTTTGCGCCACTGTAGCCTGGTCCTCCTGACGACATCCCTGCTTGTGCCCTCCTGTGCAATATGCAACCAGGCTGTGGTGATCTCCTGGGGAGGTCTCTTCCATCCATGGGAAAGGAAGAGGACCTCCCTGCGTGCTGAGACTCCCTCCATAAGCATATGGAGGGAGTCATGGGAGAGCCTGGGTGCAGCCGTGCACCTCTGTGCAGTGTTTGTCAGTGTTTGCTGTCGAACACTGACAGCACAACTGTCAAAATTAATTTGCGCACGGTCCCTTTAAGGAAACCGGCTGATGACACGTCATCAAATGACGTCATCAGATCTACTTCCTTCAGTTGGCTGGTAAATGCACTGGGCGGGCTTAACAAGCCCAATCAACGTAAAATCATTCTACACAGCGGGCTGGAGCCAGCAGCGGGGTCAGGACCCGACACCAACGTTGACCGCCCCGGACCCGGTTGTAGGGGAACTCGCAGCCTGGATGTCTGATGTTATGGTCCGTGTACAACCAAGTACAGATCTGTTGGTAAAAAGTGGGCTATAAAAGCCTGAAGAAGATAGGTGCAATCATGGTCATCGGACAAGGGAAGCCAGTGGCATGCCAGAAGATAACCATCCTCAGAAGAAGAAACCACCTTGATCCGCGTGGACATAAGTATACATGAGCTTGAGTCTATATTATGTAATATAAGTGAATGCAGGTAAGGATAGCGAGCAACTAATCATGTCATTGAATAAATATTGAAGACTAATCAAACTCAGTGACCACTCTTTTCTTGGATTCAAATTAATTGGGAATCAGACATTCCTTGGTTTGACACTTTCCGATTGAATTTGGAGATATAAGGTAGTTTGTGAGATCTCGTAGTGGTTATTGTGTGTGTCACTGATTTAATTTCTTAGAAGGATAGTTACCAGGGCTGTTACTTTTCATTTAATAGCATAATCCACATTTAAACTATGAAAATAGGAAAGTCTTATTAAGCTGTTTGACATTTAATACAGCTCCTTTTAAATGTTGGTTGAATAAACTTTGTTATGATTTAATTAATTTAGTAGAGTGCAGGTTTCACAGAATTTTGAGAAGCCCAATATGGCATGTCTAAATAGTAATCAGAAAATTTAGTACAGTCAACTATTAACACTACTTTTTCGGTATTTAAATATTAATTGACCTGCTAATAATTATACAATTGACAGATGTACTACAGAATAGTTCCTGCATTAACAAGTTATTTAAGTACGAGATGTGTGGACGTGCAGGTTGAGTCCCACATCCTGTTGATCATGGTGTTCTAGAGATTGAATTCTTGAACCTTGGTACAGGAACAGTTCTGGAAATGACAAGTGTTCTGTTTGCAGTGTTTTATTCTTGTACCAGATGCTAATTCAATCTCCTCCACCGGAATGTAGGTCAGATAAGACCCAAGAGTAAAATGACCAATGTATTTGATGAAGATTGCTTATTTCCTTATCAGGAGGTACTGTTAATTCTCTCTACTGTTTAACTTAAACCCCAGAGCTGAGCTTCCGACCCCATATGCTCTCCATCACCTATTTCCACCTCCGCAACATCGCCGGTCTCTGCCCCAGCCTCAGCTCATCTGCTGCTGAAACCCTCACGCATGCCTTTGTTATCGCTAGACTCGACTATTCCAGTGCTCTCCTGGCCAGCCTCCCACCTTGCATGCTCCATAAACTTGAGCTCATCCAAAACTCTGCTGCTCGTATCCTAATTTGCTCCAAGTCCCGTTCACCCATCACCCCTGTGCTCGCTGACCTACATTGGCTCCCGATCCGGCAACGCCTCGATTTTAAAATTCTCATCCTTGTTTTCAAATCCCTCCATGGCCTCGCCCCTCCCTATCTCTGTAACCTCCTCCAGACCTATAACCCTCCAAGATCTCTGCATTCCTCTAATTCTGGCCTCTTGTGGAGCCCCGATTTTCTTCGCTCAACCATTGGTGGCCGTGCCTTCAGCTGCCTAGGCCCTAAGCTCTGGAACTCCCTCCCTAAACCTCTCTGCCTCTCTACCACTCTCTCATCTTTTAAGATGCTCCTTAAAACCTACCTCTTTGACCAAGCTTTTGGTCACCTGTCCTATTTTTTCCGTCAAATTTTGTTTGATAACGCTCCTGTGAAGTGCCTTGGGATGTTTTACTACGTTAAAGGTGAGATATAAATGCAAGTTGGTGTTTTTCTTGTAGTAGTTGTTCCATTGTTTTTCTGGTGTCTCACTTTAATTGAGTAAACTGATCTTCACTGTATCTATGACTTCTTTCTCTCCCATCCCTACCCCCACAAACAACTAAATACTTTAACCAACTAAATTTCCCCCTTGAGAAAGTTGAAAAATGATTGCTAACCACCACTTCTTATGCAGTCAGTATTTAGGGCACCGATTCATACTCTCTGTACTTGTGGTCCTTCAAAATGCTGAAAATGCACAAGAAAGTGTCAGAAATTAAAATTTCCTGGGGAAATATCCCCCTACCGTCCTCCCGGAAATACATTTTGCATCGCTTTCGCCATCAAGTATTTTGAAATCCACCATTGCTTCAGGTTTTTCCCTCTATAATAAAATTAATGGAATATTGGGTACCGTTGCAGCTTAAGTCATAACAAATTCACAAGCCAATACACTTCCATTATAACTGCTTTTTTCATGTTGTACAGGAGGCCAGTGGGTTTTAGTTTTCACCGAAAAACAAACTGAATTGTGGAATGTGATCGTAAAACACTTTTTTAAATCTATAAATCCAATGTAGTAAAAAGGAATTAATTTGTTCAGTACCTCCCCATGTCTTATACTGCATCTCTCATAATTACTCCCAAAACCATACTGTAGGGTCTTTACTATCTATTTCATTTGCAATGCCCCCAAATAAGTCAAGGAGGTTATAAAGCAGGATTTTCCCTTCTACATCCCCGATGACTGTTACTTATCAAGCTAATTACTGGACAAGTACGGCCGGTCAATGCGTTATCTTATTAGCTGACATGTCTACTCTTGCTGAGATACCTCAATGACGAGATTCTGAGGATTAAAACCAGTGAGGTTATTTAATGCATTAACATTTATTATTTTTTTTCCTAGATTTATTTTCTCAGTGATATGTGAAGTTTCGTAATGTAGACAATCATGTTTAGATGTGATGCTTAGCATCCTCAGCTGAAGTTGTCCAGAAATCATCCATGCCAAAATCAAAATCTGATTAATAATCTGAAAACTTGCATATGTATAATGCCTAATCACTTCAAAAATCTCAAAGCACATCAACCAATGAGTCAGTTTATTTTCGAATTACAGTGACTGCTGCTATATTGTTCCTCTTTATCCAGTCATGTCACATATCCTTCCTTTTCTTAAGCTGGATGCTCTCTACTGTGTCAGCCTACACAGTGTACAGCACACTGCAAAAAAAGCACCACAATAGTCAGTTTAGCAAAATAAGCCTTTGTGTCCTTTTGTATGTCTAGTTTTATTGGTGCTCGATAGAGATTTGGGTGCAATGTGACAGAAACATAAACCGAGGCTTTGAACCAGGATAATGGTCTCCAAAATTTAGCTTTGCAAGTAAACAGTCAAGCTTCTGTTGAATAAACCTGGATAACAGATTAAATAAAGACGAAGCAGTCCTCTGGAGGATAGTCTTCTGAGTTTCGCACACCTCTGCATTGTAAGGAAACAAAATCCCTTGGAGTTGTCATATGCCATTGGATTGATTGACAACACTTGTATTTTGACAAGTGTCATTGACCATATCCTGTAATCATGGGGATCCAGCTATAGAACTCATTTAACAAATGACTAACAGTTTGTCTGCACCTACAGAAAAATGGATGAACCTGCCAGTCCTCTGAACAGTACATTTGTCAACTTATGAATAGAAATGCACATAATCCCTTTGGCACTATCACTGTAGCCTCTATCAGATGCTTGTGAATCATACAGCACAGAAAGTGGCCATTCGGCCCATCGTGCCTGCGCTGCTGGCTCTCTGAAAGAGGTACTACCAGTTAGTCCCAGTTTTTTGACAATTATCATCCCTTCTGCCAGTGGAAATAGTTTCTCCCCTATCTCCTCTATCAAAACCCCTACAGAGAAGTTTTGCTATAGGGAAAACCCTGTAGCAAAAAAGATGATCTCCAATGACTTTTCCAGCCACAGGCAATGCAATAATTGTCGGTGAGGCGCACTGTAAACGGTAACCAACATGATTCAATGATTACCTCTCTGATAAGTTCAAATCTACAGTCATTGGCTATTGGATGATACCAAATAGTTCATATTTAACCTAACATAAGGGCTGTTTTTAACCCTACCCGCCTAACGGAAGCCGGGTGAGCAGAAATTTAAAATCGGCTGGGTGACTCTCTGCTTCTGTGATTCGATTCAATCCACCATCACAGCCCATCGTTCAGTCACTATTCCTCTGCTCTTTGGAACTGTCTCCCAAAGCCATTTTGTCTTGCTGCCTCTCTCACTTCATTCAAATTCCTTGAGACCTATCTCTTTGAATGTGCCTTCTGTTCCCCTGATAAGCTCTTCCAATCTCCTGGTAAGCTTGCTCCCTTTCCATTTTAAAGCACTTAGATGTTCTTCTACATGAGCAGTGCTATTTAATTGCAAGTTGTTGGTCATGTTGTGTAGGAAGCAAGCAACAACTATAGTGCACATCCAAAAATGTTCCAGTGTTATTTTCACAGTGTGAAGATCCATGCTCAATGCAAGTTAGCTTGTTTATACAAAAATATCACAAAGTAACACAAACATTTTGTGATATCAGAGGGCAGTACTCTTCATTCTATTTTCTGCCAATATTATTAAATTCATTCACATATCTATTACTGGACAATAGTGAGCTCTGTTTTCTAGTTCGAGTCACTCAGTTACTACTTAAGTCTAAAAGTATAGTTTATATATTAATGGCAATCCACTTGCATTAGAGGGGAAGACAAATAAATGCAATGTTTAAATCTTGATGTTCACCTATTCATTTCTATGCTGCCTACATGCAATGCCATAAACACACTTATGTATGTACACATATGATGGGTCCTCTAAGTAACTGTTATTCACAATCTTAAGTTTATCTGCATAATTGTGCAAAAGGGAAAAGAGTCAACCGAGTGTGGCTTGAAAACAACTTTGATTCACCACTGAAGTGATTTCATTGAGTCAGCCCATTACAATCATTGAATAAATAAACTACCCCCTAGTGCTAGAATGGGTTTTTATACCTAAAATAACTTTTGTAGCTAACCATTGACCTGAGGGTTTTAGAAGTGACCAACAGTATGTGATGCCTGAAGCTGAAGGTTGAGGGTCCTGCTGTACACTCTCAGTTATTTTGATAATCAAAGGGTTAATGGTTTTCACTGTAGCCTGGAAATCATGGTCAACATTTGTTTTATTGCATCTTTGGTCTTCAAATATTCTCGTTTCTGGCAGGAAGAATGGCTGTGCAATCACACTATCCCCAGGAATTTTCATGGGGGTTCTCCCAAATGTTCGCTGTAACTTCAGCAGAAATGCCAGAGATAGGGCATTTAACCTGTTTCTCCAGGGTTTCTGACAATCTTCCACCAAAGAGATGGTGGAGATCGGGAGATCCCCTGTGGAAATTCTACCCCTATAAGATCAGCTTGCGAAGTGTAAATTGGATGTTAAAGCTTAAACTGACTCCCACATGAAGTGGAGTGAGGCTCGCTTGTCTAGGGAGTCCACTATGTTTCACTAAGGAGAGCCCTCGACTTCCCATTCAGACTGCATTCACACTATAACTGCAGTGTTGGCGCAAGTCAATGACTACAGTTGTAGTATGAATACACCCTGGGAAAAGTACAGGCTTCTGCACATCCAGATCTTGAGGTGAGCACCAGTAGGAAGGCAAATCCTAAAGCCTTATCACTCGAGGAACTATGAGCATTTTGTTCAACAAAAAGGTTTGTAAATGTAATAATTTAAAAAGTTTAAAATACATTTGCCTTTTTGGTTTTGATGTAAAAAAGATATACATAATTTTTAAATGGTGCATTAGTAATGGGGTATTGCTGGGTTTATTTCACTTGCACAAAAAAGCTTCATTACTGTCTGCCACATTCATGAAGCAAATACAATACACTGTCAGTGCAATGCCCTCTATTTGTTCAAACACAGCGGGAGTCTGTTGCAGAGATAATATCCAGAACATGGCCATGCTTTGCAGGGAACATTTTCCCTTTCCTATGGCAGCGGCAAATGCTGAGGAACTAAAGGCTTCCTTAACAGCCTGTGCAATGCAGGAGAATCAATAAAATGATTTGGCATCAGCTGACTGCATGAAAGGAGCTTGCAATCTTGATTCCAGATCTCCTAATGGCTTCCACTCTGCAGTGGTGAATTAATGCACTGGAAAGGGGCTTCTTCACGACAAAATAGATGTTTCTGCATTGCACCAGTTGATGTAAAATATTTGTAGCAGTAATTTGGAGCAGCAAAAATCTTTCAGGACTGGAAATTGAGTAATAATTCATTCCCTCGACCGATTAGCTTGCTTCTGCATTCAGTTTGAGCCAGTAAAAAATTCAGTGCAGTAGTGAGATCTTAATTTACTGTAATTGAAGGAGCTTTAGTTGATGCAGAATGTAATAGGGTACAAATATTTCACTGTATCACAGAGTGTTCCACTTGAGAAAGTATTTCTAATGATCTAATTGTCAATTTCAGCTAATTTTCATAAATTCAAGAAGAGTTAACTAGTGATCACAAAGTTCATCCGGGCTGATTCAGCCATGGTCTTCAGTGAATACATTGAGATAACACTGAAGGAACGGCCAGATTTAACAATTAAAACAAATGAACATCAAATACAAGGCTGGTTTTAACCTGCTCTTGAGCATCCCAGATTATAATCGCTCAACCATTGGTGGCCGTGCCTTCTGTTGCCTAAGCCCTAAACTCTGGAACTCCCTCCCTAAACCTCTCTACCTCTCTTTCCTCCTTTAAGACGCTCCTTAAAACATACCTCTTTGACCAAGCTTTTGGTCACCTGCCCTAATTTCTCCTTATGTGGCTTGGTGTCAAATTTTTTGTCTTTTAATACTCCTGTGAAGCGCCTTGAGACGTTTTACTACGGTAAAGGCGCTATATAAATACAAGTTGTTGTTGTTGCCGCACCCAACAGGAACGAGGCGTCAGGTGGTTAAATTCGCGGTAGATCACGTGTGTTCTTGATGTGCTCCTGCCCGCTGCCAGCTTAACCGCAAAGCTTTCCGAGTCATCCGAGGCGGGGTCTCATGAATACATGTAACTTGGAGTCCTATGGTGCAATTACTATCCAAACACTCAGGGCTGGATTTTGTGAATGGAAAGGAGTTGGAGGCGGAACTGCTGCTTGTCGTGTCAATGTCCCGCCTCCATCCTCGTCTGACTAACAAGCGGGATTTTCCCCTGATTGACCTTGTTATGCCCGCCCTGCGGGCTCAGCAGGGCAAATAAGGGAGGAAGTCACTGACAGAGCACGTCAACGTCAGACGTGCTATTTGTCAAGACTGCTTGAAAGAAGAAATGTCAGTGTTTGACAGCTCTGTGAAGCTGTCAAACACTGACATTCCCTGTAGTTTGATGAGCCCTTGTGTTCAGGACTCATCAAACCTTTCAACTTTGTAAATTTCACATGGCTGTTGGTTCGGAGGATCCAACAGCCAGTCTGTGAAATCGACAACGAGGATGTCGGCTCTCCCGATCCAGCGCGGCTAAAGGCTGTATGAAGAAAACAAGGTAAGTGAACATTTTAAAAAACTTATCACTCACCTTACATACTTACCACTCCACACTTGCACCCATCACTCACCTCTACACCTTACTTCCAGGTGCCTCCGACCCCCGCAGACCTCCTCCACGTCTCCTTCAACCCGACGGGGTTCTCCGAGGTCGGGGAGCCTTCACCTGTGAAGGTTAAATGGCACTAATCCTCTTTTCTGCCTGTTAACTACCTGTTAACAGGCAGTTAAAAGGATTAAATGCCTTTCCCGCCTCCAGGAGACGGGACCTGAAGCAGCACATCTTCCCGCCTCCTGGCAAAAGGGCACGGAGGTGGGATGGGGGCGGGTTTGCCATCCGCCCCCACTTTCTCCTAATTTACCGGCTGTCCCGCCTCCATGCCCGCCTCCTCGGGGCTTGGAAAATCCAGCCCTCAGTGTCCAACCCCACTAGTAAAACCTAGTGGGATTGGTCTGTCAGAGCAACTGAAACAGTATTTAAAGGGGCACTCCCCTGCAGGTAAGTGGATCATAGGGCCTGTGTGCCATTGTGCCAGGAGAGTTGCTAGCTTCCAGATCACTTCCTTCTGATGTATTTTGCTTTATTTACCGTCAGTAAGCTTTATCTGTTAATCAAGGGTGGTATTATTCACAGTTTCATTTGGATGTTGGAACAGTTGGTGGAGGAAGAGCAGCAGCACCAGCAGCAGCCTGAGCAACCAGCAGCAGCCTGAGCAACCAGCACCCGCAGCAGCCTGAGCAACCAGCACCCGCAGCAGCCTGAGCAACCAGCACCCGCAACAGCCTGAGCAACCAGCACCCGCAACAGCCTGAGCAACCAGCACCCGCAACAGCCTGAGCAACCAGCACCCGCAACAGCCTGAGCAACCAGCACCCGCAACAGCCTGAGCAACCAGCACCCGCAACAGCCTGAGCAACCAGCAGCAGCAGCAGCCTGAGCAACCAGCACCCGCAGCAGCCTGAGCAACCAGCACCCGCAACAGCCTGAGCAACCAGCACCCGCAACAGCCTGAGCAACCAGCACCAGCACCAGCACCAGCAGCAGCCTGAGCAACCAGCACCAGCAGCAGCCTGAGCAACCAGCACCCGCAACAGCCTGAGCAACCAGCACCCGCAACAGCCTGAGCAACCAGCACCCGCAACAGCCTGAGCAACCAGCACCCGCAACAGCCTGAGCAACCAGCACCCGCAACAGCCTGAGCAACCAGCAGCAGCAGCAGCCTGAGCAACCAGCACCCGCAGCAGCCTGAGCAACCAGCACCCGCAACAGCCTGAGCAACCAGCACCCGCAACAGCCTGAGCAACCAGCACCCGCAACAGCCTGAGCAACCAGCACCCGCAACAGCCTGAGCAACCAGCACCCGCAACAGCCTGAGCAACCAGCACCCGCAACAGCCTGAGCAACCAGCAGCAGCAGCAGCCTGAGCAACCAGCACCCGCAGCAGCCTGAGCAACCAGCACCCGCAACAGCCTGAGCAACCAGCACCCGCAACAGCCTGAGCAACCAGCACCAGCACCAGCAGCAACTGGGCCTCTCAGAAGAGAGCAGGTGAGTGGGGTCCTGGATCTATCTGAAGAGCAGTGCATCAGGAGGCTGTGCTTTAACAGACAGGCTGTTGCAGACCTCTGTAGCCTCCTGCAACAGAACCTGCAGTCTGCTGGACCAAGGCATCATGCTTTGCCAGTGGCTCTCAGTCACCACAGCTCTTAACTTCTGTCCCACTGGCTCCTTCCAGTCTGCTACAGGGGACATCAACCGCATCTCCCAGTCTGCAGTACACAGCTGCATTAAGCAGTTCACCAAGGCTAACCAGTATAATCACCTCCCTCATCGACCTCAACACTCAGCTCGAGAGAGCTGGGTGATTTGCAGCAGTGACTGGCTTTCCTCGCGTCCAGGATAGCACTGACTTCACACATGTTGCCATCAGGGCACTAGAACACCAGCCAGCGGCCATCGTGAATAGAAAAGGCTACCACTCCATTAATGTCCAGTAGTCTCCGATCACAGAAACATGATCATGCAAGTTTGTGCAAGGTACCCAGGGCAGCTGTCAATGATGCATTTATCCTGAGACAGTCAACCATCCTTCCAATATTCAACCCTTCCAGAAATGTAGCAGGGTGGTTGTTAGGAGACAAGGCATAGCTCCTACACACGTGGCTCGTGGCCACCCCACCACACCTGAGCAGCACGGGTCAGGGGACCACCAGGATGATTATTGAGCACATCATAGGGCTGCTGAAGAAGAGGTTCAGGTATCTCATCAGGTTTGAGGGCTCCCTACAATATGCCCCAGAAAGAGTCTCCCACATCTTAGTGGTGTGCTGAATGCTGTGCAACCTAGACATACAGAGGCCTGTAAGTTTACACAAAGCCCCTATGCATTAACAGTTCTCATTTTATCCTTCACCACTCCCTTAATCCCGCATTAAAGAACATTGAAACCATTCAGCCAGCTTCTATATCGATGAAATACTGACAACGCAGACTAAAAAGCTGCTATAACACCAAGCTGCAGACCAAAGTGTCAAATGTGATAAAGGTGATGAATTTAATTCCCAACATAATGGGCCGTAATTTGCTTGACAGATCGCACGCATCCCCAGGAGAAGGGCACCCACGGGTGGAGAGTTGCGCTATTTGCCCAACTTCTGCCCAGGGAATGCCCGTGAAATTCTTACGCCTGGTAGCCAGCGTAAGAGTTTTTAAAAACATATAAATAACATTTTTTCATTCATTTAAACATTGAAACATATGTACAATAAGGTAAGTTTATTTTTAGACCATTTAAAATATGTAAATTCATTTTTCAAATTTTGTTTTAAATGTTTAATTATATCGTATTTTAATTAATTTAAATATGTAATTTTTAAAATTTGTTATGTTAAATCTAATTTTACTGTAATCCCCATTCATGCTTAGGGAGGTTCCGTACAAACGGAACCTCCCTAAGCATGAATGGGGATCCCCCTTCTTTGATTGGTTGGGCTGGCCCACGTGATCCCAGGGGCGCTTGCGAACCGCCTGCGCTCCTGGGATAAGTGGGCCTCTATGCAGGCCTACACATAGAGGCCCAGGAGCGCAAGTGTCCGAACCTCCGGGGCCATCAGGTAAGTTCGTAGATTTTTTGCTGGTCGGAGGCATCCGCCCGCGGGAAGCCTCTGACCGCAAATTCAGCCCCGATAATTGCCTTCCATTTATTTCTTACCCAAATGTTAACCCATGGTGTTTTTCTTGTATGAAGGTTTCCTTCCCTTGTGTTACTCCTCTCTTAGCATTGTACTGTTTTGTCCTGCTGAATGAGAGGGTGAGAGTAAGGGACTGACTGTTAGAAAGGTAAATGAAGATGTGCAGGGCTTGTGCTTACAGTGCATGTGCTGAAAGCTGGAGAAGAAGCATGATGGAACGAGGATGGGGAGGGGGAGGTGATGAATGGAAAGCCATGTGTGTGGAATGTGAAGTAAGGAAGGAGCGCTGGTTGTCAGAAGAGAATGCTGTTAGTATGTGGTGTGAAGTGAGTAAAGGAAGGGGTGACTGTAATTGGAATGTGAAAGAGAGGTGTTGCAGTGTGCCCTTGCAATTGTATATTAAAGATGTGATGTAGGGGAGAACATGTTGAGAGTGCAGGTGTTGTTGAGAGAGATGGGGAGCTGAAAAGCTGTACTCACCCTTGCTGTTCTGGTGAGGTAATTGAACCGCTTCCTACACTGAAGCAAGGTCCTGGGGGTGATGCTGCTGGCAATGACCCTGTCAGCCACCTCAGTCCAGGCTTGCTAGATAGTATCCATGGGCTGCTCCTGTGAATGCTGGGGCACAGTACCTCTCTCCTTGCACTAATCACTTCCATGAGGTCATCTAGGGAGTAATTGAAAAGCTGGGGGTCAGCCTCCAACTCACTAGTCCTATCAGAATTGTATCCACAGTGTTGAAACAAATTCTGAAAGCAGCGAATGCAACTTCACTGTAAGAGGTACATTCCTGCTTTAAGTAGGCTTCGGGAGGACCACTGGAAATGGCGTAGAGTAAGTGGGCATGCTGCCCGCTTCCTGATGCGATCAGGTGGACAGCCTGTCAATCATATTAAAATGAGATCCGGGAGTTAAAATCAACTGGGCCTCACACCCGTGACATCATGGAGGCTTTCTACTCTCCCTGCCTCCCGCCCGGAGTTCAAATTGGCCCTCATGTATTTTTACTTACTTTACAAAAAAGGTAGTGTTTTGCAGAGACAAGTTGAGAATATTTTGTTTTAAGACATGATCAGGTAGAAAACAGCATGAGTAGAAATGTGTGCGTGGGCGAGTGGGTGGGCGAGCCTGAATTAAAGCACAGCACATCCTAGAAATGGAAGCACCGTTATTATTCCCCTGTATCGGGGTGTGCTATTAGAAATAATTGTCATGCATTTATGATTTTTTTAATTCATTCATGGGATGTGGGCGTCACCGTCAAGGCCCGCATTTATTGCCCGTCCCTAACTGCCCTTGAGAAGGTGGTGGTGAGCCCGTGTGGTGAAGGTACTCCCACAGTGCTGTTAGGGAGGGAGTTCTAAGATTTTTGACACAGCAACGATGAAGGAACGGCGATATATTTCCAGGTCAGGATAGTGACTTGGAGAGAAACTTGGAGGTGGTGTTCCAATGCGCCTGCTGCCCTTGTCCTTCAAGGTGGTAGAGGTCACGGGTTTGGGAGGTACTGTCAAAGAAGCCTTGTCGCGTTGCTGCAGTGCATCTTGTAGATGGTACACACTGCAGCCACGGTACGCCGGTGGTGGAGGGAGTGAATGTTTAATATGGTGGATGGGGTGCCAATCAAGCGGGCTGCTTTGTCCTGGATGGTGTTGAGCTTCTTGAGTGTTGTTGGAGCTGCACTCATCCAGGCAAGTGGACAGTATTCCATCACACTCCTGACTTGTGCCTTGTAGATGGTGGAAAGGCTTTGGGGAGTCAGGAGGTGAGTCACTTGCCGCAGAATACCCAGCCTCTGACCTGCTCTTGTAGCCACATATTTATGTGGCTGGTCCAGTTAAGTTTTTGGCCAATGTTGACCCCTAGGATGTTAATGGTGAGGGATTCGATGATGGTAATGCCGTTGAATGTCAAGGGAGGTGGTTAGACTTTCTCTTGTTAGAGATGTTCATTGCTTGCCACTTGTGTGGCGTGAATATTACTTGCCACTTATCTGCCCAAGCCTGAATGTCGTCCAGATCTTGCTGCAAGTGGGCACGGACTGCTTCATTATCTGAGGAGTTGCGAATGGAACTGAACACTGTGCAATCATTAGCGAACATTCCCACTTCTGACTTTATGATGGAGGGAAGGTCATTGATGAGGCAGCTAAAGATGGTTGGGCCTAGGACACTGCCCTGAGGAACTCCTGCAGCAATGTCCTGGGGCTGAAATGATTGGCCTCCAACAACCACAACCATCTTCCTTTGTGTTAGGTATGACTCTAGCCAATGGAGAGTTTTCCCACTGATTCCCATTGACTTCAGTTTTACTAGGGCTCCTTGATGCCACACTCGGTCAAATGCTGCCTTGATGTCAAGGGCAGTCACTCTTACCTCACCTCTGGAATTCAGCTCTTTTGTCCATGTTTGGACCAAGGCTGTAATAAGGTCTGGAGCCGAGTGGTCCTGGCGGAATCCAAACTGAGCATCAGTGAGCAGGTTATTGGTGAGTAAGTGCTGCTTGATAGCACTGTCGACGACACCTTCCATCGCATTGCTGATGATTCAGAGTAGGCCGGATTAGATTTGTCGACATGACATACCTGGGCAATTTTCCACTTTGTCGGGTAGATAAGAACATACATAAGAACATAAGAACATCAGAAGTAGGAGCAGGAGTAGGCCATATGGCCCCTCGGGCCTGCTCCGCCATTCAATAGGATCATGGCTGATCTGAACCTAGACTCACGTCCACTTCCCTGCCCGCTCCCCATAACCCTTAATACCCTTATCAGCTAGGAAACTGTCCATCTCCGTTTTAAATTTATTTAATGTCGCAGCTTCCACAGCTCTCTGAGGTAGCAAATTCCATAGATTTACTACCCTCTGAGTGAAGAAGTTTCTCCTCATCTCAGGTTTGAAATGGCAGCCCCTTATTCTAAGATTATGCCCCCTAGTTCTAGTCTCACCCATCAGTGGAAACATCCTCCCCGCCAGTGTTGTAGCTGTACTGAAACCGCTTGGCTCATGAGAGGTGACTTGAACTTAGAACTTAACACACAGAATTTATTTAAAAATATGAGATGGATTTTCTGCTTCTGCCTTCTCCAGCCTATGACTTTCCATCCATTAAAATGAATGGCAGGGAAAACCTGAGCCATTTCAATTCAAATAAACATCAATCAGCTTGGCACAAATACATGACATATGATAAGACTTCATCAACAACTGCTTACAATAATTCATAACATATCTTTTATTGTGGGACAGCATGTCTAAATATTGCTATCACAATGGATAAAGAGTTGCCTGAATAATAACCTGTATCTCCAGGTGATAATGGCTTGAATCACTTCCTTCATTAAGACTATTATAAACACAGTGGGGTAGATCTTGACGGTGTCCAATCGTGTAAAACGAGTGATAGCGAGCCGGCAGCCCATTTTACATCTCTCCCGATTTTTATTTCCATTGAAGTCTTTTGTAGCACTTGAAGAACACCAGGAATTCATTGCTTCCACGCAAGACACGACAAAGCTAACTATTTTGACCCATGAAAGTGTCAGTGGGCTTTATTGTTGGATTCATACTTGCAAATCTAATTTTCAGAATTGGGCAGCAACTGTATACAAACAACAGTTGTCAGGTACCACGTGATCCTGCAGGAAGAGCGTAGGAGACTGTGGGCTGTGAGAAACGGTAATTAGTAATTAGTAGTAATAGAAAGTCCCCAGGCAGTTTGAAATTCACATGTGAAATGACAAATTCAATGCCACAGAAACCCATAAAGCTTGTCCTTTCTCCAGCTAAATGTTTAACAAATTGTTATTGTCAAGGGGCTAAAGCCTGGATTTAAATGAGCAGCAGAACAAATTACCTGAGCTCTGAGCAGCAAAGAACAAAACTCTCAGGGGGAAAAATTCATTAGCGACCATTTTGGGGCACTAACATCGGCTGGGTGCTAAATTTAGTGGCCGGCGAAAAATAGCGCCGGCAATCGTGAACTTCAGTTTTAGCGCCCCAAGAGGGTGGTGGAGCGATAATTCAAGCTCTCCACTTCCTTCTTAGAGCGCTAACCCCGAATATCGGGGCGGTGCGTCCTGCAGCGCTACGCACTGAGCCACGTAGCGCTGCCGCAGGGAAGGGCTCCTCCCCTCATTAAAGGGGAGGGCCCAAGCCCACAATCCTACGGGGCCCTACCTGGACCACCGGGGAGCGGGGTGCCGTGCCAGCAGCCCGGAACTTAAGAGGAGTGCCAGGCTGCCAGATTGCGGCACGGACCCTGCGTTCAAAGACGCAACGGGCCGCGACAAGTAAGTCGGACGATTTTTTTTCCCCTGCCTGCCACCTCCCCTTTAGTTGGTGCCCCGTGAGCCTTGTGCCGCTCCGTTCCCGCTCCCTGAATCGGTCGCTGTCATCGTCCGGCACAGATTCAGGGGGTGCGGGCCAATTTTGCAGGTGGGGCAAAAACGTGGCGCTGCGCACGGTGATGATGTCATCATTGCCTGCGCAGCGGAGCGGGGCGCTACCAGTTACCGCTGCCGCTAAACTCCCGTTGAATTTAGCGGGAGTTGCTGGCGGCGTCGCGCCCGGGCGAAAAGTCGTTTACGCCCTGTTAGCGCCCCCCGGAGGCGCTAACGCACCGAATTTCTAGCCTTCAATGTTCTCATTCTGCCAACTTGTTCACTGGATGAAGTGGTTGAAATTTAATCAAGCATGACTTGGAAGCAAAAATCTGCTACTCGGCACCACTCTAATGACAGTGCTGTTGATACTGTTAACCCGATCACTAAACAGAACATTGCTGTTACCAAACATGGAAGGCATTTAAACCTGAAAATTAATAAAAGCAAAATTCATACAGAACAAAAATGAGGGGTTTGAAAACAGACCAGTTACCAGCACAATTACCATCTTTCTTTGGTAATTTGCAAAAATTACAAAAATAAAAGCCATTAGTCTAAACTTCCACTGACTCTGACAAGGGTGTGGCACCATGGCACTTGCGTTTACTGCTTTGCTGTACCTATGACCCCATCCTAAATCCTGTCTTGCCACCAGAAGCTTGGAGCGGCACCATGCCACTCCGGGGATGCTCCGAGGGCGGTGTCCAAGGCCATTATTGGGCTGAAGATGAAAGGAAGGAAGGTTTTTTCATTCCTGACAGGGAATGGAGGGTCAGCCTTTTAAAGGTCATTCACCCTTCTGGGATTGATTATCAGTAATATTATACTTATTTGGGGCCTTCAAGAAGCCCAGAACAGAACTCCCAACGCCTCCCAACAGGCCTGAGAACCACTGGCCAAACAGGGGCAAGCTAGGTGTGACGTCCAGGAATGCCCTCAAATTGCTGCTGGGATGTAAGGGAGTGAGCAGAAGTGCCCGACCTCCCTCCCCTCTAAATCAGAATTTCCATTTCAACTTAAATGAGGCGCAAACTCAGAGGATTCTGATTCTGCCCTGAATTCCAAACCGCCTCTACATCTATTCTGGCATTCCCGCACCCTGGGGAGGGGAATTTCTATCCTATTGTGAATACCTTCCTCTGGACATACAGGGGATCTAGTAATTCCATTAGAGAGTGGTTCCTAACAGCGTACCAAGTACAACTTCATACGGATATAAGACACCACGAACTGTTGTCAATCATTGGGGTTATTACACATTCATTTTCATATGTATGAAATATTCTCCCATTGGCAGTGAAATGAATCAATCATGTGAATGCGATAAAACACGTTCTATCTTTAACGACACATAATCATTGCCCGTCCAGGTGCTGCAGCTCAAATCCACTCTATGCGCAAGTGCAATAGAAACATTGGCCCGGATTTTGCTGTAATAACAATCAGGCTATCAGCGCTCGCCATTATTACAGGATAAATCTGACAGCAACTTCCGGCATCGGCACATGCGAAGTTAAACGCAGAAATCCAGAAGTTGCTGCCAGAAATACCCTGCTCCTCTACAAGGTGCGCTGTTGCAGTCCTTGCCGATAGACTCGGCACTGAAATGGCGTGAACTTGGGGTACTTGCCCACTAGTTCCGCACTAAAGATGGCTGAAAAAGTTAGGGCTGATACATTTAGGAGTAAGTGAGCTTTTAAGTAATAATTACTGCTGAACAACCTCTCTGTCCCTGAACAATTAATTTTTACAAATGTGGAGTTTCATTCCCTCAGAAGAAAATTGATGTTGCAGATTTTTTTAATAAAAATTTATTTTACTTTTACTTTTTCCGTTTGTCTCTTTTATCTCTCTCCCTTAATCCCAATCTTTATTTTGCTTCCTGTGCATAATTTAAATCTAATTTATATTTCCTGATTTTTACTTCCTAGTTTGCAGTCTGCATGTCTCAGTGAGGGTTCTTCAATTTGATTGGTTGAAGAGCCTTGCTGTTTCTTGTCCTGTTCACAGATGCCACAGATCCTCTGTAGAGGGCGCCGCACTGAAACAGACGCCGGGTTAGTGGAATTCCCCGCTGACAAGCCTGCAAAAGTCTGTGGGCAACTGTCAGCGAGGTGAATGGCGAAAGCCATTCCTTCGCCGCTGATAGAAAAATCCAGACCAGTATCTAATATCTTCTTGGAACCAGACTACAGTGCAAATGGTGTCAAATGATGTCTTTGTTAAAAAATAAGTTCAATCAATCTCTTTACTTGTTACAATAGTCTATGGAAGATCCTATAGAATCATAGAATTTACATCACAGAAGGAGGCCATTCAGTTCATCATACCTGAGCTGGTACTGGCTTTTCCACAGGAGCCATCTGCTCGAACCTCATTTTCCTGCCCATTTTTGTATCCTTTCATATTCTTCCTTTGAAAATACTTGTACAATTCCATTTTAAATAATATTGTATTCTCTGCTGAATGGGCACTTGCAGTAAAGCATTTCATATTCTCATAACCCTCTGTGTGAAAAAAATTCTAACTTCCCCTTCATTCTTCTAGTGATAATCTTGAGTCTCTGCCCTCTTGTTACTGATTTGCCAACCAGCGGAAACAATCTTTCAATATTTAGCCTTCCAAAATCTTTCAAAATTTTGCAATCCTCCATTAGATCTCCCCTTACCCATCTCTTTTCCCATGAAATAGCCCCAAATTTTAAGCCTTTCTTCATAACTATAAGCTCTTATTTTTGCTATCATTCTAGTAGATCTTTGTTATACACTTTCCATGGTTCTAACATCTTTCCGATGAGAGAGGTACCCAGAATTTCATTCAATACTTCAACTGTGGAATAACCAGCATACTGTACAGGTTCAACATCATTTCTTTGCTTTTATATTTTATGATTCTCTGTATAAAACCAAGCATTCCATTTGCCTCTTTCATAAAGATTTATAGCAAGGCACTTCACAATAGATATTCCCGAAACAGTCCATCCATCCTCGTTATCTCCAAGGATGCGAGGGATGGATGTTTCAACCCGCAGATACCACAAGAATGAATGCTTGAGTGGTATGGCCAGTTTTCTTTTACTTCCATGAACATCCTGTCTGAAGATGCAAAATCTTCCTCTCTACAATCTTCAGTTGTGGCTGGAATTTCAAACTCAAGTCTCCTGAGCAGGACTCCAGTGTCTACCATTGTACACACTGGCCTTTTGTTTTTAAAACGAATGAAATGCAATTCTTTTGGAGGAAATAAATCAATGGCTGTTTTCAACTTCATTTTAATAGGAGCCTTCTTTGTTGCTTTTCTAATGCTCGTTATAAATGTGTTTTTTGTCCAATCTCTCCTGTCCATCATTAATCCTTGCTATGTACTGAAACTAGTGAAAGCACCTTGCAACATGAAGGTAGTAATTTTGGTTAGAATGACACAGGATCTCTATAAGGGAAGACTGGAGATACTGCAGAATACTGACCACATCCAGCTCTATCTCCCTCCACAGCTGCATATAGTGACACCATTATTCCTGCCCAAAATAGAGATGATTGGGTAATTCCCCTGTCAATCATGCCTGGAGACCGCACTGCTGTAAGTGACTGGGATTAATTTTACGCACATAATTTGTATGTAACTATCCTCCAATCATTGCATTTTGCTGGAGAATCACCAGGCTTTTATTAGGAGATGTTGCTGGAGTTTTGATTATGAGTTCTTTTTGCTGTAGCTCATAGAGACTCTTTAAATAGACTCTGTAGACTGTTTGCTTTAGTGCGCTGTTTAAACAGACTGTTTGCTGAGTAAATAGACTTTGTTTGCTGTAAAATACACTGTTTACTGTGAGTCCTGCCACAAGTCCCGCCCCACCTCCAACTCATTGGCTGGAACAGTGGTGTCAATAGACACTCTGCCCGCCCCCCTCATCCCTCCACTGTCACTGTGTTGTCAGATTGCTTTTCCGGTATCCAGTCTTCAATGAGCCGCAATTTCCTGCAGTTGAACATTGGGAAGAATGAAGCCATTGTCTTTGGCCTGGCCACAAACTTCGTACCCTCACCACCAATTCCAATCACCTCTCCAATCACTGTTCAGGTAGAACCAGACTGTTTGCAATCACGGCATCTTATTCGATCCCCAGCTGAGCTTCTGATCCCATAGCCTCTCTATCATAAAGGCTACCTATTTCCACCTCCATAACATCACCTGCCTCAACCCCACCTCAGTCCAACTGTTGCTGAAACCCTCATCCATGTTTTTGTCACCTCTAGACTCAAGTATTCCAATAAAAACAGAAAAATGCTGGCAAACACTCAGCAGGTCAGGCAGCATCTATGGAGAGAGAAAGAGAGTTAACATTTCAGGTTGATAATCTTTCATCAGAACTGGGTTATTGATCTGAAACGTTAACTCTGTTTCTCTCTCCACAGATGCGTGAACTGCTGAGTATTTTATTTCAAATTTCCAGCATCTGCAGTATTTTGCTTTTGTTCAAGTATTCCAATGCTCTCCTTGCTAGAGTGCCATCCCCCATCCTCAGTAAACATCAGTTCATCCAAAACTCTGCTGCCAGATTCCTATCCTGCACTAAGTCCTGCGCACCCATCACCCTTGTCCTTGCTAACCTACATTGGCTTCTGGTCCTGAAATGCCTCCAATTTAAAATTCTCATCCGTGTGTTTAGATTCCTTCATGGTCTTGCCCCTCCCTATCTCTGTTAACCTTCTCCAGCCCAACAACTCTCCCAGAACTCTGTTCCTCCAACCCATTCCTTCACACCATTGGTGGCCATGTCTGCAGCCATCTAGGCCCCACACTCAGGAATTCCCTCCCTAAATCTCTCCACCTCCTTCTCCTTTTAACAACTTCCTTAATACCCATCTCTGACCTAGCCTCTGGTCACCCTTCTTAATATCTCCTTTGGCTCAGCACCCATTTTTGTCTGATTACACCTCTGTGAAGTGCCTTGGGATGTTTCTTTATGTTATAGACTCTATATCAATGCAAGTTGTTGATGCCAGGTGGCCACAATCTTTCCTAGAGTGCTCTCAATGTTAAAGTAATTGAATAAAAACTTGAAAGGAAAGTGTAGGAAAATGACTTGCACTTTTCCAATCACATATGTATGAGGATTCAGTTCCCAATGTGATTTTAGTGAAAGTTTATAGATGTACTTCGGAAATTTCTCTGTACGCTTTGCCTGTTGCTTGGTTTTCTCAGTGGATTTCTCAATTAATTCTTTATGCTATTTGCATTTTCTTCCCTTGAATACTCTCCTCAGTAATCACTCTTTTCACCTTTTATCTGAAATTAATGTGATGCAACCTGTCTGACATTTTCAAAATTCTCTCTCTCCTAATAATTCTTTCTCTAGGTTTCTCATATTAATGCAATATTTTCTATTCCCCAAAACAGGTGTTGTGATCTATCTCTTTGACAGCACTGTTCCATTCTCTCTTACTTTCTGTCATAAATCTTATACTTTGACTCAGATATCAGTACCTTATGTTCTCTTATTTCTCTACCTCAATAATATGTTTTCTCTTGTTTCTCAAAAAATCTGTATTGAGGTCTTTTCCTTTTGAAATTTGTGTCTCTGGTGAGCATTCTTTCCTCTTTCATTCAGAAATGAATGTGTTTTCATTTCAGTTTTCTCTAAGTTTCACTGATCTTTCCCTTGTGACCATTCAATCTTTCTCAAGCTCCATAATCTTTTGTCTTGTCATCTTTTATACTTCATAAGTGCTTTCTCTTATGACCCCTATCTTTCTGAACGCACAGAGCTGTGATTGTTGAATATTACCTTGTGCAGATCAAAATACTATTAGTGTCATTCAAAGGCATCACTCCTGACTCTAAAGATTTATCAATCATCAGCGCTTATGGTTTTAGGTTCAAAATTTGAAAACCTCAAAAAAGTTATTTTAATTGTATTTACAGGAAGTTGTCAATGTCACATCACTTTTTTTGGTGTATCAATCCTGCACGCCTTTTCTCACAGTTCTGGCATGCAGGCCACCTGACATATAGAACACGGTGTCAGCCGTGGCTCAGTGGGTAGCACTCTCACCTCCGAGTCAGAAGGTTGTGGGTTCAAGTCCCACTTCAGAGATTTGAGCACAAAATCTAGGCTGACACTCCAGTGCAGTACCAAGGGAGTGCTGAACTGTCAGAGGTGCCGTCTTTCGGATGAGGCGTTAAACCGAAGCCCCGTCTTCCCTCTCAGGTGGACGTAAAAGATCCCACGGCACTATTTTGAAGAAGAGCAAGGGAGTTCTCAACTAATATCACTAAAACACAGATTACCTGGTCATTATCACATTGCTGTTTGTGGGATCTTGCTATGCATAAATTGGCTGCCATGTTTCCTACATTACAACAGTGACTACACTTCAAAAAGTACTTAATTGGCTGTAAAGTGCTTTGGGATGTCCCGAGGTTGTGAAAGGTGCTATAGAAATGCAAGTCTTTCTTTCTTTTTTGAAATGGGCATCCAGCATTGCTAAATGGTAGTTAGTATCCTGGAGGTTAAGGAGAGAGCACAGGGGAGCCAATTTCCCTGTCCATAAGTCCTGTATGCGCTAGTTCATGGGATGTTACAAACAAGAAAAAGGAGAAGACAGCCATAACTTTGGATCGCCATCTCTTCTGCATGTGACTTGTGGCTCCAGTGGGCTGCACGATTGGGTGGAGCAAACTCCCACTTGGAATAGGCAGAGGTTTGATTCTAATATGTAAATTTCATGGCAGTACTGGTCCGATGCCTCGTGAGTCTTTTTGCCTCCTCTACACAATTCATATCCCACTTCAACTGAGTGCCCATTACACTTGGGCATCCTGGGTTGCTCAGTGTGGAGCGCACAGTACAATCATAGCTCCTTCAAGGTTGGGAAGGGGAAGAAAGGTACTGTATGCCATCGGCCTTTTAGAGCAAGATAGTTTAATTTAGGCAGTCACGAGCAGCAACCTGCAATTTTCCCAATATGCATTGCCAGTGGGCGAGGTTCCCAGCCAACAGTACAAACTTGAAATATTGGCACCAAAGTCTCAAATACAGATTTTTGTGATTGAGTAGATACGTTTTATGAACTGAACAGGAACAGCAGCACATTATAACTGGGTTATAATGTTTGATTGCAGGCATGACCGATGGTCCATGGGCTAGTTGACATCTCAGCATCTTTGATATTATCGTTAGGAGCCAATCACATAAGAGCAATTCCCTCAAATATAATTTGACCATCAACTGTTAAACACTAGAGTGGCAATCATTCTTATATTGGTCTGCTTGTAAACACAATATAAATGTATATCTAATCTGATGCTATAGGGATCCTTTGATATATTTGTTGGTTGAGGTCTTGATTTTCAGTCACCTCCCCCGGCATCTCCACGCAATGTGCAGTTGAATATAAAACCTCTGGGGCTATATTTTGCTCTGTTCCATAGATGTATTGAAAAGGTAGACATGAATAAAGCGGGGTGCAATGAAAGTTAGAAAATGAATTGACGGTCTATTTCAGCACTGCCCTGAGGGATTTGTACCCCTCCAAAATGTTTTTTTTCAAACAGACGAAAATGTTGTCTCAGAGGACTCTATCACTGTAAACTCAGCAGAACGCAGGACTGTATTCATGATAGCAATCCACTATCAGACAGATGGGCCCCTGTCCACTTTGTTTACCATTGCTCTGTGACCTGTAGTTTTACATTTCAAACAAAAATATTCTTAAAAGGAAATTCATACAGGACAAAGCATTCCAAACCACAAAATAAATGTAGGCGCGTTTTCTTTGATGACTCTGCGGTCTGCGGACAGGAATCCAATCCCAAACAGCTCCGGAAGCATCACTTTCCCTGGGGTTCTAGGGTCAGGCATGTATTCATTATTGTTGGCGCTGTACATGGCTGGCACTATTCACACTCCATAACAATTCCACTACATCGAAAAGAATGGGAAATCCCAACAGCACATATGAAAAATGAATTAAAACATTTCTATATAATATATACACAGTGAAATATAAAATTCCTGAAGAATCCATTTCCCCCTCACAATTTTATTCCGCTTGCAACTTCACTTTCATAACCCATTCACAGCTATATCACTCACAGGTTACCAGACCAGGCTACTGCCTTTTGTTGCAGTCCGCAGTCTCTTGTGGGGTATCTGTGACTCCGTCATCTCATTGTTATGCTTTGTGTCTGTAAGGGAAAGATTTCAGGAACACCACACAGTCGCCGTATCAGGTTAATTAACCGATACTGTACTGTCATTGCATTGAACTATCTTGGAGGCTGCCTATCAGTGCTAAGTAACAATGTAAGTGAGGTCATCATAGCACTTCATACAGGTATCAAGTTATTATTTAAATATTTTATTAAAGAAGCTATATTTAAAAAAAGAAAAATTGTAATTTTAATGCACTTACATTGTTTCTGAATGTACTTTTAAAAAACTAGTTTCATATTTTAGTTAGTTGCATTGATTCCTTAATCCAACTGATTCTGGCTTCATTCACCTTGTCCTTGCACGAGGCAGAGTGATGGAAAAATTACAATTTGCCTCTTCACCATAGTGCATGATGAAATGAAGGCAGACTGCAGGTGGGGAAATGGAAATGCACAGCCTGTGACATTGCTCACCGTGCAGCTGAACTACTTTTGCACCTCACTCGGAGAAAGCAAATAGTGAGTCAAAATAAATAAACATTAATCCTTCTGTTAGAGGCTGCTATCCCCTAGGGTATTGTTAGAGGTCCCATTTGGTTACTCTGCTTCATCAATGGCATGGCAGATGTCATCAAAAATGACACTCTGCCTTTGCTGTTAATGTTGCCAAAAAATGAGGGCAATTGAAAGACCAGCAGTGGCTGAATCAATGCAGACAGAAATAACGGCAATTGGAATGTGGGTGGAAAGATAGTGCACTACTGGTGAGATCAACTTGATAACTCTGAGAAAGACCATGGTGTTTTTACCACCTCTTTTCTGTAAGGATACCAACTATATCTGATCTGATCTGCTTTGGGGCAATATACGATGAAGAAGCTTGGAAATGCTGGTATTGAGGTTGGGATCCCAATTAAACTTCAACCTGTTTGTCACTCTTGGCAACTGTAATTCGACAATGCCTGTTTCTACTCAATGGTGGAATAGTGAAACTTGTTTGACAGGCTGAAAATAAAATTCAGCTCTTGCCCTTGGTCTCAGTACCGTTCAAAGCCATCAGATCAGCAGACTTGATGAGGATGGCTTATCTCATGCCAGAGTTTACCCTCTAGAATATCCTCTTCTCTTAGGCAGTCCCTCGGAACCGAGGATGACTTGCTTCCACATTAAAAATGAGTTCTCAGGTGACTGATGAGTCCAATGCGGGACCTACAGTCTCTGTCACAGGTGGGGCAGTCGGTGGTTGAAGGGGCGGGGTGCTTGGGTTGACGTGCGCTGCTTGCGCTTGGCTTCCGCTTGCTCTCGGCGAAGAGACTCGAGGTGTTCGGCGCCTTCCCGAATGCTTCTCCTCCACTTTGTGCGGTCTTGGGCCAGGGATTCTCAGGTATCGGTGGGGATGTTGCACTTTTTCAAGGAGGCTTTGAGGGTGTCCTTGAAGCGTTTCCTCTGCCCACCTGGGGCTCTCTTGCCATGTTGGAGCTCTGAGTAGAGCGCTTTTTTTGGGAGTCTCGTATCGGGCATGCGGACGATATGACCCGTCCATCGGAGCTGATCGAGCGTGGTCAAAGCTTCGATGCTGGGGATGTTGGCCTGAGTGAGAACACTGACGTAGAATATCAGGGAGGCGTAGACAAGCTATTTGTCATCTACAAGATTATGCCTAGAGTAACGAGAGTTGCTGGATACTAGTCCATTATCAGTAATTAACAAAAGCAACATTCAGAGATTACTTCACAAAGTCCAGCAACTGAAATCATTCTTACTTCTGAGTGACATAAAAGAAGGGGACTGGCAAAGTCATCTACCTTATTGAGGTTTGGTCTCTTCTCTTGACTTTGTTCATCCCCCTCCTATGTTTTTGAAATAAATTCCGCTACCATTGCCTAGCAGTGGGTTGAAGAAATTTTGATGGTGCTGGTTCCTTCCTGTGAGTCCCTAATGACAGCTGTGCCGTTTGCCACAATAGAGCTACAATTCATTGTAAATGACGTGGGACCTAACAAAACATTTTCTTCTAAAGCAGGTGTTTGCTATGAGACAGGTTGACTTATTACTGGCCGGAATCAATGGGGTAGAAATTCACCCTTGGTGGTAGCGCAAAACAGGTGGAACTGAATATCGGGCGTTACGTATAACTGGCGGTCGATGTGTTACCACCCACTTTGTGCTCTCGCCCAAGGTTAATTTCTACCCCCATGTGATTTAATAGAGCTTCAGCCAAAATCTGGAAAGCAATTTGATATTATAGGTGTGTTTAGGCAATGAGGAAGTTTGATTCAACAACGACGACTTGTATTTATATAGCGCCTTTAACGTAGTTAAACATCCCAAGGCGCTTCACAAAATTTGACACTGAGCCACATAAGGAGATATTAGGGCAGATGAGGTAGGTTTTAGGGAGCGTCTTAAAGGCGGAAAGAGAGATAGAGAGGCAGAGAGGTTTAGGGAGGGAATTCCAGAGCTTAGGGCCTAGGCAGCTGAAAGCACGACCACCAATGGTGCAGCGATTAAAATTGAGGATGCTCAAGAGGCCAGAATTGGAGGAGAGCAGATATGTCGTTTGATTCTAATTTGTACTTTCAGAAACACCTTTGTCAGAGCTGGATTAAGACTTCTTGGGGCCCTGGGCACCATTTGGGCCCCTCTGATCCATTAAAACACAAACGTGTTGTAAAATGCACGAAGAAATAGCCCCTTACAATGCGTACAAACTGCATTAATAATAAAGCAAACCTTAACACAGTATACTACACTTAAATGAAACTGCCTAATTTTGTCACAGACACAATAAAATAAAATAACAGCGGATTTGTAGTTTGTGAGTTTAATATCCAGACTCTCTTATATCACAGCAATTATCTACTGTCAGCATCTAATTATAATTAAGGATACTATACACCAAACCAATGAATATTTCAATTGCAGTAATTTCACAGCAAGCACGGTTCTAGATATATCTGCTACATGCACCATCTCCTCAAAATAATTGAATTTGCCTGCTATCAGATACTTATTTCAAGTCCCTAATTTAACAAGGAAACATTTTTGGGAGGAAAGAATGGCAGGAAATAAATGCGGAGCATTTATTCAATGTTAGAGTTGAATAATCGAGAGACAGAAAACCCTGTGGTTTACCCAATGTGCTAATTATTTCAACGCTCAAATCCTCTCGTCTATTCAGACCCCTAACCTAGTAAGATGCATGCTTAACTTAAGCAGAAAAAAATGGTGCCTTAGAGGGTAAGCTTTTCCCATGTAATGAATATTTAAAATTAATATATATATATATGCAAAAATACTGCGACTGCAGTTTTAACCCATTGCTAACCCCAATGTTGTACTGGCCATTTCCACGATTTTGACCGCTCTGCACCACAGCCTTTTGTGAGTTTTTATAAGGCTGGGGGCAAGAAGCATTTGGAACTAGAAGTCAGCGCACTTCGCACGAGAAGTTCCGAAAACCAGGAGGCTGCTGTGGCCAGGTGAAGAAAGTCCACGGGTGCAGTGCGCGAACTGCAAACTCCGCTTCCCTATTTTCATCCGGGTTGCTCACAGCAGTGCCTGGGAGATTAATCTTTCATTCCTGGAGATCCGAGACAATACAGGAGGATTGACAACCCTAGTTATGGTGCATTTTAGTTATGTGGGCCCATATTTGCACGCGGCCTCTGGTCACGGTGACCCTATAGGCCCATGTGCTAATCTACCCCTGATCTTTGTACTTTCAAATCCTAAAATCCCGCTGAAAAATCATTTGAAAATCTGCCAAAATGTATTTTATGTGATTGTGCTTGAAAAATTACAGAAAACTGCCTGTTATAAGTTCGATGAATCTTTATTGACTAAGGGCTTCAGTTAGTTATGTAAAAAACATTATTTAAATGGTACTTTAACATATGCCTGACCTGGACTGTCTCTATCCTTAATTACATACTGTTACTTTTCATGTTACAATGAAGAGAATTCTGTGAAAAGCAGCCAGACTTGGCACAGTGCAATTTAATGAGGAGTCTCTATATATAGACATTACTCAAAGTGCAAATTATTTCAACGCTCACATCCCCTTGTCTATTCAGATCCCTAACATAGCAAGATGCATGTTTAAGCAGAAAAACTGGTGTTTTCCTCATAAAAAAGATAGATATATATTGCATTAGAGGGTACGCTTATCCCATGTAATGAACAATTTAAAATGAAAACCATTGATTTACTCTGATTGACTAAGTTAAATTGCATTTTTGTTTATGATATTTTCAGGCTCAAATCCATGATTATGTGCATAGTTGTGCTCAATATATTGTTTAATAAGGAGAGGAGGGATTATGTTATGTAATGGTGAATGTATTATTATGCTGGTATACTTTAGGTTTTATTAATAAAGGGATTTTCATAGAATCATAGAGTCATAGAGTTATACAGCACGGATAGAGGCCCTTCGGCCCATCGTGTCCGCGCCGGCCATCAAGCCCTGTCTAATCTAATCCCATATTCCTGCATTTGGTCCGTAGCCTTGTATGCTATGGCATTTCAAGTGCTCATCCAAATGCTTCTTGAATGTTGTGAGGGTTCCTGCCTCCACAACCCTTTCAGGCAGTGAGTTCCAGACTCCAACCACCCTCTGGGTGAAAAAGTTCTTTCTCAAATCCCTTCTAAACCTCCCGCCCTTTACCTTGAATCTATGCCCCCTTGTTATAGACCCCTCTACTAAGGGAAAAAGCTCCTTAGTATCCATCCTATCTATGCCCCTCATAATTTTGTACACCTCAATCATGTCCCCCCTCAGTCTCCTCTGCTCCAAGGAAAACAAACCCAATCTGCCCAGTCTCTCTTCATAGCTGAAGCACTCCAGCCCGGGTAACATTCTGGTGAATCTCCTCTGCACCCTCTCCAAAGCGATCACATCCTTCCTGAAGTGTGGCGACCAGAACTGCACACAGTATTCCAGATGTGGCCTAACCAGTGTTTTATACAGCTCCATCATAACCTCCTTGCTCTTATATTCTATGCCTCGGCTAATGAATGCATGTATCCCATATGCCTTTTTTTACCACCTTATCCACCTGTTCCGCCGCCTTCAGGGATCTGTGTACTTGCACACCAAGATCCCTCTGACCCTCCGTCTTGCCTAGGGTCTTACCATTCATTGTGTATTCCCTTGCCTTGTTAGTCCCTCCAAAATGCATCACCTCGCACTTTTCCGGATTAAATTCCATTTGCCACTGTTCCGCCCATCTGACCAACCCATCTATATCGTCCTGCAGACTGAGGCTACCCTCCTCGCTATTTACCACCCTACCAATTTTTGTATCATTCGCGAACTTACTGATCATACCTTTTACATTCATATCCAAGTCGTTAATGTAGACCACAAACAGCAAGGGACCCAGCACCGATCCCTGTGGTACCCCACTGGCCACAGGCTTCCAGTCACAAAAACAACCTTCGACCATCACCCTCTGCCTTCTGCCACTGAGCCAGTTTTGTATCCAATGTGCCAAGGCACCCTGGATTCCATGGGCTCTTACCTTCTTGACCAGTCTCCTGTGCGGGACTTTATCGAAGGCCTTACTGAAATCCATGTATACCACATCCACTGCGTTACCCTCATCCACACACCTAGTCACCCCCTCAAAAAATTCAATCAAATTAGTCAGACATGATCTTCCCTTGACAAAGCCATGTTGGCTAACCCTGATTAATCCTTGCCTCTCCAAGTGGAGACTGATTTTGTCCCTCAGAATTTTTTCCAATAATTTTCCTACCACTGATGTTAGGCTCACTGGCCTGTAGCTCCCCGGTTTTTCCCTACTCCCTTTCTTGAATAATGGTACTACATTAGCGGTTCTCCAGTCCTCTGGCACATCCCCTGTGGCCAGAGAGGTTCTGAATATATGTGTTAGAGCCCCCGCAATCTCCTCCTTTGCCTCACACAGCAGCCTGGGATACATTTCGTCCGGACCTGGGGATTTATCCATTTTTAGACCTGCTAAAACCGCCAATACCTCCTCCCTCTCGATGTTAAAATGTTCGAGTATATCACAGTCCCCCTGCCCTAATTTTATGTCTGCATCGTCCTTCTCCATAGTGAAAACAGATGCAAAAAATTCATTTAGAACCCCACCTACATCTTCCGGCTCCACACACAGATTGCCACTTTTGTCCCTAATGGGCCCTATTTTTTCCCCTAGTTATCCTCTTACCCTTAATATACTTATAAAACATCTTAGGATTTTCCTTTATTTTGCTCGCCAGTGTTATTTCATGGCCCCTCTTTGATCTCCTAATTTCTTTTTTAAGTATCCCCCTGCACTTTTTGTACTCCTCTAGTGCTTCCTCCATCTTTAGCATTTTGTATCTGCCAAAAGCCCTCCTTTTTTTCCTGATCCATTCTCGTATATCCCCTGACATCCAAGGTTCCCTGCGGTTTTTGGAACCACCCTTGACCTTTACGGGAACATGCTGCCATTGTATGATCTCAATCTCCCTTCTGAAAGAATCCCATTGCTCCGATGCGGATTTTCCTACAAGCAGCTGATCCCAGTCCCTTTTGGCCAGATCCTGCCTTATCCTATTAAAATCGGCCTTCCCCCAATTTAGAACCTTTATTTCCGGCCCATCCCTGTCCTTTTCCATGACCACCTTAAATCTCACCGTATTATGGTCACTGTCACCAAAGTGCTCACCTACTAGCACTTCTTCCACTTGGCCGGCCACATTCCCTAGAATTAGGTCCAGTACCGCCCCCTCTCTTGTAGGACTTTCTACATGCTGGCTCAAAAAGCTCTCCTGGATGCACTTTAAGAATTTTGAACCCTCTAAGCCTTTCACACTCTGACTATCCCAGTTAATAGTGGGGAAGTTGAAATACCCCATTATTATTACCCTATTATTTGCACATTTCTCTGAGATTTGCCTACATATCTGTTCCTCTATCTCCCCCTGACTGTTTGGGGGCCTATAGTACGCTCCCAGCAAAGTGCTTGCCCCCTTTTTGTTTTTAAGCTCAACCCATATAGCCTCATTGGAGGAACCTGCTAATATATCATCCCTCCTTATGGCAGTAATTGATTCCTTAATTAATATTGCGACACCCCCTCCTCTTATACCTCCCCCTCTGTCTCGCCTGAAGATTCTGTACCCCGGAATATTGAGCTGCCAGTCTTGCCCCTCCCTCAACCATGTCTCCGTGATAGCAACAATATCATACTCCCATGTGTTTATCAACACCTTCAGTTCATCCACCTTATTCGCTAGACTCCTTGCATTAAAATAGATGCCTTCCAGCCTTGCTCTTACATGTTTGCCCTGTCTTCCAAGCTGACTTGTTTTTTTCTCTATATTTGACTGTACATCACCCCCTATTGTAGCTCCACTCTGAATCCCATCCCCCTGCCAAGTTAGTTTAAACCCCCCCCCAACAGTGCTAGCAAACCTCCCCGCAAGTATATTTGTCCCGCTCTAGAAATTCACAGCATAGAAGGAGGCCATTCAGCCCATCGTGTCTGTGCTGGCGAAAAAGAGCTATGCAGCCTAATCCCACTTTCCAGCACTTGGTCTGTAGCCCTGTAGGTTACGGCGCTTCAAGTGCATATCCAAGTACTTCTTAAATGTGATGAGGGTTTCTGCCTCTACCACCCTTTCAGGTAGTGAGTTCCAGACACCCACCACCCTCTGGGTGAAAAAAGTTCTCCTCAACTCCCCTCTAATCCTTCTACCAATCACTTTAAATCTATGTCCCCTGGTTACTGACCTCTCTGCTAAGGGAAATAGGTCCTTCCTATCCACTCTATCTAGGCCCGTCATATTTTATACTCCTCAATCAAGTCTCCTATCAGCTTCCTCTGTTCCAAAGAAACCAACCCCAGCCTATCCAATCTATCCTCATAGCTAAAATTCTCCAGTCCTGGCAACATCCTCGTAAATCTCCTCTGTACTCTCTCTAGTGCAATCACATCCTTCCTGTAATGTGGTGACCAGAACTATACACAGTACTCTAGCTGTGGCCTAACTAGTGTTTTAATACAGTTCAAGCATAACCTTCCTGCTCTTATATTCTATGCTTCAGCTAATAAAGGAAAGTATCCTGTATGCCTTCTTAACCACCTTATCTACCTGTCCTGCTACCTTCAGGGATCTGTGGACATGCACGCCAAGGTCCCTCTGCACTCTCAGTATCCTACCATTTATTGTGTATTCCCTTGCCTTGTTAGCCCTCCCCAAATGCATTACCTCACACTTCTCTTGAATTCCATTTGCCACTTTTCTGCCCACATGACCAGTCCATTAATATCTTCCTGCAGTTTACAGCTTTCTTCCTCACTATCAACCAAATGGCCAATTTTTATAACATTTCGGTTAAAATAAAGAAATTAAGATAAAATAAAGCAAATGATGGAGTGCAATTATTTCAAAATTCAAATGAGATCACAGAATCCCCACAGTGCAGATAGAGGCCATTTCGGCCCATCGAGCCTGCACCGACCCATATCCCACCCTATCCCCGTAACCCCACATATTTAATCCCCCTAACACTAAGGGTCAATTTTTATCATAGCCAAATCAACCTAACCCGCACATCTTTGGACTGATGAATTTAATTAATTAAATAAAAATAAACAAAAATTGTGTATTGGGATTTTTTTTTCTATAATTGTAGAGGTTTATGAATGGAAAAAACATAGAACATGCATATGCTATGGGCCCTTTACTTATTGTAAAAACACAAACTCTCCTTGACTGTAACAATGGTTCACTCCCCTCACAGTCTGCTGCTGCTGCCCAACTCTCCTTTGGTATGTAATCTGATTTTTAAAAGCCTCTCTCAAACCCCCACAAAGATCACAATAGTTTCCAACACCTAGGTGTGAAGTGCCCATCCATGGTTGCAATGACAATTTTTAATGGACAAGCTGTGCTGTTTACTTTGCCTTGCTTTGCTGAGAGGGGTTAGAGTTGATTAGCTGTGCGCAATACTGCTTTATGAAAAGAAGTGAGGCTCTTGATTCGAATCCAGGAATGAAAACCTCAATTATTGCCCTTTTATCTGGTGGAAATACTGAGGATATCTGTGAGCCATGGTTGTGATGTCAGCTGGAAGATCTAGTCAAGGATGCTGAGCAATCTTTTACAGAAAGATTTATGCTGATAGGTAGGAGTTAGCTAGCAAAACTAAACAACGTGAGGTCTAAGGAGGTAAAGTGCTTTAGACAGAAGATACATCAGGCAGTGGCAGTTCACAGTAAAAAAATCATTAAGTATCATGGCCACATTACTCAACTGTGTTACATTGGTCAGGCCATGAATAGTTTACTTTCTATGTTCCAACATGTACGCCATTATATTTTGTTAACTCCAACTACTCTGGTAGCTTTTAAAAATAATAATTGTTCTTTGTTTATCTTAAGACATCTGCGACACTGTTGTAGAGGCGACACAATTGGCAAGCTACTACCATTGGTTTTATGGTCTATCGGTATTCAGGGTTTTAAGAGTTCAGAGCTGATATGGGCAAGCTTTGTAATATGAAATCTAAATGGAGAGCAGCAGGGAAGGATCATAAAAAAAAGAGACGAGAATGAGAAACTAGAAGACAGATGCATGCAAGAGAGAAACAAGCCTGAAGGCCTGAAAATGAGAGAGTGGCTGGGAAGAAAGTGGGCCAGTGGCAACTGATAAGCTCAGCAGGAGAGATGTGGAACAGAGTTGTAAAATAATTTCAACAGTGGCATATGAGACCACAGACACTGAGCGTAAACCACTGTTGCAAACCCCAATCATGTACTTCCCCTTGCAGACATGTTGTCCTTTAAGTACAGCATGTTCTTCCTAGAAAGCTATTATCTTTAAAGTCATAGGGGATATATGGCAGACATGTACTATTACTTCAATTGATGGCCTACTTCATCCTTTCAATTAGTTAAGAGATGTCCGAATGTTCTTTTGAATACAGATTGAATTACTCAGCGCAGTGCTGAATAAATGTGTTCTTCAGCTTTTATCTATGCAACAAACATCTAGATTGATTTGTGCCCATTGTCGAGTGATAGAGCAATTTCACTAAACACGTAAACTAGCACTTTGCTTTTTATATTGAAGCTCAGATTTCAGGAGTCCATGTGGCTCACTTCAAAGAAAGTCAGAATCTGGAAGCATTTTGCTGTTGGGCCCCATCTTTAAGACTCTTATTATCATACCATTATTTTCATGTAATAATACGGGCTAGAAATTACCAATGGTGACATCAATGGATAAATCATTACCACTTCTGTCAGGCATGCCTTGTACCCATTATTTTAATGCAGGTGTCAACACTCATTTATTTTAAAAAAGTAAGAAGTTAAGCATTTATCCACTAATATCACCAACAGTAATTTGTAGGCTTATATTTTTTAACCGTTATTAGCTGGCACAACCACAGGGGTACAACTAAGAAATCTTTACAAGGGCAAATAGTTGACAAAGTTGAAAGCACAGATAGACTTTATACTTGGTACCAAATGGCAAGTCATGGATTTCCACATCCTACTGTGTACTATAGCAACCTGAGGCAAGCAAGTAATAACGTTCTGCTATTGAATTCTGTATGTAGCAGGGGTTCCAGGGGAAAGGGAGGAAATGTGTGCAGCTTCATTCTGGGAAACTTTGTTTGGATTTGTACAGCTGCAGTGGCTCTTGTGTTTCTGCTATGCCCATAGAAGTCTGGCTTAAGCACTGGGAGCTGCTCCAGTCATACTCTTAGAAAGAACTGAAAGTTCCTCCAATGTTGTAGGACGTATACTCCAGGGTAGAGCAGGCAATCCTCATCAAGTCCACTGGTATTAACTGTGTTGTGCTTTGCTGAGTTTAGGATAAGAGATGGATTTTCGCTGTCGCTTGCCAAAAAAGGCTTCAGTATTCCATTACTGGGCAAGTATAGGTTGTGTAGAAAATTAAAGTCGTCAACAGTGACAAGTACTATTGTGCTTTCTGGAGGATTTCCACTCTTCTGCTAGATTTTCCAGCTATGTTTGATTTTTGTTTTTTTGCTGCAAGGTAGTTGAATATGATTAAGAAGCCAGGAACCTAAATGTCTGCATCTCTTATCAGTGGAGAAAGGGAGCCTGAATTGTGATTAATCTTTCTTAACAGAGGAACTGACTCAGTCTTCTTGACCACTTCTTTCTGACCACTGTTCAATTCTGTCTACAGTGATCCAGTTGCTACTTGTCTTTTGGGTAGGAAGCAGTCTGTACAGGGTAGCGTCATCAGCAAAGTAAAAAATGTAATTTTGATGATATCAGAGCACCACGACTCTAAAAGCGGAGCTAGGGCAAGAAAGCTTCCCTGAAGAACTTCTATGTAAGTGTTGTGTAAGATGACTAATATCCATTTATCTCAATCCCATGCTTCGCCATTCCGAGGAAATTGTGTATTCAGTTCAACAGCTCACCATCTAAGCTACAAGATGCAAAGGATGCTATCTGCTATTGAACATTCTAGTCAAGGTTCTTTTTGCAAGACATAGGGCCAAAAATTTGGCCCTTGCCGGGGGAGTACGCGCTGTGTACTCACCCGTAAGGCGTCCTGAAGTGTCGGTTTCCTGCATGCACTGTGCATGCGCGGGAAACCGGAACTTCCGGTCTGGTGAAGGGAGCGGTTCATAGGTGAACCTGCGTGCGCGGTAGAGGCTGCGCGCACGCAGCAAACTTGTTTTTTTTTCAGGTTTCTCCGGGAGTGTAAGTATTGAAGAACCTGCACTTTTAAAAAAAGAGGCGCAGGACCCGTTTTCAACAAGGTAAGTGGTTAATTAATTATAATTAAAAAATATTTTTGACAGGTTTATTTTTTTTTAGATACTTTAAAGAACGGTAAGTTTATTTTTAGCACTGTTAAAAAGTATTTTAATTTTTTCAAATATTTTAATTTTTGTTTAAAGTAGTTAATTTATTTAACTTATAGTTATTTTATAAATGTGATGGGTTTTAAAAAAATTATTTTTAAGTTTAGCTGTTCTTTTGGGGCCGATTTCAATTCATAGATTTGACAGGTCTTCCTGTCAAATCTATGAATGAAAGATGGTCTGCTGCCATTGGCTCTCCATGGCCCACGTGATCCCAGGGGACACATCGCACTAACTACGCCCCTGGGACACGCAAGCACTGCACGCCGGCACTTGGAGCAGGCCCAGGAGCTGAAGTTCCCGTGGGCCCAGAGGTCAACGGCAGGCGCGGTAGGTAAGTGCACGTGCGATCCTTACCCCCGCGGCAAGCCGGAGAGGCGAATTTCAGGGCCATAAACTTTACGACTTAGTACTCCTGGTGCAGAGCTTTGCAAAGAAGAGTGCATATCGGTAATTCAGGTTCAGAGGTCATAAATGTAATGGGCAGACAATTGCGGTGCTGCAAACTGGGTGGTATTAACCTCTACATTGAATTTCTGATATATCTGTTCCTACTGTGCGCAGCTCTGCAACAGGAGTACTAAATTGCAACGCTTACCCCCAAGTTTCATGGGACTGACAGGCTCACTGTTCTTGGATCATAAAATTGAAAGTATCAGAAGTTGACTGATTCTCTCTGAACCTAAATTAACAACCAGATAATAAAAAGTTGCTAATTGGCAGCAAGTCCTTGGTCTGTAGTTAACAGGCTGTGATTTTGAAACCCTATTGTGCTTGCCTCAGGCTGCTATAGTACCACCAACACTGCCTCCGCAAGATCCTGCAAATCCATTGGCAGGATAGGCGCACCAACGTCAGTGTTCTCGCTCAGGCCAACATCCCCAGCATCGAAGCTTTGACCACGCTCGATCAGCTCCGATGGACGGGTCACATTGTCCGCATGCCCGATACAAGACTCCCAAAACAAGCGCTCTACTCGAGCTCCGGCACGGCAAGAGAGCCCCAGGTGGGCAGAGGAAACGCTTCAAGGACACCCTCAAAGCCTCCTTGAAAAAAAGTGTAACATCCCCACCGACACCTGGGAATCCCTGGCCCAAGACCGCACAAAGTGGAGGAGAAGCATCCGGGAAGGCGCCGAACACCTCGAGTCTCTTCGCCGGGAGCAAGCGGAAGCCAAGCGCAGGCAGCACAAGGAGCGCACGTCAACCCAAGCACCCCACCCACCTGCCCCTTCAACCACCGTCTGCCCCACCTGTGACAGAGACTGTAGGTCCCGCATTGGACTCATCAGTCACCTGCAAACTCATTTTTAATGTGGAAGCAAGTCATCCTCGGTTCCGAGGGACTGCCTAAGAATAGTATACAGCAGGCTGTGGAAATCAGTGAATAGGCATGATGTTTACTCCTTTATACTCTTCCATCTTCAATTTCCAATTCTAATCTTATCCACATTTTAGATTTCTCTTCTCGTAGGAAATTGTATTAGTGTTCCTTTCAGTGTGTTTATGGTCCTTTTGATTCTACAGTGCAGTCTGATAGTTTTTCTGGGTTTGCAATTGTATTTTAGGGAAGTAGTGCCCCAAACTAAGAAGTAGTAGTAGAAATCCTGGCCACAGGTATAGTTAAAGTTCTCAAGTTTTAGAAATTAATTATATTGAAATCAATGCTCAATGTGCCCTCATTACCACTTTATTACCCATGTTACCTATTGGTCTGTTAGATAATAAAATGTTTCCAACAAGATAAACCGTTGCAACTGGATTTCAGGAAAGTACTATCCCTTAAGTGAAAAATACATTCAAACAAATCAGTGATATTTTATACATTTTCCAATAGACCATGAGAATGTGCTCAAAATGGTGAAACTCACTAAAATTCCGGGAAACTCAGCATTCTTACATGTTATAAAATGAAAGTTCTTCCTCACCAACTAAAATTGCTCAGTAGTCATTAGTCAAATGGGGGCGACAGTGAAAGAAAGCAATCATAAATCAAGATTTAATCAAATGAGATGCCACTGCTCCAGATTTCCTTTGTTTTGCAACATAACCTCAATTTCGCTTTTCAATTATGTTATCTATCCAAAGGCTTTGTATATTTGCATATAGGACATAGGAACAGGAGTAGGCCATTCAGCCCCTCGAGCCTGTTCCGCCATTCAGTGAGATCATGGCTGATCTGCGACCTAACTCCATATACCCACCTTTGGCCCATATCCCTTAATACCTTTGGTTAACAGAAAGCTATCAATCTCCGATTTAAAATTAGCCATTGATCTAGCATCAATTGTCGTTTGCAGAAGAGAGTTCCAAACTTCTACCACCCTTTATGTGTAGAAGTGTTTCCTAATTTCACTCCTGAACGCTCTGGCTCTAATTTTTAGACTATGCCCCCTAGTCCTAGAATCCACAACCTGTGGAAATAGTTTCTCTCTATCTACCCTATCTGTTCCCCTTAATATCTTGAAAACTTTGATCAGACCACCCCATTACCTTCTACATTCTAGGGAATGCAACCCTAATTTGTGTAATCTCTCCTCGTAATTTAACCCTTGAAGTCTGGGTATTATTCTGGTAAATCCACTCCCTCCAAGGCCAATATATCCTTCCTGAGGTGTGGTGCCCAGAACTGCTCACAGTACTCCAGGTGTAGTCTAACCAGGGTTTTGTATAGCTGCAGCATAACTTCTACCACCTTGTTTATAAATGTCATGATGTGGAGATGCCGGCGTTGGACTGGGGTGGACAAAAATGAGAAGTCGCACAACACCAGGTTATAGTCCAACAGATTTATTTAATTTTACAAGCTTTCGGAGCTATCGCTCCTTCGTCAGGTAAGTTAGCAATGAGAGAATCTCCCAGAATTCACAATTTAAACCCAGACAAAATCTATTCACATTATTCGCTACAACAAAGAGCACAGCCAAGACAATCAAGCAGCCGCCTAACCTCAAAAGTACCATCGTTCGCAGCAGATTACCCATCTTTCAGGAGAACAGCAACCAAGACACCACACAACCCTGCCACGGCAACCTCTGCAAGACATGCCAAATCATGGACACAGATACCATCATTACACGTGAGGACACTACCCACCAGGTACACGGTACATACTCATGTGACTCGGCCAACGTTGTCTACCTGATACGTTGCAGTAAAGGATGCTCCAGAGCATGGTACATCGGCGAGACCATGCAGACACTGAGACAACGTATGAACGGACACCGCGCAACAATCGCCAGGCAGGAGGGTTGCCTCCCAGTCGGGGAACACTTCAGCAGCCAGGGGCATTCAGCCTCGGATCTGCGGGTAAGCGTTCTCCAAGGCGGCCTTCGAGATACACGACAGCGCAAAATCATAGAGCAGAAACTGATAGCCAAGTTCCGCACTCATGAGGATGGCCTCAATCGCGATATCGGGTTCATGTCACGATACAGAACGTGACTTGACATCATGGCCGGTCTTCCCAGGTGTTTTTTTTTTTTTAAAAACACAAGAACACAAATTGACAGGATATGCAGCCAGCAGGTGGTTTGACACGCTGGACCCCCTGGGACACATCTCATTGTCTTGGCTGTGCTCTTTGTTGTAGCGAATAATGTGAATAGATTTTGTCTGGGTTTAAATTGTGAATTCTGGGAGATTCTCTCATTGCTAACTTACCTGACGAAGGAGCGATACCTCCGAAAGCTTGTAAAATTAAATAAATCTGTTGGACTATAACCTGGTGTTGTGCGACTTCTCATTTTTGTTTATAAATGGTTAGGTATTAAACTATCATAAACATGTAAGTTAACTTACATCATCAAAATCAAAATTTATCAGATTAAATGCATGTTTATTTTGTTGACATTACATTTTCCTGGACATTCAAATGTTCTGGCAAGTTTCAGCTCTTACTTACTTGTATTTTTTGAAGGAGAGGCCCATGTGTTGTTTCATTTGTTGAAGTCCATGATAATCCGTGTAAATGATGTCAAAGGCCAATGGTCCAGTCAGAGGACAACTTCCTCTCCCAGGAGGTACACCTAGGAAACTAATCAACAGCAACAATGAACATATAGAATTAGCATGTAAATTTATCTTCTACAAATCAGCTCATTCATTTTAATGAGGACCTTGAACAGATTTCTGATTTACAGAAAAAAAATTGTCTTTCTGCGTATAAACTCTGAAACACAAACAGATCACGGTATTGAATATCCACAACATGCTCTGGGTCCCATTCTGCACAAAGCACCAGGAGGAAAATCATCAAATAAAACAAGGAGAGAACTTCTGAATTCTCACCAATGAGAATGCAAGCTGTTAGAAATGTTATTGATTGTTCTTTAGCGACTTGGAGCCAGCTAATGAAATAAAACGGATTGGTCAATCATGAATCTTCATTGACAGAAAATTAAGCAAACCGTCAACCTGTGTATAGGGATGCAGTTACAGTATTGAGGTTGCTGGCTATGTGAGACACACAGCCAATGCTTTCTGTTCCACACTTAATTTCCTGAGATTGTGTGCATTCATTGGGAGCTGCATTTTTTTGCACTGTTATATGAGAGATAGGATTTACTATTTAGAATGTGAACATGACTTGGATTGTCAAAGAGAAAAGATCAAAAAGTATATTTTTACTTTTTTTTGTGGCCATTTATTGCCGATCATGGTACACTGGCTAGAGCTACAAATGGACATGGCACAAAATAAACTGGTGCAAAAATATATAATAAACTCTGCAGACCTGTAGAATACATAAAACAATCTACAGAACACAATCAGAGCACAGAACTTATCCCATGCAAAAGACCTAGTTTGGAATAGTTAATTTAAAAAAGATCATTCTTGAGATGTGGGCATTGTTGGCAAGGCTGTAATTATTGCTCATCCTGAGAAGGTGGTGGTGGGCTTTCTTCTTGAACTGCTGTAGCGGTTTGATACAACTGAGTGGCATGCTGGGCCACTTCAGAGAGCAGCTAAGAGTCAACCACAATGGTGTGGGACTGGAGTTTCATATAGGCCAGACTGGGTCAGGACAGCAGGTTTCCTTCCCTAGAGGACATTCATGAACCAGTTGGATTTTTAGGACAATCCGATAGCTTCATGGGACTATTAAGTAGGGCAGAGCAAACAATCTCCCAGAATCAAAACAATAAAAGTATTAAATAGACACCACAATGATTTGGAAGCTAATACTCATTAATCCCCGAGAATTACAGTAGGATTCTTGCATTCAGATAATTGAAAAATGTTCTGTCATTGCAAATATTTCTCTAATTCCATTTCTCTAATTTGAATATTAGAAATTTATAGAACATAACTTTAGCAGATTCAAATAAAAGGGAAAAGTGGGCACCATTTGATTCAAGTATAGAATTTCAATGAATCAAGTCTCTTCCAATTTGGTCTTATTATATGAATCCCGAATTCAATTACAACTCTTAAAGGGAATGTTATTTGGGCGAGAAGACACTCAAGTTAAAATAATCCCTCAAGTGAGACTATTTTAATAAGAATGGTGTAGAAATATCGCAGTGCTTCATCTGGTTAAAGCAGTGTACAGCTGAGCCATACAAACCAGGAAGCTTTCAGGTTTGATTCCCAGTCTATCCTGATTTAGCTCATTTCAGCCAGGGTGGCAGTAGGGGCACAATTGACCTCAGTACCCCTAATATAGAGAAAGGAAAATTGGCCAGATTTTCATTCTTGATTGCTACAGTGACCTGTGCTGGAAGTTTGAGAGATTGGACATTGTGCACGGATAGGATTGGGTTTGGTTTGGGTGTGACTCTGCTAGTGATTGAATTGCCTGCCAGGTAAGGGGAATAAATTACCAAAAGGTAAAGGAGAAAAATCATTATCAATTTTAAAAGTGAGGTTTTCAAAATGCCAACTCCCTGGCAGCAGTCACATCCGTATCTGGCAGTCCAAAAGTAGCCTCTGTGAAAGCCACCATACTGGGGGCTCCAGGCCACAAAAAACAGCTTGGAGGTGGTGTTCATTGAATCAAAGTACCATCAATCTATTGCCACACTTCAGCAAGATAGTCTCTTCTGTGTACAACGTTTTGTCAAGTGTTCTCTGTAGATGTAACTGATTGATGAATAATTAAGTAAGCTGGACCTACAAATGAGCTATTTTTTCAGAAGTTTATAGAGATTTGAATTCAAACATAACCATAAACCAAAGGATAACATTTCCTGGCAATCTAGTCACACATTTATCAAGATGTATTGATTTTTTTTTAGAAAATTAATTTGATTTTCATTTTGCTTCTTTTTTCATTATTCACACAGTAGACATCATCCATTAGGTAGGTCCAACATTGTCAGGATTACTGACAGTGGAACATCACCACCTAGTGGCCGGCATCAAAATGAATCAATCTTGTATTTCCTACTACGATAGCAAAATACTGCGGATGCTGGAAATCCGAAATAACAACAGAAAACGCTGGAAAAACTCAGCAGGCCAGGCAGCATCCGTGGAGAGAGAAAGAGAGTTAACGTTTCAGGTCGATGACCTTTCATCAGAACTGATGAAAGGTCATCGACCTGAAACGTTAACTCTCTTTCTCTCTCCACGGATGCTGCCTGGCCTGCTGAGTTTTTCCAGCGTTTTCTGTTGTTATTTTGTATTTCCTACTTCTTGAACTATTATTCAGCACAGGAACTGTGTCTATGGAAACGTAACACACGAGATGTCATGCAATGCCATCATGGTACCCAATGCTCATGTAAATACAACAGTGGGATTCAGGTGGAAACATTTGTTTTGTGGTGTGTGCTATTTCTACATCACTCACTGGACAGTTATAAACACTGCAGTGACACTGGGCCAGGATATTAAACTGTAATCTAAATATGCTGATAGAAGTTTTTAATCTCTGAAATTTATTCTATGGCTACCAGCCCAATTGAAATTCATTCTCCAAGCACACAGATGGGAGTTGCATTGCCTTTTTTCTTTTCCTCCTTTTTCAGCCAATTTTCTCCCCTCCTCCTGTTCCTCTTCTGAAAGTGTGGACTCCTTATTGGCATATGTTTCCATGGATAACGGATGCCCTCCACTACCTTACCCAAGTGGCCATTTCATAGGTGGGCTTAATCCTATCCTCACTGTATGTCCATACATATACATGGCCAACAGGTGTGGATAGATAGTGATCAGCCATGAGAACCCGGACTAACTTTTCCCTCATTATTCTAAAGGTGCTGAGATCACTTTTTGCGCCGCTATTTCCACTGCAGTTGGCATCAGTTAGCTTAGTACAGATTGGCATTCCAAATAAGGACCTCACTGGTCTGTATGGCTCTTAATCACTGGGTTATATCCTCAGGTCATGGTAGTAACTAAGAATGAAGATTGCTAGCCTCTGCAAAATTAACAATCTACGTCAACCCAAAGCATATGGGTGTAGTGCGAATGCCATAAGGAGTTCTCTCGTGTGGTTGACGGAGGCTCTATGCATAGCACTCAGACAACTTCTCAGTTCTTTCACACATGCAGATCCAGATTGCTGCAGAGCCAACATTGTAGCAGGCACTGAAATATGCAACTATTGCTTTACTTAGAGCTTTACTGTAGTGCTCATAAAGCAAGCTTCTACTCAACCGTTGGTGCATGATGCATGCTCATTGGCTCAAGCACAAGTAGGGATGCAGGGTAGCCACATAGATGGTCAATATCTGTGCTCTTTAAACTTTCAACATCTCAACATTGTGTATCTGCTCACCTGCTGATAACAGGAGGGAACTACATAAAGCAACAAAGGGATGCAAAGAAGAGGTGCAAGAAGGAAATATGAAAAAAGAACTTGCAAGGGATATCAAAGCTAACAGCAAAATTTTTAAGAAACATAATGGCCCGGAATTTGTGGTCAGCGACGAAGCAAAGGCGTTCGCCACTGGCCCCGACGTAAGCTTCACACAAAGATCTTGTGATCTCTGTGTTGAGAAGTTCGGGTTTTCCAACGCGTAATTCAAATCAATGCAGTATAGTGGGAATCCCCTAGTGCGAGCTGCTGTGACGTCAACAAACTGTCTAAGCAGCCAATCAAAACATAGAATTCTCAGACTGTGAACCACGAAGTGGGTAAGCTCTTAAAATTCCAATGTTTAAAAAATGTTACACAGAACAAAACAAAGATTGGGGCTCTCACATGGGGAAAAGGCAAACCTGAAATAAAGATGAACAAACTTAAATTTTTTAAAAAAATCTTTAAGAAATTTACATTTTTATTAAAATGGATACATTTGACACTGAACAAAATTTAAATTAATTTTTCACGGCCATGACCTTTGTTTAGCAGTCAATACGCTGCTAAAACCCTAGTTACACCTAATCCCTTTGGTTCTAACTTTTAGTGGGGAATTTAACAGCGTAATTACTGCGGAAGAGCCGAAGTTTTCGTCAGTTTCAATGATTTAAGAGATTTCACTGATTGCCGGCTCTGTGGGGGGTGGTGGTGGGAGGGCACAGCACTGCCAGAGTCGGAACAGTGATCGCAACTTCAGGATTTCCACGTTCGGCTGTGCAGGCCCTAAATCCCGAAGGTGCGGTCAGTTTCAAAGGTGAAATGACGGCGAACGCTGCCAGTTCACCGTCATCAGGACCGCAAATTCCAGGCCATGAAGAGAAGGAGTGTAGTAAGGGGGAAAGTGGGCCCATTAAAGACAGATACAGACAATGGGAAAACCAATGAAAAAGAAAAGCTGGAATTGAAAAAAAATGAAAGGTTAAACAAAGGGGAAAATAACAGCTATTATAAAAATGCAGCAAAAGGGACCCAAAAGGCACTTAGACAACATGTATATCTGCAACAGGAAAGAGTAAGTCACACTTTTAAGGAACCAACTTTCAAAGACTAGAGCAGTTTTCCCAGGAACATCCATTTTATATGTGCTTACAAAGTTGGTACATTCTCGGTGAAAACAAAATGGGAAATTGCAGCTTACTGCAGTTATTATTCATCTACATGAATTTCAGGTACTAATGAGGTCGTCACGTGTTCTGCAACAGCACTCTTAGCCCATTAAAAATGTACGCAGAAAAATCGTGCTCAACAAGCAAGTCTAAGGTCTTCTTACCTGATTTCCCAATCTCCCAGTGCCTGAGCTGAGCAGGCGCAACCTATCATTTTTAAAAGTTAAACCCAAAAACTATCTTTACAGAATAAAAACTGCATTGCCAGCATCTGCTGCAGCACAATATTACCCAATGGTAATCACAACTTCATATAAAGGAGTTTTTAAAACTCGTTGTCTATGACTTTGCCAGGAATTGAATTTTAAAGCCATAAATCTCCATTGAGTCAGTAACTGCCCTTCAAACTGATATCTGAACTCATATCGTATGGTTAACTGCTCAGCAGCTCAGTCTGATCATGGAGGAGGAATATTAATAAACAGTTTTCTCTCTTTTAAAATGCCACAAGTCAATTTGGTAGTGTTTAAAATGTTAAAATAACATAACGTCAGCATCTTACTAGTAACTATATCTGCTGGATGTAAGCCAAGAGGTTTCTGCTGCACTAAGTCCAATTTTCTAGACTTGCCATTTTACCTTCACAGTAATGAATGGTTTGGTTCATTGAAATTCTATACTTGGATCAGATGTATGTAGAATTAATGGTATGCACTTTTCCTTTTATTTGAAATGACATTGTGAATTTCTAATGCTGAATGTGATAAGACGGAATTAGAGAAATATCTTTAATAATAGAACATTTCAATTATTAATTTTTAGTGAATAATCTAAAGTTTGCCTGTTTTGTGCAAAATTCATACCATAGTCCTAAGGGGTTAAAAAGTACAACGTTCACATGTTTCTGAGTCACTGCAGTGTCCGTTTAATCCTTTATTGCTTAACATGTTCATATAAAATTACTTTGTCCAACATTTTAACAAGGTGTTAACTTGCTTACTTTAAATGGGTTAATACCATCATTAAAATAGCAAACAGTCTTTTCTTCCTCGTGCTTGGAAGTCATATACACAGCATAGTTTCTGGGCTCAGATCTTGGATGGTTGAATATCTAAACATTTTTATGGTGAACTTGGAGCATTTTAAAATAAAACTCTGCTAATCAATGAATACTAGCTTTTCATAGATTTCCATAATTTAGATTGAAGAGTTATTACAATTAACCCTGAGTTTGCCTTCAACAGTACATATAAGCACCTTGATAAAGACATGTCTGTCACAGTTAGGATGTTCCTTTTATCTTGCTGTTCTTAAGAAAACACTATTAAAAGGATTAGTACTGATGAAGTGTCCTGTATAAGTCCATATCCAAACACAAAGGAGCGTAAAGCACCTGAGGACTAGGGACTAGGAATTCATTATAGGACTAGGAATTCATTATAGTCCAGGAATGGGCAGTAAAATTAAAAAAGTTGTAGAATTAGCGCCAGATCTAGCAGCTTAAAACTGGGCATCCATGAGGCGCTGTGGGCCATCAGCAGCAGCAGCAGAATTGTATTTTACCACAATCTGTAACCTCATGGCTCGACATATCCCTCACTCTACCATTACCATCAAGCCAGGGGATCAACCCTGGTTCAATAAGGAGTGTAGAAGAGCATGCCAGGAGCAGCACCAGGCGTACCTAAAAATGAGGTGCCAACCTGGGGAAGCTGCAACACAAGACTACATGCATGCTAAAAAGCAGAAGCAGCATGCTATAGACAGGGCTAAGCGATCCTACAATCAACGGATCAGATCAAAGCTCTGCAGTCCTGCCACATCCAGTCGTGAATGGTGGTGGACCATTAAACAACTAACGGGAGGAGGAGGTTCCATGAATATCTCCATCCTCAATGATGGTGGAGCCCAGCACGTGAGTGCAAAAGACAAGGCTGAAGTGTTTGCAACCATCTTCAGCCAGATGTGCCGAGTGGATGATCCATATCGGCCTACTCCTGAGGTCCCCACCATCACAGAAGCCAGCCTCCAACATTGCACAAGGTTCTGTGCACACCATAGAGCCCATCATTTCCAGTCTGCAAAGGATGGTAGACTCCCAGAGAGACGGTGGCGACCCAGACCTGATGCTGCATATGATGGGCGATCTGGCAGCTTCCATTGCAGCACAGGCGGAAGGAACGCAATGTCTTTGTGCTGTAATGCAGTCTATGCTTGGTGGCATCCAATCTCAGACTGCTCTCATGCAGTCTCAGCTTGATGCCACGCAAGCTCTGGCTGCTGCCATCGTGGCTGGGTCTACCACCGTCGACCGGGGCTTTCACAGTGTTGCAGCAGGTCAGCAATCTGTACTCCAACAGATTGCTAGGGATGCCGAGGTGCTTCCCAGGGGGAGTGGCAGTGGGTCAGTGAAGCAGGAACCTGCTGTCCTCTATCAGGATGACAGGATTCCTGCTCCCACCACTGCCACGCCGCCATTGCCCTTGACGCTGCCTGTCATCCAGCCAGCCCAGACTGCTGCCGCCCATGCTGAGGTGGTGCAGTCTACAGCCGGGCCTTCCCGGCCCAGAGCTGGTCGAGGGCGTCCCGCAAGGCCATCTGAAGTCTCCCGCATGGACACTCAGCAGCCTACCACCAGCTCTGCTGCATCCACTGGGCCAACAATTCATAGGAGCGCTAGAGTAGGCAAAGGCACAGTAACGAGAGGCACTAAGGGATTGCACAAGGGTGAATAGTTCATATTTTTGTTGTAAATATGTGTTCATTGATTTTTGATAAATTTATTAATTCAGTTTGGATTCTTTCGTGGTGTGTCTCATTTCAGCTTTCTGCTGTGATATGGCGAGCAACAGGGATGGAATGATGGGGATGTGGTGAGCAACAGGGATCTAGGGTTTAATTAATTCGAACCGCAGTCTGATGAGGCGGTCACGGACCGCCCTTCCGGAAAGCCGATTGAGTGGTTGCCTCCTCCCTTGCTCCTGTTCCTCTTCCTCATTGTCTTCCTCTTCGTCCTCCTCTCCCTGTTTCTCCTCCTGAGGTGGTCCCGCAATCCCTGGTGGCAAAGGCTGGGCCCTCATGATGGCCAAATTGTGGAGCATGCAGCAGACCACCACGAAATGGGACACCCGCTCAGCCGAATACTGGAGGGCTCCTCACAAGCGGTCAAGGCAGCGGAACCGTTGCTTGAACACCCCGATGGTCTGCTCGATGATGTTCCTGGTGGCAGCATGGCTCCATGAGTGCTGGGCAGGAGTTTTGGGGTTGCGGAGGGGAGCCATGAGCCAGGTGGAGAGCGGATAGCCTTGTCTCCGACCAGCCAGCCACGAGCTTGACATGGTGGCTGGAAGAGTGCTGGCACACCAGTCTGGTGCAGGGTGAAGGCATCATGGCTGCTGCCAGGATAGTGGGCATTGACATTGAGGATTTGCTGTCTGTGGTCACACACCAACTGCACATTAAATGAATAGTAGCCTTTGCGGTTATGGAAGATCTCAGGATTGTTATGAGGTGCCCGCAAAGCCACGTGGGTGCAGTCAATGACGCCCTGCACCATGGGGAATCCCGCTATCCTGGCAAAGCCACATGCATGCTCATCCTGCTTCTCTCTGGTGATGGGGAAGGAAATGTAGTCCCTTCTCCTACTGTAGAGAGCCTCTGTGACCTCCCAGATGCAGCGATGGACAGCGAACTGCGAGATGTTAGCTATGTCTCCTGTTGCAGACTGGAAGGATCCGCTGGTGAAGAAATTGAGGGCGATGGTGACCTTGATTGCCACTGAGAGAGCAGTGATCGCCCTGATCTGAGGCTGAAGGTCTGGTTGCAGGAGGTGGCAGAGTTCTGTGACCACCTCCTTGGTGAAGCGGAGCCTTCTAATACACTGCTCCTCACTTAATTGGAGGTAGGAGAAATGCTCTCAGAATACCTTCGGACGGTAAGGCCTCCTGTTGAGAGCCCTGATCACCCTTCTCCTCCCTGTGGCCACATGTTCCAGTCTTTCTCACTGCCTCTGCTCCCTCTGCTGTAGGTCCTGGAGGGCAAGGTCGACTGCCAGTACAGCCCCCATTAATGTAATCAAGTGTAGCAGTTTGATTTTTTAAAGAATAAATGTAACTTCTTTTTAATTGCCACAACACTCCTGTTACTAAATAACCTTGAAATTATGGAATGAGACTGTTGCACTATATGAAACTGACAAGAAAGCACTGAACCTCCACTAACCTACAGCTGCGACTCATTACTGATGATCCCTTTAAATAACATCCCTGGAGCCGGCTTCCTGTTGCTTCACGCCAGCTCTCCCTGTTGCTGTTTCCTCCAGGCACTAAGGTAGGTGGCGACAATCAATTTTGCAGATCAGGTGGCCAGTGAGCATTGCACACTCACTGACTTCACGATCCACCTGGCGTTGAGGCTCCCGGCGATAACTGTTAGTGGCGGCGCTGCGGGGGGAGGGGGTGTGGCGGGATTTGGCGTGCGGCATTGGATTCACCTCACCCCGGCGACAATGCTCTGGCGCCCTGTTAGCGAGCGGCGCTAAGGTACCGAATTTTTCCCTCTAGGTCTGTGATACAGAAATATCTATTATGCTTAAATAATTGTTATTTACAGGTATTTGAATAAATGTAAAACCAAGATCTCATTCATGCAGGAATGGAAGGTCAATCTGGATCATAATTTGCCTGAACCAACTTCAGATTGCCAGTTAGAGGCACAAGTGAAGTTTGTCAAATCAGTGCCAGTTGCAAGCAAAATCCCACCGTTAGGTTGGCTTTCATGCTGAGTTAGCACAGAATAAACTGGTTATTGGATTCTCAGTTGTAACCCATCAATTTGCTTGTGGCATCTCCCATGCTTCACCCATCACATCTGCCTTTTCTTTGCTCACCACATACAGTTCTTTGGTCTCATCGTTCTTTTTGCTGTACAACCACTTGCCTCAAACAGATTTGCACAGCCGTTTGGAATGTTTAATGTGAGTATGTGTACAGTGCCTTACATATGAACATGCAAAAACGTACAGGAGGAGAAGAACAACAACTGGTCCATCAAGCCTGGCCCACCCCGACATGGTGCAACCCACACACATCATCAAACACATCCCATCTACCCCCTTCCCCCTCCCACCCACACAATCATCCAATCTCTTTGCAGAGGCAAAAAAAATGAACAAAACCTCAGGCCAATTCAGGAAAAAAAACTCTGGGAAATTGCCCTGAAGGCAATCAAGCAAGCTCCGGGAGACTGTATTAACTAATATCACTACTCCCTGCTAACCCACCTGTCTCCGATAACTCGAGAAGTCTTCCACTCATAAGAAATTGTCCAGCTACCTTTTGAAATCTTTCAGTGAATCCATACTCACTGCACCTACTGGCAACCTATTCCAGTGGTCGTCAACTCTCTTCAAAATTAAGTACTTCATAGCATCTAGCCTAACTATGTTTTTGTAATTTATACAGACACGCCCAAACCTCTCCTACCTAACTGGTTCAAGTAACTTAGCCATATGTACTGAATCTAACACCTTAATTATTTTAAAAACCTCAATCATATCCTCTTCATAGAATCATAGAATGATACAGCACAGAAGGAGGCCATTCAGCCCTTCATGCCTGTGCTGGCTCTTTGAAAGAGCCCTTGTTAGTAATGCTTCTCCAAAGTAAAAAGCCCAAGTTGTCCAAGCCTGTTCTGATAACTATGGACCCTTAAACTAGGTATCAATTGAATGGCCCTGCTCTGATTTTTTTTACCAGGTCTTAATATCTTCCACTATGTGTGGGACTCAAAACTGGATACGATACTCTAGATGTGGCCAGACCATAGGCTTGTACAATGAAAGGTATAATTTTATATTTAATTGCCACAGCTATACATCGTAAAACCCTATTCACTTTTGCAAAGTATTGCAACTTTGGTCATGGACCTTCAATGATTCATGAACTACAAACTGCAGCTCGTTCCTTTGCTCAGCAACCTTGAGCATGCAGTCCTGCATGGTGGAGTCGCCTCTCCCAAATGCATCACGTTGCATTGTCTACATTGAAAAAAAATCTGCCAGACATGGATCCATTCTCCCATTGTGTCTAGATCGTCTGCAAACTTTTTTTTCATGCAAGGTCCTAACTCCCACATATATTTTCGTGTCATCCACAAACCTGTGGGTCTTTGTTCCGATGCCTTCATACAAATCATTATCAAAGACAGTGAAGAGCAATGGCCTTAACACTGATCTCTGTGGGACTCCACTAGTGACCAGTCCTATGAAGAGTTGCTACCATTAAGCTACCCTCTGTCTATATGAATGAATTCAATATCCAAACCAAGATCTGCCCGCCAATCCCACAAGATGCAATCTTACTTAGCTGCATTTTTTGCAGCACTTTATCAAAGGCTTTTTGAAAAATCTAGATACACAGAGGTCCAGTTTATCTCCCCCCCCCCCCCACACCTGGTGAAAACCAGCCAGGGTGGGGAGGGGGGTGGGGGGTAGGCAGTTAAAATGGATTCCCACCATGGCAGCTTGAAAATTTGAATTCAGTTTAAAAAAAAATAAAAAAATCTAGAAATAAAAACCTGGGGGGTGATTTTACCAATGGGGACGTGATGGAGGCGGGACTGCTGCTTGTCAGGTTTTAGTCCCGCCTCCATCGACGTCTGGCCAACCCACGCTATTTTCCCTTGATTGACCTTGATTGCTTAGCAGGCCAATTAAGGGAAAGCCGGTGACAGAGAACGTCAGCGTATGATGTTTCATCTGTCAAGATTTTTTGACAGATGAATTGTCATCGTTTGACAGCTCTGTGAAGCTGTCAAACACTGACAATCTGTCTAAGTTGAGTCCTTTACTCAAGACTCAATTAGAAAGCTTTCCTGAGCAGAAAGCAGAAGGCTGTTGCATCGGAGAATGCAGCAGCCATTCTGTCATCTCTGCCGTGGAGATGAGGCAGCTCCGCAGCCTAAAAAGGATGATGCCTGGAGGAAGAAGCAAAGGTAAGTAATCTTATTAAAACACTAGAGTCACCTCACACACTTACCTCTCCACACTTGCACTCATCATTCACCTGCATAACGCACTTTTTGGCCCCTCCGACCCCTGCAGACCCACTGCTCGCCTCGCTGACCCTGGCGAGGTTCAGAGCCGTCGGGAATCCCACACTTTAGGGCTCAAAATAGGGATTAGCCAAAAAACTGCCTGTTAACTACCTGTTAACAGGCAGTTAATTGGCACTAATCCCCTTCCCGCCTTGAGGAGACGGGACCCGGCGCGGGTCGGGTACCCGCCTCCTGGGAAGATGGCACGGAGGCGGGTAGGAGGTGGGATGGGTACCCGCTCCCAGATTCTGCCATTTTCCCGGCAGTCCCGCCTCCATATCCGCCTCCCCAGGGCTGGGAAAATCGTCCCCCTGGTGTCAGTAAAACTATGGTGTTTTTACATTGATACTCACTTAGTTCAGATCACTTTCTCACATTTGCATGGCTAAGAGTGACTGCTTTATATGCTTTATATTGGGGGCAGAATTGTAGACCTGATGTATGGATGTCGATCTGCAGCCTCGGCTAAGCAAGTACCAGCTAGGAATTAATAATCCCTAACGGCAATTGGGACAATGCAAGAGGCGACAAGAACCCCACTGGAATATACAGCACATTGTCAAGTTTTTAATCCTAGAAGGTAAGCTGAATACTAGATACAGGCAGTCTGTCCTTTACAAACGCCCATACCGTGCATTAAATGGGCCGGAGTATGGGTTTTTCTACCCGGCATTATTGGTATCAGCCCAATACCAATAGGAAAAATCAATGGAAATCTCTGGAAGATCTTGGTAAATTCTGCTCATATTTTTAGGAAAAGTCATGGAGGTATTTAGTGAAATCTGAGATAGGTTTGCCAGCTCTAAATATCTTCAGAAGAACCAACAAATCAGATCCAGTTAATGATTAAAAAACAATCACAAGTATTCAAATAAAAGCGGTAACTTCATAAGCCATCACATTTACAAATATCCATTCATTCATTCAGCAATTAAATGTCTTCATAAGAGACCTTATATTGTCCGTAATGAAATAATACTGAATCTGCAGAAAACTTAGTTCTACAGATACCGTACTCCTGAATTTCCAAGGCTGCTGACAAGGAATAGTTAGAAGAATTCATGGGAGAACATGTCAGGCTGGAATTGGTTTTAGACTGATCACGGCTTTATTGGCAGTGGAATGAAAGGAGGCATCATAATGCAATGCATTAGCAATTTTAAATACTCAATTTGAAATCCATTTGAGATGTGCAAAGACAATCTGTGGCCTGCTCTTCACCATTAGCAGTGCAACTAATCCTTAAAAATTGAATAACTCAGATCGTTTAACAAAAAGCAAATATTGATTTTCCCTTTTAGCAATCCATATGATTTGCAAATGGCAAGAGTGTGTTAAGCCTGGTTAATGTGCAATGACATTCATCTTGAATGTTTACATACTGCACCAAGAAGAAATATAGAAATGGCAATTAGAGCCATTTACACTGGTAGTTTTCCTGCTGATAGCAGCTCTTAAGTCATTAGGAAATTTGGGAAGTAAACAAGGCACCTCCTACTATGAGGCCCGTCGCATTGCCGATGCTGAATGTAAATGCTAGCTGAGGAAGTTTTGCTTGAAAAACCAAGACTCCCAACCTGGCGTATCTGGGATCCACTGTTCAATCTGCGGACGCTCATTCCGAGCAAAACTCGGACTCATCAGTCACCAGAGAATTCACTGCAAAAAATGAGATGATATTCTGGCTGGCTTCTTCGCTATCAAAGGGCAAACGACGACCTGAAGTACAGATGCCATCTTAATTTTTTTATTTTTTTTAATTGTCCCCAATTCACAGCAGACTCACTTTTGTTAACTGCATGTCAAATAGTTTGACTGAATAACATTATTATTCACTAACTACAAGATGTAAATACAGTACAAGTATCTTTCTCCACTGGAAGAAAAACTATGAAAAATTAGAAATATAAAAAGGGAGATTAGGAAGGTGAAGAGGGAATATGAAAGAACGCAGGCAGTCAACATTTTTGGAAATAGGAAAGGCTCTTGTAGGCATGCAAGAAGCAAAAGGAGAGTTAAAGAAGGAGTGTAACCACTTAAGATGAAGGGGGCCATTTTGTGCTTGAGAGTGAGAGAATGGTGGACATGCTTAACAAGCATTTTGCCTCAGTTTGTATAGGGGAAGGTGAAAATAGGACTGTAGGATTACCTGAGGAAGTTGTGGACGAGCCATTACTGGAGATAAATATTCAAAAAGAAGCTGTATTAAAAGTAAAAAAAGCCACCAGACCCAGATAGCAGGGATACTAACTATATTTGGAACTGGAAATTGTGCAAAAGGACTAGAAGATAGCACACGTTACACTCCTTTCAAGAAATGGAAAAACAATACGAGAGGAAATTATATGGCAGTTAATCTTACCTCAGTTGTGGATAATCATCTAGACTTCATTATGCAGGATGAAATCAGCAAACACATAGAAAGACATGGCTTATCAAAAATATGCAACATAGATTTGAAAAGGCCAGGTTGCACTTAAATTAGTTCTTTTGAGAAAATCAAAGTGTATAAATAAAAAGAATGTAGTTGATATTGTATAATGGATTTTCAGAGGAATTTGGTAAGGTGCCACATAAGCGAATTGTTGTAAACAATAAGAGACATGGTACTGAAGGGAATGTAGTCACAAGAATACAAAGATCCTCTCAGGCCAAAGGATACAAAGCAGAGAGTTGGGATAAATGGATGTGTTTTAGATTGGCAGGATATGCATAGAGGTGTGTCCAAGGGATACGTGCTGGGTCATCTTTTGTTTACTAAATATATAAATCATTTGGGCATGGGCATAAAAAAATGATATTGAAGTTTGCTAATTGTGCCAAATTAAGGGCCATGGTAAACTGTGAGGAAGAATGCAGGAGATTGCATGAAGGCACAGACAAGTTAGCAGATGCAGTTAAATGCAGAGAACTATGAAGTAGTACATTCTAGGAAAAAGAACAGTAAAAAAAAGCATACCCTGAATGATAAGGTTCCTAACAGAGTGGAGGAAGAGAGAGAGAGATCTAGGGCTGCAGATACATAGATCATTAAACACAGCAGTTCAAGCAAAAATGGCCATTAAAAAGGCAAATGAGATTCTGTTTTTTATACAGGGGGCATTGAATATAAAGGCAAAGAAGTTGGAATACTGAATGCGGTTCTGGATACCCCATTATAGGAAGGATATTAGAGCCATTGAAAAGGTACAGTGTAGATTCACCAGAATAACACCGAGAATGAAAGGTTAGAGTTATGAAGAAAGAGTTAAAAATTTGAATTATTTTTTGTACTGGAATAAAGAATGTTAAGGAAGGGGGCTCTTAATAGATATTTTCCACATTGTGAAAGGCTTCGAGATAGTAAATAGTACAAGTGAATAGTGAAAGATTGTTTCTACTGATTGCCGAATCCAGATAGAATCAGGATAACCACTAGAAGAATGAAGGGGGAAATTAGAAAAGATGTTTTCATGCAGAGGGTTATAAAAATCATTGAATTTTACAGCACAGCAGTAGGCCGTTCAACCAATCACAGCTGTGCTGGCTCTCTGAAAGAGCTATCCTCGGAGTACCATTCCCCTACTCTTACTTCATACCCATTTCAATTTTTCTTTTCAAATACTTATCCACTTCCCTTATTAGAACATGGAATACTTTCTTACAAGTGGCTATTGAGACTTAACATAATTTAAAACGGAATTGAATAAGTGTTTGAAAAGAAACAATTTAAAAGGCTATGGGGAAAGGGCAGGGAAGTGGCATTAGAGCAAATAGCTCCAGTTGAAGATTTGGCACTGGCACAGATGCAATGGGCTCAACTATATTCTATGCAATGTTCCCTTTAAGCAGCGCGGCCGCGCAGTGCTCTGGAGGTCCCATGCAGGTGGCTCTTAAACGGAAAAAACCACGCATGTGCGGAACTTTGAATGGGCCACGCAGCCCGTTAAAGGGGCCGTGTGGCCCAAAAGAAATTAGAGGGAACCTTGATTCTCCACCGTAATTTCTATGATTCTAAAGTATTGGTGATATTGCAGAGAGGTAGCGCACAGTATTTAAACCTAGCTATTTCTTTTGATTGCATAAAAATGTTAATGAATCCCTGAAAGGGTCAGAAAATGTATATTATTTTAAAACAGGAATACAAATAACTATGCTTTAAAAATATATATTCCATAGGCACAAGAGTCTCAGGGGAAATCAGCACTTACAGGGTTGAAGAAGCACTAGAATTGAAATGAAGAATAGAAGAGGCAATATTGCATTTCAGAAATTGTGCAGTGCTTTATTAATTTACATTTTTAAAATAATTGTGTGTCTAGAGGATATCCCACAGCTCTTCTAATAGCTATTACAAACACAACTTAATTAAAACATCATTTGGAGCTTCACTTCATACATCTTAAAACAAGAATTTTTTTGCATCAAACGGGTTTAGGATTTTTTCTGCACATTTATTAATAATGAACTGTTCCATGGGTTCTGACTTTTGAGGCAATTCCATATATCGACTAGAATTGCGGATTCACACTTGAACTGTGTATATAGTGAAAATGGACATTTTGGTTCAATGAGCACCATGAAGCCTTAATAATAAAAATAAATCATTTTGAAAACATCCCTTTGGATCCTATTAGTTTTATAAGATATAGTGAGAGAAAATCTGTAGAATTTTAGAGTTTGTCCTGTAAGATCCAAAAGGTTTTGTTTCATAAACCTACAGGGATCTTTGTACAATCCAAGAAAGGCTGTAAAAATGCAGACAATGAGATATTTCTGTGAGGGAATTCATTACTCAGAAGGTTGGCATTCCATTTATCTGTATCATTAAGCTAAAGGAAAGAGAATAACAACAGGCAGTATTATGTACAATGCTGATGATGCAATGCACTAACTGTGGGAGCAACACTTGTGAGCCTGTATATCTCTAGCTCAGCGGTAGAGAAATGCCCACAATGGCAAACAATCTGATCTAAAACTTAGGCAGATAAAAATTCAGACACAGAGACTAAAATGCTGCTCAGAAAAGGGCTCAAGTCAGAATCAAAATTCTATGGATGAACTGGGTATATATTAGGAATACACATTAAGCCACATTAGAAACTTGGGCCGCGATTTCGCCATCGGAGGCGTGATCGTGGCGCGAGAGGTCGTTGGCGGGTCCCACTCCCGCCACTCTGTGAAAAGGATTTTCCCCTGATTGGGCTTGTTAAGCCCGCCCTGCGAGGTTCCCGGCCAATTAAAAGGAGCGAGTCTGATGACGTCATTTGATGACACGTCATCGGCCGGTTTCCTTAAAAGGGACCATGTTCACTTTCATTTTGCCAGTTGTTCTGTCAGTGTTCTGCAGCATTGAGGTGCTGCAAATACTGACAAGCACTGCACAAAGGTGCACGCCTGCACCCAGGCTCTCCTATGACTCCCTCTATATGCTTATGGAGAGAGTCACAGCACGCAGGGAGGTCCTCTTCCCTTCCAAGGGTGGAAGAGACCTCCCCAGGATACCAACGCAGCCTGGTTGCACATTACAAAGGAGGGCACAAGCAGGGATGTCGTCAGGAGGACCAGGCTACAGTGACGCAAACCTTTCAATGATCTCAGTAGATCACAAAAACTTTACTGCAATGCACACCCAACCTCATCCTGCTCTGCGACTCATCACATTGCCTTGCACCTCCACCCATCCCTCTATATCTACATTATCACTTCCTAATCTCAGTAGCCACCCCTCACACTCACCCTCATCAGAGTCCAATCATACCAACTAACAACACACAAGGGTAGGCATTTGGGTGTTTTATGCAATGTTCATGTAAATTTTCTGTTAATGTGTTGTCAAACATTGAAACCTATATGTTCAACACTTTACCTTATTGGACAAATCTGTGCTCACCTTTGGAAGTGTCTTCGTGAGTTCCAGTGAATGTTGAGACATAACGGTTCCCCCCCCACCCCCCACCAATTGTGATGAGTGTGAAAGGAATGGCTTGGGCATTGTAGGGATGCTTTATGGTGCTGGAGTGGGGTGGTGCCAACCTGGCGCATCATGTGGCAGCCAGGGTTTACAGTGTCAAGTGAAGTAAATCTGGCCATGGTGAGGCCATCCCTGGCCTCCCGGGCAGCAATGTTGCTGATGCCTTTCGTGTCCTGTGCAGCATCAGGTGATTGCGGAGAAGGTTGGTGCTGTTGATGGTGATGTTGGTGTGCCTGGTGATGTTGGTGTTGGGTTGATCGTGGAGGGATTCAGAGGACCATGGTGAGATTTTTTCAAGGGCACCAATGTTGCTGGAATAGATGGCAGCTGAAGTTGAGATGACAGAAGCAATCTGTCAATGGTGAAGAACTTGCTCCAAGGAGGTGACAGTGGATAGAGAGTTTACTCCAAACACTTCCAAACTGCATACAGCTCAAAAGTGTCTTCCAAGTCCTGAAGGCTCAAGCTTGAGACATTGGAAAGTGACCAGCTGTGAAATGGTAGCTTTCATACCACTTTTGCAGCTGTCACCGATTCACAGCAATGGGGAGAGAGAGAGAACCCGGCCTACTTACCTGACGTGATCTCCGAACGATGTGAAACTCGTTAAAAAAGTGGTGAAATAGAAAAAGGCTGGCAAAATAGTAGTTAACAAGCATTTAACTATCTTAAATGCCTCCCCGCCATTTGGTGTCGGGTCTGTTCTGAAATCGCAGACCTGACATTTTGAAAACTTACACGGAGGCGGGTTCAGAGCGGGCTCCCAACCCGCTGGCAATCATCTCGATTTTGACAGCGGACCCACCTCCGAACCCGCATTCTTAGCGCCGGCAAAATTCAGCCCTTGGAGTCACCCAAATTGGACTATTTCTGATTAACTCTCAAACACTTTTTGCTCAGTTCCAATCATTTTGGGTTTCCAGAGTTATCAACATCAAGGGAACTTCAGGAACATCAGTTAGAGCTGTGACAGATAACAAACCTACTTAAACAAATGGAACCAAGTTTTGTTCTTCAAAGTGACAGATAATAAAATATATTTTTAAACCAAAATAAGTGCTTGTGACTCAGAGAGAATGACACTTGGCAGGTTTGTGTCTTTGTCTGCTAAAGATTTGGTGATAAGAAATCTTGTATTACAAATCACTTTCGTGTGTTTGAAGAAGGAAGTTTGGCAGGGAGACTGGCTGTGTCTGACCTGGTACTGTCCACAATGATCAGTAGATGAAGAAACTGAAACGCTTCAGTAAGGAAAAAAATTACTATTGAAATCAGGGCAAACGTGTGAACAAGAACATTACAGCCCATCGCCGATACATTAATCACTGACATCAACCTTAACATTGGTTGACGCAGTATATTCTGTTTAAGCCCCATTATTGAAGAACAAAGAAAAATAAATGATGTGAGTGGGATGAAAGGGGGAAGTCATGTCAGCACCATTTGTTTCTATTGAAATGCCAAAATAGCTCTTGCAAAGATGGACCAAACACCAGTGAAGTTCACATCATCTCTCCCACTACCAATACCCTTTCCTGTCTCCATGATTACTGTGAGTAATCCTCCCACTGCTCCACAGGACAATTTCTGCCATATGCACCACTGCTGTAAAATACGACTCAGGCGTGCCATTATGATCTCTGTAAAATTCCATTATAGCTTCTTATTCATCCATTAAATACTTTTTTGAGTCAGATACGGATAACAATGAGAGTAAATAGGACTGAAAATGAGAGAAAGCATGAAACAAAAGGGAAAGCTGTATCCTTGGGCAAAAAAAATTAATCCTTATTTAATATATACAATTAATTATTTTGATATGCAAATTGTACGACATATTACAGCTAGAAATTGGTTTGCTCCCAAAAAACGAGTGCGGGATCAACCCACGCCCATTCAAAGTAATGCAGGCAGCACGCTAACTTCATGCTGCCTGCTGATTAACATAATTGTGGCGTTCAGCCCAGTGCTGAACGCGCTGCTGACTGGCTGAACGCTCAGCAGGGAGCCCAAGTTCGTGCGAGGCTGGCACCAATTAAAGCTAGCCTGCACTTCTTAAAGTCAGCCTGCACCTCTTAAAGGGGAGGTGCATTCTGTCTGCAGCAGGTGATTCAACTGGCTGAGGAACAGAGTCAAAGCAGCAAAAAGGACTACTGATGTCACAACAGGGGAGAGAGCGTGCTCGAAAGTTCTCCGATGCAGTACTGGAGGCCTTGGTGCAGGAGGTGAGCATGAGGAGAGAGGTCCTGTTTCCACAGGGGGCAGGAGGCCCTCCAGGCAAATGCGGAAAAGGCATTGGGAGCAGATAGCCGTCGTAGTGAATGCTAGCAATATTGCCCTGAGGACCTGGACGCAGAAGTTTAATGACCTCACATGAGTGGTCAAGGTCAGTGAATTGATCTTCAAATGCCATATCCCACCATCTGCACCACTAGCCTCGCACACTGCTCAGTGCATCATACCCCTATCACTCACCTACCAACAATCTCCACCAAACATGTCTCATACCTCACATTCATAGCTTCACCTCACCCTCACACACTTACCACTGCTGCAAGCCTCACACCCAGATCTCACAGCTTGCACACACCATCAGCTATTCAACCATGACAGGCATATCACCCAAACACATTATACCACACTCACTGACACACTTCCCTTTCTCTTGCAAGACAAGGTGGCTCACAACCAGAGGCAGCAGGACATAACCGTCGGGGACAGACACATTGGCATAACCTGACCCTGATGGAGGAGACGGTGCTGGCCATTATTGGGAGGCCCATCGCTGAGCCCGTGGCCAGCGGCAGGGTTGAAACAATACTCCATCTCACATCCTACTTCCCTCTCATCCCACAATCTCTTCCAATTTACAAGTTGCACATGGTGTAGACATGCACCTCTTGCTTTCCCCCCTCCCCTCACCACAACATTATAAGAACATAAGAAATAGGAGCAGGAGTAGGCCAATCGGCCCCTCGAGCCTGCTCCGCCATTCAATAAGATCATGGCTGATCTGATCCTAACCTCAAATCTAAAGAACACAAGAAGTAGGAGCAGGACCCGGCCACTCAGCCCCTGGGCCCGCTCCACCACCCACAGGGCCTTGACCGATCCGAACTCAGCCTCATGTCCAATTTCCTGCCCGCCCCCCGTAACCCCTAATTCCCTTTACTTCTAGGAAACTGTCTATTTCTGTTTTAAATTTATTTAATGATGTAGCTTCCACAGCTTCCTGGGGCAGTAAATTCCACAGACCTACTGCCCTCTGAGTGAAGAAGTTTCTCCTCATCTCAGTTTTGAAAGAGCAGCCCCTTATTCTAAGATTATGCCCCCTGGTTGTAGTTTCACCCATCCTTGGGAACATCCTTACCGCATCCACCCGATCAAGCCCCTTCACAATCTTATATGTTTCAATAAGATCGGCTCTCATTCTTCTGAACTCCAATGAGTAGAGTCCCAATCTACTCAACCTCTCCTCATATGTCCACCCCCTCATCCCCGGGATTAACCGAGTGAACCTTCTTTGTACTGCCTCGAGAGCAAGTATGTCTTTTCTTAAGTATTATCCTTGTGCCTTCCTCCTTTCAGATAGCCAAGAACTGCCACCTGGCCAGGCACTGGTGGAGGAGCATAAAATTAAAGAGCACCAAGGCACTGATGATGAAGACACAGCACCGTCACTTGATTTCACACTCGCAGCCACCAACTCAGATACTGACACGCTGTGTACTTTAAAGGATAGATTAGACGTGGGATCTGCATATGGAAAGACACCGGGCACTAGTGGCCTGCAGCCAGGGTATGGGTAGCGTCGGTACCAGCTCCCAGGACGAGAGGTCACACATGAGTTCTGCTGCAGAGAACTCAGATGAGGACTTCGTTGGGGCGGCCTACAGAAGAATGCTGATGGGTATGCACAATTAAATGCTTGGTTCATTGGCAGGCCTGCCAGAAAGTCTGAGTGCAATGTCAACGAGCATGAAGGAATACAGCACCAACAGGGCTTTGCGCAGAGCTTGGAGCCCATAATTTCCAACATGGAAGTGATGGTAAACTCCATTAGCGCACTTGAGGACCCAACCATGATGCAGCTTTTAATGGCTGATGCCTCAGCTTCCATTGCAGCGCGAAGCAGAAGCCACCCAACGTCTGAATACTGCAGTGGAAGCTCAGACTGCTCTCATGCAGGCTCAGCATGCTGCCACGCAAGCTCAGACTGCTGCCATCGTGGCTGCATTTACCAGTGTGGAAAGGGGCTTGCAGGGTGTCACAGCAGTCCAGCAATCTGTCCTCCAACAGATCACTAGGATTGCTGAGGCGCCGCTCTGGGGGAGTGGCAGTGGAGCACGTACCTGCTGTCCTCTCTCAGGAAGACAGCATTCGTCGTCCAACCCCTGCCACTCCACGAGGGCCCTTGCTGTTGCCTGTCAGCCAGCCAGCCCAGACTGCTGCCGCCCGTGCTGAGGTGGTGCAGTGCAAAGCCGGGCCTTCTCGGCCCAGAGCTGCTCGAGGTCATCCTCCAAGGCCATCTGCAGTCTCCTCCACTGAAAGTCAGCTGCCTTCCACCAGCCATGCTACAGCTACTGGGTAGCACTTCGTAAGAGCACTAGGACAGGCAAAGGCAGACGAAAGACAGGCACTAAGGGAAATACACAAGGGTGATTAGTTGACTTTGTTATGTAATATTGGATAGATTGATGTATAAAGTTAGTTTGTAATGTTTTTTCGGTGGTGGCTTTCATTTCAGCATTGTGGCTAAGAGGGCGCTGTGATGGTCAGTAACAGAGGGAAGGTAAGGTGTGGGACTATTGTTGAATGAGGAATTGGGGTAGCGTTCACTGGTACCGCAGTTGGATGAGTCGATCACGGACAGCCTGGGAAGAAAGGGGTTGTCTGAGTTGCCACCTCCCTTCCGCCTCCTCTGGTCTCAGTATGCCTGGTGGCAAGGACTATGCCCTCATGATGGCGAGGCTGTGGAGCATGCAGCAGACCATGATGAATATTAAGATGCACTCTGGTGAGTACTGCAGGGCCCCTCCAGAGTGGTCCTGATAGCGGCAGCATTGTTTAAGGACACCAATGATCTGCTCTACCAGATTCCGTGTGGCAGCGTTGCTTCCCTTGTATGCATGCTACCCATGTGTGTGTGGGTTGCGCAGTGGAGTTATGAGCCAGGTGGTCAGCGGATAGCCTGTGTCGCCTAGTAGTCCCTCTAGTTTATCATGGTGGCTCAAAGACTGAGGGAACAGCGAACTGGTGCAGAATAAAAGAATCATGACTGCTGCCAGGCTACTGGACATTCACCATCATGATGTGCCGATCCTGGTCGCACACCAACTGCACATTCACCGAGTGGTACCGTTTGCGGTTGCGGTACATCTCAGCATTTAGATGCGGCACCCGCAAAGCCTCGTGCGTGCTGTTGATGGCACCCTGCACCATGGGGAAGCCCGCTATCCTGGCAAAGCCACATGCATGCTCTCTCTGGTCAGAGAGAAGACAATGAACTCCCCTCTCCTGGCATGAAGAGCGTCTGTCACCTCTCTTACGCAGCAGTGGATGGCAAACTGGGAGATGTTACAGATGTCGCCTGCTCCAGCCTGGAAGGATCCAGACGCAAAGAAATTCAGGGGCATGGTCACCTTCACAGCCACTGGCAGCTCGGTCCTTGCCCTGGTGTGAGGCTGCAGGTCTGGTTGCAAGAAGTGGTAGAGTTCTGTGAGCACCTCCTTCATAAAGTACAGATACCTCACACACTGCTCCTGGCTTAGGCTGAGATAAGAGAATTGCTCTCAGTAAGCCCTAGGTGGGTAAGGCCTCCTGCTGAGAGCCCTTCTCCCCCTCCTCCTTCTGCAAGCAGCTTGTCCTCTTCTTTGCTGCCCCTGCTCCATCTCCCTGTCATGCTGCAGGCCAAGGGGGATGACAACAAGAGCCCCCATGACTGGGAGCAAGTGGTCTGACCAGAACACTTGAAGTCAGAACCAAGGCCTTCTCCACTTGCAGCACCAACTTTAAACAATTCTGGAAAGCACCAAGCACTTTTGCAAACTTACACAGAGCCAGTTGAAATTAATCAGCAACTAACCTGAGAGTGGTTGCTGATCCCTTTAAATATCACTTGTGGGGGGTCCTTCCTGCTGCTGAACGCATGTTCAACTGTGCGAGGTTAAGACAGGGCATTAACACCAGCATTGAGGATGAAAATGGCAGCGCTGGCATCAAATCAGTGTTGCACACTGATTAACGTCACGATCTGCCCACTCTACATTCCTCTGGAGCACGCTCCTAATGCCTGCCCTACCAACCTCACCAAAATCGCATCCGCCACGGTCCGCACCAGAAGTGCGCACGCGTGGCGCGAATGTCATTTTTGACACAAAATGGTACCCGTAGCGCTGAAATATCGGGCGCTATGGAGCCAAATTTCTAGCCCATAGAGACTGATTAATCTCTTCTGGCACAAGTCGTGTCTATAAAGTTAAGAACTGGCACTCACTAAAACTGCCTTAATAAGGTAATGTACCAATAGCGCTCAAATTTCCCAAGTCGGCTCATTTGCGTCATTAGTCACTGATCCAGATGCAGATCAGACCAAGTGTGAGGCACACACTAATGGTGGGAACAGATAGTTGTGTGAAACTGAAATATAAAAAGAAAAGAAATGTCACTATTAGAGGACAAACATTCTGAAAGCCTTTAGAAAGGCACAAAAGACAACTCAACCCATTAGCAGCATTTGGCAATGTTGAAAGGGCAGGGGATTAGGAAGTAACAGCCACAAAGGATGGAAAAGGAAGTGTGCTAGTACTGTTAGGTGGGGACAGAGCACCCTGACCACCTGATAGTCCATCAATGGTCCTCCACTTCTTCCTAGCACCTCACAATGGGCATGCATGTTGGAAAAACTGCAAAAACAAGCTTCTTTTTAGTCCTTTAAATTTACTTACCTGTGCTGCTGACTGGCTAGCAAACCTCGTGAGAGGTGTCTCCGATCATGGGGGATAGGTTAGGTAGAGACCCTGGATCCAGGAGGTAGGGATAAAGGCACTTAACTTCTGGATCGAGCAGTCCCCGCCTTGCTGTAACTGCTGGGTTTTACGAATTGTGTAAAACCCGTCCACATGCAGTTAAAAACAAATTGGAGGTTAAAAAAAAATATTTAAATTGACATCCTGTCTCCTGGGAGCGGGTTGGCTGCCTGCCCCGATCCTGCTTCCCGACCCGCCTCCATTAAAACCTGTGGGCTGGTTGGAGGCAGGTTCAGGTCGGAAATCTGATTTTTAACAATTTAACTACCCCCATGCTCCAAGCCCGCCCGTTTTTTTAGGTTAAAATTCCCCCATTGTTTCACTCCAGAAACAGGTGCTAACAGGGCATCTCAATAAGGAAAATCAAAGCGATATGCATTTTGTACTTTAATAAATTACCCATCGAATAGCCCCTTAAATCTTTTAGTTGTATACAAAATACTAGATAGAACTCTAGATAAACCAGGCCTATATCCCTAAAAAAGCATCAGATACGACGCATGTTCTGTACATAATGTACTGCAAAGTGTGGCTGAACTAGGATGAGTTGGCCTGTGACTGGAATCAGAACTATGTACATCGCTACTTTTGCATGTCTACTCTATAATACCTGTGTAAAAATAAATGAGTGTTCTCTGACTATATATTAAATTGTAAAATTTCCATAATAGCTTGCTGTTATTTGAAGTAGCCTAACTTTTTCATTTTGTTTTCTGCTCCAGGGTCTCTGCTGGAACGAGCATTGATCTAAGTTGGTTTTTTTCCCCCCCCATCTATAATATTTTGACTCAATAAACCAGTTAAACTAATACAGTGAAATAACTATAAAAACATAACAAAACAAAACCAAAGCTTTGAGGCTTTGGAATTTTTTTGTGCATGTTTCCCTTTTAATTATGTCAATGCTGCACCGAGTATCAGAATGAAGTACTTCCAGGTTAGGTATAGTTTGGGTTAGGTTTAGATGCAAACCAAGCTCTGTCTATATTTCTTAATTCCAACTTCATATGCTCCGACTGCATCAGTATAACACCGTCAATTACCTAGATCAGTCAGACATATCACCTCTCTGATGCAACCTGGTATGTACCAGGATACTGAGGGTTTTGTGGTCTCAAGGAGGATTCAGTAGGAATTGGATTGAAACTGCCTACAGCGAAAAAAAAAAAGTCTCAGCCCACCATTCTAGTCCAGATTCAATCCTAGGTTGTAGTGATGATCCCCCTTACTCATTAATCTGTGAATTAAACCCCTCAGGATACTTTAGTCACTTTGAGCCCTCCAAATCATGGGCATATTTAAATACATGATTCAAAGAGGGGGGCGTCCAAACAACAACTGGGGACCACATCCGGTCCATGAAGTCCGGACAATGCGGTCCTATTTGTGCTTATATTTCTTACTCACTGATTTGTCCTTTTTTAGGCTTCAAAGTCTGTTCTTGGAATTATTGAGGGTAATTTTCTTTGGGCATGGGTGGAAAATCTGCAGTTGTGCATTGGTCTCCTGTTATAAACCCTGTCTGATTTTCCTTTTTATTGACGTCAAAGTGAAATTAGGCCCCATTGTGTCATTGGTAAGACACCTAAATCTGCAGTTATTAACTATTTTAAATTTCAGCAAATTATTAGGAATATTGATTTAAACTTTATATGTGGTCTGTGAAGCTCCAATGTACGTACTTAAACAGTCCACGAAGTCTACTTCCTGCTCAAAGTAGCCAAATATTTTACAAAAAGAAAATTCTGCAGATGCTGGAAATCTGAAATAAAAACAGAAAATGCTTGAGATACTCAGCAGGTCAGGCAGCATCTGTGAAGAGAGAAACAGAGTTAACGTTTCAGGTCGATGACCTTTCGTCAGAACTGGAAAAAAGCAGGAAATGGAACAGATTTTTAAGCAAGTGCAGGAGCTGGGAAAGGGGGGAGGGGATGAAAGAACAAAAGGGAAGGTCAGTGATAGGATAGAAGGCAGGAGAGGTTAAGAGACATTAAGAGCTATTCAAGGCAAAAGGTGGTGGTAATGGGACAGGTTAAAAAACAAAGGATGGCTCTAGATGAAGTGTAAATTGCGCTGGCAGAATGAAAGACAGCTGCCATGTGGAAGGGAAGAAAAAACACAAACAAAAAGGTGTGGATAAAAATATATGATAGGGGCTGAGGTTATGAACTGAAATTGTTGAACGCAATTTACATTTCATCTAGAGCCATCCTTTGTTTCTTACAATAGCAAAATACTGCAGATGCTGGAAATCCGAAATAACAACAGAAAACGCTGGAAAAACTCAGCCTGGCCTGCTGAGTTTTTCCAGTGTTTTCTGTTGTTACTTTGTTTCTTACACTTCAGTTGGAATCTGGAACTCACTGCCTGAAAGGGTGGTAGAGGCAGGAACCCTCACAATATTCAAGAAGCATTTAGATGAGCACTTGAAACGCCATAGCATACAAGGCTACGGACCAAGTGCTGGAAAATGGGATTAGAATAGACAGGGCTTGATGGCCGGCGCGGACACGATGGGCCAAAGGGCCTCTTTCTGTGCTGTATAACTCTATGACTCTATGATTGACCCTGCCCTATAATACATTGTGGTTCTCCTCTTCAATGCATGAAGGTGTTTTTCCAGCTCCAGAAGCACAAACAGGGCAGATATGTAGAATGGATGCAATAATGACATTGGAGTCCCTTCCTTCTTCTGATGCTCCACATTTTTTTTCTCCTTTCTTTGTATCTCTATCTTTCCATTCCCCTCACCCAACAGAATTAGTATTTCCCCAGTATTCCTCCTCGTTCTGTGTATCCTGAGACAAGTTTCGACACAGTCTACACACCACCGTTTGTCTTAACAGAGAATAACTAAATAGGGAAAGTCAAGAACAGACCAGCAGTTACAATATTTGAGTTGAAATGTCGGACTCAAATAACAAATAGTATGGATTACCCTAGATGATGGGCTTTCCATTCTCAGACTATGTTTGGCAACGGAGGGAGTCAGCAGGTAGCAATATTCTCCTTCCAATAATACGCAAGTGCTTCCTAGCACGTCAAATGTGGATAGTACCCATGGAGACGGTTGCTGGTTAGGCTACACAACCCTTCAGGTTAAGGACAGCACAAATACAAGAGCAAGTTGAGCTACCAGGTAAAGTAGTGGAGTCAAAGATGTTAAAATTCAGAGTGCAGTTGGGTGCTAGCCTGGGTCAATTAAAATACTAAAGGGATGAGCTTGATGCAGCAAATGACCTTTTTCATGCTTGACTATTTTCTTATGTTCTTTTAAGCAAAATGTATAAGAATGCTACGTAGTTATTTTAGGAGTTGACCTGAAAATATTTTTTCCAGGAAAGTATGAATTTCTAGTTAGCAGCCACCTGTAAAGTTGCTTACAAGTAATGTTTGGAGGTGACCATGATAACTTGGAAAAACTCAACTTGAAGTTTGAATCCATACATATTTAAAATTCAGATCTGAGATTACTTCAAAGCATACAACACCAACAGTCAAAATGAAGTGTAATGAAAACAGACACTGGGAGGTTCTTGTGAGGATGGGAAGACCCGAAGACTCTGGGTGCCAATAGAGAAGCCAAAGATACCCATGGCCGAATGAGCAACCCACCCAACTTCATTACCCTGTGATAGTCAACACTGAGTGTATGAGAATGCGGTCCACAGACAAGAGATGTGTTTGTAAAGATACTCAATCTTCATCGAGCAGTAATCGTCACACTTTGTTGGAAATCCATTTTGGGGGCTTCAAGAAAACTTCTCAGTCACACTGGCAGCTGCTACACGATCAGAATTAAACTCCAAGCTGAGGCAACCTGAGCTGCACTAAAATGTACAAAGAGTGATTTATGTGAAAGCTGCCTACAAGAAAGCGCTGTGTCACTGCACTTTTGTTGGTTGTAACAAAACAATTCAAATTCAGAAGAACAGTGCGAAGTTAGTTATGACTTCTGTCAGCACAAGCTCTACATCTAAACAATATACACTTGTGACAACAGATATTCTTGTGTCTCAATACAGAATAGCTTGAACATTTTTGAAATGTATCAGAAATATCTTATTGTTTAAATCATAAGTACTCTTTCATTTCCACCCCCATTGATATTTAAAACTGACTGCTCTGTCTGCATGATTGTGAACAGTCATTTCTGTTCAGAAACTCCACCTGCCATCAGTTCTTCCTTGGCAGCTCGACACATGTTCAAAATAGAAATCCTTTTGTCACAGATAAATTTATGGCACATCTTCTGTCACTGCTGCCATGCATGGAAATTGGGGGGGTGGGGGGAGGGTGAAATTTGACTTGCATCCAGAAGAGGCACAAAGTCGGCGGAGCACCACTCCGCACGCTGGTCTGTGCTAGCCTGAGGCCCGAGCCAATTTTGGTTTCGGGCCTCATTTAAATGCCAATGACGAGCTGCGGGCGCCAAATAAGCTCTTACCCAAAGCCGGCCGGACGTTCAGGTATAGGGGAGTTGGGGAGGAGTTCTGGGAGGGGGGGCCTCGAACACTTTGGCAGCGGCCGGTGTTTTTTCATGGGCCCAGGAGGAGCGCCCCTGCTTTTCCTGGCCCCACAGAAATAAAAACTGAACATTTCTTGGGCCTTTTTTTGACCGGCCTGCAGCGGTCCCTTTAAAAGGACACTGGTTAGGGTGCCTGGAGACCTGGTACAACTAGGCGGATCATGCGCAGCGCAAGCACCATCACTTTGTAGCTGAATTTTGTATTTGGGAATCTACAATCCCGATTTGCATGTTTAAGGAGCCTAACACCTGTTTCAGGCAGGCACCCTAGACGTCTGAAAATTGCTCGACCAACATGGCATCAGACGCTTTTCTGGTTCTGATTGGGTGCAATAGATCACAACACAAAATTCAGAGGCTTAACGTCCATTTGCTGCAAAACAGGTAACCGTAAATTGAAGTAAATATTCCTGATAAGTGAATAGAACTTAAAAGATTTTTTTTTGCTAACCAGAAATCTGTTATTTTTCCCTTTGATCTTTTCCTGGGCTTTGTAATGGAAATCTGATTACAGTACCACGCAGTTGCAAAGTGTAACATTTTCACACACCGTCCCCAGGGATTGGCATGATTCATGAGCTAGTGACAAGTGTCTCTGAAAACTCTGAACAACTTTTGTTGGCAGAGAGGTTAGCTGTGCCCTTGTAGTTTCTCTCCTGCCAAAAGCGCTGCTGAGGGTAATTACGTCTATGTGATTTATACTTTGAGTCAAATTGAGGCTCTCCTACACAAACCACCATTAGTTATAAATATCTGCTAATAAAATATTGCCATGACTCACAGAAATATATTAACCATCTCTGATGAAATTCTAAAAGTTTAAAATTGTGTTAGTCAGAAAGATAACTGAATGCTCCCACCCCCATCAATGGGCCAGATGCAAAAGCAAAATACTGCGGATGCTGGAAACCTAAAATTAAAACAGAAAATGCTGGAAATACTCAGCAGGTCAGGCAGCATCTATGGTGAGAGAAACAGAGTTAACGTTTAAGGCCGATGACCTTTCGTCAGAACTGGAAAAAGCTGGAGATGTAAACAGGTTTTTTAAGCAAGTACAGAGGCAGGGAAGGGGAGGAAAGAACAAAAGGGAAGGTCTGTGATAGGGTGGAAGACAGGAGAGATTAAATGACAAAAGAGATGATGGTGTAAGGCAAAAGGACATGGTCAAGGGACAAGTAAAGAAACAAAAGATGGGTCTCGAGGAGGTGTAAATGGGAATAGCAGAATCATCAGCAACACCTGCAGTCCAAAAAAATGAGGGCAGAGGTTTTGTCTGAAATTGTTGAATTCGATGTTGAGTCCAGAAGGCTGTAAAATGCCTAATCGAAAGATGAAGTGCTGTTCCTCGAGCTTACGTTGAGCTTCATTAGAACAGTGTAAGAGGCCGAGGACAGAGAGGTCAGAGTGGGAGTGGGGCAGAGAATTAAAATGACAGGCTCGGGGTTACGCTTGCAGACTGAATGGAGGTGTTCTGCAAAGTGATCACCCAATCTGCGTTTGGCCTTCCCAATGTAGAGGAGACCGCATCGTGAGCAGCGAATACAGTATACTAAATTGAAAGAAGTACAAGTAAATCGCTATTTCACCTGGAAGGAGTGTTTGGGGTCCTGGACGGTGAGAAGGGAGGAGGTAAAAGGGCTCCTGCGCTTGCACGGGAAGGTGCCGTGGGAAGGAAGGGGCTGTTGGGGGTGATTGAGGAGTTGACCAGGGTGTCACGGAGGGAACGGTCCCTTCGGAATGCTGAAAAGGGCAGAGGAGGGGAAGCTGTATTTGATGGTGGGATCACACTGGAGGTGGCGGAAATGGCGGAGGATGATTAGATGTGAATTTTTGGATCTACTGGTGTTTAAGTGGTTCTTGCTTAGACTTATGCATGAACGCTATAGAGATAAGAATGTGTTATACCTTGGCAAGTGAGGACAAATTTGTCACTGAAATTACAACTTTGTGCGGGCTAACCACATAATGAGGCATTCAAGGAAAATATTGCTCCTTCAACACTCAGCATGAACCCTGGTTGATCTCCTGGCTTGATGGTGATCAAGGAGTGAGAGATGAGTCAGGCCATGAAGTTACAGATTTTGGTGGGATACAATTTTGTTGCTGCTTAAGACCCAAAGCACCTCAATAACAACAATAACTTGCATTTTTGTAGCACCTTTAACGTAGTAAAGTGTCCCAAGGTGCTTCACAGGAGCGTTATCAAACAAAATTTGACACCGAGCCACATAAAGAGATATTAGGGCAGATGACCAAAAGCCTGGTCAAAGAGGTAGGTTTTAAGGAGCATCTTAAAGGAGGAAAGAGAGGTAGAGAGGTGGAGAGGTTTAGGGAGGGAATTCCAGAGTTTGAGGTCTTGGCAGCTGAAGGCACGGCCGCCAATGATGGAGTGATTAAAATCAGGGATGCTCAAGAGGCCACAATTGGAGGAGCGCAGATATCACAAAGATTTGTGGGGCTGGAGGAGATTACAGAGATGGGGAGGGGCTAGGCCATGGAAGGATTTGAAAACAAGGATTAGAATTTTAAAATCGAGGTGTTGCTTAACTGGGAGCCAGTTAGCACAGGGATGATGGGTAAACCGGACTTGGTGCGAGTTAGGACACGGGCAGCAGAGTTTTGGATGATCTCAAATTTACGGAGGGTAGAACGTGGGAGGCCGGCCAGGAGTGCGTTGGAATACTCAAGTCTAGAGCTAACAAAGGCATAAGGTAAACTCGTGGATGCTCAGTTTTGTGCTGCTAGATCTGTCCTTAGTCTGTCTCGGTTATTAGTGCCACACCACATGATGGAGGATGTTCTCCTGTTGGAGATTAGACTTTGTCTTCACAGCGACTGTATGGTAGTCACTTTTACCAGTGCTACTGTGGACATGTGCGTCTGTGACAGGTCGTTTGATGAGGACAAGGTTAAGTAGAAGGAAATAATTTGCATTTTTATAGCATTTTTCACAACCTCAGGATGTCCCAAAGTGTTTTATAGCCAATTAAGTACTTGTTTATTTTGTAGTGCAGACTGTAGAAATGTAAACAATGCATAACAAATTTGTGCACAACTAGGTCCCACAAACAGCAATGAGATATTTTTTATCCACACTTTTTGTTTGTGCCTTCTGTTCTTCTCTCCCACATGGCAGCTGTCTTTCATTCTGCCAGCGCAATTTACACTTCTTCTAGAGCCATCCTTTGTTTCTTAACCTGTCCCATTACCATCTCCTTTTGCCTTGAATATCTCTTAATGTCTCTTAATCTCTCCTGCCTTCTATCCTATCACAGACCTTCCCTTTTGTTCTTTCATCCCCTCCCCGCTTTCCCAGCCCCCACACTTGCTTAAAAGTCTGTTCCATTTCCTGCTTTTTTACAGTTCTGACGAAAGGTCATCGACCTGAAATGTTAACTCTGTTTCTCTCTTCACAGATGCTGCCTGACCTGCTGAGTATCTCCAGCATTTTCTGTTTTTATTTAATGTGATAATTTGTTTAATTTGAGGGATTTATATTGGCCAGGAATAGTGCCATGGGATCTTTTATGTTCACCTGCAAAGGAATACGGGGCCTCGATTTAACGTCTTATCCAGAGATGACACCTCAGAGTACAGCATGCCCTCAGTACTGCACTGAAGAGTCAGCCTAGATTATTTGCTCATAAGAACATAAGAAATAGGAGCAGGAATAGGCCACTTGGCCCCTCAAGCCTGCTCTGCCATTCAATAAGATCATGGCTGATCTTGGGCTCAAAGCCACTTCCCAGCCCGCTCCCCATAACCCTTCACTCCCTTATCTTGCAAAAATCTGTCTATCTCCACCTTAAATGTATTTAATGACCCAGCCTCCACAGCTCTCTGGGGCAGAGAATTCCACAGATTTACGACCCTCAGAGAAGAAAATCCTCCTCATCTCAGTTCTAAAAGGGCGACCCTTTATTCTAAAACTGTGCCCCCGCGTTCTCGATTTCCCCACGAGGGGAAACATCCTCTCTGCATCTACGATAGCAAAATACTGCGGATGCTGGAAATCTGAAATAACAACAGAAAACGCTGGAAAAACTCAGCAGGCCAGGCAGCATCCGTGGAGAGAGAAAGAGAGTTAACGTTTCAGGTCGATGACCTTTCATCTCTGCATCTACCTTGTCGAGCCCCCTCAGTATCTTATATGTTTCGATAAGATCACCTCTCATTCTTCTAAATTCCAATGAATATAGGCCCAGCTTGCTCAACCTTTCCTCATAAGTCAAACCCCTCATCTCTGGAATTATACTAGTGAATCGTCTCTGAATTGCCTCTAATGCAAGTATATCCTTCCTTAAATAAGGAGACCAAAACTGTACGCAGTACTCAAGGTGTGGTCTCACCAATACCCTGTACAGTTGTAGCAGGACTTCCCTACTTTTATACTCCAACCCCTTTGAAATAAAGGCCAACCTTCCATTTGCCTTTTTGATTACATCAAGTCTCTGCAGTAGGACTTGAACCCACAACCTTCTGACTCAAGGGTAGAAGTGCTACCACTGAGTCAAGGCTGACAACTATTCCTAATGTCGGTTGCCTCACCACGTAATGCAGGACCAGCCAAGTGGTTATGTCCTTCAGGATTTAGCTAGCTTGGTCAGTGGTGGTACTCACTCCTGCTGATGGACACTGGATTCTCAAACCCAGGATACATTCAATTTTTAACAACCATCTATGGGAGTTAACCTACATTTTCTTTGCCTGAGCTCGATCAAAAGTAGGATACCAGAGATGAAAGGCACTGATTAAAACAAATGCTCCGCCAACTACTCCACCTAGCTGAATTCCATTTTACTGTTCATATTTGACACAACTACTCAACCTAGCTCCAATTCTCTTTTTTATTGCACATATTTTGCCTAGCTTCCCCCCCTAATCTCCAACTCTGGGAATTATTGTACATGTATTTTCACTGAGAAAGAAACAAACCCCAGGGGTAATCACTCAGCTGGGACACTTTGCATTAACCGGTTGAGCAGCTAAACAAATCTACAACAACAACAGCTTGCATTTATATAGCGCCTTCAACAAAGTAAAAAGTCCCGTGGTGATTCACTGAAAACACACTGGGGATGATTTTCATTTATAACACACATTGGGTGTGCAGGGGACTGAGCAATTGCACTGCCGGCCTGATAGCACTAGCCCAAATCATTTTCATGTGCTGGCAGCCAGCTTTTTGATTGCGGGTAGTGGGACATCCAGCAGCTTCTCCGTGGAGCCCAGTTGAAAGTATTCACTTCGAAGAACAGGGGAGTCAATCCCAGAGGGGGAGAATAAGGACTGGAAGTGGGCTGGAAGACCTTCGTGGAACCAGGAAGAGCATTCATGCCACTCCTGGCCCCACAGAGATCATTTTGAAAATGTACCGGTGATGTTTCTGGAGTGGCTACAACAGTCTGCTTAGGGACCACTGGTGAGGCTGCTCTACATCCAGTACCAATGGCCAGAGTGCGCGCAGTGCATGGTCTGCCCACTGGTGCCTGAAAATTACATCAGGCTCCTATAACCGGCATAGGACCCAGTTCCAGTGAATGTAGCAGAAACCTGTCTGGAAACTTTGCTGACAGTGGGATTGATTAAATATTGTAACACAGCCTGTTATGGGCAGGCGTGCTGGCCGTCCATTTCACAGCCCACTTGAAAATTGAGTTGGATGGGTCTTGAGACCAGTGGACTGTAGTTTTTTTAAAGAAAAAAATAGCATCTTCGTCCTTCATTGGGAATGGGGCAGTAGGCAGTTGAAAATCGCCCCCCGTTGAATTCCCAAACCAACCCCAACAATGAATTCCAGTTTGAGATTAGATGAACAGTGAAATTTAATAAGGACACAGCCAGGCAAACTCCCTTTCCCCTACGTTGAGATTTATTCAGCACCTCATTGATAAAGGACAGCTCCAGTGATTGGGGGATGAGAGAGGAATTGAGAGAATCTGCAACAGAACTAACAACATCTGTAAATCACCCAGAACATATGCTGTACTGAATTTATGACTCAACTGTGTATAATAATGCACTTTGCTTGTGTTCATATCTGGAAAAATGGCAGTTGAAGAATATTAAAATTACTCAAGGAGGTGTTCAAAGTAAGATAAAGTTGATAGCAGTAGAATTCCTAAAACGTCAATTCCACTATAAACAATATGCGAAAGGTTATGCCAAATTGATTTTATAAGCACCTTTTAAATATTCATAAGCATTGAAGGGGAAAGTTTCTTCTGTTTTTTTATTGTAGAGAAATCATAAATGTGAATAGAAAGAATGCTTTTATGATTTCACCAGAAAACAGAGAAAATCTCCCCCCTTTGTAACTCAAGGAGTTGTACCATAGTGTTCAAAATCACCTGTAGCCTATCCCTCTGGCAAACTGTAAATGTAAATGGTATGGTATAACTTTTATATAGTTAATCTAATTCTGAGATTTATTTTATTACATCATGAATATCCGTTTTCTTCTTTTGCATATTCTTCAAGATGAAATGAGACATTCTCCAGGTGTCAATAAAAACTCGATCCATTTTCTGCCAAACAGTAATTTGAAAGCTGGGTGGAAATTCAAGTTCTGGACGAGTTTCTGCCAAATTTTCTGCCAAATTTTCTGTTCATTTGGGTGGATTTGTTTTTTAAACATACATGCGGAGTTATTTTTTGTCTCCATTCTGCCAGCAAGGAGCCTCATCCACTGTTAGTGTTACTGGAAAATTATGCTCAAATTTCTGGCTCCCCACCAGCAATGGAATGTCAGAATATTACATTTACAGTGTCAAAATCGAACAATTTAACCAATTATTAGGGAGTAGATACAATAAATGAAGCCTCCAGACTACACGACCAAAACCTGCTCCACAAGTGGGATTTAACTCAATGAGAGGAAGGTTAAAAGCCACACATGCTGCAAGGCAGAGTGGAAAAACATTTGGAATCATACATATAACAGCACATTCATAATCTCATGCAGATTTTGTCTTTCTTTACTTATAAAAAAAGATAATTAATCTGCGTACATTGCTGAGTGCAAAAATCTTACAATGCAAGCCCTGTCAATATTATTATAGTGCTACATTACATGGAAAAGCATCCATGCAAATATTTCTTCATGAAAATTTATGGATAGGACAATTAATGTGTGTATTGACGAAACAGTACAATCAAAATTACATGTAATTGAAGGCAGATCCCACAGGATAAAGAGAATGGAGTGACTCTTGACAACATGGCCGACCTGCATCATCAATGACGACGTCACAATAACTATTGACACCATGGCTGGCCCTGTATCGCCCTATTGACACTGCGCGATTTAGTGTTTAGGTTTAGGGATTAGTGGTTGGTGTTAGTGTGTTAGGGTTAGAAACGGCTATTGACAACGCCATTGTCACTAGATACGTGCAAGAAGAAACCCAAATGGGACAGCTGATGCGAGACCTTTTTTAAGAATCATACTTTGCATACTGTATCACCTAAGGGTCTTGTGCAATTTTTATATCTAATCTGAAAGATAAACTGTCTCAGACAAAAAAAAGTACAGGACAGAGAAGTAATTGATACAAAACTGTTTCCAAAGAGAGAACTTCTATGTACAGTAAACTTTTTCTTATCCGGCACCTATGGGACCAAGATGGTGCCGGTTGATGAAAAATTCTGGATAACAGAGAGGTATACCTACCAAAGCAATTTTTAACACAAACAAAAATAAAAAATCAAGAAATGTACTGTATAATTGGGTACTCACCTACAGAATGTTCCGTTAAATGGCGGATCGGAAGAGACTACCGGCAGCGCCAAGATGGCGAGTAGTGGCGGTTTGGAAAACTACCCCCACGGTGCTGCTTTTCCACTCACCATCACCACTGACTAACTCGGCCACCGCGGGAGACTCGGACTCGGCAAAAACGAGTGCTGGATGGATTCGGCAAGATTCCCGGTTATTGAGGTGTTGTTTTGTATTGAGATATATCTATTTTGCCGGTTATTAAAGTATTCCGGATGATAAAGTGCCGTTTAAACAAGAGTTTACTGTACATAAACATGTTGGATTATAAGCATGAAGAAAATTAGTTGTCCTTGCATTATCTGCAACCTCGGAGTTTCCAACCCAATACCCTCTCCATTACAAAAACTACACACTTGCTACTCTGTATCATCTCTTTTCTTTGCCCCAGCCACAGCCCATTTGCTGCCAAAACCCTCATAAGTGACTTTGTCACGTCCAGACTGGACTATTCCAATACTTTCCTGGCTGGCGTTCCATCTTCCACCTTCCATAAGATTCAGCTCATCCAAAACTCTGCTGCCCGTCTCTTATCCCGCACCAAGTCCAATTCACCCATCACCTCTGTGCTCGATGACCTACATTGGCTCCTGATCCCCTAATGTCTCAACTTTAAAATTCTCATTCTTGTGTTCAAATATCTCCATGTCCTTGCCCTTCCCTACCTCTATCCTTTTCCTACCCTAAAACCCTATGTGAACTCTGCTTGTTGCTGTTGTCCGAATGTTGGCACCCTGGTGTAGTCTGTTTACTGCCAAGGCAGAATTTTAAAAATTCAATTGCGCAGGTCAAGTGGCTTAATTTTAGCAGTTAGGGTAAATCAAGCACAACCAATATAATTGTCAGTTCTGGTAGAGAAATTTTGATTAGATGTCTTATTCCCATCCGAGGAAATCTGTGATTCTATAACGGATGATTGACCATGTATGTTGGATGGATTTTCCAAAAGTTCTGTTTCAACCATCGCCCGGCAATTCCCAGTACAGACAGTGTCAGTGTCAAGGAAGGGAGAGAGAGAGAGTAGGAGGCCTTGCCAGCTGTCTAATGATAATTATGCATGCGACAGCGGCTGGTTCATTAAGAGCAATAACAATAACTCACTCACCAGCAAATGCTGCAGGAATACTAAAGCAAGGGACAAAACAGCTTGCTAAAAATTAGAAGAAAGTATTACAGAAGTAGTTTCTTCAGAAACGTCATTTCACTTTTCAATACAATTCAGATACTCCTTGGGGATATATAGCAAAAAAAGTATCCGATAACATGGTTAATGTGCACTACAGTACCATTGCATTTACTTAGTGAAACATATTTAAACCAGGTTTGCTAAAAAAAATAAAGCATCAGCAACCTGGATGATTTGGGGTTAAGTTTAGTCATGAATGTAAGGTAGATGGAACAATAATGAGTCTTTTGAATATCAGAGCTACTGCATGATTTTATCTGTCATAAAAACCTTCATTACAGAATTCTCTGAAACAGTCGCTAATCAAATGTGGAACAGCTGGAACTATGAGAGAATCTGATCACCCTGCAGATATTTCTGTTGTCAGTCCTGTCTAAAATATACCTTCAGATGTCATTGTTCATTCCTCGATAAAAGAAGTGTTTGGAATTCATCCAGAATTTTATAAGGGAATATTTCAAAGCGTTGGGCATATAGACAATTCTGACCTTTCAACTACCTGCAGACAGCAGAGTTACTAATTGGATATTCTGTGCTTTGAAGAATTCTGAATGTGACAAGAAGTGTCTGCCTGCAGATTTACTGCGCTTCATAATTATTTCATATTTCAATAATTAGATTTTTAAAAATTTGAGAGAAAGTATCTCCCATTATCCATAAAATAAATGTCTTTGTTTTTTAGCAAATTTCTTTAAGGATGTATAATCACAAAAATTGAAAGGCCAGATTTTGCATCACCCAGGCATAAATGCCATAACAACCCTAAATATAAGACGCTCAGACCGGTTACAGGAGCGACCAGCACCACTGTACATAAGAGAATATAATATCGAAGGGAAGACCCTAAATTTGAGACTTAACATTTTTCATGATGCATAATGAGCAATCAGTAGAAATTCATCATACTACTGTATCAAGTCAAATTCACTACAGCTGCAAATTTTAAACTGTTCCATGGGACTATCTTACTGTGGGATGGTGCTGAGTGGGGGCCAATAACTTCCCCACTAGGACACAGGGGAAATCAGAGGGAGATGCATTTCCAGACAGCTCTCATACACATCCTAGCAAGTGGTTCAGAATGGTACAGCTGGAAATCTGCTAACAGATCACCCATCTGTCCGTTCAGTTACATTTAGTTTTCTGGTACAGGGAAACAACTAAGAAAATGCTTAGTTTTGCCGAGGAAGATTTTACTCCATGAATAATGTAAATATTAACATTATGAAATGTGGCTTTACAATTATTTTGGTGATACATGATGTGGTGGGTTATGTCAGCTCAACAGAGAGAGAGTGAGCTATACATCAACTGAAAGAGCTACATACCAACTGAGGTGCCTTTACTCAGTAAACCATCAGGGGATCAGGACCCTGGGTTAGTGCTTTTCCCACTGAACCTGCAGAGAGAGACTCACTAAAAAAAAGGACAACTTCTGTTGGGTTTGAGGGCCTTGCTTTGAGGAGTGCTTCAGTGTTGGTCCACTGTTTACGGCCAGGGCATGCCTCTTCTAATCTGTACCATCCCTATGTAACCCAAATTCACTCTGTACCCATTCGCAAGTGCATTTTGGCTGCCATTCTGGAACCGTGCACATTATTTCTATCTCCCTTTTTTACTCTCTTGGCCTTTCCTGTCTCCTGTCTCCTTCCCTTCCAGTCACCCAATCATACCACCTTTCTATTTTCCCCTCTTGGACACTTTAGCTTCCCCAGTCCCACTGGGGGCTAACCTTACCAACTTCCTTCCCATCCCACTCACCCCATACCAGTTCAGTCGCAAACAAGACCCTTGCTATACAGGACCTACTGTGAATCATTGCACTGACATCCTAGCTTTGACTGAAACTTAACTCAGGGGTTAAAACACTTTGCCCCTTACTGAAAGCACCCGGCCTGGCTATACCTTTCATCACTGGCTCCGCCCGAACAGCCGTGGTGGCGACGTGGCCTTTATCACCAAATAACACCTTAATCTCTCCCCTACTCCTCTGGTACTTTCTCCTTCAAGCATCTCACCATGTTCCACCCCTCTAACCTCAACAAAATCCTTGTTGACCACCCAAGCTCCATTCCAAATTTCTCACCAAGATATCCACTGCCTTTCCTCCCTCAGCCTCTGCACTGAGTGACTCTTCATTGTTGGTGATTTCAATCTTTATCTCCACTCCCCTTGCACACATTCCTCTGACCTCTGCCCTCCCTAAACCTATCCCTGCATATAAAATGTCCTACATATCTTTAAGGCCATTCCCTCGACCTTGGCATCTCCCATGGCATCTATATACCCATGGGGCAAGACTGCAAGTCATGAAGTCTGATGCTTGATCAAAATTCGGTCTTGGGCCCGGTTTGCAATCAACAGGCAAGCTGCGAACACCAATCAAGTGGTCAGGCCCTGACCAATTCTGGCCGTGTGGGGAGGCGAAGTGAAGGCAATGGCCTGCAGTATTTTTCTGGAGCCAGGAGGAATATTCTTGCTCCTCCAGGCTCCATAGAAATGGACATTTATTGAGTGATATTCAATGGCCCCTTTAAGGACTGCTGCTTAAGTCGCTCAAGAGCCTGAACAACTGGGCATGCACGACGCATGCGCTGTTCATTTGTGCATCAGTTTTAATCAGGGTCCTACAACTTGTGTTAGGATCATGATTTGCATATGCAAGGCACCCAACATCTGTTTCAGGTGAGTGCCCAGCACACCTAAAAGTCGATCTCCCGAGATTGCTCCCATCTTTGCTCCATCAAGGGCAAGAAGTGCAACTCTGAGCATATCTGGTGCACACATACATCACCAGATCTGCCTTTCAGAGTATCTTCACTAACATTACAATCTAGGTAAGCTTTCCGTAACACACCCGGGAGGAAGAACGGAACAACCTTTCTATTCAGAAAATATGGCTCCGAATTGACATATACATCAGAAGGCTGTGATTCCTGCAGGGTATAAATTATATTTCTCTCTGATGTAAATGGTTCTGAGTTTTCAACTGAGAAAAAACATTGAGCTACAAGAATGTACATTGCACTGGAGAGCATAATCTGTATTCCCCTTCAACAGCAAACACATGGGGGTAAAAATTGAGTCGCGCCCCATTTGGGGCGCTAACCTCGCCGGGGCGCGACTTTTAGCGCCCCGAAAAAATTAGCGGCCCCGCGCCGGAACTTCAGTGGTTGCGCCCCAAGAGGGAAGCGGGGCGCAACTGGAAGCACCCCGCATCCCTCTTGGGGCGCTGCGAGTGAATATCCTGGCGCTACGTGCCGCAGCGCCACGCGCTGCGGCACGTCGTGCCGCGGTATTGCAGGCCTTCCTCCCCTTCTTAAAGGGGAGGGACCCTGCGCAGCGCGAACCGGGGCCCAGCTGGGCCCCCAGGGATCGGGAGTGCCGGCAAAAGAGCCCGGCACTCAAGAGAAGTGCCGGGCTCTTGGAGCGCAGCCGGCACTTCACGGTGGGGGGGCTTCACGGGGGCCGGGGACAGGTGCTGGCAGGCGGCCAGCAACAAAAATGGCCGCCTGCCACCTCCGCTTTAAATATCGCCGCCCCGGCCGCACGTACGCCTCCCTGAACCCGTCGGACATAGCGTCTGGCGGTAAATCAGGGGGCGCGACTGAAGATCACGGCCGGGGCGCGAGCGGGGTGCTGCGCACGGCGATGACGTCATCGCCGGCGGCGCAGCGCCACAGGGCGCTACCGGCTGCCGCCGCTGCTAACCTCCCACTAAATTTTTCGGGAGGCGTGGGCGGCGCTGCGCCCGGGCGTTAGCTGCTTTACGCCCCATTAGCGCCCTCTTAAGGCGCTAACGGGAGGCGCAAGCAGCTGAATTTTTCCCCCATGGTTCCACCGCAATTAACTTTAAGAGATACATTTCACTATTTTTTTCCCTGTAAAATCTTATCCCTCAAATCCATTATGCCTACAGTAGAGCATCTCTAAAAAATACTTAATACCATCAGTGTGAACTGCATGTCAATGTCTCGTGCCCATCTATTTTTATCACAGAGCACTTGAATGCTGCGTCTTGCTGCCATATTTTATCACAGCCGAGCAGTGCGTACCAATCAACTACAGACGCTGTACAGAGTATGTAACCTGTTCAGGGACAGAAAACAGCATTTTTGCCTGTAGAAATTTGGCCATTTGCAATTTGCCATGTTTGAAAACTGCTCGTGTCTCCCACCATTGTACACAGGTCATTTAATGATGTAACTAACTCATTTACAGCAGTAACCATGAGATAAACCAAGGCAATGGTTCAGATCCTATTTGCTACTCTAAATAATGGCCAGAATTTTGCGTTGAGAATAACGGTGAGGCTAACAGCGCTCACCGTTATTATGGAGTAAATTGGACAGCAACTTCTGGAGTCCACACATGTGCAGTTAAGCGCAGTAATCCGGAAGTTGCAGTCCGAGTCGCCCTGCTCCTCCACAGGCTGCGCTATAAGAGGACCTCACCAATAGGCTCGGCAATGAAATCCATGTAAGGCCCTGTCGTTGCGGTACTTACCCACTAGTTACCCACTAAACACGCCAGAAAAAGTTAGGGCTGGTGCATTCAGGTGTAAGTGAATTTTTAACGGGGTGTTAAGTGATAATTACTGCCAAACAACCTCTCTGCCACTGAAAATTTAATTTTATAAGTGTGGAGTCTCATTACTTCAGAATTTAATTCGTGTTGGAGATTTAAAAAAAATTAAAATTATATTTATTTAACTTTTTCTGTCTGCCTCTTTTATCTCTCTTTTTTAATCCCGTCTTTCTTTCCCTCTCTGTATTTCACTTTCTGTACATGATTTAAATCTAATTTATACTTCCTCGTTTATACTTCCTGGTTTAAGCTGCGTGTCTCAGTGAGGATTCTTCAATCTGATTGGTTGAAGAGCCTCGCTGTTTCTTGCTCTACTTACGCATGCCACAGATACCCTGTAGAGGGCGCCATGCTGGATCAGATGACAGATAACAGCAAATCTCCACTCAAAAGCCCACAAAAACTCTGTGGGCAGCTGTCAACGTATTGAACAGCGAGCGCCGTTCCTTCAACGCTGATTGCAAAATCCGGGCTATTGTAAATCAAAAAGAGTGGTGAAAATAAAATGCACTTTTTGTAAAATATCCAATGAAAGATCTTACAATTGCTACCATTTATAGTGATGGGAAAGCGGAGCCGAGAGTGAATCATGTCACCTGTCCAACCGCCACTTGGCTATTTCTTGGGTTCCTGGTTTTGCCTCCATTGCAATCAGAACTTGTTGGCACCATGGCCCCTCTGTCATTGTGTAAAACTGCCCCATTGACAATACATGATTCTGCGAATACTGAATTCTCAACTAGGGGAAGTGCAGAGGAGGAGGCCAGGAGCTTTCCAACAAGAACAGAACTGAAGAATTAGTTACCTTGGAAAAGGATCAGGCCTGATCCCCACCCTCTATACTATTGTGTACTGGTGTTTCACCATGTGTTTTACTCTGTGCCACTTCAAATATTTTTTTCACTCAGTACTAACTTTATATAACAGACCAATTTCAGAAATTGTTCTGCTCGATTGTTAACCGCTGCTGCCAGTTGAATAATGTTTAGCAACTAGAAACTGATGGAACTCTGGTTGGAAAGCAAAACCATTGATGATGCCAAGCAGATGCCAACCTTGGCCACAAAATTAACTGACCAGCCAACTTATAGCTCATCATTTTAATACTAGTTTGCCAAACATTTCCCTGTGGGCAGCTCACTCTTGCACAGCTGCGATTGAAGTTGAGGATTTCATTAATACATAAAGCCTGTACCTTATTGGTTATTGTGACTGTTGCAATACTGCAGTCAGTGTTTGTTTGATTCCCAGGAAAGGAAGTGGTGAAATGGCTTTGACTACAGACTAAAGAGAAGCTTGGGTCCAGGAATAATATTTTATTTGCTTGGATCAATTCAACATCCCTCCGTTTAGTTGTTTATAACAAAGTTTAGATTAAATCTTGGCATCATGGCTCTGGCCAGTAACTAATGGTGCAATGAGTAAAGCAGCGAGAGGTCAGAGAGCAGGGCGATAGTTCAGCAATTTACTTTTAACTAAAACAGTGCTAGATGATAGTGCATATGGTCATTAACTACATAGGGAAGAAGCAGATACAGTTGCTCAAAAGTAGCTTTAAGCATCTTGTCTGTAGTGTGGTTCTGAGGTGCGGTGGCTCAGGAACACCACTTAGGCCAGCAACATTTGTTGTTGGCTATTGAACTGCTTTGGATCTAATGGGTTTTCTAAGGTTCATACCAAGTTGAACATACCTTTCAAACCAAGGTCTTGAGGACAAGAAATGGCTGCAATTTGAATGTTGACCAGATGCTATTTCAAAGGATATCACGGCATCCATCATGGTGACATATTTGGAGCCTATTTAAACATAAATATTGATAAAACGTGTAAAGCTGATTAAGATTTAATTTCCCCACCAATTTTCTCCTCTTCTCTTGAAGGGGTGCCTCATGCTGGAGTATAGCTCCATGAGTACCAGCAGCCCAAGAGTACCTTGCTGAAATGGTCGTTCCTCATGTGTGAGCCTGGTGGTTATTGGTAGGGTTTCACAGCTAGTCTAATCTTGTCATCTATCAACACTCACACTGGATAGCAATCAGAAGTTGGATTTTTGGCTGATTTTCTATTTCCCAGTTTGGGAACATCAAGGCCAATTGTACTTTTCTGTCTGCCACCTCAGTTCACATCAGCTAACAGGCATTGATGTAGAGAACATTCTGATCTGTACAGGTCAGTACCACACCATGCAGCGCATCTACCTACTAAACCATCAGGACAGCCCCATTATTCCCATCTTTTAAACCATTTCTATTCACTGCAATATCATTTGTCATTAACATAACGCGGTGTGATCCAATCGCACTTCTGATCAGAATCTTCAAGTCATAAATCTTCAGACACTAAGAGGGGAATTTTTTGGGGGGTTGGGGGTGGGTTGGGTGGGAAAAAGCCATTTTTGATAGCGGGTCGGGACCCCGCTGTCAACCCGCCACCACGCGACTTTTCCAGATGATGGATCGGTCAGGGCGGAACAGACCCGACAGGCAGCGGCGGGGGAGGCAATTCAGGTCAGTATGACCTTGTTAACAGCCCATTAAAAAGTATTTTGAGCTCACCTTTGCATTTTACGAGGTCGCCCATGGGGTCCATGCTGCTCGGGGATCACGTCAGGTAAGGAGGTCGGGAGTTGTATGACCATGGAATCATTTCATTACTTGACAGCTGCAAAAGTGCTATAAAAGCTCCAATCTCACTGCTGTTCACTATCCAAGCTCAGAAGCTGTTGATTATTGCATTTGGAAGGCAGATCGAGCTTTATGCAGGTCGCAAGTGTTTGGAGCAAACTCTCTATCCAGTGTCACCTCATTGGAACAACCTCTCTCACCATTGACAGATCACTTCTGTCATCTCAAGTTCACCTGCCATTTATTACATCAGCATCGGTGCCCTTGAAACTATCTCACCTTGGTCCTCAGAATCCCACCACGATCAGCCCCAACACCAGCAGCACCAGGTATACCAGCAGCACCAACAATAACACCAACCTTCTCCGCAATCAGCTGATGCTGCACGGGACACAGGGCATCAGCACCTGACCACATTGCTGCCCGGGATGCCAGGGACGGCCTCACCATGGCCCCGGCCGCAAATTTCAGTTGCTCCCCATGACCTACCGCCGGATGATATGTCCGACAGGGTCAGGGTGGCGTTTTTGCGGCCGCGGCGGCGCTAATTATAGGGCAGGTGCCGGGCGGTGGTCATTTTTTTGGCCCCCTTTCCGTTTCCTCATGCGGGGTGCTGACTGCAATCGGCTGTTTTCCCGGCACCCCGCATGAGGGCCCCGATGCGCGCTGTGCTAGGCCCCTCCCCTTTAATCAGGGGAGGGAGGTCTGTAATACCGCGGCGATACATGCCGACACACGTGGCGCTGTTGCACGTAGCGCTGAGATATTGAATGGTAGCGTCCCAGGAAGCGGGGGGAGCGCTTCCACTACCACTCAATTGATGGCGCGAGGGCGCTAACTTTTTTGGGCCGCTAAAAGTAGCACCCTGGCGAAGTTAGCGCCCCAAAGGGGGCGCAACCAAATTCCCCCCCCCCCCCACAGACTTGCATTTATATAGTGCCTTTCACAACCACCGGATGTCCCAAAGCGCTTTACAGCCAAAGAAAGAAAAATGGTTGCTGTTTTTCCTGTTTAATCTATTGATGACATTAAAGAGTAAAAAGATTCTATTCCAGCTTGTGTTGATGCAAGATAGGGCCAGCTCCTGTTGTATAGATGTTAACACTATTGATACAGGAAATATTGTGGTTTCAATTTATATCCTTCCACCTCCTCCCACCTACATTCACACGCACTATCAGCAGTACAGGATTATCATTAAGAGGGTGATAGCCAACAAATCCTCCTTAATACAGCATAGTACTGTAAATGCTGTGAATTGTCTTTCACTGGGAGGAAAACAACACTCTAAAAATCAGTGAAAGAAGCTGATGATATAAGTAGGAGCATAAGCTGTTTTATGATCTTTATCCGAGTTTTACCAAATAGATATTAGCTGATAAATTTTGCATGACAGTGACTACCCTAATGAACATGAGGTATTATTTTTCACTAAAATAGTTTCTTCATGACATCCTGTCATGTAATGTGAGGCCACACAGCAATGGCTTAATTACAATGAGGAGTGAGAAGTCAATGGTGGGAATGATATATGTAAACTTTAATTGAGTGTGTTACAGTCTCTTGCTGAGATACAGTGCTGGAGTTTATGAGAGCGCTGATTATGTTCTAGTCTTAACTTACCAGCTATTACAGGCCCTTGTTCAACCTGCAAATGGGATATTTGAAATTTAAAGGGGCATTCTCACTTCAGTGAGAAAGTTTCAAGTAGGCTGAATTCCTGAAAGGACCTGCTCTCAAACTCATCTGTCGTACCACATCATTGGTCCTCGTATCAAGATGCAGCATGTAGTTTAAGATTACTTTTTTCAAAATCATTTTTATTAAAATAAGAAGCAAGAAGAGAGGTTTATAACAAACTCCATCTTTTTCTACCAACTTAGAAGTTGTCTTCTGATACTATTCATGATTTACAATACTATGCCCTTACCATCTCCATTAATGGTATTGTCAACTGATAAACATACCAAGTAACAGACATTAAGATGCTGGAACAGGCCAGCAGCCTCTCAAACTCCCAAATGTGCAGCCCTTAAGTTTTACACAGAGCTGATTAATGTCAAACACAAAATGTGCCCATCAGTTAATCGCTGATGCAGCTGCTCCAGTTTTAGGCTCATCATAAATTAGGTCTGTATGAAATCCTGTTGGATTTATGCCAGTGCTTGGAAACTTGATCTAGATTTTTATTCAAACAGGCATTTGCAAAGTGGTATAACTGGTACTACAGACACAAATATTGGGGATTCCATTCGATCAATGTGTAGCTAGTGTGCAACCACAAGAAAAGGTTTATGCAGACATGCGCCAAATTCCTGGGGAGCTGCCATGATGCTTTCATCCTGCGGCAGTCCAAGCTCCCCGATCTCTTTGGACCTGCAAACAGACTTAAGGGGTGACTTTTAGGAGACAAACGATACCCCTTTCAAAATTGGCTGATGCACCTGTGAGGAACCCCATGAATAAAGCCCAAGAGTGGTACAATGACAGCCATATGACCACTATTGTCATTGAGCAAGCGATCGGCATGCTGAAGATGCGCTTCAGGTGCCTGGACAGATCTGGAGGTGCCCTTCAGTACTTGCCAGCTAGTGCTTCCAGAATGATCGTGGTATGCTGCGCTCAGCACAAATTGCGCAGCAGCGAGGATTGGAGCTACAGGATGTACAAGGCACTGAACACTCATCGTCTGCGGATGAATCCAATGAAGAGGAGGAGGAGAAGGAGGATGAGGTGGAGGATGAAGATGGAGACCCCAACCCAGCCCAGCCACTCACATTGTTGCCCGGGATGCCTGAGATTCCCTTATAACTGTAAGGTTCACTTAGTCACTACCACTGGACCGATGTAACAATCACATCCAACGGCCACTCTCCCCAACCCCCAATCCCATTGACACAATGCAGTCCTGTAATCAGCCATTCACCCACTGCATATCTTCCCATTGGTCCCTAATCAATTCATGTCTTCCCAGTCATCAACAAGCAATTGAAAAGGCCAGTTGCTACTTGGCAACCAAGAATGGGCAACACAGGAAAGTAATGCAATGTAATAAATGTTGTGATTCTACTAAACAATGGAAACATAACAACAGAACATTTTGTCAACCCCCCATGTGCATGCCCTTGTGGAACTACAATGCTTTACTCTTCCTTTCCCTACCACTCCTATATGGTGCAGCCCCTGTGGCTTGAGCAGAGGTACAGGCAGGCTGCTCAGATCCCTGCTCTGACTGCTGAGATGTGCTCTTAGCCGACAACCTCTGGGTGTTGGAGCCCATGAGGGCCTCGCCAAAGACTGCTCCACCTGCACCTGTGCATGGGCAGACTTGGCCATTGGGAGAGAAAGCAGCATGTTGGGTACTTGCTGATGGGGGGGCAACTTGTGAGAAGTGGAAGCGCTTTGAGTGGAGTTCCAATTCCATGTCCCCTTTTGCCATCATCCCTCTCATGGGCCAGCTGCACTTCACTCCTACCACTCTGCTGCAGAGTAACTTGGTACAGATCAGTGATGTGCTATAAGGCTAAGGCTAAGGTGTCTGTCACCCTGTTTAAAGTGTCAGACAAGTTGTCATCCAAAGAGTGCATGGCCATGGTCAAGATCTGCATAGACTTATTTGATTGCCATGATTGATGTTCCACGGAGTTGGCCAATCTATCCATGGAAGAAGACATCTTCGCAATGCCCTGCGACATCAACCCACTTATGCTTGAACTCGACTTCGCCATTCTCTCTGCAATCGTGGACAACGTGCGTGGAAAACTCACCAGTATGTTGCAGATTTTTTGCTGCCCCTCAATGATTATCCTTTCATCGATGGCCCCCAGAGTACAGCATCTGTGTCCAGCTGAGCAGAGCTTGGAGAAGGCTGCTCCCTCAGTCGCAGACTCTCCACAGTTGTCCCTGCCATCACTGTCTGCTTTTGCTCACTTGTGACTATCTGTCTAACTGGACCCACCGAAGTGCGAGTATCTGCACTGGTGCATGGTAAGCATGAGTCCTGTGACGAATCAAGTCAACATGACTGAGTTTTGAATGATGTGTGGGTCGATGATATTTAATTCTGTCACCAGGTAGCTGGGAGGTCACCATCTCTGATGGCCAGGGACGCCGAAATGCCACTAATCTCCAGCTGTCAACTGGGAAATCTGTGGAGGACCACCTCCAGTCTTCTCTCCCTCTCTCTAGTGTTCTGTGCTCTCTTCTCCTGCAACAAGGGAAAGAACAGACCTATGAGTGAGTGTAATGGCATGTGTTCACCCGATGGATGCAGTGCATTTGGTGATGGTGACTATCAGGGAGAGGCATCAAATTGCATAAGTATCAGGGTGAGTGGCAGTGGTGGATGGATAGATGGGGATGTGAGAAAGAGCATCGAAAGATAAGTAGGTGTAAAGAGTTATGTGATGGAGTAGGCTTGGCAAGGCCGCTATAAGGTCTTTCAGCGGCGTTAACGGCCATGAGGAGTCTGGCAGGACTTATGAGGATGGACTCCGGAACTTCAAACGCCTCCTTTTCCAAGGTTCTTCTTTTAAACTTTCAGTTTTTGCTCATCAGTGGCGGGGTGGGGTTGCATTTTCTGGCAGCTTTCCGGGAGGCCTACAGTGTTTGTGGGTCAGTAAATCAATGGGTGAACTCCAATGCAACGATTGAAAAGGATCTGTGATAAAATCTCTTTTATCTACACTCATGTCATAAACAAATTTTTTTTAAAAATCGATAAACATCGGGTGGCAGCTAATGTTTTTAGAGCACGTACAGCAACTGTTTGGGTCGCTCCTTTCCTCCCCTACACTGCGAACGGGAGACCGAGGTGACCTTTGGCCTTTTTCTGACATTAGCGCTGCAAAGAACGCGTTGCACTAGCAAATCACCGACACGCTAATTCTAATGAGCAGGCAGTACCAAAATGCCGGTACTGCCTCGGTCGCGGCCGTTATCCTTGGCCGCCAATGTTAGCGGCAGGTTTCCAGCGTTCCCCAGTTTCTAGGCCAAGAATTTTAAATTTGAGGCATGGGGTCCTGGGAGCAAATGGGAGTCAGCAAGGACAGGGGTGATGGATGAGCAAGACTTGGTGCAAAATAGGATACGGGCAGCAGAGTTTTGGATGAGCTGAAGGTTTGCTTAATGTTTGGTATCATTTGCAAGTTCAGTACTAGAGAACGTATGTAAGATCTGCTCTGGGAAGATCAAATCCTCATTCTTTTTCATATAGAATGTGTGTCAGTAACTAGTGAGGTGGGATTTTTATGCTATGACTCAGCTGACCAAATAACAGATGAGCGACAGCCATGATTATTATTACATTAGGTTCACAGGCTGTGTAAAATCTGGATTTGGAAACCAGGCATGTTTTCTATTTCTACCATGACACTAGCCAGGTCAACTAATATTTGAAAGCATGTTTACTTTTAGACTTCTGTAGAAAGAGGCTGAATTGAAAGTAGTCCTGTGATGTCCATCTAGTGTTATCCAGTAGGCCAATGGTCTATAAAGAATGAAGTTGGCTTTATATAGTACAATAACAACAACTTGCATTTATATAGCACCTTTAACGTAGTAAAACGTCCCAAGGCGCTTCACAGGAGTAATAAAAGACAAAAAAATGTTTTGACACCGAGCCACATAAGGAGAAATTAGGGCAGGTGACCAAAAGCTTGGTGAAAGAGGTAAGTTTTAAGGAGCATCTTAAGGAGGAAAGAGAGGTAGAGAGGCAGAGAGGTTTAGGCAGGGAATTCCAGAGCTTAGGGCCTAGGCAACAGAAGGCACGGCCACCAATGGTTAAGCGATTATAAATCAGGGATGCTCAAGAGGGCAGAATTAGAGGAGCGCAGATATCTCGGGGGTTGTACCTTTCATGTCCCCAAGACCATGCTGTAAAACAAACAAAAAAATCTTATTCCCCGCAGTGTAATTGATTACACACCAGATCTAAATCACTTCATAGACCAACACTTTGGGCCATGTTATTTGGGATCAGTTTTCATCAAATGCTTGTAGCTTGGGGGGTTTGGCGTCTGCAAGTGAATCTAAAAGTGTTTCCATTGCAAAACTGGGAGGACCAGGAAGGACCAGTGTGGGTGAGAGGCAGCAGTTGAGCAGCAGCCATTATTGGGCTTCATATGAGGCCGAAAGTCACATCTGGTGCATCTGATTCCAGGAAACCCAAGGTGGGTTTTGGTTAAATTGCATGTTTGTTTTACATTTGTGTTTATAATAGCAAAAAGAAGCTGGATTTTGCACATGTAGTGTAAATGAGGTAAGATATCCATGGTGATGGAGCATCTGTGGAGAGAGAAACAGAGTTAACATTTCAGGTCGATGACCTTTATTTTCACATTGCCTGGGTGTGGCTGTTGCAGTAACAATATGGGACAAAATGCCTAAATACTGTATATCGGAACATAGAAACAGGAGTAGGCCATTCAATCCCTCAAGCCTGCTCCGCCTTTTAATTAGATCATGACTGATCTGCATCTCAACTCCATATACTCACCAACTTTGCTTCATATCTCTGTAAATCTGAAGTAATACTATTTGTTCCATATGTGCTCCAATTTATTTAATAGACTATTAACTAGTGAAGCAATATTTAATAATAGGTTTTAATGTATATGAACAGCAACAGCTCTCTCAGCCGATGGTTTCTTTCCTTGGTTTTTCTAATAACAGAACTACAGTATGAAGAATGGTATCATTATATCTGATCATCAGTCTTGATACCTGCCTAATTAGGAATGGCCTAGTCATTAATCAGCCCAGTATGTGGCCTTAAAGTCACCACTTTGAGGATATACATTAGAGCCCTTCTTTAAAATAATGTAGAAGGTAGGACGGTCAGGGTGTAACAATGCCCATCACTATTTCTTCTCTGTTTCTCCATCACGTATTGCAAAAGATATGCAACAAAAGCCTATTGCTATTTGTCAAGAGATCTAAATTAAAGAATGTAGGAAAATGTGCTGCCAAGTGGAAGAGAATTTCAACAGGGTTGGTCACACAGTTCTCTGGGTATGATGCCTAGAACTGACTAACAAAGGCTCAGCAGTGGGCAAAGGCACCAGATGCAATGGTCCTAATATTTGTTTGGCTTTTATCTAGAGTCCATTAAGGAGATGGACATCTTTCAGAGCTGACCACATGAAGAGCCTTCTCCTTCACAAAATAGAAGGAGACGGTTCTAACCTTATACCTGCTTCCCTTATGAGCATTTGGCAGCATCTAGTCTGCCTGGGTATCCGTCACAACATGCGAAGCAGCGATCCTCTGTAATATGCAAGCAGTTTAGTATAAAGTCTCTCCATATGGCATTTCTTTCAGTTAATAAGTCAGTGTTTTGAAACTCAGTATCATTTTGTTTTCCTCTTTTGCAATCTTACAATTTTCATAAGCTCTGATTAATTCCTTACCATGCTCATTAAGTATAATTTCCCACATTTTTTTTTATATACTTAGAAGGAACACCAATATTGTGGTAGAAAAGGTATATTTTGATAATATCTAAATTTATAGCATGACAGTTTAGGATTCCATGAGGAGCTTAGACTATGATATTTGCACTGACTTGGTCCCAACACAGGGGCATTCAATTTATGGCCCAACTCCAACATGAGAGCTTCTGTATTGGCTATTAAATTGGTCTGATCTAGTCCCATGATTTCCAACCACCAACGAATGAAGTGCTAGAACATAACTCCTGGAGAATTAGGAATGGCCTATTCATTCCACTCAAAATGTATCAAGTTTTTTCAGTTTCAGACATAGAAATTTAAGTAGACGGGAAGTACTTGCAGATGTAAGATTTCAATATATTATAGATAGATGCAATGATTGTAAATCAGTGGAAAAATAGTGGTAAAATCTACTGATGTGATACTGTTCTAATGAAACATTCAATTGAAGAGTCTGGTCTATAAACTTTTATTGAAGAAAAAATTAACATGGAAAGTGTAATTCATACAGAGCTGTGCACCAACAGCAAGTTATTAATTTATGCTGAAATTTGACAGGAACAATGTGGCCCACACTTCAGGCTATCTCACATTGCACTCAGCAACAGATGGTCACATAAACTGCAACAGCATGGATACACACTTCTCAGAAATTTTGAATTATTCTGGTTTGATTTTTTTTAATCCATTATGAACTTTAATGGTTGTTTTTATACTTTATGTACTTTGCAATATTTTGCCACACTTTTGTTCTTCATTTTCTATTTGATTGTAAGGAGACATATTAATTATTTTAGTCCATAAAATCTGTCTTTGTTTAAGTATCTGCCATTCAAAATGGAGAGTACTAGCCTAGTAATAGTACAAGATTACTTTTAAATTATTGAACAGATTTACTGTACATAGGGTCCTGTTCATCCTCAAGCCACAGATCTCTGCAAGAGCAGTTTACTGAATAGGAACAGCTTCTAAATCATGTGGTACAAGGTATGCTCACAGGAAATGCCATTGAACTGTTAAGAGGGAAAACAGTTCTATAAAACAACAACAACTTGTATTTATATAGCACCTTTAACATAGTAAAACGTCCCAAGGCGCTGCACAGGAGTATTTTAAGACAAAAAATTTGACACCGATCCACATAAGGATAAATTAGGGCAGGTGACCAAAAGCTTGGTCAAAGAGGTGGGTTTTAAGGAGCATCCTAAAGGAGGAAAGAGAGGTAGTGAGGCGGACAGGTTTAGGCAGGGAATTCCAGAGCCTAGGGCCTAGGCAACAGAAGGCACGGCCATCAAAGGTTGAGCGATTATAATCAGGGATCCTCAAGAGGGCAGAATTAGAGGAGCGCAGACATCTCGGGGGGTTGTGGGGCTGAAGGAGATTACAGAGCTAGGAAGGGGCGAGGCCATGGAGGGATTTGAAAACAAGGATGAGAATTTTGAAATCGAGGCGCTGCTTAACCAGGAGCCAATGTAGGTCAGCGAGCGCAGGGGTGATGGGTGAACGGGACTTGGTGCGAGATAGGACTCGGGCAGCCGAGTTTTGGATGACCTCAAGTTTACATAGGGTGGAATGTGTGAGAATCCCAGATTGTAATGCACTATATCACTCAATATGATCCAAGACCTTTTTGGTATTCAGCCATTTAAAAAATAATGTATAATTACAATTAAAGCATAAATGTTATAAATTCTAGACACATGGGCCAATTTTTCATCTATTAATATTGGTGCTGTTAAATAATGGGTTCTAACATTATAATGCTGCTTTTAAAGCTTCCCAATGAGTCAATTGATAAATGCACTTCCGAGTGTGCAACTAAATTATATAGGCCAGGAAGGTCCCAGGTTCTATTCCAAGTCGTTGCTGAGTTAACTCTCAGCCAAACTGGCAGTAGAAACATCACAATGGCATAATAACTCAATAACACTGTCTAGATTCAGGCACGAAGAGGAATCATAGGATAGTTAGTGTTTGTAGAATTATACCCAGCCTTCAGGAGCGTAGAGAAGAAAAAGAAAAAAATTGAAATACAGCTAAAAGGAATTTATCAGCTTTAACTTCCTTTTGCTTTCTTCTGCCTATACCAATTTTCCCCATCTCTAATGCCAGACACTGTAATCCTTGCTAATGTTTGATAAATTGTTGCTGTATTTGTAATTGATCAATCTTTGCACTGATCTTCACCTTCAAAAAAGACCTATAAAAATGCATGATTTCTTTAAAACTGTAAACACCACATAAATCTAGTAAAAGTCAATAGCCCAGATATTCTGATCCCTACGGGTGGGTACGCGCTGTGTACCCACCCGAAGGGGCATCGGAAATGTCGGTTTCAGGCATGCACAGCACACGCGCTGAAAACTGGCATTTCCGATCTGTCAAGAATGGTCTGGAGAGATCCTGCGGCTGCCCTGGTGAAGGGCCTCTGCGGGCGGATAGTTCCGCTTTTTGGAGACCCTCCGCCCGCAGAAAACCCTTACAATTCTTACACCTGGTAAAAGCAGGCCGTAAGGCCTGCTGTTACCAGAATAAGAGTTGAAAAAAGCAAAACAAAAAAAAAATTTTTTTTTCACTGAATTATCATTTAAAAATACTTTAAAAAAAGTTAAGTTTATTTTTAGCCCCACAAAAAACTTAAATTATTTTTTTCAAAAAATTACATTTTTGTTTAAAATACTTAATTTATTGTAGCTAGGAAGGACATTAGCTTGGAGGATGTGGAATCAATATGGGTTGAGCTGCAGAACACCAAAGGGCAGAAAACGTTAGTGGGGGTTGTGTACAGACCTCCAAACAGTAGTAGTGAGGTGCGGGAGGGTATGAAACAGGAAATCAGAGGTGCATGCAAAAAAGGCACAGCAGTTATCATGGGTGACTTTAATATGCATATAGATTGGGCTACTCAAACTGGAAGCAATACGGTGGAGGAGGATTTCCTGGAGTGTTTAAGGGATGGTTTCCTAAACCAATATGTTGAGGAACCAACTAGAGGGGAGGCCATCCTGGACTGGGTGTTGTGTAATGAGGAAGGACTAATCAGCAATCTTGTAGTGCGAGGCCCCTTGGGGAAGAGTGACCATAGTATGGTGGAGTTCTACATTAGGATGGAGAAGGAAACAGTTAATTCAGAGACCATGGTCCAGAACTTAAATAAGGGCAACTTTGAGGGTATGAGGCGTGAATTGGCGAGGTTAGATTGGCAAGCGATATTAAGGGGTTATCAGTGGAAGGGCAATGGCGGACATTTAGAGATCGCATGGATGAACTACAGCAATTGTACATCCCTGTCTGGCGTAAAAATAAAAAAGGGAAGGTGGCTCAACCATGGCTAACAAGGAAATCAGGGATAGTATTAAAAGCAAGGAAGTGGCATACAAATTGGCCAGAAGTAGCAGCAAACCCGGGGACTGGGAGAACTTTAAAACTCAGCAGAGGAGGACGAAGGGTTTGATTAGGGCAGGGAAAATAAAATATGAAAGGAAGCTTGCGGAGAACATTAAAACGGACTGCAAAAGCTTCTATAAATATGTAAAAAGAAAGAGGTTAGTAAAAACAAACGTAGGTCCCCTGCAGTCAGAAACAGGGGAAGTCATAATGGGGAACAAAGAAATGGCAGATCAATTGAACAAGTACTTTGGTTCGGTGTTTACTGTGGAGGACACAAACAACCTTCCGGAAATAAAAGAGATCAAAGGATCTGGTAAGAGGGAGGAGCTGAGGGAAATCCTTATCAGTCGGGAAAAGGTGTTGGGGAAATTGATGGGACTGAAGGCTGATAAATCCCCAGGGCCTGATGGTCTGCATCCCAGAGTACTTAAGGAGGTGGCCTTGGAAATAATGGATGCATTGACGATCATTTTCCAACATTCCTTAGACTCTGGATCAGTTCCGAAGGAGTAGAGGGTGGCTAATGTAACCCCTCTTTTTAAAAAAGGAGGGAGGGTGAAAGCAGGGAATTATAGACCGGTCAGCCTGACATCGGTGGTGGGTAAAATGATGGAATCAATTATTAAAGATGTCATAACAGACCATTTGGAAAGTGGCGACATGATAGGTCCAAGTCAGCATGGATTTGTGAAAGGGAAATCATGCTTGACAAATCTTCTGGAATTTTTTGAGGATGTTTCCAATAGGGTGGACGGGGGGGGAACCAGTAGATGTGGTGTATTTGGACTTTCAGAAGGCCTTCGACAAGGTCCCACACAAGAGATTGGTGTGCAAAGTTAAAGCACATGGGATTGGGGGTAATGTGTTGACGTGGATTGAGAACTGGTTGGCACACAGGAAACAAAGAGTAGGAGTAAATGGGTACTTTTCAGAATGGCAGGCAGTGACCAGCGGGGTACCGCAGGGTTCGGTGCTGGGGCCCCAGCTGTTTACATTATATATTAATGATTTGGACGAAGGGATTAATTGTAATATCTCCAAATTTGCGATGACACTAAATTGGGAGGCAGTGTGAACAATGAGGAGGATGCTAGGAGGCTACAGAGTGACTTGGACAGGTTGGGTGAATGGGCAAATGTATGGCAGATGAAGTACAATGTGGATAAATGTGAGGTTATCCACTTTGGTGGTAAAAATAGGGAGGCAGACTATTACCTGAATGGTGGCAGATTAGGGAAAGGGGAGGTGCAACGAGACCTGGGCGTCATGGTACATCAGTCACTGAAGGTGGGAAGGCAAGTGCAGCAGGCAGTCAAGAAAGCAAATGGCATGATGGCCTTCATAGCAAGGGGATTTGAGTACAGGAGTAGGGAGGTGATGCTACAGTTGTACAGGGCCTTGGTGAGGCCACACCTGGAGTATTGTGTGCAGTTTTGGTCTCCTAACTTGAGGAAGGACATTCTTGCTATTGAGGGAGTGCAACGAAGGTTCACTAGATTGATTCCTGGGATGGCCAGACTGACATATCAAGAAAGACTGGATCAACTGAACTTGTATCCTCTGGAGTTCAGAAGAATGAGGGGGGATCTTAGAGACGTTTAAAATCCTGACAGGTTTAGACAAATTAGATGCGGGCAGAATGTTTCCAATGTTAGGGAAAACTAGAACCAGGGGTCACAGTCTAAGGATAAAGGGGAAGCCATTTAAGACTGAGATGAGGAGGAACTTCTTCACCCAGAGAGTGGTGAATCTGTGGAATTCTCTACCACAGAAGGTTGTTGAGGCCAGTTCGCTAAATATATTCAAAAGGGAGTTAGATATAATACTCACAACTAGGGGGATCAAGGGGTATGGCGAGAAAGCAGGAATGGGGTACTGAGGTAGCATGGTCAGCCATGAACGCATTAAATGGCGGTGCAGGCTCGAAGGACCGAATGGTCTACTCCTGCACCTATTTTCTATGTTTCTATGTAATTTCAAGTCATTTTAAAAATGTGATGTTTTTTAGAAATTTATTTAAAGTTTTACAGTACTATGTTTTTTCATTGATCTCCATTCATATATTTGACAGGTCTTCCTGTCAAGTGTATGAAGGGAGATTCCCTTCTTTGATTGGCTCCCCATGGCCCACGTGATCCCAGGGACGCTGCGAACTACATGCGCCTCTGGGATACGTGGGCCCTGCGCACTTCAAGTTTGGAGAGGCCCAGGAGCAGAAGCGTGTGCGTCCCGGGAGCCCTCAGGTAAGGACGCAGATTTTTCCAGATCGCAGGCCTCCGCCCGCGGGAGGCCTGTGATTGGAAAATATGGGCCAATATCTATAATATAGTTGAATCAAACACATTTTGCTACAACCTCTTGCAATTTCGCTCATTTTATTTTATCAGTCACCTGTAAATTCTGATGTGGTAGCTACATTTCCAATGACTTCCCTTACGAAGAGCTTTAAACCGTAAAAGACATTCTGTACTCAGTCAGTGCATTATTATGGTGCATAAAATAAAGCTCTCAAAGGCAGAGAGGGCATTTGCCTTACAGCGGTTGCAGCAATGCATGGTGACCAGTATATCTACAGTGTAGCTTTGCTGAACTCACACTGATTCAGCATTTTTGTAGTAGTACGAGATAACCAGGAAGAGGTAACCTTGTACAGATTCAATCTCACATCAGTTACAAGACAAATTTTGAAACTGTAACGTTAAAAGGTGGTTCAGTTGATCAATTCCCTTTGAAAATGAGTCAGCTTTTACCTACCATGAGGAATTAAAGAAAAGTAACTAAAAATTAGAGGCCAATGATTGATGCGCTATCATGTATTTTGTGGATATGCAGAGCTCTGCTTTCCTTGAGTGGAGCGATGAGTCCAGTTCTGCATTGTCCACTCACACTGCTTCCAAAATGGTACCTGATCGTATCAGGACCAATGGTGTAACTGCACCATTTATTTTGATTGGAGGCTACAAAGTTATGGCTTCAGCCTGCTGCCTGTACATATATGTTTTGAGCTGCATCAGTCAACGTCAGCTGTCACACAGTCAAAGATGCAAATTTCAGTGTCACATTTTTTTTAAAACAAGAAAGAAAGCAAGCCAATCATTTCCAACGTACAGAGAAATTCCACCAACAACAGCAAATACCATCTAATTAACTTTGGGATTGGCATTAGAAAAAGGAATCAAGCCAGTCAGGCCTCTAATTATTCTGAGGATTAGCCAAAAAGCAATTAGCCTCTAAGTGACCCGTAAAGGCACAGACATTACAACCTGTACTCTTAAAAGGATATGCTAAGTTACACACAGCTGCACTTTAGAATGGTACATTGTGGTTTAACTAATATAATGTTCCTGTTGTTATAAGACGCAATGGGGGATTGGGTGCCTTCACGACCAGGCGCGGTGCTGACTTTCGGCGGGAGTTTTGTGGCGGCGCTATGGCGTTGCGCCCGATCTCCTTCGCCCAGAGATCATGACGTCATCGTTGTGCGCAGCGCCCTGGACCCGAAATTGACTTTTGCCCCCTGCAGCAGCGCCGGGCGAAAACACCGACAGCTGCAGGAAGTGTGCATCGGTCGGCTGGCCGCTTCGGGGGCGATGATTAAAGGCGAGGTGGCTGAGGTAAGTAAAAAAAAAAACTTGTTCCACTTTTTTTCGCAGGTTCCTACCCGCGATCAATCAACTCTGCTTGAGTGTTGGGCTGATCGCGCGGGATCGCGGCTGCCTTGGTGGTCCAGGTAGGTACTTTTCATATTGCAGAGCCTGCAGCGATGGCCCTTCCCTTTCAGGGGAGGGACGGAGTGTTTGAACACGGCAGCGCTACACGGCCCAGTGTGCAGCGCTGTTGAAATCTCTGCCCCGCCTGCTGCCGATTGTGCTCCAAGAAGGAAGTGGAGTGCTTGATTTAGTGCTCCACTTAATTCTTGGAGCGCAAAACCGAATTATAAAAAAAAGTTTAGAAACATTAGCGTCTGGCACTAAGGGGGCAGAATCTGGGGGCAGGTACCCATCCCGTCCCCAACCTGCTTCCGTGCCATCTTGCCAGGAGGCGGGTAGCCGACCCGCGCTGGGTCCCGTCTCCTGGAGGCGGGAAGGGGATTACAGCCACTTAACTGCCTGTTAACAGATAGTTAACAGGCAGTTAAGAGGATTATCCCCATTTTTCCATCAGAGGTGCGGGCTTCCCGACGTCAGGAAACCCCGACAGGGTCAGCGAGGCGAGCAGTGGGTCTGCAGGGATTGGAGGGGTGCAAAAGAGCGCTGTGGTGGTGAGTGATCGGTGCAAGTGTGGAGAGGTAAGTATGTGAGGTGAGTGAAAAGTGATAGAAAAAGTTTCCTGACCTCTGTTTCTTCAACAGTTGGGGATCCGGAGGCTCCGGCATCTCCACAGCAGAGATGACAGAATGGCTGCTGCATTCTCCGATGCAACAGACATCTGCTTTCTGCTCAGGAAATAGGTTTGGTGAGCCTTGAGTACAAGAACTCACCAAACAACAGAGAATGTCAGTGTTTGACAGCTTCTCAAAGTTGTCAAATGATGACAATTCATCTGTCAAAAATTCTTGACAGATGAAACGTCATACGCTGATGTTCTCTGTAACCGGCTTTCCCTTAATTTGCCTGCTAAACCCGCTGGGCGGGCGTAACACTGTCAATCAAGGGAAGATAGCGTGGGTTGGCCGCAAGTCGATGGAGGCGGGACTAAAACCCGACAAGCAGCAGTCCCGCCTCCAACGCGCCCCCTTGGCAAAATCACCCCCCAATTTTCCAAATTTAAAATTTAGCGTCCCAAACGGGGCTATAATCAATTTCTCCCCCAATGTTTGTTTCATTATAACCAGCCTTCAAAAGTGTTGGGGAGAAAAAGAAAAAAAATTGAAGCACAGTAAAAGGAATTGATCAACTTTAACATCCTTTTGCTTTCTTCTGCCTATGCCAATTTTCCCCATCTCTAATGCCAGACACTGTAATCCTTGCTAATGTTTTATAAATTGTTGCTGTATTTGTTATTGATCATTCTTTGCACGGAGCTTCACCTTCAAAAAAATACCTATAAAAATGCATGATTATTTTAAAAGTTCAATCAAAACTGTAAGTAACAGAATTCTAGTAAAAGTCAATTGTCACAATACAGTTGAAAAAACACGCCTGGATTTTGCAGTAAAATAATGGTGAGGCTATTAGCGCTCACCGTTATTAAAGAGTAAATCGGACAGCAACTACCGGCGACTGCACATGCGCAGTTAAATATGGAAATCAGAAAGTCGCTGTATGACTTGCCCTGCTACTCCAGAAGCTTCGCTATAACAGTATCTCACCAAGAGACTGACCTTTAAATACATGGAAGGGCGTGAAGTTGCAGTACTTATCTGCACATCCACAAAATACATAGTGGGGGTACATAAGAACATAAGAAATAGGACAGGAGTAGGCCCTTCGAGCCTGCTCCGCCATTCAATAAGACCGTGGCTGATCTTCTACCTCATCTCCACTTTCCTGCACTAACCCCATATCCCTTGATTCCCTTAATATTCAAAAATCTATCGATCTCTGTCTTGAATATACTCAACAACTGAGCCTCCACAGCCCTCTGGTGTAGAGAATTCCAAAGATTCACCACCCTCTGAGTGAAGAAATTTCTCCTCATCTCAGTCCTAAATGGCCGAACCCTTATTCTAAGACTGTGACCCCTGGTTCTAGACTCCCCAGCCAGGGGAAACATCCTCCCTGCATCTACCCTGTCAAGCCCTGTAAGAATTTTATATGTTTCAATGAGATCACCTCTCATTCTTCTAAACTATAGAGAATATAGGCCTCGTCTACTCAATCTCTCCTCATAGGACAATCCCACCAACCCAGGAACCAGACTGGTGAACCTTCATTGCACTCCCTCTGTGGCAAGTATATCCTTCCTTAGGTAAGGAGACCAAAACTGTACACAATACTCCAGGTGTGGCCTCACCAGGGCCCTATAAAATTGCAGTAAGACATCTTTACTCTTATACTCAAATCCTCTTGGCTACAGACACGGCAACGGCACACCCAGCCCAGTCAACCCTGCAAAGTCCTTCTCACCAACATCTGGGGACTTGTGCCAAAATTGGGAGAACTGTCCCACAGACTAGTCAAGCAACAGCCTGACATAGTCATACTCACAGAATCATACCTTTCAGCCAATGTCTCGAACTCCTCCATCACCATCCCTGGGTATGTCCTGTCCCACCGGCAGGACAGACCCACCAGGGGTGATGGCACAGTGTATACAGTTGGGAAGGAGTGGCCCTGGGAGTCCTCAACATTGACTCTGGACCCCATGAAGTCTCATGGCTTCAGGTCAAGCATGGGCAAGGAAACCTCCTGCTGATTACCACCTACCGCCCTCCTTCAGCTGATGAATCAGTACTCCTCCATGTTGAACACCACTTGGAAGAAACACTGAGAGTAGCAAGGGCACAGAATGTACTCTGGGTGGGGGACTTCAACGTCCATCACCAAGAGTGGCTCGGTAGCACCACTACTGACCGAGCTGGCCAAGTCCTAAAGGACATAACTGCCAGTCTGGGCCTGCGACAGGTGATGAGAGAACCAATACGAGGGAAAAACCTACTTGACCTCGTCCTCACCAATCTACCTGTCGCAGATGCATCTGTCCATGAGAGTATTGGTAGCAGTGACCATCGCAGTCATTGTGGAGACGAAGTCCCGTCTTCACACTGAGAACACCCTCCATCGTGTTGTGTGGCACTACCACCGTGCTAAATGGGATAGATTCAGAACAGATCTAGCAGCTCAAAACTGGTCATCCATGAGACGCTGTGGGCCATCAACAGCAGCAGAATTGTATTCCACCAGAATCTGTAAACTCATGGCCCGGCATATCCCTCACTCTACCATTACCATCAAGCCAGGGGGCCAACCCTGGTTCAATAAGGAGTGTAGAAGAGCATGCCAGGAGCAGCACCAGGCGTACCTAAAAATGAGGTGCCAACCTGGGGAAGCTGCAACACAGGACTACATGCATGCTAAAAAGCAGAAGCAGCATGCTATAGACAGGGCTAAGCGATCCCACAATCAACGGATCAGATCAAAGCTCTGCAGTCCTGCCACATGCAGTCGTGAATGGTGGTGGACCATTAAACAACTAACGGGAGGAGGAGGCTCCATGAATATCCCCATCCTCAATGATGGTGGAGCCCAGCACGTGAGTGCAAAAGACAAGACTGAAACGTTTGCAACCAGAAGTGCCGAGTGGTTGATCCATATCGGCCGACTCCTGAGGTCCCCACCATCACAGAAGCTTGTCTTCAGCCAATTCGATTCACTCCACGTGATATATAACGAAACGGCTGAGTGCACTGGATACAGCAAAGGCTATGGGCCCCGACAACATCCCGGCTATTGTGCTGAAGACTTGTGCTGCAGAACTAGCCGCGCCTCTAGCCAAGCTGTTCCAGTACACCAACAACACTGGCATCTATCCGACAATGTGGAAAACCACCCAGGTATATCCGGTCCACAAAAGGCAGGGCAAATCCAATCCGGCCAATTACCGCCCCATCAGTCTACTCTCAATCATCAGCAAAGTGATGGAAGGTGTCATCGACAGTGCTATCAAGCAGCACTTACTCACCAAAAACCTGCTCACTGATGCCGAGTTTGGGTTCCGCCAAGACCACTCGGCTCCAGACCTCATTACAGCCTTGGTCCAAACATGGACAAAGGAGTTGCATTCTAGAGGTGAGGAGAGAGTGACTGCCCTTGACATCAAGGCAGCATTTGACTGAGTGTGGCATAAAGGACCCCTAGTAAAACTGAAGTCAATGGGAATCGGGGGGAAAATGCTCCACTAGCTGGAGTCATACCTAGCACAAAGGAAGATGGTTGTGGTGGTTGAAGGTTATTCATCACAGCCCCAGGACATCGCTGCATGAGTTCCTCAGGGCAGTGGCCTAGGCCCAACCATCTTCAGCTGCTTCATCAATGACCTTCCCTCCAACATAAGGTCAGAAATGGGGATGTTTGCTGATGACTGCACAGTGTTCAGCACCATTCACAACTCCTCAGATAATGAAGCAGTCTATGCCTGCATGCAACAAGACCTGGACGACGTTCAGGCTTGGGTTGATAAGTGGCAGGTAACATTCACGCCACACAAGTGCCCAGGCAATGACTATCTCCAACAAGCGAGCGTCTAACCACCTCCCCTTGGCATTCAACGGTATTACCATCACCGAATCCCCCACTATCAACATCCTGGGGGTCACCATTAACCAGAAACTTAACTGGACCAGCCACATAAATACCGTGGCAACAAGAGTAGGTCAGAGGTTAAGTATTCTGCGGTGAGTGTCTCACCTCCTGACTCCCCAAAGCCTTTCCACCATCTACAAGGCACAAGTAAGGAGTGTCATAGAATACTCTCCACTTGCCTGGATGAGTGCAGCTCCAGCAACACTCAAGAAGCTCGACACCATCCAGGACAAAGCAGCCTGCTTGATTGGCACCCCATCCACCACCTTAAATGTTCACTCCCTCCACCACCGGCATACCGTGGCTGCAGTGTGTACCATCTACAAGATGCACTGCAGCAACTCGCCAAGGCTTCTTCGGCAGCACCTCCCAAACCCGCGACCTCTTCCACCTAGAAGGACAAGGGCAGCAGGCGCATGGGAACACCACCACCTCCAAGTTCCCCTCCAAGTCACACACCATCCTGACTTAGAAGTATATTGCCGATCCTTCATCGTCGCTGGGTCAAAATCCTGGAACTCCCTCCCTAACAGCACTGTGGGAGTACCTTCACAACACGGACTGCAGCGGTTCAAGAAGGCGGCTCACCACCACCACCTTCTCAAGGGCAATTAGGGATGGGCAATAAATGCTGACTTGCCAGCAACGCCCACATCCCATAAACGAATTAAAAAAAATAAAGGCCAACATACCATTTGCTTTCTTAATGCTTGCTGTACCTGCATGTTAACTTTCAGTGATTCGTGTACAAGGACACTCAGGTCCCTCTGAACACCAACATTTCCCAATCTCTCACCATTTAAAAAATACTCTGCTTTTCTATTTTTCCTACCAAAGTGGATAACTTCACATTTTAAAAATATGTAATTTTTTTATTTATTTTTTTATTGGATGTGTAGATTTTTTGGGGGGTATTCCCATTCATGCTTATGGGGTTTCCGTACATATGAAATCCCCGTAAGCATGAATGGGGATTCCCTTCTTCATTGGTTGGGCCAGTCCACGTGATCCCGGGGTGCTTGCGATCCGCCTGCGCCCCTGGGATACGTGGGCCTCCACCCGCGGGTACCCGGAGAAGCCCAGGACCGCGAATCTCTACCTCCTGGACCACCATGTACGCGGGCATTTTATTTGCGGATCGGAGGCCTCTGACCACAAATTCAGGGCCATTACATTTGGTCCCCTCACCTAAGTCAGTGATATAGATTGTGAATAGCTGAGGCCCAAGCACTGATCCTCGTGGTACCCCACTAGTTACAGCCTGCCAACCCGAAAATGACCCGTTTATTCCTACTCTCTGTTTTCTGTCCGTTAACCAATCCTCAATCCATAATAGTATATTACCCCCAATCCCATGAGCCCTAATTTTGTTTAATAACTTCTTGTGTGGCACTTTATCAAATGCCTTCTGAAAATTCAAATACACCACATCCACTGGTTCCCCCTTATCTATTCTGCTAGTTACAACCTCAAAAAACTCTTAACAGATTCATCAAACGTGATTTCCCTTTCATAAATCCATGCTGACTTTGCCCAATCCTATTATTATTTTCTAAGTGCCCTGTTACCACATCCTAAATAATAGATTCTAGCATTTTCCCTACTACTGATGTCAGGCTAACTGGTCTGTAGTTCCCCATTTTCTCTCGCCCTCCTTTCTTAAATAGTGTGGTTACATTTGCTACCTTCCAATCCATGGGAACTGTTCTAGAATTTATGGAATTTTGGAAGATAACAACTAATGCATCCACTATCTCTATAGCAACCTCTTTTAAAACCCTTAGCATAGTGGTCATGTTACTGGACTAATAATCCAGAGGCCTGGACTAATAGTCCGGAGACATGAGTTCAAATCCCACCACAGCAGCTGGGGAATTTAAATTCAGTTAATTAAATAAATCTGGAATAAAAAGCTAGTATCAGTAATGGTGACCATGAAACTACCGGATTGTCATAAAAACCCATTTGGTTCACTAATGTCCTTTAGGGAAGGAAATCTGCACCCTTACCTGGTCTGGCCTATATGTGACTCTAGGCCCACAGCAATCGTAACTGCCCTCTGAAATGGCCACTCAGTTGTATACTATTTTGAGAGTAGTATGAGATAACCAGGAAGAGATAACCTTGTACAGATTCAATCTCACATCAGTTGTACAAATTTTGAAACTTTGGTGATTCAGTAGATCAATTATTTTTAAATGAGTAAAGACCCAATTGGATAGTCAGCCTTTACCTAACATGAGGAATTAACGAAAAGTAACTAAAAAAAATAGAGGCCAATGATTGATGCACTATCATGTATTTTGTGGATATGCAGAGCTCTGCTTTCCTTGAGTGGAGCGATGAGTCCAGCTCTGCATGGTCCACTCACACTGCTTCCAAAATGTTACCTCATCGTATCAGGACCAACGGTGTAACTGCTCCATTTATTTTGATTGGAGGCTACAAGGTTATGACTTCAGCCTGCTGCCTGTACGTATGTTTTGAGCTGCGTCAGTCAACGTCAGCTGTCACACAAAGATGCAAATTTCAGTGTCACATTTTTTTTAAAGCATGAAAGAAAGAAAGCCAATCATTTCCAACGTACAGAGAAACTCCACCAACAACAGCAAATACCATCTAATTGACTTTGGGATTGGCATTAGAAAAAGGAATCAAGCCAGTCAGGCCTCTAATTATTCTGAGGATTAGCCAAAGAGCAATTAGCCTCCAAGTGACCCGGAAAGGCACAGACATTACAACCTGTACTCTTAAAGGATATGCTAAGTTACACACAGCTGCACTTTAGCAGCAGAATGGTACATTGTGGTTTAACTACTATAATGTTCTTGCTGTTCTAAAATACATTGACCCCTGAACAAAATTGGGCCACTTTAAGTATATATTCCATTGCTGATCATCAGGGGTCCAAGCCACAATCCCAGCCTGGACCTCTAGGTGGGCCCCACATCTTCCATTGAGACAGCTGCTAATATTGCATTCACCAGGCATGCCACCATGAAGGATATGCCAGGTCCCATTAAGGACCAAAATCATGGGAACTCCCAGCGTAAGCAGCCACATCCATATCAATGGCCATGTTTGGGGTGGTTGGAGGGTCCATAAACGAGTGCAAGGCCAAAAGCGGGTGTATCTGGGTCCCAGATTGGTATTGTCTCTCCAGAAGGCTCCTGTTGATGTTATGGTGGGGGTACACTGGAATGGGCATGGAATTTCAGCCACCATATCCTCTGGCCTACCACGAGTAGCGCCACAGGAGATCCTCAGGTACCCTCAGATAAATATTTGTTAACATTGTACTAAGAGATCTAGAGGTCTACCTGCTCAGCGCTGTTCTGCTTTCTCATTATGCCAGTTCAGTTCACTATAAGCATGTTGTTTGCACAAAGGTGTTTTGGTGCCAAAAGAAAGTCATTTTGCTGCCCTTATTAATATTTGAAAACATTTTGCAGTCTGTGTTAATTAGATTCTGCGGACACTAATATACAGGGAAATAAAATTCACACATTTAATTATAGCAATTGGAGCACTGATAATAGAGAAATCAAAAAATAGAAAAATTGCCTGAACTACAGTTTCAACGTATCATTGAGAAAAGTGATAAAATGATTAATGCCCCTTGCTGTTGTTGTACTAAAATAATGGAATATGAGGGAGTCAGCAGGGAGACTGACATCAGATTCTTATTACCATGCTCAATAGCCTCCAAACCAAATTACTCAGAAATCCTTGTAATTAGTTTCCGTGTGCCTGATATGAAAACACTATCATTAAGTCATGAAAGTACTCTTTCCCATGGCCGCTTAATAGGACAAGACCTTTGTACCATTAGCCAGTTTGATTTCTACCAACATCTATGAGCACAGTTAGGTACCATTCTACCCCGAAACAAACACGGACACCATAAAACTAAAATATATGTTCAAGATTTTGTTAAAATTCAGCTTGAAAACGTCCCAAATCATTTCTGATAAAGGATCTACACTTGACATGTTTATTTTTCAGATGCTGCTGGACCTGCAGTGTGTTTTCAGCATTTTCTGTTATTATTTGATATTTTCAACATCTGTGGTTTTTTTTTCCCTTTTTACTGCCAAAGTCAAATCCTGACTTCATACACTGAACTGTCTATGTTTCAGCGCTGGGAAGAGTGGGGGAGCATGGGAATGGCACTGAGGAAAGGACAGCACCTGGAAGTGGTGCTGACAATGTAATGATTATCAGCAGTAATCACAATAAAAGCAGATTCTGAATGGATTCGCAACTGTTTTGTAGTTAATACATCTAAATAAGTATTTAAAACAAATTAATTTATCATATTTAGTTGCAGAACATTAAAAGATGTTTTTATTCAAATCACAACCTTATATAAGTCTGCACAGTTAGTGGCTCTTAAGAAGTTCCAGATTTCTTTCATTCACTGCAATTTATTTTCAGTGGAATTTTCCTCGGAACATTTGTAACTTCCAGCAGGGGTGGTAGTTTCTGTTTTGAAGATCCCAGAAAGCAATAGCTAGGACATGAAAAGCTCTTCTGCCTTGCACCTTCTAGCTTTGACTCACACCGGATGAAATTTGAACCAAGTCGAAAGGAAATATTTTTCAAAGTGAATTTTTCAGCACACTACACCGACATACTGTGCGAGATGCATGAAGGGCACCAAAAATGTGGGCCAAGAATTAGCGTGTGAATTGTTAGGAATCAGTGTGTGACTTGCATATCACCCCCCCTTTAAAAGATAATTATTCCAAGGACCGACCACAAACGCAGACAGATTGCACAAAACATGACAATGAGCTGGAGCTCTGCTGCAAGACCAGCACTTCTCTGTCAGCATGTTGTATGCTACCATCCGTGACAGCTCATCATCTGGCTCTGCAGCTTTGTAAATTGTAATTCTGAACATAGTTGCCATTATCTTTCACAGAATTTTCACAAATATTGCTTCTAACCTATTCAGGCACCTTGTGTTGCTGATTTATTGATCTAACCACTCATTTGGGTATAATGTTCAACTCATCCTTATGGTTGAATTGGTTTCAGTTCTGGCAGAGGTTGATACGCTAAACTGCATACCAATATATGCCTTAATTTTCATCAATCAAACAAGATGCAGAGAGCAATACTGAGCAAATCGTTTTTCGCTAATAGTTATTTCCACCTATCCACGATCCAAGCACAACAAAAAGGACACTCATTGCATTTTTGACTATGGCAGTGAGCATTTATATAATCCGCCAACACATGTATTGCTCAATAAAGGATTAGCAACATTAAATTAAGTAAATGTACGCATTCAGTTTATTAAGCTTAAAATATAATTTCTGTTAATGAAAGGTGGGAATTAAAAGCAGATCCTTTAAGTTTGGATGTAAGAATTTAGAGTGTTCTCTTGATATCAGTAAGTGCTGCATCAAAGCTACAATTAACCAACTGATTAAATCCATACTGGAGAAGTCAGTCTACAGGAGGGAAGTGGAAGTACCAACCTGTTCATGACTTGCGGGCTGGCGCGTGAGATTTGTCAAACCTGATGCAAGCATCAAACTCTGCACTGAAGACTGAGACCAGACAAGGATACTTCTTTCCAGAATATGAGACTAAGATTTTCTGTATAGGCAGTTCCAGCACTCCTTCCCTTCCCAGCCCATCATAATTCTGCTAGCACACTACGTGCATGTTGCCACTGAAAGGGCTCTGCTCCCCTTACATTTCAATTTGATATCGAGCAACCAGATTTTAAATAGTCCTGCTAGCTACTAATCTTCTTATTTCAGCTTGGTTTTAATAGATACTGTGCACCAGATTCTTCACCGCAGCAGCAAACACAATTATTATTTTGTAGAGTTTCTCACAGTACAATCAATATCACCTTTCCAACTGTCACGTTGCACTCAGTGTGCCATGAGTTAGCATTCAATTATGTAGACACATTACTGGCTACACCAAAGAAGAGCATTTCTGTTTGGCATTTATAAGCTATTATGCAGATTTCTGATCTTTCTGGAATTACTTATCAGCTACCTATAGCCAAGGGACCAATTTTTCTATTATTCACAATATAACTAACGTGTTACATCTCAGGTGTCCAGTATTGAAAGTGTCACATATGCAAAGTGCATGTTATTCTTGTACCTGTTTGGCTTAAGTATCAAATTTGCAACAAATCAGAACTGAGCAATTTTTAAAAACAATTAAAAAAAAGAGAACAAATACCAGTTATTTCCTGCTAGTTTTCTCTGACCTCGATTGCCTGGCCTTTTCCCAACAAGAGGGATTGGAGTTTTATAAGCAGATGTCAAGCAAAAGGCAAAGTTCCTGAATGAACAGCAAGTAGCTGCTAATTGACTTCAGGACATGGCTACTTAGAGCACTACCCCACTGGAGGTTGTTGGACAGTGGCCTTAAAGGAACAGACCAGAAAAAACACTTCAGTGGCTGAACTTCACAGCTGTGCTGCAGATCTGAGACTAGTAATGAACAACACCATAGGGGACCAACTAACACTGTTAGAAAATGACCCTTTATGTCATCTGTTAGAATGTAGACTATCAGGGCCGGGGCTATGCATCACTGACCATACAATTACCAAGACTTACAATTTCTGAATCATATGTTAAATCCCGGATTTTTTCATTTAAAGGCAATTTACATTAAATTGGATTGAAATTCTGAGTGAGCCAGAGCCAGTAATAGTTCAGATCTTTATCAATTCAACCCACCCCCTTCCCCAACATCTGGGTCAGCTTGGATAGCAGTTTTACTTGATGCTAATCTAAAAGCAGGGCAACAAAACCTTAAGGACAGAGTTTAACTACTTAGAGAAGTTAACAACAACAACAACTTGTATTTATGTAGCGCCTTTAATGTAGTAAAACGTCCCAAGGTGCTTCACAGGAGTATTATAAGACAAAAATTTGACACTGAGACACATAAGGAGAAATTAGGGCAGGTGACCAAAAGCTTGGTCAAAGAGGTAGGTTTTAAGGAGTGTCTTAAAGGAGGAAAAAGAGGTAGAGAGGTTTACGGAGGGAGTTCCAGAGCTTCGGGCCGAGGCAGCTGAAAGCACGGCCACCAACAGTTGAGTGATTATAATCAGGGATGCTCAAGAAGGCAGAATTAAAGGAGCGCAGATATCTCAGGGGTGGAGGGGGGGTGGGTGCAGTTGTGGGGCTGGAGGAGATTACAGAGATAGGGAGTGGCGAGGCCATGGAGGGATTTGAAAACAAGGATGAGAATTTTAAAACTGAGGCGCTGCTTAACTCGGAGCCAATGTAGGTCAGCGAGCACAGCAGTGATGGGTGAATGGGACTTGGAGAGAGTTAGCATTCGGGCAGCCGAGTTTTGGGTGACCTCAAGTTTATGTAGGGTAGAGCCAGGAGTGTGTCGGAATAGTTAAGTCTGGAGCTAACAAAGGCATGGATGAGGGTTTCAGCAGCAGATGAGCTGAGGCAGGGGTGGAGACGGGCGATGTTACGGAGGTGGAAATAGGCGGTCTTAGTTATGCCGCGGATATGTGGTCGGAAGCTCATTTCAGGGTCAAATATGACACCAAGGTTGTGAACAGTCTGGTTCAGCCTCAGACAGATGCTAGGGAGAGGGATGGAGTCAGTGGCTAGGGAACAGAGTTTGTGGCGGGGACCAATACTTTGTTCTTCCCAATATTTCTGCTCATTACAGTATTTAGTGGAATTCTGATTGTTTGATCTTAAATTGGATTTGATCTCATCAGAACTGATCTTAGCTGGGCTTCACTTCAAATATAATTATTAAGGCCAGGGTAAAGCTGGGAAAAGGGGGAGGGGATAAAGGAACAAAGGAGGAGATGAAGAGACATTAAGAGACATTAAGAGATATGCAAGGCTAGAGGTGGTGTTAATGTGACAGATTAAGGCTGAATGAAGTGTGAAATCTACTGGCAGAATGAAGGACAGCTGCCAGCTTCTAGGAGGAAAAAAAAGGTGGGGGGGACAAATAAAAGGGTGGATAAAATAAAATATAAATGTGATTGGAGCTGAGGTTATGATCTAAAATTGTTGAACTCGATATTGAGTCCAGAGGGCTGTAGCGTGCCTAAACGAAAGATGAGGTGCTGTTCCTCACATTTATATTTTATTTTATCCACCCTTTTATTTGTCCCCCCCACCTTTTTTTTCCTCCTAGAAGCTGGCAGCTGTCCTTCATTCTGCCAGTAGATTTCACACTTCATTCAGCCTTAATCTGTCACATTAACACCACCTCTAGCCTTGCATATCTCTTAATGTCTCTTAATGTTAGTGTTGGTAATTTTACTTAGGAATACACAGGATATATGGCACAGAAATAGGCTGTTCGGTCCGACCAGTCCATGCCGGCGTTTATGCTCCACTTGAGCCTCCTCCCATCCTTCCTCATCTAACTTTATCAGCATAACCCTCTATTCCCTTCTCCCTCATATGCTTATCCAGCCTCCCTTTAAATGCATCTATACTATTCGCTTCAACCACTCCCTGTGGTAGCGAGTTCCACATTCTCACCACTCTCTTGGTAAAAAAGTTTCTTCTAAATTCCCTATTTGATTTCTTGCTCCCTATTTGATTTCTAAATAGTTATAAGAAATTCTTCACTATCTTCTCTCACCTACTCTAGTCTGACGAAGGGTTTCAACCTGAAACGTTAACTCTGTTTCTCTCTCCACGGATGTTGCCTGGCCTGCTGAGTTTTCCCAGCTTTTTCTGTTGTTATTCTAAAATGAATTACTGTTCTCTCCAGGATCTTCTGCAGGACGACTAAATCTGCATCCTAGAGTGGTGTCATTTGTCATCCTGGTCCTTTTGCAGCTATTTCTACCTCCGAATAGCAGTACTGCTTTAAGGCAACCGCTGGCCTTTTAAGATCTTCTGATGTCAGGAAATGAGCCCCTTTGCTCCATGCACAGTGAGCACTGTGATGTTCTGCTAAGGAGCTAACTTCACATTATAGCTGCACGAAGCACACAAGTGCAAACAGCAGTGGTTCTGCTGCCACAGCACCATAACCAAAATATTGGCTCTTAACTTCACAGAGAGTAACTCAATTAATATGCTCCAAGTCCCCAAAACAGTATTTGCTTGCTTCAAAGATGTGGGCCCAGAAATTTGTAGGGGATAATGTCTGTCCCTGAATGGGTAGTCTGAGGCACGTACGATATTGGGCCTTGGACTTTATTTAAATGAGATTGGAAGGGAGGCAACCAGGATGGGGATCGATCGGGCAATTAGGAAGGGGCGTAAGGTGGTGCAAGGGGGCGGGGGCGAGGCAGCGATCGGGAGGGGAAACGAGTGACGGCTGGCAGCGGCCCACGGCTTTAATGTGGGGCCAGGAGGAGTACTCCTACAGCTTCCAGCTCCACATTCAAGTAAGTATATTTTTACAAACATACCTTTTTGGTGGCAGCCTGCAGCGGTCCCTTTAAGGATTGTCCATTAAGCTGCATTTAACCCAGTTTCCCTGAACACTTGTTTCAGGTGTGGGCCCCGGATGCCTATATTTTTGCCTACAACAAGCGACGCACCTCCGGCTCAAAATGAGCGCACACTTCCTGCCCGCCATATTGGCTGCCTAGGTGCCCATTTAGTGCCCGAAAACGGGGCGTGTCATTTAATTTCTAGGCCGTGGTCTCAGAGACTGGTATGTATATTGCATGACTGGTTATTACATTGTGTACTTAGCCAAAATACCATCTGATTTCAAAATCAAAGGTTCAAGTAAGTCATTGTAATGGAAATGGTGCAGATTCTCAATATTTTGGTTTGGGGGGGGAGGAGGAGGATCATAGTTCGTTTATACACAGGCCTACAAGAAACATAACTGTTTACTGTCTATTGTTGAGTTGCTTTTTTTTCTAAATCATCAGGTTTGAATACCATTTTACAGGCAATGATGAAAAAGGTAGGTGTGGTAACCCATAGCAACCACTGTGTCTCAATAATCAGGTGAACTGTTCATTGGATCTTCAGTGAGAATTATTTACAAGCATCCTGTATGCTGAAAAAGAATATTTATATTCCAATTAAAACATTTAATAGTGGTTCCATTGGCACTGAATCTTGGAAAGAATGCAGCTAAATTTTCTCAGAGTGTAGCATAGTTATCCAATGATCTCCCAACATATTAATTTACTTTCTCTGCCAGCTTTCTCCACTCCCCTTTTGACTTGATCTTAAACTGTTGACTCTTTGCTAGAATACCATCAGTGGTTGATCAGTTTTGGTACCTCACCCAAGTGGCCATTATTCAAGTATTTGCTTCGACGGGTTAGTAGACTGAGGGGGTGAGCTAACTCCTGTTCTCACCTCACATCCACTCATATGATCGTCTGGTTGGGATGCAAGACAGCAATCAGGAGCTGGAACGCTCATTGATTTTTCACCACCCACCCAAGGGTGCTGAGCCTAACGGCGGTCAGCTAACTAGGCGCAGGTGAATGATGGAACCTAGGACTTTCCTTCTGTATGACTTAGCTAATTACTGGATACATTTGCTTCGTCATTAAGAGAACCTATACTTCAGTATTATTTTATGAGCAGCTTTAAATCTGGAACCTTTATCCAAGTTAATGTTATGTTGTCTTTTATTCTATTATTTATTCAACCAGTCATAAGGCCTGTCGAAGACCATGACAACATAATTTATAGCTATAGTTCCACTAAGGTTCAGTTATCAAGCCTAGGCAGAAACAGTAGGGGGTCATTCTTCAAGTACATACTCTAATGAGACAAGTTAAACAAGACGCAAGAGCTAAATAGGGAAAAGTACAAAGTACATACACTTCAGAAGGATTGTTTTAAGCTGTCATTTTTATTTCCATCACAAATATGCAAATTGTCTGTGATAGAATTTATATTTCCAAATGTTAACATCCAAACTGCATGGGGAAGAGCTTTCACTAGGGTAATTTATTTTAAAATGTTACAGTTTAATATGTCTTTGCTGTAATAAGTAACCATAAAATTATGTCAATGATACTCCCTCCCCCAGTTCCACACTATAGCATAGTCTCTCATATAAATAGCGTAGAGGTATAATGGCTGCAGTCTTCACTATTTTATTTTTCGACCAACCTAGTAGTAACCACACAGATTCAGACCCCAAATTATTAACTGAAAATGCTTGAAACACTCAGCAGGTCAGCCAGCATCTGTGGGGAGAGGGTTAACTCTGTTTCTCTCTCCACAGATGCTGCCTGACCTGCTGAGTGTTTCCAGCATTTTCTGTTTTTATTTCAGATTTCCAGCATCTGAAGTATTTGGCTGTTGCACAAATATTATCACTCTTGAACAGAGATCCAGCACTACTACTGTTTAACTACAAATCTCTTTGTTTGAGAATTAAAAAAAAAACATTGCAAACATAAAACCTTAAATTCAGTGTTAAAGTGACTGATAGATATAGTACCTTTGTAGCTCCCTTAAAGTGGCTGAGATCTTCAGGCTGTGGCCCAACACAAACAGAGTGGCCAAGATATCAGCCCATTGAACCAACTCGCCCAACGGGCCACCCTTCGACACAACAGGGCTGAAAACATCTCCTGCTTCCTCTGTCAAGAAACCCAGGTGAACCAAAATCTGTGAAGGATAGAAATTTCACACATAGTAAGATTTCAGGGTTTTGAGGTAGGGAGATTTCAATCTTTGAAACAAGAATTTAATTGATCAATGTGGATCAGCAATCTGGATCTAATCTATGCAGCTTCTGCCATGCTTCACTTTACTTGAGATCTAAGAGTTGAAGGGTTCATGCTACACTGGAGCTCTGATCTGAATCACTCAGCTATGCTGTCATACTTCCTGGCTTGTAGTTCACAGTATCTGCATCCACATGACACAGAAGGTTAACTCCAGAGGTCACTTAAAGTCCAATTTTGCACCACAATTAATGGAGACACCTTTCTGCTTCATGATTATTGCATTAGTTTTGACTGTGTGAACGTGTAGAGTTTTCTTTTGCACGGATCAACAGAAATGCTTAAGTATCTCAGTATAATGCAAAATATATCACATCTTCCACTGTTTGAGCAGTATATCAGTTTTGTCTGGCCTATGTGTATTGATCAGTAAGAATCAATAGACTGTTGCTGAAAGGTCCATTTAATCTAAAAATAATGCATGTTAAAGGGACATTCTTATCTTATCTGCAGGTTAGTAAACAGAATGTAGTACAGTGACATGAATAATGATGCAATAACGTTGCAGCACTGCCAACCATGTCCAGCACTACAAAATTGTCATCTTGGTTTTAATAAAACATTTAATAAGGCATTGTAAAAGTTTTCAGTGCAAAAGATATACCATTTGGCATGGCACCTCCTGACTCTTTCAAGTACTGAGCCCCCACCCCAACCAAATATTTATTTTTGGGATAACACCACCCCGCCCCCCACCCCTTTTAAAGGAACTGGAATGACACAAAGTGAGCTGAGTCCCAGACCTCAGATGCACCACTGGGAATACATGATAAATACAAACCAAGCACTTCTCCCAGCGAGGAAAGGGAAATCATGAGAGGAGCAGCCTGGCATAGCCTCTTACATTTACAGGTAGTCATTCACAATATAATATTGGTGGATGCCTGGAAGTGTCCAGCCCTCTGGCCAAACATGGTGCATTGCACAGAGAGCAGAAGGGACAGAGTGGGGAGAAAATTCCTTAGAAAGACTCATCTTCGAAAAAAAGAAAAAAAGGTTGTAACTTTACTGCTAAAGGGTGTGATCTCTAAAAGCACCACCAGTGGTGGGAGGCCTGGAAGTGTATGAAGATTCAAAGCATTTTCAGTAATTAGTGGTGTTATAAGTCAGTGATCAGATTAACATTGGAAATCCTATTAGAGTGCTACCTACTGCCGTCAGAGAAATATTACAAGGTAAGAGCTACCTTAGAATCTTCATAGCAATGTTTGCATTGTGTTTTTCAAGGGATGTGTGACCCATATACTGATTTTAATATATTAATAGCCAATCTCCCATAGTGTTGCACACAGAGTCAAGGCCAATTGTAGTCTTCAGTTGAAGTAGGATAAGAGGATAGCGATACGGGGAATCAAGACTGCAGGTGAAACAGGGTTAGAGGCCGGGGATAATTGCAACAGGGCATGCAGATATAATTCAGTCATACATTCTGTCCTTATTTTTATATAATACATTAATCTTATATTTTTATTTATAGTTAAACAGCAGATCTTATTGCAATCTGCAAAGCAGAGAAGTAGAGTTGGTTGGAGCATAGGAGTTCCTCTGCAGTTATCCACTTTGGTAGGAAAAATAAAAAAGCAAATTATTGGGCCGTATTTTCCTGCGTGCGGAGGCCTCCGATCTGGAAAACATCTACGGACTTACCTGAGGGCTCCTGAGGTGCATATACTTCCGCTCCTGGGCCTCTCCAACTCGAAATGTGCAGGGCCCACGTATCCCAGAGGCGCATGCGGTTCGCAAGCGTCCCTGGGAATCACGTGGGCCATGGGGAGCCAATAGGAGAAGGGAATCTCCCTTCATACACTTGACAGATAGACCTGTCAAATATATGAATGGAGATCACCCCAAAAACACTGTAAAACATTAAATATTTTTTTTTTTTAAATCACATTTTTAAAATGAGTTGAAATTACAATAAATTAAATATTTTAAACAAAAATTTAATTTTTTGAAAAAAATAATTAAAGTTTTTTACGGGGCTAAAAATAAACTTACCTTTTAAAAAAGTATTTTTAAATGATAAATGAGTGAAAAAAAAATTTAAATTATTTTTTCAAATCTTATGCTGGTAAAAGCAAGCCTTACGCCTGCTTTTACCAGGCGTAAGATTTCTAAGGGTTTTCTGCGGGTGGAGGTTCTCCAGAAAGCGGAACTATTCGCCCGCAGAGGCCCTTCTCCAGGGCAGGCGTCCCATCTGTCAAGAGGATTCTTCACAGATTGGAAATGCTGGTTTTCAGCGCATGCGCTTGGCATGCCTGAAACTGGCATTTCGGATGTCCCTACATGTGTGTACACAGCACGTACACACCCGTAGGGATCGGAATATACGGCCCATTATTTAAATGGGGAGAGATTACAAAATGCTGAGGTACAGGGGGATCTGGGGGTCCTTGTACATGAATCACAAAAAGTTAGCATGCAGGTACAGCAAGTAGAAGGCAAATGGAGTGTTGGCCTTTATTGCAAAGGGAATGGAGTATAAAAGCAGGGAAGTCCTGTTACAACTGTACAGGGTATTGGTGAGACCACACCTGGAGTGCTGAGTACAGTTTTGGTCTCCTTATTTAAGGAAGGATATACTTGCATTGGAGGCAGTTCAGAGAAGGTTCACGAGGTTGATTCCGGAGATGAAAGGGTTGACTTATGAAGAAAGGTTGAGCAGGTTGGGCCTATACTCATTGGAGTTTAGAAGAATGAGAGGGGATCTTATTGAAACATATAAGATTCTGAAGGGGCTTGACAGGGTAGATGCAGAGAGGATGTTTCCCCTCGTGGGGGAATCTAGAACTAGGGGGCATAATTTCAGAATAAGGGGGCACCTGTTTAAAACGGAAATGAGGAGGAATTTCTTCTCTCAGAGGGTCGTGAATCTTTGGAATTCTCTTCCCCAGAGAGCTGTGGAGGCTGGGTCATTGAATATATTTAAGGTGGAGATAGACAGATTTTTAAATGATAAGGGAGTCAAGGGTTATGGGAAGCGGGCAGGGAAGTGGAGTTGAGGCCAAGATCAGATCAGCCATGATCTTATTGAATGGTGGAGCAGGCTCAAGGGGCCAAATGACCTACTCCTGCTCCTACGTCTTATGTTCTTATGTACAGTCTGAGGAGCTAGGAGACACAAAACTGTGGTGCTACAGTAGCGCCACTGGTAGGAGAGTGTAATTACAGTGTGCCATGTTCCAATAGGGAGTTTCCATTTAAATGTGGGCATAGGAATATATAATCCAAAAGTTGACAGGAAATGCATGTAGTCAGTAGATTTTTAATATATTTTCATTCATGTACAAAAGGCAAAACTTGGGTACTATGCTTTAAGTGGTGGTTCACACAGACCAGAATTATCCAAGTCTTGTATATTAATATAAAAATAAAATCAATTTCTATATACTTCACCTGTACATCATTTTCTACAGTTTGCTGTATATTTAGAGTTAAAACAGAGTTTAATTAGATTGTGGTATTGAAAAAAAGTTGGTTTTATTGGTAATATTCTGTTTTATCTTTATAGTAGGTAGGGAATCTGTCATTGCTTAAACAGACTGGATAATGAAAAAAAAATCTTGTGAGGAAAAACTGCAGTGGATTTGTCCAATATAACAGCAGTTATGGAGTCCACAGTAATGTTTTTAACAAGGGGCCTGTGCAATGAACTTGTCAATGTTATTTGAACTTTTAAGAACAGTTGAAGTGGTTTACAATGTGAATTATTTGCTAACCTATCTTATTTACATGTAAATTTATCAACTAAATTTTTATTGCTATATAATGGTAATTGAGATTGGAATATTACCTGTTTCCACAATGTCCCTAATTTGAGAGTATGTCTATCACCCAGAAATCCTGGGTCACTTAAAGTTGATGCCAGGTAACAATTATAACATTCACCCAAAGAAACACAAATAATGCTACAAAATGTTACATGGTTACCCAAACTTTACATGCATCTCTAGCATTAGGTCTTACTTCTTTATGGGATTTTTATGTGACAGACATGAAAGACAATATGCCATTCTTCACCAGCATTAAAAAAAACCTTAAATGAGCACAATATATAAGAAAGAGTAATTGTGTTGTCTGAAGTCAGATACATCATTACTGGTCAGGCATGATGGACCGAATGGCCTCCTTCTGTGCTGGATCATTTTATGATTCTATGGCCATAGTACTCTTTTCAAAAGAAAATAGTTTATATTCCCTAGGTGATTTCAGAAATACAAGAACATCTGTTTTGTTGTCTTTATTTTACATGGTGCCAGATTATCTTCTGCGTTTATCGATGGGTTAAAAGAATATTCCAATCTCTGGTATCACAAAATAAAATTGTTCAATTTATGCATTAGGCCAAGAAAGTGTGATGACACACGAATATAGATAGCATGCTGGTCACTGTTGGACACCAGCATGTATGTAGATAAACACCGTGGGATGTTTTTCTATGTTAAGGGAACTATATAAATGTAGTTGTTGTTCTTGTAGATAAAATGAAGGGCTTTTTTTTCCACACTAACTTTCTGCCTTTTTCTCTTTTCAAGACACTTTTTCTGGAGTATGGTTTTATGAGTGCTGACAGACCTCTGGCACCTTGCTCAAGTGTCTATTCTTCATCCAGGAGTCTTGATAGTAAGTGCTGGCATCCTATCTGATGGTGGGAATGCATCAGAAGAGTCTGGTTATGTCTGCACCTGACATCACACATATAATTTCCAGCAGATGTCAATTTTTCCATTGTCTCTGGTTATCTTGAGGAGCAGCAACCTTAGCCGATTATTCCTAGCACTTCCCTAGCCTAAAGCACTGAGATTAATTGATGCACCCAACTGCCTAAGCAGCTGAGAGCAGCTACTAAACAGACCAAAGATCAAACCAGTGAGCTCTGGTGTGTATGGCTCAGGAGCACCCCATGTGGTGCAATTAGTCACTAAGCCATTGGTGAGCCTGGTCATGCAGATCTACAGGGCATCTTCAAAGCTATTCAAAAAAAAAATCATTACAATAATTAAAGCTCACATGTAGCTGTTATATTTGATACCTTTAAATTATGCATGTGAGCTCTTGGTTAGCACCGTCATTTTGTAAAGCAGTGCAGCCCCTGTAAAGGGTCAGAGGTCATACAACTAGACTTCTGCAGTAAAAAGGTATAAAACTAAAGAGGAGCAAATAGTAGATGAACATTTACCAAAATGAAAGTATGTGTAGGGACAGTAAATCAATAGAGGTAATGAAAATAAATCTTATACCAATATAATTAGCAGAACAGATGCCCATCAAGATGAGCAGAGTGATGAATTTACAGAGTTGTGTAAACCACTTCATATGCAGTTTATTTCACATAACCTTCCAATTCTCACATTATTTTGCCTGTATTTATCAAGCAGTTTAAAAGGTGTATTCTGACGGCTGGCACTAGTGAGCAAGTCATCTTCGGTTCGGAGGGACTGCTTCAGAAGGAGGAGAAGAAGACTAGTGAGCAATGGAAATTGCCTCCAAACTTGCCTTGAGCAAGATTGGAGATCAGAAAAAAATCATTTTCTCCCTGTACAGGATAGTGGACATGTGGAACAAGCTCCCTGTTGCTTTGGGATCAATTGGCACTTTAATAAAAGCGCTAGATCAATACCTGCTGAGAAGTAGGATTGAGGGCTGTAGAAATATTTAACAACGCTGCTTAATTTTCTTTTTCATGGAAGGTTGGGAAGTAAATTAAAGGATAAGCAGGTGATGTGGGAAGGAACATGAACTTTGGATGCAGAAGTTTTGATGGAAATTTCTCACATCTTTAAATCTCCCTACACATCCTATGAAGTTAAATAATTTAGTGCAGAGGAATAAAACATAAGTAACTTACCAAAAACATTACTCTTATTATATTTTGGGTAAACAGGAGTTGTGCACTGGATCAGGGTTATGCCTGAATCAATACCATGCCTATTCAGATCCCACTCTCTATTCACCTTTTTCCGTTGCCTCTTTCTCATCTCAAGTTTCTGATTGAGGTTGTGAGCTGCCAAAATCCATTGTGTTGACAATCTCCGGATTCGCTTTTTCATGAATATTAGTGATTCCTTCCCACTGCCCATGAGTTCGAGAAGCTGTGCGAAGTCTGTTCGATAGAATGCCTGCTGCTGTGAAAGAAATATAGTCAAAGTGAAATCTCCAAAGGTAACAGTGACTGAGTTTCCTATTATTCCAATTAGGATTAGCTGAAGTTAGTCTTTCACCAGCATAAACCTATTCATACAGGCAGCACCCCAATCTGTTCCAAAGAACACGCCAGTGAAAGGCACACTATTACAGATGACATCACAGGATTTTCTTATTTTCTTTGTGGATTTTTCACCCTTACCCAACAAAAACAGGACAAGAATTCCTATTGTGTCCAAAGACATATTTGAAATGGTAGCACTTAAGAGGATTAAGACATTGGTTCAGTCACAGTTGGAGTATTACATGACAGAAAGGAAATGAAAGCTATGGAAAAGGTACAGCAAAGATTCACTGGAATGATATAGAATAAGATGCTATAGTAACGAAGAATGGCTTGAAAAGGTTGAGCTTTTTTGATTGAAACGGAGAAGGTTTAGGAGGGGCTCTAATAGAGGTTTTTAAAATTATGAATGTTTTTGAGAGGGTAAATAGCGAAAGATTTAGGTAATCAGTAAAAAGGGCATGAACTCAATATTATCACAAGAAGAATAAAGGGGAAAGTTAGAAGTCATGTTTTCACACAGAGGGTTAGTAAAACTTGGAATTCTTTACCATAAGTGGCTATTGAGGCAGACTATAACATCATTTAAAAGAAAAGTGGATAATTATTTGAAAAGGATGAATGTAAAAAAGATATGGGGAAAGAACAAAGAAGTGGGATTAGAAAGAGATCGTTCCAGTTGAAGCTTTAGCATCAGCACAGGTGCGGTGGGTCAAATAGCCACCTTCTGTGCTGTTCATTCTACGATTTACAGCAAAACAAAAGAATAATGGGAAATAAGAACTACATTTGTTCAAATACTCTACTGCATTGTCCTATGGCTCTAAACTGCTTACAGAAAGATATCTGTACACTTACTGGGTATTCAGCTGCCATTGATTATTTTATTGAATGCCATAAAAATTGTTAATAAGAGGCAATCAAGAAAAAAACATATTTGTGGGCAACACGGTGGCATAGTGGTTAGCACTGGTGCCTCACAGCGCCAGAGACCCGGGTTCGAATCTGACCTCGGGTGACTGTCTGTGTGGAGTTTGCACATTCTCCCCGTGTCTGCGTGGGTTTCCTCCGGGTGCTCCGGTTTCCTCCCACAGTCCAAAAATGTGTGGGTTAGGTTGATTTGGCTATGATAAATTGACCCTTAGTGTTAGGGGGGATTAAATATGTGGGGTTATAGGGATAGGATGGGATATGTTAGGGGGAATTAAATACGTGGGGTTACGGGGTAGGGTGGGATATGTGTACTGTGGGGATTAAAGCAGGGACAGGGTACTGGATTTGGATGATCAGCCATGATCGTATTGAATGGCGGAGCAGGCTCGACGGGCCGAATGGCCTACTCCTGCTCCTAGATTCTATGTTTCTATGTTTCTATGTTTCTATGTAGAACTCCCCAAGTTGCAACATGAAATTCTGTTCCATTAAGGTCTTGAATTAAGTTACTATCGACAACCCAACGTTCCAGTTGATGATGTTACTCAGTACAACTTCACAAAGTAACATCAGGAGCATTGTATACAAAATTTCTGATCCCAGAATTCTTCTAAAGAGCAGGCACAATATAAAGGGGGCACCACACATTTGTTCCATTCACATCCAAAGGTGAACTATGGTATGTAAATCCATTCCAGCCTGAAGCAGGTTTGTGCAGGACAACAATAATGCTACTCCACTTTGAGATGTAGGGGGTTGAAGAAACTTATGCCTAATTTGATATATTTACAATTCCCGATCTGATCTTTTGGTCAAGTTCTTTGAAGGTGGTCCTTAGTACATGAATCAGGAACAATGAAGGTAACAATGAAGTGTGTTAATTTTCAGAACACTGACGTCTATACAAAGCTGGAATTCCAAGTTAAATGGACCCCCAAGTATTTAAAGCCTGATCTGGCCCACTTAACAGAAAAACAATCCATGATACTAAGAGAGCAAGCAACTCTCTCAGTATATTGTACCTAGTATCCCAGTTCATTAAAACATTTAATGCAAAAAGATCAGAAATAACTCTATAAATAAGGGGATTCTGTATTCCTGTCATGTTTCTCTCACTGGAATAAACGAGTCAGAGATCATGGAGCTGGTAACCATGGAGCAGAAAACAAACTGATGAACACCTCACAATTATATGCTTTCTAGGACTCTGCTCAACCACTTTCCTTGCTTATTCAACTTGGTTAAAGCCCCTTCTGTATTTAAGGAAGCAATCACAGTGGGGTTGTAAAGGTTCTATGTGCTATGAATAATAAATAGTGAACATTATACTATCAATTATTCTTAGAGATGAATCCTTCAAATAAAGCAATTTAGTTATCAAATTATTTAATCTAAGATCTTTGCCAATATTTTAGTCACAATCCAGTAAAGAAACTGAACTGTAGGATGCGCAATTCAGTGAATCCTTATCAATTTTTAAGATAAGCGATACAGGGACTGATTAGATGTCCTGTTGCCAGTGACGATGGGACTACAAAATCAGCCCTAAATCCCGCATCTTAAAGTTCATGAGGCCACTCATTTAAATGATTCGACTACACTCCAGGTACACATTAGCCCAAGTGCAGGGAGCATGCTCATGGTGAACTGCTGCAACTCAGCCTCCTTGAGGGCTGCTGGGAAAATTTAATGGGGTGGGCACTTACCGGTAAGGAAAGGAAATTTAACTTCTGGCCATGCTGATTAACACATCAATCACCTTTTTGATACGTGTGGGTAGCACATTAGTTGATATTGTAGAGCTAGCCAGGAATAGGCTATAAGCATAACAATTGAGGGCAGTGGTGACGTTGCAGAACACTGCTGTGCCACTCCTATGTTACAATTTAACTGTAGGGTTCCTTTCTGCCAATGGTAAAGCTCTGCAGTTGCCTCCCTGCTGATCCAAAGCAAGTCCTCAATCATTGGTAGATAGGTTTATCAAGGTCTGCAAATATTTTTTGGTACCTGATTCTCCGGCATGCTTCCTTTCAACTTGTACCAGCTCAACCATGAAATAATAACATAGTACACTTTAAAAACAAACTTACCTTAAGGAGTAAAAAATAAGGCCCCAATTTTTTCCCCCCCAAAAATATTTAAAATTTCAGAAATATGGAAAAATATATAATAAAACACTTTTAAAATGGTGCTTGAAACATTGCAAAAATACAAACAAGGCCTGTGTCACTCAGTTCTCCTTTATCCATGCATTACATTGCTCCCATTCCAAACAACTGTACAAGAGAAAAAGGGCAAACCCAGGACAATTGTGCAGAATTGTCCTCAGTGTTCATTTAAATATTTTCCGTAAAATATGGTGCCTTCGTGAGCCAGAGGTGCAAAATGGTCACAAGCAGCCTAGCTCACAACTCATCACTCCACTGCACTTTGCTTCAGCTTGAACCTCCCTCACTTACGAGCAACAAGCAAATCGACATCAAAGCTTGAGCATCAGTTCTCGTACAGAGAACATTTCAGGACAAGAGCATTGTAACGTGGCTGAAAGTCCATTCAATATTTCCATATTCAAACAGAGAGAGAACGGAACTCCTGAATCAATCTGGTGCCAATCATTTGCATAAGTGTACTCACTGAAAATGAGTACAGTACAAACTCCATCCCACAAGTAACACAACATTTTGTTCAGATATTTCTCCTGTAATCATGTGGAAGGAAAATTTAAATTGACATTGAGGGAAAAGCAGTTTTATCAGGTCCTACCAGGTTCGAGTTTGATGGGTCTGGTTAAGTAGATCAAACCAAACTGAGCCACTACTTGTGGGCTTTGTGCTTATCCTTAGTTCAGATCAGGATTTTTAAAATGAGAGATGAAGTCATCCTGAATCCAATCCCAGTCACTCAGGCCTTGACACAGGATTGACATAGTATTGATATCAGCCAATATCATTCTTCTGCAAAGAAATGGGCATGTTGTTTTTACAATTGCAACTTGGCACAATTGCTGTGTCTTTGTTACAATTTCTGGCCTTTTCCTACAATGGACTGCGTTGCTACTTCATGCAGACTCTTATTTCAAATTGATGCATTCAATTTTCAGCATCTTCCAATATAGAAAAATCAGATTTGCAAGGTAATAATAAAAATTGCCAGCACAGCATATTCATTATACTGGAATAACACTTCACACTTGTCACACTTTAGAGAATGAAACGAAAGAATAGCTACACTGCACACATAACACCAGAAATAAAACTGTCATTTACTGTTACAATACAGAAATTTAACATCAATAGTTAATAGCAGCTTCATCAATGACTGTGGCATTATTTTAAAAGGGAAGTAATTGAATTTTATAGATTATGGGGCATTTTAAGGTAAAAATTAATAGTAAATGTAAAATATTTTCAATGACAGCGTTACCTATTTTGCAGGCATAATTGCATTTAATTATTGTTTGGTGCCAGGCAGCAGGTTTTAAACATCAAAAGCAATTCTTTCTTTCAGCAATTTCAAAAAGAATGCAGAAATCATTATTTGTGATATTCAGACAAGTCAAGTTCAGCTGGTTTGGTTCACAAAAGCTATTGAATAATTTATTTGGAAGGAATTATAGAGCATTTTTCTTTACAGGAAAAGTCATATTACATTCTTCCACACTTATATTAAAAGAGATGATTAGATTATTGAAATAGCCCTGGCGGCCACAGGATTAATGTAAATAAATTTTGGGCAAGAAGAATTTAATTAAAATGTTCTAAACAACGAAAACGTATATGTAGAATATAAAAGTTCAACAGAAAGGCAAACAATCCATAAATCAATATTAAATACAACAATGAACTATCTACTTTAGCTAGATTTTAGAATGCTCTTCAATTTTAATCCTCATTTTTCTTCAGAGTGCATTTACTCAAATTGATGGCTATTAAAATCCCATCTCCTGGAAATCCAGAATCTGCACAACAATTCATACTTTCACGACTGCATGACTTTTCTTGTGCTATAATTAAAATCATTTCACTTATTTTGTGTGTGTGCATGATGGTTAGGGACATGTCCTATGTGTTCCGGACAGTGTAGTGGAACAGGTCCTAAAGACCCCATAACCAGAAATCACCTGTCCATAGTAACCACCTAACATCAGTCCACACAATAAATGAATAATTCATACTTGAACCTGTTTGAAACCACTTGTCCAGATAGAGAATCTGCTGTGTTGATCTCAAAGGTGGTCATTATAATGATACTTAGGTTTCCATATGGCTCTGAATATTTAAGGGGGAATTTTAACTGGAAGCGAGATTTGGACAGGATAGAGCGAAGCGACAAACACGCCGAACCTCGGCAGTGTGAGGACTGGGTGATTTTAACTCCCAGGCCTCATCTGCATGCTGTTGGCCAGCTGTCCACCTTAAATGGCCATGAAATGGCAGCTAGTCAACGGTAGGGAGTGGAAGTTCAGGTGGCAGGAAGCCGGCACCAAAGAAAGGCTCCTGGCAAGAATGTAATGAAGGGGAGAGCTCAGGGAAGAGGAGGCCTAAACTTTCCTTTTTGCCCCACAAGGAAAGTAAAATAACTTACCAACAATGGCCTCTTCTGGACCCAAATCTTCTTCCCACCATCTTCACCTTTTGGAAAAGGGACAACGGCTTCCCCATTGAGGCCAGAGCTGAATCCGCAGTTGGGGGCCGATGATGTCATTCGACACTGATCTGCATATTTAAAGAAGGACAACCCCATTGACGCCTGCTCGGAAGAGCAGGTTGAATTGGAAGATGGCGGGATCCAGGTGGAACATTGGCGGGTAAGTCACCCGGCCATTGGCCGCACAACTTGATTTTCAAGCAGACCTCAAAATGGGTAGCAGTGCTCTCACCTGGAACAGGCGGGAACCTTACTTCAATATTTAAATATCAAATTTCAATCAGGTCGTACGTCCCTTTAAGGGCTCCATTGTGATTCTAATGGAAAAAATGAGCTGAACTGCTGCAGACCGCTCAAAAAATGATCGAAAAGTTATTTTTATTTTATTTTGGTAGGGCCAGGTGGATTGCTCCTCTGGACCTAAATCAATATTCCAATCCCTTGCCAGTCCCTGTGCGTGCTCAAATCTTGGAATGGGGCTTGAACCAACAACTTTCTGACTCAGACGCGAGAGTGCTACCACTGAGCCAAGACTGACCTTAGTCTCCTCCATTATACCTAGGTAGGCGTGGTGCAATTTATAAATATCTTGGGTATTGGTGGGACTGCGTTGAAACGCTGTTGCACCTGACGATTTTGCTCCATCATGAAATGACCCTCATCTAATTCATGCAGAACAGTGGGACCACCCAAAGAGACCCCCCATCCTCACAACTTTGTTGGCTGCAACTTGTAATGCAGTAGCAATTGAAAAGACTGCAGGAAAATGTTGCCTTACAAAGTGAATGCTTTTGCAAAAATGCACAGGCAAAAAAAAAGCCTATATAGATGCTCACTGCAAAAAAAAATCTCGCCACCGACTCCAATTACCACAAACTTACTTTAAGGATTATAGTAAACCAGATCAGACCTGGGGAGCAGTAATGTACTCATTTTATACGGGTGAGGAGCATGCTGGAGGTTGAGCGTGGCAGAAACTTGTGACACTTCGCTTGGGATCCTAGCTAACTAATTTTTCTATTTAAAATGAGGTTTGCGCTTGTCTGAAGCACAGCTTCATTCAGGCTAGCAAAATTGCAACACACTGAGAATAGTGTGCACAAGGTCATCCGCAAGGCTCCGTGCCGCAAATAAAGCCTTGTAAAATCTGTCCTCGATGTAGAAGTCAGGTTACTAAATAAATGATTACCAAATAATTTTTCCTTTTGCAGCACAGAGCTTAGGTCCCCAAAGATCTGTCCCAACTGACCAAACTGGTTCCTTATGTTATACCAGGAATCCTAGTCAACAGGCTCAGTGTGAGACACATTTATCTTTAGCATTGCCTGAGCATATTTAGACAAAGTTAAATTCATTGCTCAAATGATACACAAATGCTTATATTACCAGAATCTACTTATATTATAGTCACAGGATACTTAATAATCTTACAACACAAATTATTATGTAGCATATTTTTGCATGAATCTTATTTGCCATTAAATGTCAGAGATCCCAGCTTTTTACTTGACGACATACGAGGGTCACTCTCCCAGCTGGAGCTTCATCCACCAGGAATGGATACACGGGATTTGGTTGCAAGCTCACCCCAACTTTCCACCCAGTAAAATTAATGGATGAAAAATCACAGAATAGCATTCTCCCACAGTTAGAATAGTGTGGCCAGTTAGAGGTGCCTTACTTTAGGAAATATATCAAGCCTTTGGAGAGGGTGAAGAAGAGATTCACTAAGATGATACCAGCGATGAGAGACTTTTGTTATGAGGCGAGACTGGAGAAACTGCGCCTGTTTTCATTGGAACAAACAAGGTTTAGAGAAAATCTGATAAAGTTCTTCCAAATATGAGAGATTTTTTAAGCTAAGTAGGAAAAAACTATTTCCACTGATCAGTGAGTCGGTAACTAAAGGGCATAAATTTAAAGATCATCACCAAAAGAACAAAGGGAGAGGTTAGGAGATTTTAGTTTATGCAGAAGGTTATTAGGATATGAAATGCCCTACCAGAAACAGTGATGGAAGCAGCTTTTAAAAGGGAAGTGGATAAATGTTTGATAAAAAAAACTGAAGTGTATGGGGAAATGGCAGGGTAATGGGACTAAGGGATAGCTCTTTCAGAGAGCTGGCACAGAAATTATGAGCTGTAAAATTCTATGATGTTTATGAATTCCCAATATGCACTCCCAGTAAAAGTACACCATCAGGAGTGGGATTTCATAAACCTACTCCTGTACTATGAAAATAAGGATTAGTAACGGTAACACAAAGGGGATACATTGACGATTAGAAACAGCGGTACAATGTTATTTACAGTAAATTTTATAGCACTGGTTGACTTATTGATTTAACTATTGATTTTCTTTGTGGCTGTTAAACTACATGATCCTATACTGACGTTGTCATTAGTTCTATACAATATTGACTAAAATTTAATACAGACTCGTTTTTTGATTCTTAAGGATCATATTTTGAGTAATTAAAAATGTCATCCATTTTCAGTAATTAAAATGTCATCCTGGTTCTTGAAGACTATAAAAGAAAGAGAAAATATATCAAAATATAATGTTCTTTTCATTTTAGGGTTTCAAGCACTTTAACCTCAAATGGATGGATCATAAGATATTCTTGCACCAATTGCAAAAGTTCACATCTCCAATCACTTTTATTTGTATGTTTTTCTTTAATTAGGTAATTGGCAGAGTGCTTAATTTAGATTTGAATCTGAATCAAATGCAAGATGGAATTGTAAGCAGTAAGTTAGGATCCAACATTTTCTTCATCTACCACAGTGAAGATTAGTCAACCATATCCTGCACACAATGTGGCCTAGATCACAATTTATCAAAGTTTCAAACAGCTTTGACACAAGACATCATTGATTTTTTTAAAAATCTTTCTCAACAAGACATTCCAGTGTAGTTAAGGTTGGATGAGGTCTCCCCTAATGTCATTCAAACCTGATGACAGAAAAAAGCTGGTGGAATTAAAGTTCAATTTTTCACAAATTTTATATATATATATATAGTTCCCTCTGTAAGCTGCTCTATGTTTTTCTTGCACATTTACCCTGTGTTATATTAGCAAATACATTATTGAAGTAGTGATCTGGGAGTGGATGTTAGCACACAATAATAAGCCCTGCATTTCAAATGCTACATTTCACTGGTTACATCATTATCTATTTATTGGTCATTAATCTCAAGTGTGTGACGAGCTGGAATAAACGCCCCTGCCCTTTCATTTGACTGTTCGTTCCCAGTCTAGAATAAGGTGTACTGGAATGTTGATTGTAATCATAACAGTTAATTGACAGACCTGTACAGTACATAACATTTATTTTAAAAAGCAAAATGGCTGCATTACCTTTTCAAATAGAACAGTACTGTACATCAAGAAAAAGAAGAATGTGCATTTCCTACCTCATCCTCCTCAACTTCTTGCAGCCTTTGACACGGTTGACCACACTACCCCCTCCAACTTCTTTCCTTTATTGTCTAGCTCAGTAGAACGGCCGTTTCCACACTTATTTATACAGTCATAGCAAGAGCATCTCCAGCAATGCCTTCTATTTCTGTCTCCCCAGCGTTACCTCCAGAGCCCCCCCAAGGATCTATCCTCAGCCATCTCTTCTTCCTCATTTACACACTGTCCCTTGGTGACATCAGCCAAAGACATATGGTCAGCTTCCACATGTATGCTGACGACACCGAGCTCTAATCCTTCACCAACTCTCTTGATCGCTCCACTGCCTTTGTGCTGTCAGACTAAGTCTTAGATGAGCCGCATTATCCTCCACTTAAAGACCAAAGCCAAAAATCTAGACACTTGCCACTAATTCCATCCCCTTCTGGCCAATGTAGCAGCTTTAACCAGAGCGTTTGCAACTTCAGTGTGGTAATCGACTGCAAGCTAAGCTTCTGACCCCAGATCTTCTCCATCACAAAGACCGCCTACTTCCAATTCTGTAACATCACCTGTCTCTGCCCCTGCCTCAGCCCATCTACTGCTGAAACTTTGTCACCTCCAGACTATTCCAATGCTCTGTAGGCCGGCAGTCCATCCTCCACACTCTGTAGACTTCAATCATCCAGAAGCTCTGCAGCCTGTATCCTATTTCTCACAAAGTCCCGTAGACCTATCATTCCTGTCCTTGATGACCTACATTGTCCCCGTCTCCCCAAGCCTCCAATTTAAAATTCTCATCCTTGTGTTTAAAGCCCTTCATGACTTTGCACCTCCCTATCTCTGTAACCTCCTCCAGCCCCACAACTCACTAGAACTCCGCATTCCTCTGACTCTGACCTCTTAGTGTCGTAATTGACCCTGAGATGAGCTTCCGACCACATATCCAGGCCATTACTAAGACCGCCTACTTCCACCTCCGTAACATCGCCTGTCCTGATCTGCCTCAGCTCATCTGCTGCTGAAACCCTCATCCATGCCTTTGTTACCTCTAGACTTGACTATTCCAACGCTCTCCTGGCCGGCCTCCCATCTTCCACCCTCTATAAACTTAAACTCATCTAAAAAATCTGCTGCCCGCATCCTAACTCACACCAAGTCCCATTCACTCATCACCCCTATGCTCGCTGACCTACATTGGCTCCTGGTTGAGCAATCCTCGATTTTAAAATTCTCATCCTTGTTTACAAATCCCTCCATGGCCTCGCCACTCCCTATCTCTGTAACCTCCTCCAGCCCCACAACCCTTCAAGATATCTGCACTCCTCCAATTCTGGCCTCCTGCGCTTCCCTGATTTTAATCGCAACAACATTGGCGGCCGTGCCTTCAGCTGCTGAGGTCCTAAGCTCTGGAATTCCCTCCCTAAAACTCTGCTCTCTACCTCTCTTTCCTCCGTGAAGAAGCTCCTTAAAATCTTCCTCTTTGACCAAGCTTTTGATCATTTGCCCTCATATCTCCTTATGAGGCTCAGTGTCAAATTTTGTTTGATAACGCTCCTGTGAAGCACCTTGGGACGTTTTACTACATTAAAGGCACTATATAAATGCAAGTTGTTTTTGTTGCTGTGGTGTATCCCCTCACTCTTTACCCCAGTATTGGTGGTTGAACCTTCAACCATCCACGCCCCACAGTCTGGAATTTCCATCCGCCTCTCCTTCCTCTTTAACCTCCTTAAAATCCAATTTTTTGACCAAGCTTTTGGTCACCCTCTCCTAATATCTCCTTCCTTGGCTTCGCGCCCATTTTTGACTGATTATGCCTCTTTCAAGTTCCAAATATAATTACCTCTAACAATACATAAACAGCATAAGGGCTCATTTATATTTCAGAGCCAGAATGTTATATGAACAATGTCAAAAAACACCCTACAATTACAGAAGTAAAGATCTTTGTGTATGCGTGAATAGGTATTTGGATGTCAGCCAAAATCCTTTAAAGGCAAGTACCTTGATGCAGGTTTATGTTGTATACCAGTGACACCTTCATGTATGGTTTAAGTCCTTTAAATATAGGGGAGCAACTTAGACATTTGTACAACTGACTGTCGTTACCAAATACAACCATGAAGAAAGGCAGCAACTTAAAATAGTGCACAATTTATGTACATAATTTTACAGTGTGTGGAAATCCCCACAAAACTAGCTGATATCTTTTTCCTGAATAACTGTTAGGAATTTCTTTTACTAAACCAACACATATATACAGCAAGACTCAAAGCTTTCCCTTGGTGAACCCTCCATCAAAGCTACAAATATTTTTTTATTTTCTTCTTGAAGAAAAGGCATTGGGGCGGGGGGGGGGGTGGTTGAAAGCTTTATTCATTTTAATGCAGCTCTGAATTCAACCTCTGAAACATATTTGGAACAATACGTGCTGCATCCTTTTGTCTGTAGAGGTCTACATTTTGTTTTGTGAAAAATGGCAAAATACAGCCTCTTACAGCCAGATGGGTACATCAACAGCAGAAGATCTATTTACACAGGGAACACAAGTATCCTGCAAGTCAATACCAAATCTTACTGAGCTTAATAATGCTTAGGGAAGGCCAGTTTAGACAAGCTGCTGACCCTTTTTCCTTTGTTCTGCTGACAGCTAACCTATACTCTTTAAAGATTTCTGGTTGACATCCAAAGGCCTACTCACATATACACAAAGATCTTTAATTCGGTAATTGTAGGGTGTTTCTTGGGATTTCTCATAAAACATTTCTAAAACGTTGGTTGCTGTGTCTGGCACTGAAATATAAACTTGCCCTTATGCTGTTTATGTTTTGTTAGAGGTAGCTATATTTGGAACCAATGTAATTATCAATGCATATTTTCTTTTGTTTACATGTTGAAGTTTATATCTAAAGCTGCCAGCTTTTTGGGCTGTTCTGCGGATCTCTGACTTAAGAAGTGAAATTCCTTTTTTGATCAGAAACCAGATGGTCCTCTATTTCTCTGTGTGATTAACAACCCACTAATGAAATTGTGGAAACACTCAGTGGGGCAAAGTGTGATTTCTGAGAATGTAATTTCATTGGTGCACCATTAATTATGAAGGAAAACATGAATTTTTGAGGAGAGGAATTTCACTTTTAAAGCATTTATACGAGGCATGGTAAACACAGTTTATTAGTGTTAGAATCTACTTTGATGCTGAGGTTTTGGAAAAATGTATAGAAGAATATCTCACCTAACATAACATAACTGAAACACTGCTTCCTTTAAAATCTTTTGACAGACATTGCATCATGTACCCTCACCTAACATTTTCCTTCTGTCAAAATATATATCAAATTATTGCTAGAACATATTAGGAATCTCTGCTCCATGCTTAAAATTAATAAACATTGACCTATACCACTGTCAAATGGGCTGCTAAGACATTAGGGAGGGAGGCTCACAACTAAAGTTATCTCTCTCTCTCTTTCACTATCTTTTGTGTTGGTCAGAAACTGATTTATATTGGAGCTGAATTGAAGCTCCCAGTAACATAACCTGAATTCTGACAATAAACTTTCATGTGTTACTCTGTCAGCTTGTGGACTTTTCCAAAACCAGCTATGGAGTGTTACCACATGTAATACAATAATCCATTTGTTGTCTAAGGCAAACAGATAGAAAGTTTGCAATTGCATTTTTTTTTACAGAAACGCAAACATTTCCTGACTAGGAAGTTGAGCCATGGGCTTTATCGAGCCTTTGACTCCAGTGACGATCCGCGTTCACAGCCAACAGGCTTTGGCACGTTCCCCCTTTATGAGCTCCCTTATGTTTTGTCAGCTTTTCACACAAGCTTTCTTCCACAAAGATTCTGACAGATAATTGGCGTGCAGATAATGGTGGTTCCACCGTGATTACAAACAGAGCACAGACGTCTGAAAAGTTTATTCTTATCTCAGAGCTGCAATAATCAAGAAGAAGCCAAGCCAAAGAAGTTGTATTAGAAAGTCAGATAAAATTAAAGTTATGGGGTTGTGAATTAACTCAGTGGCTTATTATTTTCAATCAGTAATGCCATAAGAAGAGGTCTAACAAATGAAAAGTCATATTTTTGTAGTTAAGGGTCTCACCTAAAAGAATTTTCTTCTATCAATGTATAAAAATGGTCATTTTTACATTACTGTCACTCTTCATGTTGATGAAAAGAAGCACATAAAAAGGGAAGATAAAAAACTCGTATTACAGGATAGTTGTCAAAACAGTAGAACAGTATTATTAGCCCTCACCTAATGCAAGCACAGGAAGCCAATTTAAGGTTATACTGTACTAAGCTGAGCTGCATGCTAATACCAAGTGTAAATGTGAAGTTAGAGGGCTAGGCATTCAGTACTGTTCCAAGTGGACTACTAATTCCTGGGGGTGAGTTTTGTGTGAATTATCAAATCAAAACCAGGGTTGTAAATGATCTGGATGCAATTGGCTCTAATAAAATGCTTGCTCTGCATTCATGTCAGGGTGAGCTGGCTTTCTTACAGGTAATCCTCTGGATTTGGTTGCTAGCCACAGAACCTACTACATTTAATCCCACTTAGACAATTCTACTTGGACTTCTTTAAATTCCAGTTATCATTAAGAATCACTATTTCCTCAACTTGGTGATGTGGACTGAATCTGGTTGAACTCTGCAAATTTTGTTCAAGGAAATTACTCCAGGAGATCAAATTCCTTGCGGTTGATAAGATTCCCGACCCAGACAGCTTTCCAAGTGGACCTGAACAGAAAACTTGCATTCACTCCTCTACAACTCAAGATTATTTGCCAGGTAGCTAGCGCAGGGTCCACCTCAGATAGATGGTGAGAAATTTCCATCTCATCTGGATCAATCTAATTTGAAGCTCTGATCCATAACCCTGTTGCCCACATCTAATCACACACTGTGTTTTATCAATTATCAGCCCTGCCCTCACTGACTGCCACTGGCTCCCCCTCCACTGCACACTGATTCCAAAATCCTTATCCTTGTCTATAAATACCTCTATAGTCTTGCCCCATCCTACGTCTGCAATTTTATACAGCCCTGTGTTCTATTTCAAACCTTCCACATTTCCGGCTTTTGAATTTTTACACACCCCCACCCTACCTCTGCTCCTCTATATTGTTGTGCGACCTCTCAATTTTGTCCACCCCAGTCCAACACCGGCATCTCCGCATCATGACCTCTATATTGGCCCATAATTTACTGCCGTTAGTTAGACTTGGCCTTGCACGTTTAGGTTTTTAAAATTTTTGCATGGCCAGTTGTTGGAAGTGCGAGCTGATAACAGCGCAGTGAGGGAAACAGGGCACCCTGGACCTGAGTGAACAGGGCAAGCAACTGGGTATCTCCTTAACCAATCAGATTGAAGGATTGTGAAATTAGCAGCGCAAGGACCGAGAAGGAAGTGTAAATTAAAGTGGGTGAATTCAATGTTAAATCAGGTACAGAAAGAGAAATAAAGAGAGGGAATTAAAGATTGGATTCAGAAAGAGAGAAAGGAAAAGTAAAAAAAAAAATTTAGTATTAAATTTTACATTTTTTAAATCTCCAACAATTAAAATCTGAAGGAATGAGACTTGGCATTTGTAATAGTTAATTTTCAATACCCAAGAGGTTGAGTGGCAGTACTTAATACTTATCACATCGTTAAAAAAGTTCTTAGAATAAAGTGGACAAGACTTAACTGGCTGGCGCAGACACGATGGGCCGGAGGGCCTCTTTCTGTGCTGTATAACTCTATGACTCTATGACTTAACTTTCTGTGGCGAGTTTAGTTCATATCTATCACGCAAGTACAGCAACTTCACGGCGTTCAATGCATTTCAATGGTGAGGCAGACAGTGAGATGCCGCTTTTGTGAAGATAACAGTGGAGCGGCGCATCTCGGACAGCAACTTTTGTATTTCTGCATTTAACTTCACATCTGTCCTCGATTGAAGTTGCTGTAGCATTTGCGTATAAATAATGGCGAGTGCTATTAGCCTCGTCGTTATTTCAACAGTAACTTCTGGGCCATTACAGTCAAATCTTCAATTATCACTCTCAATCTCCTTTCCTGAAGCACTCTGACTTACCATATCACTCCATTTTTACAAAAACTTCTTCAAAATCTATCACTTCAACCATACCTTGGTCACTTCTCCTAACCTTCCTTGGTGTCCGTCCCCTCTTTATAAAATGCATTGGAACATTTAGCTGTGTTAAAGATACTATTTGAATTCAAATTGCTGTTGGTCTGCTGCATCCTTAACAAGGATTGGGCAACACGGTGGCATAGTGGTTAGCACTGTTGCCTCACAGCGCCAGGGACCCGGGTTCGAATCCGGCCTCGGATGACTGTCTGTGTGGAGTTTGCACATTGTCTGCGTGGGTTTCCTCCGGGTGCTCCGGTTTCCTCCCACAGTCCAAAGATGTGCGGGTTAGGCTGATTTGGCTATGATAAATTGACCCTTAGTGTTAGGGGGATTAAATACATGGGGTTACGGGGATAGGGTGGGATATGTGTCGGTGCAGGCTCGATGGGCCGAAATGGCCTCTATCTGCACTGTGGGGATTCTGTGATTAGAATCCTGTTCAATATGCTTTCAACCGTCCCAGCCATCATGAATCCAACATTTTGATAAAAATTCCAGTTGCACTGTTGAATAATCTGATGCCAACTTATTAGAAGGCTTCATTGGCACTCACTGGGCAATACTTACTGCTAGCTCAATGCAATTCATAGAATGTTCAGCAGTAGGACTTTCTTTACAACAACAACGTAGCGTCTTTAATGTCACAAAATGTCCCGGGGTGCTTAACAAGAGCGTTATCAATAAAAAATATTTTTAGCAAAAATAAAAGCACTGAGCCACAGAAGGAGATCTTCCCAATTTTTAGTTGAAGGAAATTTCTGCTCATGCAATACTGGATGTCGGACAAGTCGAATTTCTTTAGTACTCTTGTTTGATGCAGACAAGACATCTTGATTAAGTGAAATGGGAAGTTCTTTACAATCGGGTGACCTTAGCCATTGTCCTGCTATCCAGGATCACACCAAAGAGGTGCTTAATTTCATAGAAACATAGGAATAGAAGTAGGCCATTAAGCTCCTTGAGTCTGTTCTGCCATTCAATTAGATCACAGCTGATCTGTACCTCAACTCCATTTACCCGTCTCTGCTCCATATCCATTGATAGCCTTACGTAAACAAAATGCTATTGCTCTCAGTCTTGAAAGTTTCAATTGAGCCAGCATCCACAACATTTTAAGGGAGAGAGATACAGGTGTCCATTATCTTTTGTGTGAAAAACTGCTTCCTAATTTCACTCCTAAATGGCCTAGCTGTAATTTTAAGATTATGCTCCCTTGTTCTGGATTACCCGACCAGATGAAATAGTTTCTCTGTTTCTATCCTATCAAATTTCTTTTATCGTTTTCAACACCACGATTAGATCACCTCTTCTAAACTTGGGAATACAAACTAAGTTTATGCAATCTGATGTAAGAAAACTACTAGGCACTCGGTCTAAGCGTTAAACAAAGCTTTAATCAACTGTTTTTCAACATGGAGATCTAGTTGTGTCCTTCACTAGTTCCTGTTAAGGAATGTCCTGAGCAAGCTGGGCCCATGCCCGACTATTTATACTCTCCCTGGACAGCGCCACCAGCAGGCCGCCCAGTATTCTTCATAAGTCATTTCCACATGAATGACAAGATTCATGTCACAATCTGTCCTCGTAATTGAACCGTTTAAGCCGTTGTATCATTATGGTAAATTTGTAAATCGGTAATAAACTTGCAGAATGGGCATATAATTGGCAAATTAAATTCAACACAGATAAGTGTGAGGTATTACATTTTGGTAGGAAGAATAGGGAGGTCACTTATTACTTGGCGGGTGCAAGTCTGGGTGGGGTAGAGGAGCAAAGGGATCTTGGAGTACAAATATACAAATCACTAAAAGTAGCGACACAGGTTAACAAGGCCATAAAAAAGCAAACCAAGCACTAGGTTTTATTTCTAGAGGGATAGAATTGAAAAGTAGTGAAGTTATGCTAAACTTGTATTGAACCTTGGTTAGACCACACTTGGAGTACTGCGTACAATTCTGGTCACCATATTATAAAAAGGCTATAGAGGCATTGGAGAGGGTGCAGTGAAGATTTACAAGGATGATACCAGAAATGCAAGGGTATATATATCAGGAAAGGATGAACAGGCTGGGTCTCTTTTTGCTTGAAAAAGAAGGCTGAGGGTAACCTAATTGAGGTCTTCAAAATTATGAAAGATTTTGATAGAGTAGATACAGAGAGAGTGTTTCCACTTGTGGGGAAGAACATAACTAGAAGCCATCAATGTAAGATAGTCACCAAGAAATCCAATAGGGAATTCAGAAGAAACTTCTTTACCCAGAGAATGGTGAGAATGTGGAACTTGCTATCACAGGGAGTAATTGAGGCAAATAATGGGCCGAAAATTGATCCCGGGACGCGAGAGTACGCACTGCATACTCTCGCGTATTCCCACTCCAATTGCCGGTTTTCTGCATGCCCTGCGCATGCGCTGAAAACCGGCAATTGCTCTTCCGAAAAGGGGGCGGGGCCTGAGTGCATCGCGTGCGCGCTACAGGCTGCGCGCACGCTGTGCACTTCATGCTTTGGACGCGCAGGTAAGTAGGGAAGATTTTGGAAATGTAAAAAGGAGGAGTAAGACCCGCTTTTAAGAAGGTAAGTAGTGAATTAAGTATTTTTTTGAATTTTTTTTTACAGGTATATCTTTTTTATAGACTTTAAAGACAGGTAAGTTTATTTTTATAACTTTTTAAAAGATTTTAAATTTTTTCAAAAATTTAATTTTTTATTTAAAATGGTTAATTTAATTAACTATACTTATTTTATTAATGTGATGGGTTTTTTTTTAAATTTAATTGAGGTTTAGCTGTTATTTTGGAGGGGTGTAAGATTCATAAGTCTCTCAGCCATGCTGTGAGACTTATGAATGGAAGATGGTGTGCTGCCATTGGCTCTAACTGAGTCACGTGATCCCACAGCTCGCACGAATTAACTACGCCGCTGGGATACGCAAGCCCAGCACAGCTGATGTCTGGAACATCAATTTCGTGCGAGCTGGATCAGAAAAAGCATAAGCGAGGTGAGACATCGCGGGAAAGGCTTACCCCCGCGGGAACAGAGCGAGATCAATTTCTGGGCCATAATAGATGCATTTAAGGGGAGGCTAGATAAGTATATGAGGGAGAAGAGAATTGAGGGTTATGCTGATAGAGTTAGATGAGGAAAGACAGGAGGAGGCTCGAGTGGAGCATAAACGCTGGCATGGACTGGTTGGGTTGAATGACCTGTTTCCCTGCCGTATATCCTATGTAATCCTGTGCTATATCCCCTCCAACGCCAATATCTTTCCTAAGGATTGGTGCCCAAAATTGACTGCACTACTCCAGAAGGAGTCTGACCAATACTCTGTGCAACTGAAGCATCACTTCGTCACTTTTATATTTCAGACCCTTGAGATAAAGGCCAACATTCCATTAGCACTTTTGATTACTTTTTGCACCAGTGCACTAACCTTTAGTGATCTGTACACATGGATACCCAAAATCACTTTGCTCGCCACAGTTCCTAATCTCTCACCATTAAGAAAATATTTTGATTTGTCTTTCTCAAATCCATATACAGTAAACTCTTGTTTAAACGGCACTTAATCATCCGGAATTCTTTAATAACCAGCAAAATAGATAACCGGTAATCTTGCTGAATCCATCCATTTTTCGTTTTTCCGAGTCTGAGTTTCCCGCGGTGGCCGAGTTAGTCAGTGGTTTTTATTTTATTTGTGTTAAAAATTGCCTACCTCTCTGTTATCCGGAATTTTTCATCAACTGGCACCATCCCGGTCCCGTAGGTACCGGACATGAAAGAGTTTACTGTAGATAGCCTCACACTTTCCCATAGTGAACTCCACCTGTTATAGTTTATTCTGTTTATGTCCCTTTGTAACTTCCTGCTCCCATCTACATAACTTACAGTGCCTCCTAACTTTGTACCATCTGCAAACTTAGATATACAACTTTCTATTCCTTCATCCACATCATTTTATATGCATAATGAAAAGCTGAGACCCCAGTACAGATCCCTGCAGAACACCACTTATCACATTCCACCAATCAGAGAACGTTCCCTTTATTGCTCCTATGTCTCCTACCTCCCAACCAACTACAAACCCATGTCACAAGATTACCTCCAATTCCGCATGCTTTTATTTTTGCTAATAATCTCTTGTGTGAAACCTTATCAGGAAGCCCATCTAGACAATATCAATAGACACTCCCCTTTTCCACCATGCTAGTGACCTCCTCAAAAAATTCAACAAAGTCGGACGTAACCTCTTCTTCACAAATCCATGCTGACCTTCTTTGATCAGTTCAAACGTCTCCAAGTGCTTAGTCATCCTATCTCTGATATTCCAGTAACTTCCCCAAAACTAACGGATCTGTAGTTACTTGGTTTCTCCCTCCCTCTTAACTAATGGGGGGGGCATTTGCAATTCTTCAGTCCAAAGGCACAATTCTGGAATCGATAGAAAAATATGACAAATGCATTTACAATCTTCTCAACTAGTTTTTTTTTTAATATTCTGGGGTGGAAACCATCAAGTCCTGGAGATAATGCAATCTTAAATCCCATTATTTTCTTTTTCTTTTGGCTGGATACTGGCTCTTACTTCATTTGATGACCATGGTTGCTTAACTACATAAATGGAGCTTTTGGCCCAGAAATTCGTCTCGGGCAATGCGGTAAAACGGGCGTTATCGGATCAGCCTCCCGTTATTCACAGCGCTTGATATTCAGTTCTATTGACTATTCGTTTTGCGTCACTGCCCGAGATGAATTTCTAGGCCTTTATCTTTTCGGGTTATGTACTAGTTTTCTAATGTACCAATTACTTCTTTGAATACTTCCCACTGTTTGTCTGTAGGTTTACCCATTAACAAATCAGCCTACTTTACTTTGTTCAATTTATTTCTCATCCATTCGAAGTTTGCCTTAATTCAATTTGAAACCTTGGTTTGAGACTCTCCTTTCTATCTCTCAAATCTATTCAATCATATTATGGTCCCTATTTACAAGATGTTTCCTTACCATCCTGATTGTTAACTAATTCAGGTTCATTACTTATCGCTAAATCTAGTATGACCTTTTCCATTTCACCACTGTTGTTTGTGACTGAAACAGAAACCCCTGATTGCTCAGATAAGGGCTCATCTGGGGCACAGCACAAATCTCACCTCACGCTTATGATGTGCTATACCTCAGTGATCCAGCTTCATATGGATGATGACATGTTTGGAGTAGTATGCACTAAAAGTCGAACTGTACAATGGCAATGAGCCACTATACTCCCCCGGACTTAGTAAGCAGTTCCTCTTTATAAGACCTGACAATAGAATCAGCAGGGAGAACCTTTTTACAGTACCAGTAAAACAGTATAGACTCACTAGAGCACCACAACAGACACAGTACTGATGCAAAGTCCTACCCCATCTTCCCAGAACCAGCATGAAATTGGATGGCTCAGAGATCCACCTCGGTCTTTAATTCTGGATGCGCCATGAAAAAGAGATTCACTTAAACATAAATTTGAGCCATCCAGTAATCACCTGCTTCCTCGGGAATAGCAAACATCTGTAAATCCATCGTAAATACCTGCAGTTCCCCCATAGACACTGCAGGTATTTAAGGCAGATTTATAGAGTGCCTGCTGTTTTAGAAGCAGGAAATCTGCCACTTGAGGCTAAATACTTTGGGGTTAAGATAACTGATAGACTGATCACTTGCCACATAGCCCATTATGTGCCAATTTTATATATAAGTGATGAATATTTGTGTTATATTGTTGTTGTCATTGCCAGGTTGAGTAAGTGTGCTTAAAATAGCCATTCTTTCCTAGTTATTGTATTTATTTCAAAAGTTTGCAGTTTACATCTTGTATGCTTCCAATTTTTAGTGATGCACCAGTGAGTTTCTGCTGGGAAATCTCCCACTTTCTCTGGAACAGCAGACATCGAGAAATCCTCTGGGATGTTGCAGGTATTTAAGAGACATTGCTCGATGCCTGCTGTTCCAGAGGAAGCAGGAGATGATTGGATGGTTCAAATTCGTGCTTAAGTGATTCATGGTGCATCCCGTTTCTTGCAGTCAAAGATGAATTCCTCAGCCATCCATTTCCATGATGGTTCAGGGGAAAAGGAGCAGGACTATGCATCAGTGCAATCAGTTTGGTGGTGCTCGAGTGAACCTGCACGCTTTTCTGCCAAGCTGGACAATTTCTCTTGTTGACCCTGCATGTTATTTCTTTTTTTTTAAATCTATAATTTAGGTGGCCCATGATTAATTGAAGTCCAAATGCATCTGGAATCTCATTATCTAGTTCTGGGGGGCGTGTACAGTTTTGTGAGTGGGGCCGGCTTTGGAAAAAGTGATTTTTAAACCAGTGTTAAAGATTGCGGAAACGTGATTTACGCTTGATGTAACCTACGTTTAAAATTCCCCGATCTTTTGCACTGATTCGGCCGATTTCACCTGGATTGCGCTGATAAAACTAGCGCAAACTAGCAGAAATTCTACCCCTCATTCTTTATCCTGTTACATTTACTCAAGGAGACTGACTCCACTTATAATGTTACGCACACTAAATAATCCACAGTATAGGTCTTTAAACAATGAAAATATGTAAAATAGTTATCTACCACACATTTTGGTAGTGCTGATGATGGAGAGTAAGGAATATCACAACCTCAAGCTTTTGTTTATAAAATAACATTTACTATGGTATTAGTCTGTATGATATGCATGCACATTGACCAGGCATTGTTCAGTTGATTGACAGATGTCTACGTGCTGTCTCTAATATTATGACTTTCTATCCAATCCCACAGGATGGCACCTCTTCTACCCTTGTTAATTATTTATTCAAACACAATGGACATCTAAACAGCAAATAACAAGAGCTGTTCACATAAAAAAAGTTCAAACTATTAAAAACAAAATCTCCTACTGTGTGAACTTTAATATTCATTAAAAATGCACTTGTTTTGTATGTTACAGGCTCCTGCTTTTCATTACTAAACTGTCAAAGGTGTGAAACGAACAGACTCAAGAACCTCATGCAATTCATTAACACTAACTTTCTACACCTTACACAAGCAATTGTTCTGAATCTTTGAAACAGGTTGGAAATCATCTTAAGCACAGTTTCCGAATTTGTTTCCTATAAGCTCTTGTAGCTCAATGCTGTATATTTTAGCTTGGCGCATTTTATTTTTAATTTTTAAACATGAACTTTGCAAATGCCCGCCACTAACCCGATTAAATAACATATGTTTCCCATCATATTTACAGTGGCTTATAGACTCACAGAACATGTGACCATTTAAACTGATTAACTACAATTAACTGTACAATGCAAATCATATCCTCAATGGAACTTTGAAGCCTTTTGCTTTTTCTTCTTTTAAGGTGAACAGCCAATTTTCTTTGAGAGAAAATTTGATATGGTTACAAATACAGTTTACTAGAATACAGACAGATGCAATACCCATAAGTTCTACTGCAAACACCGCTGTGCTACAGAAATCAATTTCTATCACCTTTGTTCATCTACCAGCAAGCCAGTGCCTCCCCCATCTCTTTCTGTCAACAGTGCCTGTCGAAATACAGTTGCCAAATTTCTGTGTAAAAAATGACTTAAGTATGACATATTATCCAGAACATTGGATTGCAAAAAATTGGTCCAAACAGTTGATCACAGGACAGCAGTTTGCAACCTCTGAACTGGAAGAAAAAGTGTGAGCTGAATCTTAACCGCCAAAAACGGGTGAGTTGGGGTCGGGTGAGATGTTAAAACTTAAAAAAAATCTCAAACCCGACCCCAACCCGCCGACTTCCGGGTTTAATGGAGGCGGGACAAGAGGCAGGCAGCCAACCCGCTCCCAGGAAGTGGGTTGGCCAATTAAATATTTTAGTGAGGCTGGCAGCCTCTGATTTAACCGGCAGGTTTAACCTTGGTCGTCTGGGTTTCCCAGGCCTCGGGAAACCCAGCAGCTGAATGTAGACGAGGACAGCTTCCCCCCGCCCCCCCCAAGCCCATCCCCTATCAGAGCCCCCCCCATACACTGCGCCACCACCCCCCCCCCTCCCGGGGTCAGAGATCAGACCTCCCTGGGGGCCAGGGATCGGCCCCCCCCTCCCCCTCCCACTAGCAGCAGCAGGCGACTTACCTGTGGCTGTGGCGTCCCCCACAGTGCTCCCCACCCAACTGGAAGCCAAGGCTGTCAATCAGACCGACTTCCGGGCGGGGAGCCTGCCAAAGCAAAACTACACATGCTGTGGAGTGCGGGGAAATCCGAACTTCTGGGTTTCCCCTACAGAAACTCCACCCCACCCCCCCCCACCCACCCCCCCCACCCCAACCTAGGCAGCCTGCCACTGTCAAGATTGAACCCAATGGTTCTGTTGATACTACCATTTTGGTTTCCTTGCTGCTGTTGTTGCCATTGATGCCCTTGCAAAGAAACATTACTGTGATCCAAGTCAAATTTACCACTGTATAGGTTTATAACATTTGACAAAGGGTTTAGCTCACAAGCAAGCTATAGCAACAGACACTTACAAAATTTGTGCAATTTTAATTTCACTTTGTGGAAGTTATTTTTTTTCATTATGCATATATCAAACTTTCACAATCCCTTGTTGAAACAAAAAGGCCTCAAAATTCACTGGAGCTGAATATCAGGCACTGTGTCTAATGGGCGGCCGATCCGATACCGCCCATTTTGCGCCACCGCCCGGGAATTTCTGAGCCCAAATATTTTTTGGCATTATGTATAAAGCTGATTAGTGGCGGGTGACGGAACCATATGCATTACTAAGAAACAGATGGCTAAATAGTCATTGAAGTTTAATCTGCATAATGCTGCAATTGCCATTTTGCAGACAATTACTTTTAACGCAAATGACATGAACTGTATATTAAAGCAAGGATTTAGACACTTGCATATTATTCAACTGATTCATAAGCATAGACCATATGACTGAATTAATAGTTCATAAATTCAGTTCTGAAAGAAACAATATAACCTTTATTGACATAATCCATCCTTACTTGTTTAATGCGTTCTATCAAAGGGTCATTGAGCCCCAGTTGGTGAACTCCTTCCTTTGTTCTGTTGAACACTTTTTCCATATAATTGTTTTTCTCATCTATTTATTATTCCTCTGTTTTAGACTGTTGGCACATTTTGGTTTTACATCTCTGTGCAAAGCAGGGAAATTTTAAATTGGTGTAAAACTGTAATCTATTCAAAGCACTTTGTTTCAGTGAAGAAAACATTTTTTTTAGTAACTTCATTTTTTTTTTAAACGAGCAGGATATATTTCACCAAATGCCCCCACCTTATTTTTTTCTTCTAAGAAATTATGTCACCATGGAAATGCCCCTCTCCCAATATCATTGTTATGTAAGTAAATAACTATTGGTCATGTGGGGATCAGAAAAAGTTGTTGAATCCATGATTTCCTCAGAATTCTTTGCAACAAAATAGGTCATGGAATCTCAAATAAGTAGGTGGGAAACAGATAAGAAATTGTTGCAATAAGTCAAAGGACGGAAACGTGAAAGACTTCAGTTTAGCAGTTTAGTCTTGCTCTAATGAAAGTTGTCTACATGCACATATTAGTTTTATTTTTACTCATTTAAAGTAGCTCCATATTGTCTGATAGAATCACTACCTTCTGAGAATCAGCTTTATCTGATGTTTTACATCTGTTCCAATACTAGAGACAATTAGGATCCATTTCTCACTCTATAATTGATTATTTTCAGTCAGAAATTACGAAAGGCCATACATTCTTTCCTTTGCTAATTTTGTGAAAAAACAGACGTCTGTAAAGCAAGGCACAGGACTGACAGAAAGGACGAGTGAACTAGGTATCTGTGTTAAACGCAGCCCTGTTCAAAAATGGGTTTTGGAAAACTACCGAAAAAAACAAACAGCTTTTCTGCTTGTTAAGGGCTTGTTAAAAACCAATCATGAAAATGTGGTGCAGAAAAACACACGGGGAAATTTAAAGTGCAAGTGAATATCGCACTCAAGGTCACACATGCTGGTGGTCACTGAAAGCAGTGTTCCATTCCTCAGTGTCCTTCACTTCAAAAGTACAAAATAACAAATAAAAATACGTGTAGCAAGAGAATAAAAACAACTGCTGCCTTCTGGGATGCACTGATGGTATACTTTAATAAACATGGCAACGTGTGGTATTACTTCACATGTGTTGCATTTGAACCATAGTGAATTTAAATTATATCAGTAGATTTGTTGCACATATTATTTTATTCACAAAGTTTTTTTCTGTTCAATTTCTGTGACCTTCTTCCACCTCTGTAACATCAGCTGCCTCCGCCCCTACCTCAGCTCTTTTGCTGCTGAAACCCTCGTCCATGCCTTTGTAACCTCCAGACTCGACTATTCCAATGCTCTCCTAGCCTGGCTCCTCAATCTCCACCCTTTCAAAACACTGTTGCCCGTATCCTATCCTGCAACAGGTCCCACTCACCCATCACCATTGTTCATGCTGACCTACATTCACTCTGGTCTCCCAACGCCTCCAATTTAAAATTCACATCCTCGTGTTTAAAACCCATCATGGCCTTGCCCATCACTATCTCTGTAACCTTCTCCAGCCTACAAACCACACCCACCCACTCACCTCCATAACGTTCCATTCCTTTGACTCTGGCCTCTAGTGCCTCTCCCCTCCTTGTGCCCCTTTAGAACTGGCTGTGTCTTCAGCTGCCCTGAATCGCTCCACCCCTCCAACCCCTCTCCTCCTTTAAGACATACCATAAAACCCACCTTTTTGCCCAAGCACTTGGTCACCCCTCCTATTATTTCCCTCTTTAGTTCACCCCTCTGTAAAGCAACTTGGGACATTTTTCTACACTAAAGGTGCAATATAAATGCAAGTTGCTATTTACACAATTCTGAGGTGGTGTAAATGGCAGCAGTCATTTATAACCTATTTGTTTCCCTGATTTCATAATATTAGAGAGTCACTGGTGTACCTGCATGCTTGTATTGAGATATTTCTCAGGGTTTAGAGACATTTGGGGCAATTTTAATCCTAACCTGCCCGTTGGGTATCTGACGAGATCAGGCACAACACTGGTTTTACACCCCACCCCATTTCATTCGTCATTGAAGTCAATATTGAGTAATATTGGGCGGGGTGCAAAACCAGCGTTCCACCCGATCCCATGGGTTTCCTGCCCGGTAGGATAAAATTGTGCACCATCATATGAGATTTATATTTATTAGAAAAATACTGTATGATCTGTGAGGAGTTAACAGGATTTGGAGCATCAAGCTCACACCAGTTATGCCCTCCAGATGTTAGTGAAGGTGACAACAGTGCTCACCTTCTATGCACTAGTCACATTTCAAGTCATCGCTACCACTCAAAGAACTGTGGAGCGGGGTGGGGGTGGGGGGAAGGTTCATCGCTCAACAATGCCCAGGCATTTATCAAACCATCACTGCTTTGCTCAGAAGTGCAGCACGTACACCAACTTACCAAAATCCCACAGCAGCAGCAAACATGATTTGAATACTGCATCCGCAATAAATCTTGTGTGATCCAAGCATCCGTCTGTGCATCTACTGAGAATCAACACATCCAGTCTAACAGGAAAAACATCTATTCTATTAATAGAGAGATGCTAAATGATGCCAGGAAAGTCATGAATATGTGTGGCAAATGTCTATACTATTTTTGTATACTACCAGTGTTTCACAGGTGACAATGGGCCAAGGTCTAAGGCAGTGGCTCATGATTTCAGTAGCATATCGTTAAAAACAAGTAAAAAATGGGACACCCGCAAGGATAGTTCAAAGGTGCATTTCCAGCTCAAACTTTAGTGCTAGTACGAGTCTGGCATAAATTCAAAATCAGGAGTGAAGAGCAGTCACTTTTGTTTGAGACTGTGTGGAGCATAAATCCAGTACAGTGCCAAACCAAGTATAAAAATTCCCCTCTGGGTCCTTTGAACCTCAGATACTTCGCACACCTGCTGCCTACACTCTAGACATTTGGGGCGAAAAATTGAGTGGCACCCTCTTTGGGGGGCTAACTTCGCCGGGGCGCTAAAACGCGGAAAAATTAGCACCCCCCGCGACGGAAATTGACTGGAAGCGCCCCGTGGTATTGCAGGCCTTCCTCCCCTTCTTAAAGGGGAGGGGCCTTGCGCAGCGTGACCCAGCTGGACCCCTGGGGATCGGGAGTGCCGGCAAAAGAGCCCGGCAATCAAGAGAAGTGCCGGGCTCATGGAGCGCAGCCGGTACTCCGCTGGGGGGGGCGGGTCAGGAGGTCGGGGATGGGAGCGGAGACAGATGCTGGCAGGCGGCCAGCAACAAAAATGGCCGCCCGGCACCTCACCTTTAAATAGCGCCTTCCTGGCCGCAGGTAGGCCCCTCTGACCCCGTCAGACATAGCGTCCGGCAGTAAGTCAGGGGGCACTACCGAAGATCGCGGGGCGCTACCGGTTACTGCCGCCGCTAACTTCCCACTGAATTTCGCGGGAGGTGTTGGTGGCGCCGCGCCCGGGCGTTAGTTGCTTTGCGCCACATTAGCGCCCTCTAGGGCGCTAACAGGAGGCGCAAAACAACCAAAATTTTCCCCCTTAAGGCCTAAAGTTCCTCAGGGGTTCCATGGGTCTCCCACCATAACTCCAGCAAGAGATTGGCAGAACTTCAGTGAAACAGTGGAGACCTGTTTACATTGGCTCTCCACTGTTTCTTGGCATTTCCTTAGTGCTTTATAAAGGGCAGATCTCCCATTTTCCCTTTAAAGACAAATGACGGCCAGGGACTGGGGATTCCCGAAGACAGGAGTTCCCAGTCCTTCACCAATTTGGACCTGACATTGTAGTTGTAAGCAGTATGCCCATGTGAGGTGAGGCACAGCAGCCTACACAAGGCTGCATGTGAGTTCCACCAGTGAGGTCCAAGCCAGACAAACTCCTGGACTCCTGAAAAATCAGAAAAATTGCCTCCTAGCAAATTTATCCACCATTGGCCATCTTCCTCGTGGGAGGATTACCAGGGTCGGGGCAGTGGTGGGGTGGGGGAGGGTGGGGGGTGGAGTTAGCTAGGCAATGACGTCCACCACCATTCCCTCCTCCCATAGGCAGAATGATACTGTGTCTCCCATGGTTATCAGGTAGATGAGCACCAGAGATGAGCCTGAAGTGGCAATTGCACCCACCTGCCCCATGCAAAGTCTGCCAGGGTCAGTGCTGGCAGGCACTGTCAGGATTGTGATCCAAGCAGTTTTGGGGGCTGAAAATGTAACTGCTGGGAGAGGAGCTCTACACATCTGTGTAAGCTCTCGTGGCAGGTGCAGCAGGACTGAAGTTGCACTTAAATGCTATAAATAGATTACTGTGCAGCTAAAACCCAAATTGCAGCTACCTGTCTGACTGCTAGCTGCAGTGTAAATGTACTCACAACATCAGCAGCTTGCATTTATATAGCGCCTTTCACGTCGTAAAATGTTCTAAGGTGCTTCATAGGAGCATTTGCAAACAAAATTTGACACCGAGCCACATAAGGAGATATCAGGAGAGATGATCACAAGCTTGGTCAAAGAGGTAGGTTTTAAGGAGCATCTCAAAGGAGGAGAGAGAGGCAGAGAGGTTTAGGGAGGGAATTCCAGAGTTTAGGGCCAAGGCAGCTGAAGACACGGCCACCAATGGTGGAGTGATGAAACTCGGGGATGCGCAAGAGGCCAGAATTGGAGGAGCGCAGAGATCTCGGAGGATTGTAGGGCTGGAGGAGGTTACAGAGATAGGCAGGGGTGAGGCTATGGAGGGATTTGAAAACAAGGATGAGAATTTTAACTTTAATATATATAGTCGATTGATTAGCACAGATGGTTAGCACAAAGTCCCTTCACCTTTGGTTCTGTGCTCAAACTAATCCAGACTAATGGAATGGAAGTCTTGCCTCCTGCTATTAAGAACCTTTACCAGATGAGATGGGCTTTCTAAGAAGAAAGGCACGTTTAACATTTTTGAACTAAGATTCAGATGTTCAAATTTCAGAAGGACGATGGGGGAGAAATTCGTGTAGCGCCACAAACCAGCGAAAAATGGACGTCGTGACTGGAACACGCACCCGAAGGCGTCAGCCCAAGGCACGCTGGAAATGGGGCTTTGGGCCTCATCTGCATAAAACCCGCGAGCTGCGGACGACAATCAGGCATCCTGATGCATCTCGCTGGTCGGGGTCTTAGGAAATTCATCCGGCTCTGGCGCCGAGCTGACCTGCAGTTAGGTCCTGGGAGGGGGAAGACAGTGAACCAGAGGGGCGGGGTGAGCCCGTGCCAGAAACAGGTACCGCAGTATTTTTGTGGAGCCGGGAGGTCCGCTTCTGCTCCTCCCCGCTCCACAGAAACAAAAGTATAAAGAAAGTTACTTACCATTTTGTGGGTGGCCTCCAGCAGTCCCTTTACTGTAGACCTGGAAAAAGTGAGCAGAGCATGTGCAGCGCAGGCGCCGTCTTGTGGTGTCCCAGAGCTAGCGTTTGGACACTGCTTTGCATAGTCAAAGCACCTAACTCCTGTTTCAGGTGGGCGTCCTGGACAGAAGTCGGCAGATTCCAATTTGGCAGTCGCCGCAATTCCGGGGGAGATGGGGCACGAAAGTTCATGACCCAAAATTGGACCCCCTACGCTGATTTTTCACCCTAAAAATGGGCACGACAAAGACCAATTCCTCACCCAATGAATCAGGGTAAAGTCTATGCATATTTTATTTTCTGCTTTGAGCACCATGACAACACTACAGAGTACTGCCATTAACATGTCAGGTGACATCAATGACATTCAGATGATGGAGATGTGCACAGGATCCAGACTAAGGAACAAGAATAGAATCATATCATTATTAAAGACATTTTAACACTGAGGTTCATACATAAATTCATGATCCCTGCATAATGCCATCATCCATAATCACTTTTATGACTATTACAAACAATAAACACAATGCACTGTAACTAACAACAGCGACTGGTAGACGTGTGCATAGACTCTTTGTGAAAGAAAGGCCCAAAAATTCATCCCGGTGCGCGAGAGTACGCACTGCGTACTCTCGCGTATTCCCTCTGCAATTGCCGGTTTTCTGCATGCCCTGCGCATGCGCTGAAAACCGGCAATTGCTCTTTTGAAAAGGGGGCGGTTCCTCGGTGCATCGCGTGCGCGCTACAGGCTGCGCGCACGCTGTGCACTTCATGCTTTGAACGCGCAGGTAAGTACTGAAGATTTTAGAAATGTAAGACCCACTTTTAACAAGGTAAGTAGTGAATTAAGTATTTTTTTGAATTTTTTTTTACAGGTATATCTTTTTTAGAGACTTTAAAGACAGGTAAGTTTATTTTTATAACTTTTTAAAAGATTTTACATTTTTTCAAAAATTTAATTTTTTATTTAAAATGGTTAATTTATTTAACTATACTTATTTTATTAATGTGATGGTTTTTAAAAAAAATTTAATTGAGGTTTAGCTGTTATTTTGGGGGGGTGTAAGATTCATAGATTTCACAGCACGTATGTGAAACTTATGAATGGAAGATGGTGTGCTGCCATTGGCTCTAACTGAGTCACGTGATCCCACAGCTCGCACGAATTCACTACGCCGGTGGGATACGCAAGCACTGCCCGGCTGATGTCTGGAACATCAAGTTTGTGCGAGCTGGATCTGAAAAAGCACAAGCAGAGTGAGAGATCGCGGGGAAGGCTTACCCCCGCGGGAACAGAGCGAGATCAATTTCTGGGCCAATGTATTATTTAAGGACACATAGAAAATGTTTGACTGTTGGGGATGAATTTTATGATTCCGCGCTCGCTGTGCAGAGCTTCAGTGATGGGAGCGCCTACTGAGAATTTAGGCGTGAATGTCAGCGCGCCGAATTCGGGGCTCACACAAATTTTCATTGATTAAAATTACAATTTATGGACAGAAAGCCATCTCGGCCACGAACCAGGCACAGTGACCTCAACACCGGAATAACTGATATGCACTCCAATTGTGCCAAATAGTAACAATTACCTCTTGATTTTACATCCCACCAACTTTCGCTGTTTCCCAACCCGCTGTCATTGACACTGACCCCCTGCTGGAGTAGAGTTCCACGGGCCCTGGGCACCCATCTGATACCTTGCTGGCAATTATTCATGTGTAAACATCGGCAGTGAGTGGCCCAGCAGGTTATTTGACCATAGAGGGAAGAATCAAAGTGAAGTTCAATCCTGTTTTCACCTCATCTCCAATGCACAAGCAGGGGGCCACTGGATGACTGTCAGGGAGATTCTGAGATTTTTGTGATTTAATACAAATCTGCAATGATGCCACGCTTCACAAGGAACTACCAAAGAAATTGTTGTCCGCAGAAATGTCTGAAAAATGTTACTGCGCCAAAAGAAATGATAAAACGTTTTTCATGTTTGAAGCTTGGAAATTGCTGTATAATGACCATGGGGGTAATTTTCTGACTCTTCTTTCCTGATGGGGAGCCTTGCCCACTGAGAGCACACATATCAAAGTGTGGGTCTGTATTGTGGCCATTTTAGATTTTTGAGCCTTTTTCCTGAATGTTTACAGATGATTTGAAAACATCCAGCAGAAATAATTTTTCAGCTAAGTTTTATAAGTTGTTAAACTGTTGAATCTTGAGTTTAGAGGGACAAGATGAAAGAGAGAGAATATGTGAGAGAGACACACACACACACATCCAACACAAGAGAGAGAAACAGAGAGTGGCACAGAGAGAGAGAGAGAGACAGAAAGTGAGACAGAGAAACAGAGACAGAGAAAGAGAGAGAGACAGAGATAAAGACAGGAGAGAAAGACAGAGAGAGAGAGAGAGTAAGAGAGACAGATTGAGACACAGAAATAGAGAGAGAGACAGAGAAACAGGCAGAGAAATAGAGAAAGACAGAGAGAGAAAAAGACAGAGAGAGAGACAGAGCGAGAGAAAGATAGAGAGAGAAAAAGACAGAGAGATAAACTTGGGGAGAGAGAGAGAGAGAAAGACATAAAGCGAAACAGTCAGAGAAGACAACATGAGAGGAGAGACACAGAGAGAAACATAGAGAGACTATTCGTATGCATCAGTTCACAGGGTGGAGATCCTGGCAGTGGATGCAAGATAATTTTACTTAAAACAGGTAAGAACTTCATTAAAGTTATCTGAGAGTGTCAGCATAACGTCTCCCACATTATTTGTTGGCCATTGAGGCACAAGATGGTAACCTAACCACACCCATATATAATGGGCGTATAGGATTGCTAGGGGATCAGCTGCAGGTGAGACATAATACATAGAAGATTAAATGAATAATTTTAAGACCATTTCATCACTGATTTTCTGAATTTTACTCTGCTTCCAATTTGGGTTTTGTGTAGGAAAGCTGATAAATAGCTTCAAAAAAGCTAACACAAGCATAAAAAAATCTGATAATTCAATGTATAACTGGAAAAGGGCCCAGAATAAAAGTCAATGACGAAGGCCGCTGCTTCAAGGCGACTGAATAAGCTAAATTCCTTTTTATTACATTGGATTTCAGGATTTTTATTAGTTTTTTGGGGGTCACTTTCTGCAATTCAGTTTGCTTTTCTGTGAAAACTGAAACCCAATGACCTCCTCTGTATGATATATGAAGATAAGTAGTTACAATTGTGGTGCATTGGGGTTTGAACTTTTCATGACTTAAGCTGCAGCTAGACCCAATATTCCATCAGTTGTATCACAGCGGTGGGGGGAATTGAGGTGCACAAAAGTGCATGTTTCGCAGTGGTGGATTTAGAAGGTGAGCTTTATTGGTGCAAAATGTATTTCCTAAGGTGGTCTGGGAGCATTCCTCCACTAGGAAATTATGATTTTCAACACTTTTTTGGTACATTTTCCAGTCTTTTGGAATCTATTGTCATTTTTTGAAGTCAAAAATGATGGTGAGTTAGAACGCACTAGATCCCCAGATGAGTCTGCAACACAACAAACCATCTGTGAAAAGAATATTCCAGAGTTGCCCAGAATAGACACTCTGAGGCGATCCAGCACAACACTGATGAAGACAATATATAAGATTGGCAACAGTGGACAACCTTGCCTCATTCCTCTTTGGAGAGAGACAGAGGAGAATTCTCCTTTGCGATCCTAGCCGAAATCGGGCATGATCGTGACAGAGAATGCTGGGAAATTTGAGCAGAAAGTCCTACCACTGTTCCATCGCCCCAACCAAGATTTCCCTCGCCCTAGTGCTGCCCGCTTCTTCCTTGCCTGCCATAGGCAAAACGTGATGGGGGTGCGGGGACTGGGATCCCAGTGGATTTTCCTTCTTTCTGCCCCACTTCCCACCGCTTCCCATGGCTGCCATGTGGAAGGTGGTGGTAGGTCCTGGGAAGCAGTGGCCTCCTGTTACTCCAGTCGGCCCCAGAAACATACCTGCTAAAGGTCTTGGTCTTGGCCGAGGCCTACAGTGGCAGTGTTCTTTCTGATCTTCGTGGCACATCAGTACCTTTAAGGTTCCTTGCCACCTCTTCTGATGTTGTAGCAGCGTCCCCACTGCAGCACCATTGGGATTCTAATCTTTGCACCAGCGGACTCCTTCTTAATGGTGAGAATCCTGCCGTGATTCTATAATGAACACCTACCCAGGAAAATGGGTTGGGGCTGGAACAGAGATAGAGGGCAGGCGGAAGAACCATCCCACCAAAACTCCATCCCAAAGAGGAGAATACCCCCATATAGGTTCAGTGAATCTACCCTTACATGGGGTTTGAGGGCTAGAGTACAAATCCTGAATAAAATCCAAAATTTGGCCATGTATTCTCACAGTTTCCAGGGAGAAAACTGCCAAGCCAAAAATTTTTTTATTCTCTTAAAAGGCTGAAGATGTAAGGGGGGAATATCACAGATTTTCATCAAAGAATAGATTAGAACAGCTGAACTAAGCTGAACACTGCCAATGTGAAAAAAGTTTCCAGTGAAGCAAGTTCATTCCTGGACTCTGATCCTACACTGAGGACAAAGCTCTCTGATCTGAACAGAGGAGGCTCCGGCAGCACCTGTGCTGGCTGTTGGAGTGCAAGGTCACAATACAAGTTACATTGTTTGCAGTAAAAAAAATAACAGCGATAATGCAGAGACTTGAAAATCCTGACCTGGGTTTGCTTGTTTTGGTTGTTTGGCGGATTTCTTTGCTCCAAAAAGCTGATTGCTCACTCAAAATCCAACTGCGCCTTTGTGATAAATGCTCTGCGGCTCCTTTTCTTCCCACCACAACTATTCATGCCGGCAGTGGGTTTCCCAGTAGGAATGCCTCTTTTCTGATCTTCCTGGAGCCAAAAGAGGAAGGGACCAGTAGAGGGACACCAGGCAGATCAGGCTGTACCAGAGGTGCCCACCACTATCCTGCAGTACCTGACACCTGCATCTACTGGCAGAGGGTTAGTGCAGGTGGATGCCTCGTTCTCCAAGTCTGGGTGCAAGACCGTGCACAGTTCAGTGATGGCACGCTTCAGGAATCTAAGTTGGCAATGGTAGGTTTTTTTCAGACAGGTTCAGGTAAGAGACCCTGGCCCTGTACAGACGAGTAGCAGTGTAAGGACGTGTTTAAATGCAGCATCTAAGGTGCAATCTCACCTGTCTAACATGCCTCCTCTGATCCTTCTTCTCCTCCGGAACATGAAAATACAGAAGTATGCTCAGATGAACACTCATAGCTGGACACTAATGAGCTTCCTAACTAGTACAGCTGTGCAATCATTGACAAAAGATGTAGTACAGCTTAAGTATCCATCAGGAAAGTTCCAACATATTTCAGTAACTTCCTTTGTATATGAAGACCAATACACCGTACAGGCACTCAGCTAAACAGGAGTTGATTCCACCACTCCAAAATGTAACCATTCTATGATTCTAAAATGATTTATGGAGAGGACCCCTCATTGAAATAAATTTACAGGCTGTAATGAGCCATGCCTGCTGTACATAGGTTCCAGCTCACGTTGCATGCACAGTAGGCTTCAGGCTTCTGCACACATTAATATGAGGAATGGCTGCCCAATGTGCATTAATACAATGGGCACCCACCATTGTATTATCGATTCCCTATAGTATTTAGTAAGTCATCGCTCTTGGGAAGAGGAGGATCAGTAGCTGCACACACTTTAAGCTACTTGAACAAGTATATGTTTTCTTATACACTCCGCTGAGAGCAGATTTCCTGCATTTTGGAACAGATCTGAATTTATTGCAGGTAACCGACAAACTATAGATCATTGAAATACATAAACCTTTGGCATAAAATACAAGCAAATCAGGCAATATTTCCTAATCATTCCATTAGTAGTACTTGGAGAATTATGATGCAAAATTGACTCTCAATATAGAAAGGATAATAGAACCTAATGCAAGTAAATAACAAAGCATAAATCCAATTTGGAGATTCAAATAACAGCAAACCACAAAAGGAAATTTTCAGCATCCCAGACAATGGATTACTACCCAAAGTTTACACATAGTTATGTGTTCTCAAAATATTTCTTATAATTGTTTGGCTGGAATTTTGCCAGTGCTCAGTGGACGGGATGGGTGGTGGGTCAGCTGTTAAATTTAAAATGATTGACAGCGGGTCGGGAACCCGCTGTCAAAACGCGCACACTGGACTTTCCCGATGTCGGGTCTGCCAACGCTGAGCAGACCCGACAGGCAGTGGCGGGGAAGGCAATTAAAATCATTAGTGGCTTGTTTACAGCCAATTAGCAATGCATTTTTCCCAGCTTTTTGAATTTGACAGGTCGCCCACCAGTTTCCCGCTGTGCCTAGACTGTCTGTGAAGCTGAGGCGGGAGGTCAGTGGCCATTTTTTCAGCTGATGAGTTGATAGCTTCAAATGTCAAGTCAAAGCTCCCAGCTGATTGAGAAATGTTCCTTTCGCCACTAGCTTCTCTAAACTGCATTTCCACTACAGATTCAGAATGCTGCAAGTCATTACACAAGTCTCCATCCAGTCTGACCTCATTACCTCTCCCACCATTGACAGATCACTTCTGTCATCTCTACTTCACCTGTCATCTATTCCATCAGCATCGGTGCACTTTATACTCTCTCACCTTGGTCCTCAGAATCCCACCACGATTAGCCTGAACACCAGCATCACCAGGCACACCAGCAGCACCAGACACACCAGTAGCACCAGGCACACCAGCAGCACCAACAACACCAACCTTCTCCACAATCAACTGATGCTGCACAGGACAGAGGGCACCAGCACCTGACCACATTGCTTCCCGGGGACACCAGGGATGGTCTCATCATGGCCAGATTTACTTCACTTGATGCTGTACACCCTGGCTGCCACATGATGTGCCAGGTTAGCACCACCCCACACCAACACCATAAAGCATCCCTACAATGCCCAAGCCATTCCTTTTATACTCATCACCATTGTGGGGGGTACCGTTATGTCTCAGCATTTACTGCAACTCACTAAGCCACTTCCAAAGGTGCACCAGATCTGTCCAAGAACGCAAAGTGTTGAAAATAAAGATTTCAATGTTTGACAGCACATTAACAAAAAGTTCACCTGAACATTGGCTAAAACAGACAAGTGCCTACCCTTGTGTGTTGTTAGTTGGTATAATTGGACTAGGATGATGGTGAGTGTGAGGGGTGGCTAGTGAGATGGGGAAGTGATAATGTAGATAGAGAGGATGGGTGGAGGTGCAAGGTAAGTTGGTGTGAGTAAGGATGTGCAGGGGTTGGGTAGGGAAGGCAGAGTGATGGGGATGTGATGAGTGGCACAGCAGGATGAGGTTGAGTGTGGCTTTGCAGCAACGTTTCATGATCTACTGAGATCATTGAAAGGTTTGCGCCACTGCAGCCTGGTCCTCCTGATGACATCCCTGCTTGTGTCCTCCTGTGCAATGTGCAACCAGGCTGTGTTGGTCTCCTGGAGGGAGTCATGGGAGAGCCTGGGTGCAACCCTGCACCTTTGTGCAGTGCTTGTCACAAATGTCAAAGTAAATTTGCGCATGGTGCCTTTAAGGAAACCGGCTGATGACGCGTCATCAAATGACGTCATCAGACCCGCTTCCTTCAATTGGCCGGTAAGTCCAATCAGGGGAAAGTCATGTCGGAGGCCGGGATGGAGACAGGAGCAGGGCCGAGACCTGCCACCGACATCGCCCACCACAGACCCACCGAGGTAGGGAAAATCGCAGCCTTTATCTCTGTGTCATTTCATTATGATTCGGAACAACGGGTATTACTAATCTTATGACGGGGGAAATCATGTGATAGGATTGGCAGCATTCCATAGATTCTGTTATACAGTAGATGTGAAGATAGTTTTACTATCAGTTGTATATTACATGCCATTACTATCCATTAACACTGAGCCTGCAAGGCTGACTGAGCATTGTCAATGATGATATCATCAGCATTGGATTCATCATCTGTTAATAGACAGCCACCTCTACAGATACAATACAAATAGCAGGAACCTTCATTTACATAAGAACATAAGAAATAGGCCATATGGCCCCTCGAGCCTGCTCCGCCATTCAATAAGATCATGGCTGATCTTCGACCTCAACTCCACTTTCCTGCCCCATCCCCATAACCCTTGATTCCCCTAGAGTCCAAAAATCTATCTATCTCAGCCTTGAATATACTCAACGACTCAGCATCCATAGCCCTCTGGGGCAGTGAATTCATATGTTTTTCATATGATTTTTATATGTTGAAACTTTAACTTACTATAACTTCTGAACAGAATGGATTTGAACACACATTTTTTAGGATCCCTAAGTATTGAATACGGATTCAACAACAACAACAACAACAACAACTTGTGGTAAAAACGTCCCAAGGCGCTTCACAGGAGTATTATAAGACAAAAAAATATATACACCGAGCCATATAAGAAATTAGGGCAGATGACCAAAGGCTTGGTTAAAGAGGTAGGTTTTAAGGAGCGTCTTAAAGGAGGAAAGAGAGATAGAGAGGCGGAGAGGTTTAGGGAGGGAGTTCCAGAGCTTAGGGCCTAGGCAGCTGAAGGCACGGCCACCAATGGTGGAGCAACTATAAACGGGATGCTCAAGAGGACAGAATTTGAAGAGCGCAGCTATCTCGGGGGTTGTGGGGCTGAAGGAGATTACAGAGATAGGGAGGGGCGAGGACATGGAGGGAGTTGAAAACAAGGATGAGAATTTTGAAATCAAGGCGTTGCTTAACCGGGAGCCAATGTAGGTCAGCGAGCACAGGGGTGATGGGTGAACAGGACTTGGTGCGAGTTAGGACACGGGCAGCCGAGTTTTGGGTGGCCTCAAGTTTACGTAGGGTGGAATGTGGGAGGTCAACCAGGAGTGCATTGGAATAGTCAAGTCTAGAGGTCTAGACATGGATGAGAGTTTCAGCAGCAGATGAGCTGAGGCAGGGGCAGAGATGGGCAATGTTATGGAGGTGGAAATAGGCGGTCTTAGTTGTGCCGCGGATATGTGGTTGGAAACTCATTTCAGGGTCAAATATGACGCCAAGGTTGCGAACTGTCTGGTTCAGCCTCAGTCATATGTTAGGGAGAGGGATGGAGTTGGTGGCTAGGGAACGGAGTTTGTGACGGGGCCCGAAGACAATGGCTTCGGTCTTCCCAATATTTAATTGGAGAAAATTTCTGCTCATCCAGTACTGGATGTCGGACAAGCAGTGTGTCAATTTAGAGACCGTGGAGGGGTCGAGAGAAGTGGTAGTGAGGTAGAGCTGGGTGTCGTTAGCGTACATGTGGAAATTGACGCCATGTTTTCGGATGATGTCGCCAAGGGGCAGCATGTAGATGAGAAATAGGAGGGGGCCAAGGGTAGATCCTTGGGGGACCCCAGAGGTAACGATGCGGGAGCAGGAAGAGAAGCCATTGCAGGTGATTCTCTGGCTACGATAATATAGATAAGAATGGAACCAGGCGAGTACAGTCCCACCCAGCTGGATGATGGTGGCGAGGTGTTGGAGGAGGATGGTGTGGTCAACTGTGTCAAAGGCTGCAGACAGGTCGAGAAGGACAAGGAGGGATAGTTTACCTTTGTCACAGTCACAAAGGATGTCATTTGTGACTTTGATAAGAGCCGTTTCAATACTGTGGCAGAGGCCGAAACCTGATTGGAGGGATTCAAACGTGGAGTTGCGGGAAAGATGGACATGGATTTGGGAGGTGACAACACGTTCAAGGACTTTGGAGAGGAAAGGGAGGTTGGAGATGGGGCAGTAGTTTGCAAGGACGGAGGGGTCAAGGGTTGGTTTTTTGAGGAGAGGAGTGATGACGACAGATTTGAGGGAGAGGGGGACAGTACCTGAGGATAGTGAACCATTAACAATGTCAGCTAACATGGGAACCAGAAAAGGAAGTTGGGTGGTCAGCAGTTTAGTGGGAATAGGGTCGAGGGAGCAGGAAGTGAGTCCCTTGGACAGGATGAGTGTGGAGCGGTCAAGAGGGGAGATCGGAGAGAAACTGGAGAAAGATGTGAGTTCAGGGCTAAGGCAAGGGTGAACCTTAGAGGAAGTTTGGCCCGGTGGGCTAGGGGAAGGAAGGGAAGTGGCAGAGGCAGCTGAACGGATGGTCTCAATCTTAGAGACAAAGAAGTGCATGAGCTCCTCGCACTAGGGCTATGTTTGTGAGAGAAAACACAAATTTAGCAGGTTCTGTTGGAACAGAGACATTAGCAATTAGCAGAAAACATTTACTATACAACTGTTAGCTCAGACATGGATAATTGGCCATCAACATCAAAGGTTCCAGATATTTCAAGAAGCTTGGTTACGCCCCTTGTGTTGAATATACTGATGACACATTAATGATAAAACCTCAGCGTACCTGCACTTTAGTTTCAGTCCTGGTGGGGAAAGTGGTACGATTCTTCCATGGTAACGGGGGACAGAACCACTCTCTTTCACTGAGGTACATGAGGAAGGAGCAGTCCGTGCCATCAACACCATAATAAGCATAGCAGGGGTCAGAGGTCCACCTGGCTCTCATCCACTTCAATAATCAGCAACGATGAAAGGAAGCAGAAAATGAAAAAAATCCATTATTATCTACAGAATTTTGCTCATGTTCTTGCACATATCTTAATTTTTGCAGAGCTGTATTTCAAAGTTGGACTTGAAATCTGGCTTCCAGAAAAGGGGGAAAGGAATCTCATGAACTGTGCCCCATGTAATGCCCAGGACTAGTGCTCTGATATATTTCATTGTACTGTAGTCTCAGAGTTCTGTGTACTGATCACATGCATTTTTAAAATTACACATGATAATTCTAGGCCAATTAACTACTATCTATTTATTCCATTCACTCGGGAAACTGATTTACTCTTTGTAAGTGGAGTTATGTCTTTGATATAAACCCAAGATGCATCAAAAAGGATCAATTGCATAGTGAGTTTTATCAGCAGACCTGAAAGGTTCCTCCAGGCACCTTGAGCAACCCTCAGCCAGTAGAGTGCCTGCAGAGTTCAAACCTACTGCCGCATCTGCTGCCTGGCTAGACAGTCACAAATTGTGGCACATTACTTTATGTGCTAAAATGAACACCTGGATCAATGTGAAAAAGGCTAGAGTTCATTAGTAGTAGAAAGTAGAAATAACAATTTCAGACCAGAACCTCGCTGTTAACCAAAACAATATTCACCAGGATTTCAGCAATCCACTGAACACCAAAGCTTTTTTTTTTAAGGTCAGCAAATAGGAAATGACTAAGTCAGTATTTGATGAGCCTACACAAATGATTCACATGGCAGCGACACCATGAGTCAGCTGTGTGGTTTTTATCAAACACCGACCAATAATCAAAAGTGAAAGATGACATGATTTGGAAAAGAGAGTGGATAAAATGATTGCAGTGCTACCTTTTTTGTATATTGGGAAACCTAATCAACACAATCTTTAGTATGATTAGGAACTTTATAAGTCACTCTACCCAGGCAGCTCTTTAACAAGTACCAACCCATTCGCCAGCTCAACATTAAAGGATGTAAATTACAGTTGGCACAAAGGATTATGATATTTGGGAATGTGGCTCAGTGCATGTTTTCTGATTGCTCAATGCATTGACCCATATGGCTGGCAGCAAAAGGAGCATTCCACGTGCTAAAGTGCACAATGTTGGCAAAATAGTACTTAATCCTATTAATACTAACTTGATTGACAGTTGAAGGGGGGGAACAAATGATGTTGGTCAAATTCAAAATGCACTGAGACAGCATCTGTTGTAAAGAGGCTACCCCAGGAAGCAACTGATTTTGACAGAAGGTTGTCTATATACTCAGTACAATGGGGATTGCATTCAGTGCTCCTCTGGCACCGGACTTGGTTCAGGAAGAAGAGCAACAGCAAGAACGGGCTGCTAGAGTGGCAAGGTGGCACGAGAGGTATACTATCGATAGCGAGCATTACGCAAGACATCAGGTGTACTATCCCAGGCACACCTACTTGGATTTACTGAAAAGAAATGCCTCAGAAGCAAAGGCTTTATAGGGAGGCAGTAACCAAGCTGTGCCATCTTATACAGCAGCATTTGCAATCTAGATGGCACTGTCATTGCCCATCAAAGTCAATGTGGCCCTCAATATTTATGCTTCTAGCTTCCTTCCTTCCTGGCTAACACTTGGGACATCTGCAGTTTTACACAGCCCACTGCCCACAGATGCATCGAAGATGTGACTGATGCTTTATTCAGGAGAGCCAGCACCTTTATAACATTCACCGCTGAACAGCAGCCGCGTGAGAGGGCTGCACAATTTCATTCCACTGCTGACTTTCCACAAGTACTACGGCTGAATGATTGTACCCTTGCAGCTGCTAAGACCCCATCCATAACACTGTGGCCTACATTAACAGAAAATGGATCGCTGAATGTCCAGCTAATCTGCTACCACCACAGCAGAATCATTCCGGTACAATGCCCTGTTTCGCTGTAGCAGCCACGATGCATTTATTTCGCACCAGTCTTATCTGAAGAGGAAGCTAGACTGGAAAGATGACTTCTGGGAGTCCAAGGCTATCCTCTTCATCCCCAGCTAATAACACCCTTGCACCAGCCATGGAAAGGATCATAGCATAGATACAAGACACATGTGGCTTCTAAGATCATTATTGAGCTGATCACTGGCATCTTGAACCAGCACTTCAGGTGTCTGAACAGATTGGGGTGCATTAAAGTATAGCCTCCCAGGATTTCCAGGGTCATTATGTTGCACTGCATGCTACATAACTTAGGCTTAGAGCTCAATTCTACAGCACGTTTTACAGAGTACACAGCTGGCTTGGCTTTCCCAGTGCCATTTCAGCTGTTTAACGGGATCCTAATTGCAGTTCACAGATGAATGAGGACTAGTGCTGCACCCTCTTGATTTGCTGGCCCACTGTGCGGGATGGAAAGTCCACAGTTTTGCCCAAGGACTGAAAAACAGCAAAATCTAGACAATTAGGAATAAATTTATCTGGAAATTTTTAGTATTCCACAGCTAACCTCTGAATAGCATACCAACAATAATTTCTAGGCTTAAATGTACTTAAAATAAATTATGTATAAAACATACTGCAAAATGTGTGGGACCATATAAGCCTAGACTGAAGTTATGACAATATTGATCAAAAATTGGCAGGTAGGGAAACCTCTTTGGTAACTTGTTAAGAGTAAAATCTCTATAAAGCTGGAATTCTAAAATCAAATACATTTTCATTGAATTAAAACACCCAGTAATACTCTCCAATAATATTTTTATTGCAGTAATATTTAACACGGTAGTTGATCATTTGAGGGAGAATGATGATACGTCCATAGTGAGGCCACTTAAAATTAACATTTTATCTAAATCATAAACTCTTTTTTTTGCAAAATTGCAGCATCAGATTTTTCATACAGTGGAGCAATTTGCAAAAAAAATTCAACTATTTTTGTTTAAATTAAGGTAAATTTTATTAAATGGCTGAATTCATCATTGAAAAACACCAGACCACCTGTGCCTCTGTATTAAAACCAGGGTATAAGTACATTTTGGCCAGTTTAGCATAGCTGAACATGTTCTGGAGTGTTTCTGGGAATATTGCAATATTCACATGGCTTCTATGGAAACAACTTTTGTTCCATTGCATTAATAGCTGCTTCATTTAACAAATAAAGTTAACTAATGTTGGAATTTTTTGAACTTCGTTGGTTATGCTACTGAGAATTAATCGCTATAACTTGGCATGAGACAACGTCCACCATAAATTAATTTGATCAACAGCTGGACAAAAATAAATCACCTTAAAAAGGCATGTAGATTTACAGCTTGCTGTCTAATGATTTGCTGTGTGAAATTTTTTGGCTGGATTTAAATACGCAAAATCCTTTGGTCCATGGATGGCCACTGTTGTATTTATCCCCTTGGGATGATCAAAATAATTGATTTAGAAAATGATTTGGCTGAAAAACAATATGGAAGATAAAACATAAAAAAGGGCCAGTAACATAAGGAAGGATATGTTTCAGTCCTGGAAAGAGAGTTCCAGAGGAAGTAAATTGAGAAACAGAACCTCAAAACTCGCTACCAGTACAGGAACAGCGAGATTAGCTAATAAATGGATGGCTAAAGGCACTGTGTATTGGGAAAGAGTTCAGATTCCTGGGGCAACAGGACCAGTTCTGGAGCTGTACTGATGTGACAGTCTGCACCTCAACAGAGTTGGGTCTGATATTGTATGGTGGAGGTTAACTAGAACTGTGGGGGCAGGGTTTAAACCAATATGGCAGAGGTGGAGAAAAATTAGAATAGAGTAGGCAGCTTAGAAGGGAAGGGAAGTTTTACGTATATAGGTAATTAGAAAGTAGGACAGATCAGTGGGAGTGACGAGCTAAATCCCAATAGCAGGGACAGTTGTGCAATGGGAGTGGAACACGTTGCTATCTCAGGATGACAGCACATTTACACCCTCACCACCCCTCATCGAATGCCCATCCTGGTGCCAGAAAGCCAGTTGGGACAGACTCTTCCAGCAGCCGCTGCTGAGTTGCTGCAGTCTGCAGCCGGGCCCTCTTAGGTCCGAGCTCCTAGAGGTTCCAACTACGAGCATCTCAAGGGCCCTAGTCTAAGCCATAGCAGTCTTCCACCTCCCATTCTAAAGCCACTGATGGAACACCTCGTCGGAGTAGTAGTGTAGGTAAGGGATCATTCCATTCCTCCTACCCTGGTTTCACACAAATCACAACATCCACACAATCAATTCCCATCATTATTTCAAAAACTTGGGTCATGTTCCTCATCTCTTTTCCGCTGAAAATAGATTTTGTTTCCTTAACCTCTCTGTCGTTCAATGATCTCAAACCTCAGAAAATCTTCCACTGAATTCTCTCTGCTGCCTCTACAACTTTTCATAAGTAACATGGCAACAACAGGATACAATAATATGTTCACTGATATCTTATATAGTGGCAGTATCACATAATTGATCTTGCATTCCATTGATTTGCTTATGCACCCCAATATTTTGTCTGAATTTGCAACAGTACTGCACCGTAATAGCACTCAGTGTTTCACAGTATTACACAGAACTCTCTTTCCTGACTCATTTTATTGAACACTACTTTTACTATTGTAATTATATTGATATTGCATATAGATTTAATATTGGGGAATGTACCAGCAAGACAGATAAACAAGACTGAATGCTGGTTGGAACTTTATGGTTACAGAGCTTATGAAGCTGTGGAAGTGTCATACCAAGGATGACAATGAGTTGTTAATGTGGGGTATAGGTTGGATTGGTGTTCTGAAATCTTGCTCGATTTACCTATGAGGTGTAAAGTGAGACTTGCAGAGCCTTCATAACCTGGGATATGAGTTTAGGAGGATAGCATAGATTTTAATACGTCTGTGGAAGGAACAGGCTTGACAGGCCGAATGACCCTTGCTTCTTCCCCGTCTTCTCATCTCTATATTAAGTCCCTGTAGATCTCTTTGAATTGTATTGCTTTCGTCCAAACATCATCCTTTCCTATGCAGCTGATCATTTGCACTTTTAGATATTCTACTGTTAATACCATCAGCAGTATCACTTATCCAAGTTGCAAACAGCACAGGAGCCAGATCTGGTCCCTGGGGCACACACCACTAGTTATAGCTGCCCATTCAGAACTATTATTAATAATCATTATCATTTTGTTTCTATTGTTTAGCTAATTAAATATATTTCCTCTCTTGTCCCAAGATCTTTCACTTTTACCACAAATCTCTTGGGAAGAACCTTATCAGATGTCATTTAAAAGTCAAGCTATACAACATTCATCACATTATCATTGCCATCAAATAATTCCCATAAATTTGATAGGTGTTTCCTGTCTTTGACAAACTTGTCTTAGATTGAAATTATTGCCCATATGTGTATTAAATGCACTTGAATTGTTTCATTCTTTTCAACCATGCACGATAGGTTAACAAACTATAATACTCAGAAGTAAGGTTTTGTGACTTGCAAAACTTTTGAAGCCCAGATCTTGAACACACAATGACTCATGTGCTGCTGCTGGCAAGGGAAGGGAGTGGGGCTGATCGAGGACATTTCTGTTGGAAGGACAGCAGGCCAAGCTTGAATAGTGGAAATGTGAGGATGGATAAATATTCTGGATTTTTCATGATAATCTTTGGGGATTAAGGAGCATTTATGCAAAACTTTCTTTAGGAAATGAAATGAGTTAAGTAGAGTCTGCGACAAGGTAATCTTATAATCTTGGAAGCAGTGGATTTGAATGGTCTCAATGGCTTCTTATCATTCTATTCATCCTTATGTGTTTCTCCGCCTTATTTCTTTCAGTGTTCTCAGATACATTCCATCTTTTCATTTTGTCTTATAAATGCTCAATAGCACCAGTTTTTAAAGAACTACTTTATCTATACTTTTTGCATGGACTTAAATGCACCTCCTAATCAGTCCAGGTACGTAAGAAATAGGAGCAGGAGTAGGCCATACGGCCCCTCGAGCCTGCTCCGCCATTCAATAAGATCATGGTTGAACCTCTACATCAACTCCACTTTCCCACCCTATCCCCATATCCGTTGATTCCCTTAGTGCCCAAGAATTTATCGATCTCAGTCTTGAATATACTCAACGACTGAGCATCCACAGCCCTCTGGAGTAGAGAATTCCAAAGATTCACCACCCTCTGAGTGAAGAAATTTCTCCTCATCTCAGTCCTAAATGGCTGGCCTCTTATCCTGAGACTGTGACACCTGGTTCTAGACTCCCCAGCCAGGGGAAACAGCCTCTCAGCATCTACCCTGTCAAGCCCTCTAAGAATTTTATACATTTCAATGAGATCACCTCTCATTCTTCTAAACTCCAGAGAATATAGGCCCATTCTACTCAATCTTGCCTCATAGGACAGCCCTCTCATCCCAGGAATCAATCTAATGAACCTTCGTTGCACCCCCTCTAAGTTTATCCTTCCTTAAGTAAGGAGAACAAAACTGTGCACAGTACTCCAGGTGCTGTCTCACCAAAGCCCTTTATAATTGCAGCAAGACATCCTTACTCTTATACTCCAACCCCCTTGCAACAAAGGCTAACATACCATTTGCCTTCCTAACTGATTGCTGTACCCGCATGTTAACTTTCTGTGATTCGTGTACAAGGACACCCAAATCTGTACAAGTAAGGACAAACTGTCATTTTTATAATTTAAAACGTATAATTAAAAAAAGCTTCCAGTTTCCACCATATTGATTTGCTTTCTACTCTCTTAACTTTAAGGGATTGCATTTATCCTTTTATACCTTGAATGGAATAGTTATTTCTTACTATGCATCATCCTTTCTTTTCCAAATATTACTTACTGCATCTCCTAATATCCCTTGCAATTTACTTTTTTCCAGTCTTTGCTTTACATATTTTCCATTCTTCCTCACTCCCTGTTGACATAACTAATTTAGAAACATTTCATTATTTTCTATTGTGCTATTTGAATTCCCTGTAATAAAATAACAATTAAAATGTAATAAAATAAAAATCTCTTCTACACTGGTAGTGCGGGGCTTTAATTTAACAGTGCTAGATGCATGCACATGATCTTATCAAACTGAAGACACCCTGGAAGGTTCAAAAAACATCAAAAAAGTGTGTGTTTATTCATCTTACCAGTAGATTGACGAGAAGATGCAAACACAATTGGTTGCTGTTTTTTTAATTATACCACGAAGATTTGGTTACTTGCTTTTTGGTTTTCTATTTTTCGTATTAAATATGCTAATTATTTATTCATACATTTCTCTCCCCCATGATTGGAGCCCATTAAGGTCTCTGTAATTGAGCTCAACTGTTGTCACTTTACATTTGTGGAATCACAAATTTCCAGAAGGCCAGGCAGGTCTGTCGGTGTTACTAATTTGTTGCAGCAGTGTGCGCAGCATAGCTTGCATTTAATTGTTCCAATCTATTTGAGTTAATGCTGCCATCACATGAATGAAGACAGTCAGTAGCGCTATCTGTATTGCGGGATTCAGTATAGTATTGTACTGGCTATGCTGGGTAGTGATATGACTGGGGAACTATGTATCACATTTGATGATTGTATTAGCTGTAACTGTAAAGATGGAAGAAAGCTGTATGCTGCACATAGTAATCGTTTGCGCCCTGGATGCAGGAAAGGCCAGGCAGTAATTTTACGAACTGAATGGATTGCCTGCTGCAGAGTAATTGTGCGTCCTGGATAAAGCAAAGGTTTTTGCAGTAATTGTATACCCTGGATGGATTGCCTATGTTATAGTAATTGTTTACCCTGAAGTAAGAAAGCAGGAACATGAGGGTTAAGTTGTCCCACTAGGGTTCCCAGATCTGGTGTATAGTGAAGCGTATGGAATAGATGGAGCACCAGCTTAGTCTGCATGTGACTGGCCTTAGAGGTGACGATGAGAAAATAATTGGTCATGATAAATATAGAACTAGAATCATAGAAAGTTACAGCACGGAAGGAGGCCATTTCGGCCCATCGTGTCCACGCCGTCCAACAAAGAGCTATCCGGCCTAATCCCACTTCCCAGCTCTTGGTCCGTAGCCCTGCAGGTTAGAGCATCCCAAGTGCACATCCAAATACTTTTTAAATGTGGTTAGGGTTCCTGCCTCTACCACCCTTTCAGGCAGTGAGTTCCAGACCCCCACAACCCTCTGGGTGAAGAAATTTCCCCTCAAATCCCCTCTAAACCTTCCACCAATTACTTTAAATCTGTGCCCCCTGGTTTTTGACCCCTCTGCTAAGGGAAATAGGTCCTTTCTATCCATTTTATCGATGCCCCTCATAATTTTATACACCTCAATAAGGTCTCCCCTCAGCCTCCTCTGTTCCAAGGAAAACAGACCCAGCCTATCCAGTCTTTCCTCACAGCTAAGATTCTCTACTCCCGGCAACATCCTTGTAAATCTCCTCTGTACCCTCTCTAGTGCAATCACATCTTTCCTGTAATGTGGTGATCAGAACTGCACGCAGTACTCTAGCTGAGGCCTAACTAGTGTTTTATACAGTTGAAGCATAACCCCCCTGCTCTTGTATTCTATGCCACGACTAATAAAGGCAAGCATTCCGTATGCCTTCTTAACCACCTTATCTACTTGGCCTGCTACCTTCAGGGATCTGTGGACTTGCACTCCAAGGTCCCTTTGTTCCTCTACACTACTCAGTGTCCTACCATTTAATGTGTATTCCCTTTCCTTGTTAGCCCTCCCCAAATGCATTACCTCACACTTCTCCGGATTGAATTCCACTTGCCACTGTTCTGCCCACCTGACCAATTTATTGATATCGTCCGGCAGTCTACAGCTTCCTTCTTCAGTATCAACCACACAGCCGATTTTAGTATCAGCTACAAACTTCTTAATCATATCCCTTTTTCAAGTCAAGATCTAAAGCTCATATATAAAGGCAGATTGCATACAGTCCCATCATCATCTGTGTAGTAATGCAGAATAAAGTCTGACAAATCCCAGAAGTAAATCCATATATAACACTACACTAGCACAGCAGGTCAGGAGAAAATAGGAACAAATAATGCTGCCTTAAAAACAAATGTAATAAGTCTGCACTTCCTAAAATAAAAACATATTCTTCTTCTTAGTTATTGGGATGGTAAACAACCACAGTGTTCCCCTTGTCTTTATATGTAATATAACTGCAATAGATGGCGGGAAAACTATTGGAAAAAGTTCTGAGGGACAGGATGGGCTGGATTTTCCAAGCCCCGAGGAGGCGGGCATGGAGGCGGGGCAGCCGGTAAACTCAGAGAAAGTGGGGGCGGATGGCAAACCCGCCCCCATCCCGCCTCCGTGCCCTTTTGCCAGGAGGCGGGAACATGTGCAGTTTCGGGTCCCGTCTCCTGGAGGCGGGAAAGGCATTTAATCCTTTTAACTGCCTGTTAACAGGTAGTTAACAGGCGGAAAAAAGGATTAGTGCCATTTTACCTTCACAGGTGAAGGCTTCCCGACCTCGGAGAACCCCGCCGGGTTGGAGGAGACGTGGAGGAGGTCTGCGGGGGTCGGAGGCACCTGGAAGTAAGGTGTAGAGGTGAGTGATGGGTGCAAGTGTGGAGTGGTAAGTATATAAGGTGAGTGATAAGTTTAAAAAAGTGTTCACTTACCTTGTTTTCTTCCTACAGCCTTTAGCAGTGCTGGATCGGGAGAGCCGACATCCTGCTTGTCAATTTCACAGACTGGCTGTTGGAACCTCCGAACCAACAGCCATGTGAAATTTACAAATTTGAAAGGTTTGATGAGTCCGCAACACAAGGACTCATCAAACTAAAGAGAATGTCAGTGTTTGACAGCTTCACAGAGCTGTCAAATGCTGACATTTCTTCTTTCAAGAAGTCTTGACAGATAGCACGTCAGATGTTGACGTGATCTGTCAGTGACTTCCTCCCTAATTGGCCTGCTGAGCCCGCAGGGCAGGCTTAACAAGCTCAATCAGGGGAAAATTCCTCTGGTTGGTCAGGCGAGGATGGAGGCGGGACATTGACACGCCAAGCAGCTGTCCCACCTCCAACTCGCCTCCATTCACAAAATCCAGCCCGATAAATCTTCATTTAGAAAGACACGGATTAATCAAGGACAGTCAGCATGGATTTGTTATGGGAAGGTTGTGTCTGACTAACTTGATTGAATTTTTTGAAGAGGTAACAATGAGTGTTGTGCGTTTGATGTAGTCTATATGGATTTTAGCAAGGCTTTTGATAAGGTCCCACATGGCAGACTGGTCACGAAAGTGAAAGCCCATGGGATCCAGGGCAAAGTGCCAAGTTGGATCCAAAATTGGCTCAGAGGCAGGAAGCAAAGGGTAATGGTTGATCGGTGTTTTTGTGACTGGAAGGCTGTTTCCAGTGGGGTTGCGCAGGGCTCAGTAATAGGTCCCTTGCTTTTTGTGGTATATATCAATGATTTAGACTTGAATATAGGGGGTATGATTAAGAAGTTTGCAGATGATACTAAAATCGGCTGTGTGGTTGATAATGGAGAAGAAAGCTGAAGACTGCAGAAGATATCAATGAACTGGTCAGGTGGGCAGAACAGTGGCAAATGGAATTCAATCCAGAGAAGTGTGAGGTAATGCATTTGGGGAGGGCTAACAAGGCAAGGGAATACACAATAAATGGTAGAACACTGAGAAGTGTAGAGGAACAAAGAGACCTTGGAGTACAGGTCCACAGATCCCTGAAGGTAGCAGGCCAAGTAGATAAGGTGGTTAAGAAGGCATACGGAATACTTGCCTTTATTAGCCGAGGCATAATAATACAAGAGCAGGGAGGTTATGCTTGAACTGAATAAAACACTATTTAGGCCACAGCTAGAGTACTGCGTGCAGTTCTGATCACCACATTACAGGAAAGATGTGATTGCACTAGAGAGGGTACAGAGGAGATTTACGAGGATGTTACCTGGACTGGAGAATTTTAGCTATGAGGAAAGAAAGATAGGCTGGGTTTGTTTTCTTTGGAACAGAGGAGGCTGAGGGGAGACCTAATTGAGGTGTATAAAATTATGAGGGGCCTAGGTAGAGTGGATAGGAAGGACCTATTTCCCTTAGCAGAGGGGTCAACAACCAGGGGGCATAGATTTGAAGTAATTGGTAGGAGGTTTAGAGGGGATTTGAGGGGAAATTTCTTCACCCAGAGGGTGGTGGGGGTCTGGAACTCACTGCCTGAAAGGGTGGTAGAGGCAGAAACCCTCACCACATTTAAAAAGTGCTTGGATGTGCAATTGAAGTGCCGTAACCTACAGGGCTACGGACCAAGAGCTGGAAAGTGGGATTAGGGTGGATAGCTCTTTGTCGGCCGGCGTGGACACGATGGGCCGAAATGGCCTCCTTCTGTGCTGGAAATTTTAATGATTCTATGATACATTATTGGCTCATTGAAGTGGGTGCATACTGCAACAATAGAAGGGTTCATTGTTTACCCTGATGCAACATTATCCTAGGTAGCTTGCAAATAAGTCAAGTTTCAGTTCACTAGGAAGCCGAGGATTGCCTATGGAAGCTAGGTTTTGTGGTGATCCTGATTAAAATTATTGGGTAGTAGCCTGAATTGTAATAGCAAGTACCTTGTTGCAATAAACATTGGCCAGATTGAGGTGGGAGAGAGGTTAGCAATGCAAATGAAAATTCAAACCTCCCCACTAAACAAAAATCTATACTCGGCCAAGAACCAATATGAAATTATGTAAAAATACATGAAAATTACACATAGCATCAGGCCGTTCAGCCCAACCACTCTATGTTGGTGTTTATCCTCCACACAGGCCGTAGTCCTAATCGCACGTGCCCTGTTTGTTTGCATATCCCTTTATCCTCCTAGCCTTCAGCCACCTATCTGACCTATTTGTAAACGTTGACGTGTTTTCTTGAACAAAAGCACTGAGGCAAATAAAGAAATGCCAGTTAGGAAGAAGCTTCCCACCAAATACACAGACACATTCTTCCTCATGCATGAAATTTATTGCACAAAATAAATATAGAAATTTCCCTATTGGTTAAAAGGGGCCCTATTAAAATAGATCTATTGGTCCCATAATTTCATTTGACCTCTTCTTGTGGTGAATTGCCTGGCTTCCACTTACCAACCACGGTATGATTGAAATCAGGACTTCACTGTATAGGGAATCACAAACACTTCTCATGCCTCATCACCCAGAAGTGCAGCACATTGGAATATTCATGAAATTTGCCATCAAACAAGACTCTGTTGTGGATTGTGTGCTTGACAAAAGGAGAGAAGGGAATAATTGTTCTCTTGGGGCAGCAGAACTGGGCTTTATTTCCATCACTGGTGCATCGTGACATTGTTGTGCACAAGTGCCACAATGATATTGGGAATGTGAATTATATATCCATGTTACGTAAGTACTTTGTGGATTTGTTAAAATAGCTGTAAAGACCCCCCACAGGGGTTTTACAAAGGTGACACTGCTGTTTAAACTTTCATGCACTGACTTTGGATTTATTATGAAATAATTATCTTCAAAGTTTACAGGCTACATAGTAAAAAAATATAAAAATCCAACTAATTGGGAAGCAGTGGCTTCATCGGAGCCCTGCATGGGTAGAATGGCAAAGCAGGATAATTAATATATTATTTATTAAGACTATTTGTTTCTGAAATGCTTATGAATCAATCTATATAGTTTAAACAGATAGTTATAAAGAACATATTTAAAATAACTATTGAACAATCGTAATTCAACACTTAAATCTGGGTCCTGAAAAATGAAAACCTAATTAGGTATAATTTTCTTGAGTTTATGGGATTACACAGCAAGGATTTGCATGATTGCTTTGACAGCCAAGCTCAATTGTCCTTAAGTATTGCAGAATTTTGGTGCAAAATTTAAAATAATATTTACAGTTTTATTCTGAGAAATAGTCAGAACATATATTTTTTATTCTTTATTAAACTACAGTTCAAATGGATTTTATTTTTACTTCAGTCTCGATGGATACAAAAGTGACAACCGAACAGTTATGACCTAATTTGAAGCTGTGGTTATTAAAGTGAATCACTGTTCATTAGGAGAAGGAAAACACCCACAAATAATCCAATCTTTTGGCATTTGCGACTCCATATCAAGCTATCAAACATTTTTTTTTCACATTATGCTTAATCTTTGTGAGTTTTTTTGTTCATTAAAGCAGAGATGAGAAATCTTCTGTGTTTTTTTATACTGTGTCATCCTCAGACACTCCTAGATCTTGAATTTCATGCACAGATGCAGAGGAAGCCTTTTCTGCGCTCTTCCCTCTCAATTTTAATGGTCCGGAATTTGCGGTTAGCGGTTAACCAAAGGTGGTCGCCGCTGGCCCCCGTAGAAAGCTGCCCACAGAGACCTCGCGATCGCTGTGGCGAGACGTTCGCCTTTTTTCGACGTTCAAGTGATTTCAGCGCTGTGTAATGGGAATCCCTAGTGCGATGCTGCTGTGACATCAACAAACTATCTAAGCAGCCAATCACATTGTAGAATTCTCACAGACAGGAAACCAGGAAATGAGAAGCTGCTTTTATCTGCACTTTAAAAAAATGTCAAGCAGTGTGAAACAAAGATTGGGACTGTCAGATGGGGATAAGGTAGAACCTGAAATATCATGAACAAACCTTTAAAAAATTAGTTTTCAGGGCCAGAACGGTTTTTTATCAGTCAATACATTGTTAAAACCCCAATTACACCTATTCCAACAAGGCTTAACATTTGATGGGATATTTAACAGCGATATTACCGCCCAAGTTTTCATCAGTTTCACTGATTTCACTGATTACATTGATTGTTGGCTATGGTGGGGGGGTTGCACAGCTCAGCCTGTGTCGGAGCAGTTGCGGTCAGTTTCACAAGGGTAATAGCGTCGAACATTGTATCAGCCACCTTTGAGCCATATCTGATTTAGGGTGTATTTACATTACAAATTTGGCATCAGTGCAAAGTGGCTTTTGCTATGCATTAGCACTAAACTTGTGCAGTGTAAATGAAGAATTAAAGTCCAACCTGACTCTGGAGTGAAGCAAAGCAGTTTTGCACTGATGCTATACTTGTAGTGTAAAATGTACCTTAAGATTGTCAAATTTGTTCTAAATTATGGGCACCTTAGGGCAATGAACTCATAATGCTCTAGATATTGGGTTGAGACTAGACAAACTTATTCTATATTGGACCACTAACCTGAGAGAAAGGGGAGACTTTGTCACTGTCAATCTGGGTTAGGTTCGAACTCGGTTCCGAGACCAGAAATGACAGTGTGCAAGACTACTGTGCATTAACTCTGAAATGTTAAATGCTACATCTAAATAAGTTTGCTACTGAAATGTTCTTGAAAGAAAATCATAGGCCTAGAAATTGGGAAACGCTGGAAACCTGTCGCTAACATTGACGGTGAAGGATAACGGCGGCCGGCAGAGAGAGCGCAGGCAGTACCGGCATTTTGGTACTGCCCGCTCATTAACATCAGCGTGGCGGTGATTTTCTAGTGTAACGCGCTCTTTGCAGCGTTAATCTCAGAAGGAGGGCAAAGGTCATCTCTGTCTCCCACTTGCAGTGTAGGGGAACAGGGAAGAAAGGAGCAACCCGAACAGTTGCCGTATGTGCTCCAATGATATTAGCTGGCACCCGATGTTTGTCGATTTTTTTTATTTGTTTATGATATGAATGCAGATAAAAGAGATCTTATCACAGATCATCTTCAATTGTTGCAATGGAGTTCACCCATTGATTGACTGGTAAAAGTCGATTCGCATTGCATAATTCATGAAGGCTCAATAATTACATGAAATTATTCTTAGATAATACATATCCTGGAACATATAATGCTGGCTCATTACATATATTTCTCCATATAAACGAGTAACTGAAATGTCTATAGTCCCTGTTGTATTGCAAAGACTGAGAGGTGCATGACTGCAAATGTAGTTCTCAACAGTGAATCCTGTGGTGTCCACTCATTTATTAAAGGGTTTATGAAAAATACGTGTATAAGTATCTAATCTGGGAACAGGTCCGGTAGAGTCTCATCATTAGGTTTAGTTATTCTTCTGTGCCTAATGGAGACCATTGATTATCTGGCCCTATCCATCTGAAATCCAACTGTGAGTCTTGTCATAGCCTGAATCCAGCACCACAGGTTGCGAATGTATTGCGATCATGTTTGGTTTTCAGTTTAGGCAGATGGAATTATACTATTGACCTGTATCAATAAATGGAATAACATTTAATTACCAAGAGCTGCATCAACAGAAGTAGATGTGAATTTCATTGCGAGTGTTATGGTTTTTTTTTGGACGTTGAACAACTGCTACTGTTTAGGTTCAGTTGTTGAGTGGAGTATTGATAGGAAATGGGTGTGTTTTTGTTGAGGGGTGAAATTATTTACTGACCTACAAACACTGTAGGCCTCCTGGAAAGCTGCCAGAAAATGCACCCGCCCCCCAACCCCCGCCACTGACGGGTAAAAAATTAAAGCTTAAAAGAAGAACCTTGGCAAAGGAGGCGTTTGAAGTTCCAGCATCCATCTGAGGTGTTTTCCACTTGTCAGCGTCCACCCTCATAAGTCCTGCCAGACTCCTCACGGCCGTTAACGCTGCTGAAAGACCTCTTAGCGGCAGCACTCACTGGCGTGATTTAGCGCGGGAGGCAATGCGAGCGGACAACACCAAAACGGATGAGCTGATGTCAACTCAGCGTTGCACGCCGATTGACGTCACACTCCAAATCATTAAAATACTCTCACCGGTGGCAGGCAACAGCAGCGCTGCTGATCTGCCGAAAATAGCGGCTGCCGCAAGACCCGCCACCAGCTGCGGAAGAGCGCCGGCTGCCGTTTTTTCGCCATTTCATGGCGGTAACGGGTGGCACAAACCACCCGAATTTCTACGCCTCAGTTTCTTAGGAAGGGAATTAAACCACACCTTTCAGTGACAGTTTTCATAATTATCATTGTGTACTAATAGTGATAGCACTTAAATATTACAGTCACAGGGTGTTGTCCACAAAGAAGTGTCAGAGCTGCATCAACACCATAATTTAACTATTTCCACCAATGCTATTTAGCAGTATACAATGACTGTCAGTCACCATCCATATTGCTGTTACTATGGGTTGAACAAATCTCTAACAAATTATATTTTTGCTGGTGCAAAACTAGTAATGACCCTACAGTGTTACTTTAGAGGCACTGCTTGAGCAATACTGTACTAATTTAGTATACTGCCACTCATTCCTGTTACTGTTTTACATAAGAACATAAGAACATAAGATGTAGGAGCAGGAGTAGGTCATCTGGCCTCTCGAGCCTGCTCCGCCATTCAATAAGATAATGGCTGATCTGATCTTGGCCTCAACTCCACTTCCCTGCCCGCTCCCCCATAACCCTTGACTCCCTTACCGTTCAAAGATCTGTCTATCTCCACCTTAAATATATTCAATGACCCAGCCTCCACAGCTCTCTGGGGAAGAGAATTCCAAAGATTCACAACCCTCTGAGAGAAGAAATTCCTCCTCATTTCCGATTTAAAAGGGTGCCCCCTTATTCTGAAATTATGCCCTCTACTTCTAGATTCCCCCACGAGGGGAAACATCCTCTCTGCATCTACCCTGTCAAGCCCCTTCAGAATCTTATATGTTTCAATAAGATCCTCTCTCATTCTTCTAAACTCCAATGAGTATAGGCCCAACCTGCTCAACCTTTCTTCATAAGACAACCCCTTCATCTCCGGAATCAACCTCGTGAACCTTCTCTGAACTGCCTCCAATGCAAGTATATCCTTCCTTAAATAAGGAGACCAAAACTGTACACAGTTTTGATAGCCACAGTGACACTCATAAAATGGCCTGGTATTGTGGTGGTCTTACATTAATTTGTTGCATAGCAAAAACAACATGCATTTAAATATCACCTTCAATGTAAAAAAAATCCCAATGCTCTTGACAGAGACATCAATAGACAAGAAACTACACTGACCCAAAAGAAGTAGTGGGATGGGGATCAAAAGCTTGGTCAACAAGTATGTGTTAAGGAGGATTTTAAAGAAGGGGAGGGAGATGGAGAGGTGGAGGAGCTTAGAATGGCGATTCCAGTCCACGGCGCCTCGATGGCGGAAGGCACAGTCGCCATTGGTAGGGTGAAGAGATTTTGGAATGCACAGGAGGCCATGGCTGGAGGAACGCAGAGTTCTCTGAGGGTTGTAGGGATTTGAACACTAGGATGAGAATTAAAATTTAAGGCATTGGGGGACCGTGAACCAATGGTCAACAAGGTCAGATGTGATGGGTGAGCGAGGCTTGGTACTTCCAGGAAAAGTCGCAACTCTTTTTGCTATATACAATCTATTCATCTTTCACAAGGTTTTAAAATTATCCAAATTTCAAAACCACTTCCTTTATTGTCCTGAAGAGATTTTGATAGACTGACGGCATCTGTTTGTAGTAACCATAGGGGTGCTTAAGACTCTAGAACCAAAAGCTTCAATAACAGATTTCAGAATAATATCCAAGGTAAATGGTTATTGGTAAGGCTAAATTGAGTAGCAACAGTGAAAATAAATGATCTCAGAAACCTTTGGAAATCACTGAGTGAGAACACTGATTTAATGCACTCTTCAAAGTACAGGAAACTTTCGTTTATCCGGCATCGACGGGACCGGCGTGGTGCCGGTTTATCGAAAGTACCGGATAACAGAGAGTTATATCTACCGAGTCTATTTTTAACAAAGAGACTCCAAGCAGCACAGGAGAATCTACTCCTGCTACTGCAATGTTTCGGACTTGCGCCAGGAGGCCGAGTAGTGGCACTTTTGAAAAGTACCCCTACTGACTAAATCGGCGTTCTCGGACTCGGACTCGGGATCGGCAACATTGCCGGTTATTTGAGAGGATTTTTCGGAGCACTCGGCGTTCGCGGAGACTCGACTGCGACTCGGCAACATTGCCGGTTATTTGAGAGGAGTTTTCGGAGGATGATTTTTGCCGGTTAAGCGAGAATTCCGGATATTTGGGTGCCGGATAAACGAAAGTTTCCTGTACTCTGTTCAATAACAAATAGAGGTGTTGAGTCCATTTTGTTTCCGATATGAATCTAAGTTGGCTGCCATTACATTGTCACTTATGCTTCAATGTACAGCTGGTTTCTGCTATGCATCAAAGCAAAATGGCAACATAACTGCAGAATCTGGTCCTCATTTGATTCGACAATGTACTAAAGCCTGGAGGAGAAGGCCATTTACACCACTCACACTCAACAGTATGACTTTCCTGTGGATGAAGCTGGGCTTAAAAGGTGCTCAGGGGGTCTATTTTCTCAGCTGCCGAGGAAGTAGAGCTCAGTGCATGCGTACAGAGGTACGCAGAGAACCATTTACATTAAATGACAGCCCACAAAATAATTCAAGTGTTGACAACAGCTAACAGTGTCAGACTGGTAGTGAAATTTAGCTGCAGCCTATGTTAGACATGTTTAGTCTCAGTGCATCAATATTCTTCCACAACCATGGTGTACCGAAAGGGACGCTTTCTATGCTATGTGTTTGACCTCAAACATTCATTACTCAGGTGAGGTCAATAACCAGTGCTTTGGAATGGAAGCATAGTACATGAGTACTTGGGAACTACTGAACAACTGACTTTGCTGCATGTGCACAGTGGTATCCCAGAGGCATTAAGTGTTGAGTTCTTTCAGCTGAATTCAAGAATGAATGTTGTAATAATCAAATGGCAGACAGCTAGAGAATCGAGTTAAAATTGACTCAATTATTTTGTGTTTTTCCTACCTACAAGGGTTCTGGCCTTCACATGACTTGGGAAGACAGGTGACTGAAATGTGTATTTATATGGTTAGTATTTTCTGGAGAGATACTCCTGAGACAGTCTTCATGGTATTATGTTGCATATTATTTACAGCACAGAAACAGGCCATTCAGCCCAACAAGTCTATGCTGGAAGAATGGTACTCCCACGCAGTTTTCAATCATCATAATTCAAGGTTTCTGCGATATTTAGAAACTGGAACCTTAGTGGCAATTCTCAGACACATTTTCAATGCTCCTAATTTTCCCCTTTGAAACTTGACTTCTGGCTCTGTTCTGAAAGTATGTACATTTCAAAGAGGAATATAAAATATCAAGATTACAGAAGTTACTGAAGCTGAAGAAAATTATTTTCAAAAGACAAAAAGAGAATAAACCCACAAAGTCAAAACTGAATCACAAAATTAAAAAGACTGAACAGCCAATTCAGGAAGAAATGATAGAATTGAGCCCTGTATTTTTTAAATCTTCCTGCATCAAAAAAAGTAATTGTAAAATTCTGCCGAGTAGCAGCAGAGGAAGCTAAAAGCTTTTAATGTGAAAATCATCCTGAACTTGCAGCTAGAAATGTTAACAAGTCTCCTGTTAAGTTTAATATTATTATGCAAAATTTTACTCTCATTAAAAACTTTTTTCAAAGACCCATTCCTTTCAATTCGAAAGCTTAGCTCAGGTGAAAACAAATCAATGCCTGGTCCTTATATACAGTACATGCATCAGGAGCCTTCAAGCCACCTTACTTTCAAATCACTCTGTGTGATATTTTTTCCAGTTAATGACAAACAAGATCAAGTTGTCTCTAATTTTAAAATAAAAGTTGCTTAAATACACCGCCACCACCAAGCTGATAATAGATATTGGCCCGGATTTTGCAGTAAGAATAACAGTGAGGCTATCAGCGGTCACCGTTATTAAGGAGTAAATCGGACAGCAACTTCCGGTGCCCACACATGTGCAGTTAAGCGCAGAAGTCGGTAAGTTGTGGTCCGATTTGCCCTACTCCGCCACAAGCTTCGCTACACCAGTATCTCAAACACATGGAAGGGCATGAAGTTGCGTTACTTACCCACTAGATACCCACTAAAAAAAGTTAGGGCTTGTCCATTTAAGTGTAAGTGAATTCTTAACACCGTGATAAGTCTTAATTACTACCAAACAACCACTCTGGCACTGAAAATTTACTTTTAAACGTGTGGAGTCTCATTCCTTCAGATTTTAATTATTGTTGGAGATATAAAAAAAATTAAAAATTAGAATAATTTTTAACTTTTTCTTTCTGTCTCTTTTATCTCTCTGTCTCTTAATCCCTTCTTTCTTTCCCCCTCTTTATTTTTCTTTCTGTACATGATTTTGCACAACTAATTCTGGCTCTGCCAGTTCTTGCTCTGATTCTGGATGTGTACAGTGATAAAAGCAAACTAGTAGGATGTTGCATTGTCTATTCCTGGCTCAAACAATAAAATTGTGGGTCATATTTTGATTGCTCACTGCAACTTTACCAATGAAATTTAGATCCTTGGGAATTTCACATTGATTATATAGCCACCCTTCGTCAGCAACATTTAGCAATAATATTTTGAAGAGAACAGAGCATTGATTACTCACCTCAATCTTTCCAAGGCAGTCAGGGAAATTCGGATCTTTGGGAACCTCACATTGGCTTCTGTCTTTTCCCTTTTCTGTTTGACGTCAACATTTTAAAGAAAATATATGAAAGCAGATTAGAATTTTCAGATTGTATACAGTTCAGTTTGCAGAATATAATTGTTAATTCCAGTTTTTAGGTTGCAGTTGGAAATTACTGACCATTAAGTGTATTTGTTTTTATATTTCCCTCCATATTTAAAAGATTTTTGCCTTTCCTCGCCAGCCTCCCTTTTAAGTCCTCCCATGCCTTTACTTCACTATGCTCACTAGACTTATCCCACTGTCTCTCATTGTAACCTTATCCTTTCCAATTACCACAAAGCTGCGGAAATCCTTACTTAGGCTCTTCCCTTTATCCAACAATCTGTGGACTTTTACAGCCAGGCTTGGTATTATCTAATTATTACTTCCTGTGTTACCTCATCTTTTCTTTTACTCTTTTCAGCCTTGGTGATGTCCTGTACTATGAGCCTTCACCTAGATTGCTCAATTAAAAAATAATCTATTCACATCCTCTGCCAATGTAACCAGCCACTAGGAAATGCCCAAGAATGGTTTGAACTGGTGAGCTTTCCAGTGATGATGCTCCTAACTCCTATTAAAAATGTTCTCCTCAACCCCTGTTATGGTCCCAGATCTTCTGCGTACATCGACTTGCTCTGCAACTAAGTAATTTACTCGAGGGATTTACCAGAATTATTGTATGTTCAAGATTAGTTCTATAACCCAAAAGGCAATAATTTACCTTATAGCCTGAAAAATGTAATTAGTATTTGGGTTAATAAATTGCAAAAATAGAAAGCATTTCCTCTAATAGTACATAGGCTATAGACTGTACCAATGGAGGTCAATGACCAATAGAGTTTGCTCTAAAGTGTGCTGACAGGATACACAGGGCTCGATTTTGCCAGTGTGGGCGGGCTGGGGCGTGTCAGGTGGGATTCGTGTCAGGACCCCGACTCCGAAGTGAAGTATTGAAAAATTGCGATTTTCCCCTAATTAGGCAATCGATTTCCAGCGTGTGGCAACCACTGGCCCAATGAGTCTTTTCATACAGAAAGTCGCCTCTGATGACATCATCAATGCTGCTGGATTTAAGGCCTGCAAGCAGCCTTGCTTCTTCTGGAGACTGCAAACGCTTTGGAAATTGTATGATGGAGTTCATTTACTGACCATGTCCACCAGCAAGCAAAAGTGTGCACCTCACTTTGATGAGCCCTCCCTCCAAGCTCTGGTGCAGGGAGCAAGATCTAATAAGGAGGTGCTCTTCCCTTCCTCAGGGAGAAAAAAGCCACCCCAGCAGACTAAAGCTGTGTGGCTGCAAGTGGCCGAGGAGGTCAACTCCATATCAATGAGCTGCAGAACCTGGCTGCAATGCAGGAAGAGGTTTCATGACCTTTTCCGCACAGGAAAAGTGAGTATGACTTTCCCATCACCCTCAATCTGATCCCCATCGCCTCTCCTCACCAGCACTCTGCTTTGCCAACCTCCTCCTCCACATCCCACTTGACACTTACATGCCTGCATCCTTACCCATTCCCTCTCTCTCTATGGTCACATTCACTTAACTATTTGACCATGCAGCCCTCACACTCTCTATCACTGTGATGCAATGACAACAACTTACAACACACAGGGAGGGTCCTTTGTCTCCTTCTAAGCATCTATGCTATGGATTCTCCACACTCATTCCTTCATTCTCACTCAAACTCCACTTGTGTCCCTCATTGCAGGAAAAGAGAGCCCACAATAAGAGGGAAAGAACCATGACAGGAAGAGGGTCACCCTCAGTAGCCCAGCTCACTGCCTGGGAGGAGACGGCACTGGAAATCGGCGGGATTGAGAAGGATTCCCAAGTGGGGGACGGACAGACGGGCGCATCACAGCAAGCTGGTGACAGAATAGTTTGGCATCTCTCTCATTGACATTGCATGAGTCACTGATAATGAATCTGATGCTCTAACAGATTGACTTATGATCATCTGCACTATTCAATGTGCATGTAACCTTGACCTCACATCTCTAACTCTTTCCTTTACTCCCCCACAGGACCATCGAAAGCCCCCGTCCCCACTGTCCAGGAGGAAGAGCCTGAGCTTCCAGATTCCTCAGAGGAAGCTGCAACCTCTGAGGGCGCAGCGTCAGCAGAATTCAGCGCACCCAGCACCAGCGCAGACACTCACGCCTCGGTGGGACCTTCGCGAGATAGAGTAGTGTTCGCACCTGGTGTATCACAGCTCACAAGGGAGCATCAGCAGATGGTGGAGACAGGGTCAGCAGTGGAGAGTCCTTGTCGGAGGGCACAGGACTCTGCCAGCTCGGCTCAGCTGCATGTCAACCCTGTGCCTCCGGGTCCATCCAGAAGGAGAGCGGTGCTGGAACTCCAGGAACAGGTGCCGGAGTCTCTGGCAGGTTTTGTCTCCAGGGTCGCTGTGAGTGTGGAGTGAATGGAGGAGTCAATCACGATCATGAGCAGAGCCTTTGTGGAGGCATTGGCGCATGAATGCATCACTGCGGAAAGGATGGCAACCTCCGTGGAATGGATGGCTAACTCCATGGTAAGGCTGGCTACCATAGAGGAGAGGATGGCTACAGTAGAGGAGAGGATGGCTACATGGAGGATCTTAGTCGCCAGGGTATGGAAAACATGATCATTGTTCAGATTAGAATGACATCTCTTGAGGAGCGATGGTCAGCTATTGAGCATACAAACCAGACCTTCATGGAAGTCCTCTGGAGTAGGACTTCCAGTGCAGAAACGGGTCCTCATGGCCCCCCTGAAGTGCAGCAAGGTGCTGTCAAGCCACTTGCTAGCTCTGAAGTGGGGCTGACCCATGAGAGGGATGTTGGTGGCAGAGAAGAAGGAAGTGGGGGCTCCTCTCCAAGCGCTCACACGACCATGCCACTGCAGAGCCCTTGGTCAGAGCCCCACAAGAGTCCTCAACCAACTGAGATGGGCGTCTCAGCCCCTGCACAGCTGCAGGAGCAGCAGACTGTTGGCGAGCCCGCACAGGTTCGCCACCCCAGAGGACGCCCACCAAAGGCGTCGAGACAGGAGCAGCAAGAAAGTGAGCAAGGGGCCTCCACTTCTGCAGAAGCCACAGGGGAAGCACCACGTAGGAGCACGCATAAGAGGAAGATAAAGCACAAGTAGTCACAAGGGTAGTCACTTGGGTGCTCTGATGTTTTGTATTTGGACCAGCCATCATTGTCATTGTATTATAAACAGATTTGATGGCAAACTGTTGAAGTTGTGGCCTGTGTCATTTTGCAAATGGGACTTTCACATTGAGGGCTTAGGGTGCCTTGCAATTGTCAGTATGGTGGTCAGAGTGATAGGAATCCGTAGGTTCTTGTCCATTGTCGATGCTCTGGTAAGAAGGTGCGAGACAAAAGTGTTTGATTGTGCAGGCTCACCAAATCTGGCCAAGATGAGTGCGTCCCTTGCATCCCGGGCAGCAATGTTGTCGCGCGCTGGCGCCTTCTGGCTTGTGCAGCTTCAGGTGGGTGACTAGCAGCTTGGCGCTCCTGTTGATGCTCCTGCTGTTGGTGCAGCTGTTGTTCATGGTTCTGCTGCTGCCGCAGCTGGTCTTTGTCCGAATCTGATGTCCAGGAGGAAAGGAATTAAATGGTCGCCATGCTTCTGGTATATGCCTCAGTTGAGGAAGTGCTCAGTCAAGGTGGGGAGAGGGGTTTCCCAGGAGGTCACACTGGAGATGGGTGTCAGGCTCCAAACTTCCACAACAATGAGTAGGCCTGCTAAAAGCTCACTCAGACCTGAGACAACAAAGTTCTGCCACCTGCCAATGATCATCGGTGAAAACTCCTTTGTAATGGTGGAGCTGCAGCTGTTAGTAAGCAATCCAATTGTGAGGCCGCCAGCATAACTGGCGTGTTCCAGAGGAGGCGTGTAGGATGGGGGGAATGTCTAAAAATCGGAAAGACCTCTCAAAATGGGATAATAGAGGCAATTAAGTGGTTGTTAAGGGCCTTAAGGGCCTATCCCGCCTCTTGGAGGTGGGATGGAAAGGGGTTCAGAAAACACGCATGTGGGAAAATTGCTCGGAGGTGGGATGGAGGCGGGATCGGGCCCGCCTGCCATTTTTTGCGATTTGACCACCTCGCATGCCTCCAAACCCGCCTCCTCGTGCTTGGCAAAATCGAGCCCGCAATGTCAATTAAGCAAGCAGTAGGGGAAAACACTCACACATGTGATGGCTCCTCGCCAATGGTATTTAAGGTTTCAGCTATAGGTTCTGCTAATGGCCAAGAGGCAAATCAAATTTGGGCAATAGTTCTTCCAGTTCTGATGAAGGGTCATCGACCTGAAACGTTAGCTCTGTTTCTCTCTCCACAGATACTGCCTGACCGGCTGAGTGTTTTCCAGCCATTTTTTTTTTCATATTTTCTACATCCACAGTATTTTGGTTTTGTTTGAGCAATAGATTGTTCATTTTAAAGTTAATGATCATCCCATTAATTAACTTTATAAAAAAAAAATCATGTTTTGCAGGTATTGGACCATTAAAGAAAGAACATGGGGCAGATTTTCCGCTTTGGGTGCAATCGGCTATTCCGGCACAAATTGCACCCAAAATTACAACCGTTGCAAAAAACATTCCCCCCCCCGCCCCCGAGTGACCGCTCAAATTCATTTGCATATCACCAAACGCAAAATCTGCCATTAACCAGTGCAATCGGGCAGCATTTTAAAACATAACGGGGGGGGGACATTGGCTCGCGCCCCCTTTGGGCCGATAAATTCGCTGGGGCGCTACATTTAGCGTCCCGAAGAAGTTAGCACCCCCACGCCCGCAATTCAATGGTTGCGCCCCAAGCAGGAGGCGGGGTGCTACTGGAAGCGCTCCCCCTCCCTCTTGGGGCCCACCCATTGAATATTGCGGCGCTACGTGCAATAGCGCCACGCGTACCGGCACGTAACACCGCGGTACTGCAGGCCTCCCTCCCCTCATTAAAGGGGAAGGGCCTAGCGCAGCGCGCACCGGGGCCCTGATGGACCACCGGGGAGCAGGGTGCCGGCAAAAGAGCCCGGCCTTCAAGAGGAGTGCCGGGCTGACGGATCGTGGCCGGCACCCCGCAGGAGGAGACCAGAGGGGGCAGGTGCTGGTAGGCGGCCCAAAAAAAATGGCCGCCCGGCACCTGCCCTTTAATTATCACCGCCCCGGCGGCAAAAACGCCCCCCAGACCCTGTTGGACATATCATCCGGTGGTAGGTCAGAGGGCGCAAGCCAAGTTTGCGGCCTGGGCGCGAGCAGGGCGCTGCATGCGGCGATTACATCATTGCCGGAGGCGCAACACCACGGGACACTACCGGCTGCCGCTGCTGCTGCTAACCTCCCGCTGAATTTCGTGGGAGGTGTTAGTGGCGCCGTGCCCGGGCGCTAGTTGCTTTGTGCCCCGTTAGTGCCCCCTTGAGGCGCAAAGCAACCAAAATCTTCCCCCAACTTGTTTTCTAAATTTTGCTTCACAAAATATTCCGTGATATATTTAAGAGTGGTAACTTGGTAAAGTTTGATTAATACAGCTGAAAATGGGTTTATCACAAAAATTAAGCATTTAAAATCACAGTCTCAATCTACCACCTATGAGTAACCTGATTTTAAATGACTGAAAATTACTTTTAAAAGATATACAAAACTATTTTCTAGTAAGATTGTGGTACAGTAGTGAGTTCCTTAGTAAATTTTTTTTTTAAATCATTCAAAACGTGCCTATTAGTGTCCTTGCGCCCAAAAGTTCCAGCTTAATTTTTGGAGCCTCCTCAAAGGCCTGAAAAGGAGTACCGTTAGAGGAAACTCCCAATGGTGATTAAATCACCCCGGGGACGTGCCATGCTTCTAGTGCAATCTTTTTAAAACTAGCGCAAAAGATCGCGGAAACTCGAGTTAGGCTGAATGCAATTTGTACTTAAAATTCCGTGATCTTTTGCACTGGTTACACCTACATTGGGGAGATTTGCGCCAAAAAAAATCAGTGCAATCGAGCAGAAACTCCAGACCCTTGTATTTATACTCTGTTCTGCTGATTGCCATGTAGAAGCTGTTGTAGTTTATTCAAATTCATACAGTCATAGACATTCTAGTGAGAAAGGATGCCATTTGGTCCTGAGCTAGTGCCAGCTCCAAATTTGGCACTATCTACCATAATCCCTGCTCTTTTCCTGTACCCTTTAATATTTTTTCGTTCCCTCAGTTATCTCATACATTTGGCAGTATTTTTGTTATTCTCCTAATTAAATACAGAGAAGTGGGTAGTGAGCAGAAATAAGTCTTTCACAGACCAGTAACATGCAATATTACATTTTTTTTCTTATTCTGAACAAACTTATGCATTTTTTTTTTTAGTCAGTACACTTTAACTGTTTCACCAGCTGTTTATTTCCAATGAGTAGTCTCCTTTCTATTAGTTCCAGTTACAATTTTGATTGAAAAAATGTTTGAAAAATTCAGTGAGCTCCTCATTGTTTTATTCATAAAACATGACACAGATATAAAGGGTTATTAGTTGCACAAATTAAGAATTTAGTAATCCTAGGAGCATTCTGTTCAAATGTAAATGTTCAGCGGTGGGAATTTGCCCACTTTTCCCCGTTCTAACTCAGAGGCATTGTTCGTTTTTAAATTTTTTTTTATAACAGCACTAATGCTAACACTGATTAACATCAAAAATAATAACCAGGACATAGAGGAAAGCAGATGGGGGACATCCATGTCTGGCCTGTTGCTGGGAAGGAGCTAAGACCACTCCTGAAACTTTCCCAGTCGGTATGGTTTAATACCACAACACTCACACGTGAAGGGTGGCCATTTGGGTACGGTATTAGAGGGCTGTTGGCACCTATGGAACTGTATCTCAGCCAGAGTCAGCACCTTCTGCAAACAAAGGGAGAAAATTAAGAATTTTTTTTTTTTACAAATCAGAGGTAAACTTGCACTGGGAGCATCAGTTCTGAATTTGCAATCTAAGGGGGCGATTTTGCCAGCCCTGGGGAGGTGGGTATGGAGGCGGGACTGCCGGGAAAATGGCAGAATTTGGGGGCGGGTGTCCAACCCGGCCCCAACCTGCCTCCATGCCATCTTGCCAGGAGGCAGGTAGCCATTCCGCGCCTGGTCCCGTCCCCTTGGAGGCGGGTAGGGATTAAAGCCAATTAACTACCTGTTAACAGGTAGTTAACAGGCAGAAAATAGGATTATCCCCATTTTGCCCACACAAGTGCGGGCTTCCCGAAGGCTCCGAACCCCGCCAGAGTCTCGAAGGCGAGTAGTGGGTCTGCGGGGGTCTGCGGGGTCCAAAAGTGTGCTGTGAAGGTAAGTGATGGGTGCAAGTGTGGAGAGGTGAGTATCTGAGGTAAGTGGAAAGTGTTAGAAAAAGTGTACTTACCTTTGTTTCTTCCTGCAGGCTTCAGTCGGTGGGTATGCGGAGAGTCTCGCACCTCCGCGGTAGAGATGACAGATGGCCGTTGCATTCTCCAATGCAGCAACCATCTCATTTCTGCAAAAGAAAGAGGTTTGATGAGGTCTTGAATTAAAGACCTCATCAAACTACAGAGAATGTCAGTGTTTGACAGCTTCACAGAGCTGTCAAACGATGACAATTCATCTGTCAAAAATTTTTGACAGATGAAACGTCATACATTGACGTTCTCTGCAACCGGCTTTCCCTTAATTGGCCTGCTAAGCCCGCTGGGCGGGCTCAACAAGGTCAATCAAGGGAAAATAGCTTGGGTTGGCCAGAAGTTGATGGAGGCGGGACTGAAACCCGACAAGTGGGAGTCCCGCCTCCAAAAGCTCCCCATTGGCAAAATCACCCCCTAAATGTTGAGTTTTTAACTTGCGCACATTTGTGTTTTCACACCTTCTACACAAACTCAGCTAAACCCACTATAGGTGCGATTCAAACTGAATCCACACCATTCTGGGTGCGTACAAAGTCAATGAAAAAAAATGATTACACAATTTTTGCTGGCTATTATTGCCCAATAATCAACTGCAGTTTGTCAGCAAACAAACGTGCAGCTATTAAATCACATCAAAATTGTTAATTCCTCTCATTGTAGATGTTACCACAGGTCAGCTGTTTGAATTCTCAAAGCCATTGAAAGGTGAAACCTGCTGCTGGTAAAAAAAAAGAACTGAAAATGGAACAACAATTAACTATATACTGCAGCTTATCAAAGTAAGTCTTGTGGGAGCAATTTCAAGGCAATAATTCCTAATGAGGTTACTGCCCAGAAACCACTTCCAAATATCTGTTGTCTTCTTCCCTGGAATTTTGTATTTTGCTTCTCTTGCCAATCGAGCCCATTCTTCATCATTCGCACTTTTCAAACAGTGAAATGGTTACAAAGAATTAGAACCCAGCACAATTTAAGCAAAAACGGTGATCATGCCAAATAGTAACCTTGCCCAAGTGTGAAGAGCTGTATAACGGTGCTGGATGCTCAATGTGTGCATAGCCTGCCGCCAAGTAACCTACAAAACAGCATGTATTCTGCATTCTTCCATTACCCTAGAGAGTGTATACATTCTTGTGTAAGTCAATAACAAAATAAAATCATTTGCAAGAGAAACACGGCAACATTCTAATGTTTGTATAGCATTGCTATTGATAGGGGTGCAGTTGTAAGGAAAAAGCAAATGTAAAGGAAACATTTAATTGATTAATCATACACAAATGGTGACAGATAGTTAACCTAGCACTTGCTGGCTAAAAAGTCTTAAGTAAAAGTGAAAGAGTGGTGGAGGCAGACTCAATCTTATCTTTCAAAAGGGAGTTGAACAAGCATCTGAAGGAAACAAAATTGCAGGGCTACGGGGAAAGGGCAGGGGTGTGGGACCAGCTGAGAGTCGGCATGGCTCGTTGGGCCGAATGGCCTTCTTCCATGCTGTAACCATTCTATGATTCTATGATTCTAAAAGGTATTGGAGTACAAAATTGGTTTAAGCTCATTTCGGGCGCAGAATGGGTGCCACGCTCAGAGTGCACGCCCAATCACGTGGACGCAACTAAGGCCCCCAATTGGTCCCCCTGATTAATTAAAGTAGGCGGGCTGACAGCACTAGTTGTGCTGTTGATTGGCAGCTCGTCTAATGGGGGAGGGAGGAATCAATATTGCGCATTGCTGATGCCATTTAAAGGCAGCCTGCACCTCTTAAAGGGGAGGTGCACTTTAACTGCAGGCAACTATAACTGAAGATTGTGGAAAATAACAGGAACAAGAAAAGTTACAAGGTTCCCCTGTTTTTCTGACATTGCATTGGAGGTATTGGTGGAGGAAGTCGACAGGAGGAGGGACATTTTCTATCCACCAGGCGGCAGGAAGATATCATGGCAAGCTGCCTGGCACGAATGGACAGAGGTGGCAGAGCAGATATGTGCGAGATGTATCGCCCCCAGGTCATGGCTGCAATGCAGGGAAAAGTTCAATGATCTCACAAGTCTAGCTAAGGTAAGCCCCCTAACTCATTACTCTCTAATTAGCCTTGTACTACTTGCTGCCCAAGTACTCACAGCCCTTCCCTCCCCCGATTACCAGCACACTCCTGCAATCACTGCAGCACACTTCACTCTACCTCCTTCTGCTCCTACTGCAACACTATGTACCTGCTACTCTGCTCACTATTACTTCCTTCACCTCCTCATAACTCTGCCATCAGTCACACACCTGTGACACTATTCTACACTGATATGCATGTCCTCAAAACTTCTCACTGCTCTAACACTGACACACTCCCATTTTTTTATTCGTTCCTGGGATGTGGGCGTCGCTGGCAAGGCCAGCATTTATTGCCCATCCCTAATTGCCCTTGAGAAGGTGATGGTGAGCCGCCTTCTTGAACTGCTGTAGTCCGTGTGGTGAAGGTACTCCCACAGTGCTTTAAGGGAGGGAGTTCCAGGATTTTGGCCCATCGATGATGAAGGAACAGCAATATATTTCCAAGTCAGAATGGTGTGTAACTTGGAAGGGAATTGGAGGTGGTGGTGTTCCCAAGCCAGTTATCAGTCCAAGCCTGAATGTCGTGCAGGTCTTGCTGCACGCGGGCATGGACTGCTTCATTGTCTGAGGAGTTGCGAATGGATTGAACACTGCAGTAATCAATGAACATCCCCACTTCTGACCTTATAATGGAGGGAAGGTCATTGATGAAGCAGCTGAAGATGGTTGGGCCTAGGACACCATTATTGGCTGAAGACTGGCTTCTGTGATGGTGGGGACCTCAGGAGGAGGCCAAGATGGATCATCCACTCGGCACTTCTGGCTGTAGATGGTTGTAGACGCTTCCGCCTTGTTTTTTGCACTCACGTGCTGGGCTCCGCCATGATAGACGATGGGGTTATTCATGGAGCCTCCTCCTCCCGTTAGATGTTTAATTGTTCACCACCATTCACGACTGGATGTGGCAGGACTGCAGAGCTTTGATCTGATCTGTTGATTGTGGGATCGCTTAGCCTTGTCTATAGCATGCTGCTTCCGCTGTTTAGCATGCATGTAGTCTTGTGTTGCAGCTTCCCCAGGTTGGCACCTCATTTTTAGGTACGCCTGGTGCTGCTCCTGGCATGCTCTTCTACACTCCTCGTTGAATCAGGGTTGGTCCACTGGCTTGATAGCAATGGTAATGTGAGGGGTATTCCGGGCCATGAGTTTACAGATTGTGGTGGAATACAATTCTGCTGCTGCTGATGGCCCACAGCACCTTATGGATGCCCAGTTTTGAACTGCTAGATCTGTTCTAAATCTATCCCATTTAGCACGGTGATAGTGCCACACTACATGATGGAGGGTATCCTCAGTGTGAAGACAGGACTTCGTCTCCAGAATGACTGTGCGGTGGTCACTCCTACCAATACTGTCATATGCAGATGTATCTGCGACAGGTATATTGGTGAGGACAAAGTCAAGTAGGTTTTTCCCTTGTGTTGGTTCTCTCACCACCTGCCGCAGACCCAGTCTGGCAGCTATATCCTTCAGGACTCGGCCAGCTCAGTCAGTTGTTGTGCTACCGAGCCACTCTTGGTGCTGGACATTGAAATCCTCCACCCAGAGTACATTCTGTGCCCTTGCTATCCTCGGTGCTTCTTCCAAGTGGTGTTCAGTGGTGGAGGAGTACAGATTCATCAGCTGAGAGAGGGCAGTATGTGGTAATCAGCAGGAAGTTTCTTTGCCCATGCTTGAACTGAAGCCATGAGACTTAATGGGGTCAGGAGTCAATGTTGAGGACTCCCAGGGCCACTCCCTCCCGACTGTATACCACTGTGCTGCCACCTCTGGTGGATCTGTCCTGCCGGTGGGACAGGACATACCCAGAGATGGTGATGGAGGAGTCTGGGATATTGGCTGAAAGATATGATTCTGTGACTATGTCAGCCTGTTGCTTGACTAGTCTGTGGGACAGCTCTCCCAATTTTGGCACAAGTCCTCAGATGTTAGTGAGGAGGATTTTGCAGGGTTGACTGGGCTGGATGTGCCGTTGTCATGGCCGAAGCCGGTGGCTAGGTCGATGCTGCGTGGTCCGTCCAGTTTTATTCTCATTATTGTTTTTCGCAACATTTTTTCTACAACTGAGTGACTTGCTAGGCCATTTCAGAGGGCAGTTAAGAGTCAACCACATTGCTGTGGGTCTGGAGTCACATATAGGCCAGACCAGGTAAAGACAGCAGATTTCCTTCCCGAAAGGACATTAGTGAACCAGATGGATTTTTAACGTCAATCCGATAGTTTCATGGTCACCATTACTGATACTAGCTTTTTATTCCAGATTTATTTAATTAACTGAATTTAAATTCCTCAGCTGCCACAGTGGGATTTGAACTCAAGTCTCTGGATTATTAATCTAGGCCTCTGGATTATTAATCCAGTAACATAACTACTATGCTACTATACTCTTTCCTGCAGGGCTAGCTTGCACACAATAACAGGAAGAGTGCCACGTATCATCTATGTCATGTCGTCACTTGAAGAACAAGTTGTAGACACCGTGGGCAGGGGGCGTATCTGGCGAGGCTAGAGGACAAGTACTGCAGGGTTTTAAGCCACCTTTGCCTCGTTCCCTTCTTACTTAAGTCTCATCCTTATACACTATGCATGACAAATTGCTGCTGCTTTCAGAAGCCACTCACCGCTTTCTGCTTACCTATGCCACAAAATGCTAACCCTTGTCCCTCCTATTTCAGGTCCAGAAGCTTTACACAGCCCTCAGGGAGCAAAAGAAGAAGAAAAGGGCAGCACTGCAGTACAGGAAGTGTCACTCAACCGTACACTGCAGATACCAGCTCAGAGACTGGCACCTTGCATACTCGAGAGGGTAGGCTAGAAGGGTCTGCATCTGGAGATACACCCAGAATTATTGTACAGGAGTAAGGGCAGGGGGATAGGAAGGCTCTGGAAGCAGCTCACCGGAAGGAAGGCTCACATCCTAGCCCTGCTGAAGAGGGTCCAGATGGAGACGTCAATGGCCCACTACACATAAGAAGACTGATGGCAATCCAGATGGACCTTCTATATGCACTGGCCTGCATGCCAGCAAGCTTGCGCACAATGTCGGAGAGCATGACAAAAACCTGTGTGCACGGCATCAAGACCATGCAGTCAACCATGGAGCGAGTCAACAGCTTTCTGAGCACAGCAGGGGCTCTACAGCGTTGGAGGCTCTGGTGACAGCTCTGATAGCTTCGATGGGACTTAGACTGCTGCAATCTTGGTGACACTGGGTGTCAGCCGTGGCTCAGTGGGTAGCACTCTCGCCTCTGAGTCAGAAGGTTGTGGGTCCAAGTCCCACTCCAGAGACTTCAGCACATAATCTAGGCTGACACTCCAATGCAGTATTGAGGGAGTGCTGCACTGTCAGAGATGCCGTCTTTCAGTTGAGACATTAAACCGAGGCCCCGGCTGCCCTCGCAGGGGGACGTAAAAGATTCCATGGCCCTATTTCAAAGAAGAGACGGGGAGTTCTCCCCGGTGTCCTGGCTAACATTTATCCCTCAACCAACATTATGATAAACAGATTATCTGGTCATTATCGCATTGCTGTTTGTGGGAGCTTGCTGTGTGCAGATTGGCTTCTGCGTTTCCTACATTACAACAGTGACTGCACTTCAAAAGTACTTCATTAATTCTTTCTTTCTTTCCTTCTGGGGTCCAGCCTCTCCCCTGGCTTACAAACCCTGAAGGAGAGTGTGGATAGGGGCTTTGAGGGGCTCCCAGCATTCTGTTCTCACACAGGGCAGTGGGAGTGCTGAGACTCAGCACCCTGAAAGTGGCACAGGCTCCATGGGAGAGGCACTGATTCCCTGCCAGCCTTTCAACCAGTGCCCTTGTTGGTGCCAAACAGCCAGTTGGGCCAGATTGCTCCAGCCGAAGTCATGTCCCAGCAGTCTGCAGCCGGGTTCTCAATGGCCAGGGTTCCTCGAGGTCACCCACCATGACCACCTCAAGTGTCAAGTGCCCTCAGCAGAAGTTCTGCAAGATGTGGTCGCTGGGGAAACGCCTCACACGAGCACTAGAACAGGTAACCGAGCACACAATACAGGCACCAGGGGCTCACACAAGGTGATATGTAGATAGGCATCAGTCATGTAACCATTTGTTAAAGGGAGACTGGAATCTTTTGGAATAGTGAAGTAAAATGTTTTGTTTTGGTATAGCTCTTGGTCTTAGTGATTCAACAGGAACACGCATGAAGTTGTACATTTTTGAGGGCATTGATATGGTGGGTGCCAGGGCTGGGTCAGCTGGAAGGAGGAAGTGTTGATGCTCTGGGGAGGGGAGGGATGGTTCAGAAGAATCTCTCCTAAATAATTTGCTGCTTTGGAGCTCTGGCAGCTCGAAGCACTGCTGGACCTTCCGCTGCAACATCCAGTTCCTCGACTCCTTCTTCATCTTCTTGCTCCACTTCTCCCTCCTCAGGAAGCTACAAGACAACTCCCCTTTGTACTGCAAGATTGTGGAACATGCAACAAACTATTATGAATCTTGACACTCACTCTGGGCTGTATTGAAGCACCGTCCTGAATTGTCCAGACAGTGGGACCATTGTTTCAGGACACCGATGGTTTACTCAATCAGAATCCCTGTTACTGCATGGCTCTCATTATATCAGCTCTCTGAGTCTGTGCCTGGATTCATGAGCCAGTTTGTGTGCTCAGCCTTTGTCCTCCAGGAAGCCAGCCTGCTGCCCAATGGCTTGGGTGGAACAGAGGGGATATTGAGGACTGGTACAGTATGAAAGCCTCATGACTTCTGCCAGTAAACCAGGCATAATTCGCTGCCTGTGGTTACAAACAAGTTAAACACTGAGTGAATGGAAGCCTTTCCTATTGATAAACAGTGCTGGTTCATGATGGGGAGCATGCAGGGCTACGTGCATGCAGTCCATGATACCCTACGTCTGATGAAGTTCAGCAATGTGGGAAAATTCCAGCGCTCTTTCTTACTGCTTGTCAGCCTCCATGGGAAACTAATGAACTGTTGTCACCTGCGAAACAGTGTATCAGTGACTTGCTCACCATGTGCACAGCAAACTGATCAATGTTGCTGATGTCACCAGAAGCAGTTTGGCAGAAGCCAGAGGCATACAAGTTTAGAACCACAGTGACCTTCACCGCCACAGGCAGTGCAGTGCAAGCCCTGGTGTTGGGCTCTAATTCTCGCTTCAGAACTGTAAGGTTCAGGTATGATGTTCTGTTTCTGAATACCTGCATGCTTTAATGCCTGCTGTGTCCTGGTCTCCTTTGACCTTTACTTGCAGCTTGTGCAGCTCTCTGCTATCTTCCTTGCTGCTGCTCCTCCTCCTGATTTGGGAGCCTCAAGGGTAACCCATGTTCAGCAACTGAGAACAAGTTTATCCTGTGTAACAGTTCCTGCCCTCCACAAACTCACTCTGCAAAAGTATCTCACGGACAAACACTTCCCGAAACAGCCAAAAACTTGGTCCTAACTCTAACCCTAGAAGCCTAAAATGACTAACCAGAGACTTACCGTAATGGAAGTGAGGATCCCTCTAAATACCATTTGTGAAGGCTACTTGCCGATTGCTCCCGCCATGATTTGCTCAGTGAGTTGAGGAAGTAATGCATCAGGCATGCACGGATACCAATTTCACAAAAGGGTCCTGATTCAGGTGGTGAACCCTTATTAATATATTTAAATGAGGCCTGCAGTCATTCCAGGCAGTCAGCAGGGACACCTATTGATAGCTGAAACAAAATGGAGTCGCGTGCACTTCCAGCGCCGCAGAATTCAACTTTGCGTCGCCCATTTTAGACCTGGAAAACGTTCAAAACGCATACCAATTTCTACCCCGTTGTCTCTACAGATTCAACAACCATTTAATTCTCTGAATGAAAACTTTATGCTGAAAATCATACAATTTAAATTATTGCTACTGACAATTCCATATTTCCATTAATTTCAGTGAGATTAACCATAGCTGGTTTCACAAAATTCATGGTAAGTATGGAACAAAACAATTTGATTTAATGAGAAAACTTTTACAATTTGACAATATTATCATCTCAGTTCTCTAGACATAGGCTTGCTTGGTACAACCAGCTATTGGAAGGTACTGCAAATTTACATAGAAATGGTTGCTCGGGGTGCTGTGAAAATTTATTTTATGGCATGTAACGTATTTTATATAAAAAAACATATGCATAATGAAAATTGTTGTCTATATTGTACTTGCACTTTGACATGTTTTTATAATTATTCTAAAATAACCGCAACAGAAAAATTGTTGTTTCAATCATTTTTTATGTCCACTTAGTGGTTTAATTTGCATTGGTTAACCGGTTCCCATAAAATTCCTTTGTGTTCTATTCTAATAGAATTGCTAACTTGTTTATTTTAAATGAGTTAATAGTTGTTCAAAAATAGTGCATAATGGAATTTTACAGAAACCTGTTAGCCAGATAACAAGAGCAAATTAAACCTCCAGGTGGGTGCAAAATAGAACTATAATGCATTATAACTGAGAAAAATCACTAAAATAACTGTCCAATATCAGGGCACAATATAACCATCATTTTTATCTTTACCATGTGACTGTTCTGAAAAAACTGTCAAGACTCTAATCGATCCCCAGTGGAAGCTGAAAGTGATAAAGTTTCCTCTAAATCCATGGGGGGAGAAATTCCCCCGAGAGGGCCATTTGGGGTGCTAAGTGAAAAATGTTTGGAAAGTTAGCGTTCAAACATTTGTTATTTTCCCTCTTTTTGCTCCAAGAAGGAAGTGGAGCGCTAAAACAAGCGCTCCACTTGCCTCTTGGAGCGCAAGAGGCGGAGAATGCCCCGATCCGGGGCGAAGTGCTCAGCAGTGCCCCGCGTGGCAGTGCCGCGTTGCAGGGCATTAAAGGGAAGGGCCCCACGCTGCGAGCTCTGCAGGTTTCATTGTAGATTTCAGGGCCACCGGGCAGCGGGAGTTTCTTCTTATTCATTCACGGGATGTGGGCGTCGCCGGCAAAGCCAGCATTTATTGCCCATCCCTAATTACCCTTGAGTGGCTTGCTCGGCCATTTCAGAGGGCAGTTAAGAGTCAACCACATTGCTGTGGGTCTGAAGTCACATATAGGCCAGACCGGGTAAGGACGGCAGATTTCCTTCCCTAAAGGACATTAGTGAACTAGATGAGTTTTTACGACAATCCGATAGTTACATGGTCACCATTACTAAGACTAGCTTTTTATTCCAGATTTAAGCAGTGTGTCGGGCTGAGCGATTACGGCACGGACGCCGTGACCGGTGGCCGAAAATACATTTTTTAAAATTCAGCTTTTTTTTTGGCCAGTCGCCCACCGCGCCTTTAAGTTGCATCCCGCGACCCCTGCAGCAGTCGGTAACATCGCCCAGCGCTGCTGCGGGGCGCGAATGCGAATTGTTCTCCCGAGACGCTACCGAAATCAAAAGCACTTGCACGGTAAACCAAACATTAGAGGCTCTGGCTTGCGGTAAATTCATTTACTTTGCATGAGTTAGTTAGATCTGTTAACCGAATGGAAATCTAAATACTGATATTCATTTGGGAATAAACTGGTGCTGAAAAGTACTTTCTTAATACAGAGGGGAACAGGCCTAAATCTGTACCTTTGGAAACATATACAGTTAGCAGGAAAACTAATCAAGCATCTCACAGCACACCCAAAATCCCCACAGTATTTTAAATTAGATTAAAAGGTATTACTGACAACTCTATGCACAAGTGTAGAATATCAATTCAATGTTATTTAGTTTTTCAGGAAGGTCTAATGGCATATTACCCAACTGGATCAAACTCACTGAACTAATCTCAGCGGTTTACCATCTTTACTTTCATATCCAATAGATTGTAAAGCAGAATATTTCTAATCCACTAACAATCTAGTACAGAGGCACTCAGAGCATGGCCCTCAATTTTAAATCAGTTCACAGCATGCCATTCTTTCTGTGTTCTACATGTAAAGTTCAATAGAAAACTAAGTCACGGTAGGGTACCAGATTTTCTTTTTAGCCCAGTGGCCGTTACTGTGAGCAGGCTTCAGTGAAAAAATTGATTCTCCACTTTCCTTCAATTAGCTGTGAAATGAAACAAGAGCTCTCTGAATCTACTGGTTTTCCAACTGCAATTGAAGCTTTGTTTAGTATGGAAGTGAGTGAGTGGAGCTGGTGTGAATGCTTTGATAATATTTTTCTGCAATTGACAGCTTTTCTAGACATATGGGGTAGATTTTAACTCCAGGAGTGGCAAGGGCAAGCAGCGGGCAAAACCCCATGCCGCTCCTGCCAGCGGGCGGCCCGCTCTATTTCAAGGACCGGGCTTCAATACTACAACAACAACAACTTACATTTATATAGCGCCTTTAACATAGTAAAACATCCCAAGTCGCTGCACAGGAACGTAATCAAACAAAATTTGGCACCGACCCACATAAGGAGATATTAGGGCAGATAACCAAAAGCTTGGTCAAAGAGGTAGGTTTTAAGGAGTGTCTTAAAGGAGGAAAGAGAGGTAGTGAGGTAGAGAGGTTTAGGGAGGGAATTGCAGAGCTTAGGGCCTTGGCAGCTGAAGGCATGGTCGCCAATGATGGAGCGCTTAAAATTGGGGATGCTCAAGAGGCCAGAATTGGGTGAGCACAGATATCTCGGAGGGTTCTAGCGCTAGAGGAGATTAAAGAGATAGTGAGGTGCAAAGCCATGGACGGATTTGAAAACAAGGATGAAAAATTTAAAATTGAGGCATTGCTTAACCGGGGCCAATGTAGGTCAATGAGCACAGCGGTGATGGGTGAACGGGACTTGGTGCGAGTTAGGACACGGGCAGCAGAGTTTTGGATGAACTCAAGATTACGGAGGATAGATAGTGGGAGGCCGGCCAGGATTGCATTGGAATAGTCAAGTCTAGCGGTGACAAAGGCATGGTTGAGGGTTTCAGCAGCAGATGAGCTGAGGCAGGGGCAGAGTCGGGCCATGTTACAGAGGTGGAAATAGGCGGCCTTAGTGATGGAGTGGATATGTGGTTGGAAGCTCATCTCGGGGTCAAATATGAAAGTCTAGTTCAGCCTCAGACAGTTGCCAGGGAGGGGATGGAGTCAATGGCTAGGGAACGGAGTTTGTGGCGGGCTTCGGTCTTCCCAATATTTAGTTGAAGGGAATTTCTCCTTAGCCAGTACTGGATGTGGGACAAGCAGTTTGACAATTTAGAGACAGTGGAGAAAGGTGTCGAGAGAGGTGGTGGTGAGGTAGAACTGGGTGTCGTCAGCGTACATGTGGAAACTGTTGCTGTGTTTTCGGATGATGTCGCCGAGGGGCAGCATGTAGATGAGAAATAGGAGGGGGCCAAGGATAGATCTTTGGGGGACACCAGAGGTAACGTAAGTCATTGCAGGTGATTCTCTGGCGAGACCTGGATCGATAAGAACTGGATCAAGCGAGTGCAGTCACAACCAGCTGGACGACGGAGGAGTGGCGTTGGAGGAGGATGGTGTGGTTAACCATGTCAAAGGCTGCAGACAGGTCGAGAAGGACGAGGAAGCATAGGTTACCTTCGTCACAGTCACATAGGATGTCATTTGTGACTTTGATTAAGAGTGGGGGCGGAAACCTGATTGGAGGGTGGTGCTGTCAGTGAGCTCCACACTCTGATTGGGCATCTCGCTGCAGCTTGCCGGCTCTGGTCAACATGGCCAGCAAGCAGGTAGATCTGGGGGGGTGAGGGGGGTGCAATCTCACGGTGGTCTGGGGAGCCCAATGTGGCATAGGCCCACATTATTCTTATGGAACCCAGAGGATCACTTCTGCTCACCCTGGCCCCACAAAAATAGTTATGTTACTTATATTTTTGGTGCCTCTTCCTCTTCACCGCTGGAGGAATGTACACAATGCACTCTGTACCCAGCAGTCCCTCTAAATTGCATTGCGCTCCCATGTGCATCATATGACCCCAATTTGCATACAGTAATGAGGCTTCCACCTGATTCAGGCAGGCATCTGGGCTGTCTAGCAGAAGGCCCCAGTCAGTATGATGGTGCACAGCGATGTTAACTCCGCATTTCTGCCGGGCAGGCGGAGTTAAAGTCGGCCCTCTAATCCAGTGTCATTGTGCATACTTTTATTACCAAGTGTATCCCCTACTCCAAGAAACACTTTCCATGAATACTCTTTTACCTGCAAAGTACATGATACACACAGGCCTCGGGTGACTGTCTGTGTGGAGTTTGCACATTCTCCCCGTGTCTGCGTGGGTTTCCTCCGGGTGCTCCGGTTTCCTCCCACAGTCCAAAAATGTGCGGGTTAGGTTGATTTGGCTATGATAAATTGACCCTTAGTGTTAGGGGGGGATTAAATATGTGGGGTTACGGGGATAGGATGGGATATGTTAGGGGGAATTAAATACGTGGGGTTACGGGGATAGGGTGGGATATGTGTCGGTGCAGGCTCGATGGGGATTCTGTGTGGGAAAGCAGGGACAGGGTACTGGATTTGGATGATCAGCCATGATCGTATTGAATGGTGGAGCAGGCTCGACGGGCCGAAATGGCCTACTCCTGCTCCTAGTTTCTATGTTCTATGTTCTATGTTCTATGTTCTAAAGATAGTAGATATAGTGAAGGATCTTGTTGCAAGAATTATGCAGCTTTTGTTTTGACCTCTTTCTAAGTTTATGGTTAGCAATCCAACCCAATGTCCCTCTCCTGCATTCTCAGTCCTCTGTGTCACAGCACCAGCCTTTTTTTCTTGTAATTTCCAAAGTCTATACCACATTTATCCAAGTCTGGGTGTTTCTGAGCTGCCAATCACACAGCAATAACTTTGCATGAGAACAGAAGACTTAAAACTTCATTTAATATAAATGGATGTATTGCAGCTCTACTTGCTGCTTGAAATAACAAAGAGGGCAGAGGGAATAGAAGACTGGCCAGCTAAAACAAAAGCCACATTTAAAGTAGAACTATCGCACAGTTACATGAGTGAAATTATGGGAGTAGTTTTAACCTGACCCGCCTGGTGGGAAGCTGACCGGACCAGGACCGGGCCCCCTGTTTTACACCCCGCCTGATTTTACTCTCCATTGAAGTCAGCCCTGCAGGTTCATAGTATGAAGGAATAGCAGTTTGATCCCCTCGCTCCACTGAGAGTGCTCCCAATCTCAGCCATCCCATGCAGGGAAGCACTGAATGAATGCCAACCATCTGCCTATAAAAGGTAATGTGATAAGGCAAACTATTTTGCTGTAGCAGCTAGCTCAGATATGGATTCTAGAACAGTACCAGGTAAGCAATGACCTCTATGTATGGAGCACTACGGAAAGGAAAATCAAGCAGGGTGTATAACGGGTGGCCGATCCACTACCGCCAGTTTCGTGCCTCCCGCTGAAATTGAATTTCACTATTAATGCATTAATCCACTAGCTTCAGCAGGGTTGGTTCATGTAATGTAAAGTACTGTACGTCTAGAATTGAGGAGAGGGGAGCACAAGCAGAAGAGGGAGCTTGGAGACGGTTTCCAGGCTCCTGTTCAAATGACTCCCTGGATCACCAACATTTGTAATTTGATTCCCCCTATGGGGTAAATTTTACCAGCTCTTGGACAAGCAGATAGATGGAACACTTCACAGCAACAAAGCAACCCATCAAACAGGGAGGAAAATGTGAGCACGAGCATTACTGCTCTGTGGAAGTGAACTTGCTGTAAAAGAACTGCATTGATTGCTCCGCTCGGGAGATCCACAGCGCAGACTTTTTTAATGGTAGTATAGGATCCTGCAGAAATTTAAAAATACGTTTCAAAAAAAATATCAACTTTAGGTTAAAGTATGAATGGAACTTAATGTTAGCAAAACTTTTAACATTTCTATTCCCAGATTCTGGGAACTGGACTTCTCTGTGGCTGCAGTCAACAATGCCAACAAATGATTGTCCAACAGGTGTAATTGTAGCAGGGTGAGAGGATGCTTCTTTTTTTCGCCTGCCTTCTATTCATGCAAAGATGGAGTATCCTAGTCCAAAAAGATATCCTATCTCATAGCCAGCTCATGGATCCTACGTGCTCTCAAGTAACAGGCAGTCTTAGCAGTCTAACCAATGAGCATTTGGAGCTTTACAACTGCCCAGCATTTTAAATTTTCTGTTTATTTTATTGCAAAGAAGATCAATATTACTGCATTGAAACATGAAGTTTCATAGTGTGGAAAGTATTTCGCGATCAGTACAAATGAGTAGCAACAGATGTGCAGTTGATTAATTTTCTATGGTTTCATGTCTGTGACCAAGGTTCAAATCCAGCCTGTTAGGATCTAAAACTCTCTCTGTTGGTTATGGAATAATGGCTGGTGTGGGAAATGGAAATGTCAGACTTATGCGGTCGTGGGATCCCCTTCTGAGATTAGGGTTCGGGTTGGCATTGGGGCATAGCAGAGAGACCTTAACTCTATCTAACCCATATTGTACCTGACCTGAGATTGCTTGATACCGCCACCAGCTATGTTCCACTTCCCAGAACGAATGTGCTTTGAGGCACAATTAAAACAATATAATAAATGAATGCCTAGAATACTAAATTTTATCACAATTCCTACATATAGAGTCATACATTTGAATAGAAAATCATTAGAAGAATACACTTCAAGGCGGAGACCTAGGAGGAAATATTATGCATGGTAAATATTTAGTCCTTGATAATAATTACATCAAAAATGTTCCTATGCATTAAAAAGTCAACAGAGACAGAGAGGAAGAGACAGAAGACAGAGAGAGATTGCAGAGAAAGAGAGAGAAAGCAGAGAGAGAGAGCATGAGAGAGAGAGAGAGAGTGCATGCGCATGCGGGTGCACAAACACATACTGAAAGCAGATCCATCACATTGATACTCATCTAGAATGCAAACAGCACAGCTCCGAGGGACCACATCGCTTGGTATCACTAGAGCCCATCCACTTTACTGACTTACTGGAGAAATGGAGGATATGCAAAGCTCCACAGAGATTATTTTAAAAACAAATGCTTACCTTAAATATCTAAACTACCTGAAATATATCCAGGACTATGCGCTTACTCTGGAGTTTCCTCATCCATCAAACTTGTATCTAATGCAGGCAGATTATTTCTAGCTAACCTATTTTCAAAATCCGTATTAATGAAGTATAACTGTTTTTCTCATTTTACTGTCAATAGAGAATACTTAATAGTTTCATGGTTCAGAATTGAAACCAGATTGCATTATACTGAGGTCTATGCATTCAACACTAATACTACCACCCTGTACTACATTCAGACTTTATATAAATAGTTTCCAAATCATATTCTTGTTCGAAAAATTGAAAGCAAATAATTTACAATATTTACTTAAAAAAGTCAATAGACAGGGGCGAAAAATTTAAAGTTTCACAAGACCAAATCAGGCCTTATTCTGGTTTTATTTTTAACTCAAAATGTGCTACAAAATATGTAAGTCAGAATTGTTGGTTTTTAATCCAATTTTCCAGCCTATTAACTAACTTCTATGATCCCTCATTGATGAACTTCATCTTCATAAACAACACTGCAGTGTTCTTCACAGTGAAAAATCTATACTGTGACAGATAATATTACTGAAAGATGTTCCTGCTAGCTGCGTGATGCAGTTGGCAATAACAACTATTTAAGTCAGTGTCTCACACCCCTTATGACCGGATTCTGTATCTGGTCTAGGGACGAGGTGATGAATTGCACCTTTCTATCATAGACATCAAAAGGCCACATGGGAAATGAATTGCTGGCAGTCTGACCTCAGTGTAGACATAGCATTAAAATGTCCCGATAGTAGGTTGACAGTTTCAGCTCTGAGACAATAGGGTGAAAACTGAAAGGAAACTAGATTTTCAAGTGAAAATAAAAATAAAAGGATGTCTCAGCTTGTGCACAAATAAAGGGATACTTTTAGCTAAATTCAATCCTTTGGACTAGAAAAGAACAGCTGAGCCTCATTGGTTTACACTCCAGGATCATCTTTGCTATATTTGTCCCCTTTCTCACAATTCCACACAAATACACTCCCTTCACTTCCTTCACACACACAGTACAAAAGTGGAACAGTGGAGAAAACCATCTCCCCACGACCAGTACACTCAGAAAATGACCCCCATTAAATAATCCTTATGATGGATTATTATTCTATCCTTTTTACTTATCAACTCTTTAGGAACTCTTTTTCCATTTTGAAAGTGATGTAGGCTTGAAAGGACGGGCAATTTCCTCCCCCTCCCCACCATTTAAATTTCATGCCTCTGTATTTCCCCTTTACAAATCCACATTAGAGACCTCCTCTTCTTCAATAATAATTCTGACGAAAGGTTGCCGACCTGAAACGTTAACTCTGTTTCTCTCTCCACAGATGCTGCCTGACCTGCTGAGTATTTCCAGCATTTTCTGTTTTTCATTTAATGTCAGTATCAATCTGCCTCCAAACGACTTCATGGCCCCTCCTATCTTCCCCTTCGGTTGCTGATACCATTTGATCCTATCTTCATTTCCACAGAGAGACAGAAAGCACTAGGACGATAGGACTATCCCAGCATTCTCAGGCCAGAAGCTTCAAATAATCGAACAACTCAAAATCAGCCCCACATGTAAAAACAAATACTTACATGTGCTTTCTACTTTAAGCCGTAGGTATACGCAACATTCCTTCATTTATATTGCAGGTAAAGAAAACATAAAATATATCGAAGTCTGAAATGAAAATCCGAATGTTGAAGGCACTAAATTAGTGGTACGTTTCTAGGCTGGGTCAAGGACACACTCTCCAGAAAAATCTTGAATGTTTATTTTAAAAATGATGCATTCTGGTTAATTTTAATTAATTTATGCTTAAAAATTAATAGCTTTTTTAATTTAAAAAAAGGGAAAATTTGGTGACATTTGGATTTTCAACAGAACCACTTGCCTAACAGTTACCTCAACAGTCAGTTTCCTAGATCCAAATCCCCATCACCCCAGTTCAATCTACCCCTGTTTTTTTCTCAGTTCAGAAAAACCCTACACCCCATCCAACTCCCCACTCTTTCAGAGAAACTCTAGACCCCATCCAAAAACTCTACACCCCATCCAAAAACTCTACACCCCATCCAACTCCCCACTCTTTCAGAGAAACTCTAGACCCTATCCAAAAACTCTACACCCCATCCAAAAACTCTACACCCCATCCAACTCCCCACCCTTTCAGAGAAACTCTAGACCCCATCCAAAAACTCTACACCCCATCCAACTCCCCATCCTTTCAGAGAAACTCTAGACCCTATCCAAAAACTCTACACCCCATCCAAAAACTCTATACCCCATCCAAAAACTCTACACCCCATCCAAAAACTCTACACCCCATCCAACTCCCCACCCTTTCAGAGAAACTCTAGACCCCATCCAAAAACTCTACACCCCATCCAACTCCCCATCCTTTCAGAGAAACTCTAGACCCTATCCAAAAACTCTACACCCCATCCAAAAACTCTATACCCCATCCAAAAACTCTACACCCCATCCAAAAACTCTACACCCCATCCAACTCCCCATCCTTTCAGAGAAACTCTAGACCCTATCCAAAAACTCTACACCCCATCCAAAAACTCTACACCCCATCCAACTCCCCATCCTTTCAGAGAAACTCTAGAGCCCATCCAAAAACTCTACACCCTATCCAAAAACCCTACACCCCATCCAACTCCCCACCCTTTCAGAAAATCTCTACACCCCATCCAACACCCCACCCTTTCAGAGAGACAATCTCTTCTCCAACTTTCCCAGTTCATATTACCACTCTTCTCCCTTCAAACTAGTTAAGCTGGCACTCTTTTTCCACTCTGGTACCCATCCTCCCTCCCCAAATTCATGCTAACAGACTCCCCTTCCCAGTTAATGCTAGTACTCTATTCCCATCACCACCTCAAAGCACCACTCCCAGTTTCTGCCCTTTCCCTATCCCCTTCATTACCATGTATTTCTGTCTACTATCATCCATTTATTTCCCCCTGCATTGCCATTGATTTTCACTTCTCTCCCCCATTGATTTTCCTCTGCCCTTCCCTCCACTTGCCCTTCTTTCATTACTATCCACTCTGCCCCACTTCACTGCCATCTACTCTCCTCTCCCCTTTATTTCCTCCTGGTCCTTCCATTCTGCCCCTTCCCCTCCCCTTGCATTCTTTGCCCCTTGCCTTACCTTTGCATTCTCTACCTCATTCTCTTTTCTTTGCATTCTCTTCCCTCTTGCCTACCCCATGTAATCTTTTCCCCTTTGCATTCTCTTTCTGGCCCTACATTCTCACTTCTCCTGTGACTGGTGACTAATACACTGCACAGGTCCCACTCCTCCTCTTCAAGCATTTCTAGTGTTACTGGCTCCACTTACCACATAAAATCATAGAATAGTACAGCACAGAAGAAGGCCATTAGACCCAATGGGCTGGATTTTGTCTTGGGGTTGGGTTGGGGTCGTGTCATCCGCATTTCGTGTTCCCCCCCCAACTCCAGATTAATGTGGATGAATTATGCAATTTTCACTTAATTGGGCAATTGAGTTCCAGCATGTGGGAACCCATGAACCAATTAGTGGTTTCAGTCTGAAAGTCGCCTCTGATGATGTCATCATTGCTGACTGCCTGGTCTCAGAGACTGTCTGGCTGTTGGTGAGAGAGGACCTGCCTGGCTTTTGATGTGAGTGGACCTGGATGCAAAATATATATGGATGGAGAGAGAGAGAGAGAGGGGGAGAGAGAGAGAGAGAGGGGGAGAGCGAGAGAGAGAGAGAGAGAAGGAGGGAGGGAGGGAGGGAGAGGGAGGGAGAGAGGGAGGGAGAGGGAGGGAGGAGAGAGAGAGAGAGAGAATGAGAATTTTTTTTGCATCCAAGTCCTCTCACAGCAAAGGCCATGCAGTCTCTGAAGACATTCAATTCAGCAGCATCAGAGGCGACCGACTTTCACACCTAATACTACTACTGCCTTCATCACATCTCCGTTGTAATAGTGGACCTGCAGCTCATAATCAGCTATCGACTTGTGCTCCGCCAGGTTTCACTGGAGTGTTTCACATCAAGCGTACTTCACATCGGAAAAGGGTTAAACTAGCTAAAACGTTTCAAAATGGCATTACAGAGCCAATTTAGGGTTTGTTAAGGGCTTTAATGGCCTCTCCCGCCTCTTGGAGGCGGGACGGAGTCGGGAACCCCGCGACTGATTTTGTCAAAATTGCGTGGAGGCGGGATGGAGTCGGGATGGGGTCGGGACCCCCGACCCAGCAAATTTAACCCCCCACACGCCTCCAAACCCGACTCCATGGGTCATTTCAAATCCAGCCCATTGAGTCTGTGCTGGCTCTTTCGAAGAGCAATCCAGTTAGTCCCACTCCCCCGCTCTTTCCCCATACCCTGCAATTCTTTCTCCTTCAAGTATTTATCCAATTCCCGTTTGAAGGCTACTATTGAATCTATATCCACCACCCTATCAGGCAATGCATTGCAAATCCTAACCACTTGCCGCATAAAATGATTTTTCCTCATGTCGCCTCTGGTTCTTTTGCCAATCACCTTAAATCTGTGCCCTCTGGTTATTGACTCTTTCACCATTGGAAACAATTTCTCTTTATTTACACTATCTAAACCCTTCATGATTTTAAACACCTTTTTCAAATCTCCTCTGAGCCTTCTCTGCTGTAAGGAGAACAACCCCAGCTTCTCCAGTCTATTCACGTAACTGTAATCCCTCATCCCTGGAACAATTCCAGTAAATCTTTTCTGTACCCTCTCCAAAGCCTTCACATCCTTGCTAAACATTTCTAGACTGGAGGTGGGAACTCCCGTTCTCATGATAGTTCACACCTTCAGTATGTGGAGGAAATGAAAACGCTGACTTTCAGCATGAAATGCTGATTGTTGGCATGAATGAGGAAATGGCAGCAGAGCAGCCATGGAGGAAAAGACAGGAATGATTAAGAAATATATAGAGGAGGGGAAAAGAGAAAAGATGGGAAACACAGAAAAAGATTAGGCGGGGGGGGGGGCGTTGTTGGCGGGGAGGGGGGGAGGCGGAGAGGAAGGTTCAACTACATAGTGAATGGGCAGGACAGGAGTTTCAGATGCCTATTTGGGGTTGGGAGAGAGGGGCCTTTGATGCAGACAGATGGGCAGTTGGATGGGTGATGTGAGCAGAATGCAATCACAAAATACTAAAAATTGACAGCAACACTTTAGAAGTTGTTCACTATTTCTGGTAATTATATAGAACAAAACATTCTTTCACATAGAGGAGGTATTCATCGGTGAAAGAGATTGCTTTATAGGAGAAATTATGTCTCATGCAATCCAATAATTCTTGTCTAAGCTCTGACAATCCTAGATGTTCCAATCAATAGTTGATTCAACACACCATAAATAACCAGCACCACAGTACAGTATTGTTGGCACCCAGTAAATAATAAGATGGGGGAGGAGGGCAGGAAGTGAAGAATGGAGCAGACTCCCACAGAAATATTTTAAAAAGACAATGGCCTAGAAATTGGTAGACTTACCGCAGGCCGTCAAGGCCCGTTTTGGGAAAAAAATGGCGGCTGCCTCACTTTCGGCCGCCTCCGGCATTGGACTCGACAGCTGCCATTTTGGTAAGGGCCATAACGCTGCCGTTAGCAGCGTGGCCCTAGAAATGTAAATCAGCAGAGCGTGACGTTAGTCGCCACGTCTGCAAACTTCAACCTTTTCGCTGACAATACTGCTGGGTCCTAAGCATGCTCAGTAAAGCGTGCATGCAGCAGACCTACAGAGATGTTGTCAGTGCTTCTTAAAGGGACACACACATCTTTCAGGTAAGTTTGGATTTAAGCTTTTGTACTTAAAAAAAAATATTTTATTGAAGTTTTTAAAGTGTGAAGGGAGTGCCACTGGATGCTTGGAAGGCTTTGGATGATAAAGGAAGGCCTCTGAGAAGACAGAAAATTCTGGAAATACTCAGCAGGTCAGGCAGCATCTGTGGAGAGAGTAACAGAGTTCACGGGGGCGATTTTGCCAGCCCTGGGGAGGCGGGTATGGAGGCGCGACTGCCGGGAAAATGGCAGAATCTGGGGGCGGGTACCCATCCCGCACCCAACCCACCTCCGTGCCATCTTCCCAGGAGGCGGGTACCCGACCCGCGCTGGGAGCCGCCTCCTTGAGGCAGGAAGGGAATTAGTGCCAATTAATCCAATTTTTGGATAATTCCTATTTTGAGCCCTAAAGTGTGAGCTTCCCGACGGCTCTGAACCTCGCCAGGGTCAGTGAGGCGAGCTGTGGGTCTGCGGGGGTCGGAGGGGTCGAGATCTCCAGTGTGCAGGTGAGTGATGGGTGCATGTGTGCAGAGGTAAGTGTGTGAGGTGAGTCTTAAGAGTTTTAAAAGCTTTACTTACCTTTGCTTCTTCCTCCAGGCTTCAACCCTTCAGGTCTCGGGAGTCCCTCATCTCACCGGCAGAGAAAGCAGAATGGCCGCTGCATTCTCAAATGCATCAGCCTTCTGCTTTCTGCTCAGGACAGATCTCTAAGTGAGCCTGTGTCCCAGGTCTCAACTTAGAAGACAGATTGTCAGTGTTTACAGCTTCAAAGAGCTGTCAAACGATGACAATTCATCTGTCAAAAGCTCTTGACAGAGGAAACGTCACTCGCTGACATCACCAGTAACCGGCTTTCCCTTAATTGGCCTGCTAAGCCCGCTGGGCGGGCTTAACAAGGTCAATCAAGGGAAAATAGCGTGGGTTGGCCGGACATCGATGGAGGCGGAACCAAAACCCGACGAGCAGCAGTCCCGCCTCCAACACGTCCCCATTGGTAAAATCACTCCCCATATCTCAGATCGAGATGCTGCCTGACCTGCTGAGTATTTCCAGCATTTTCTGCTTTTATTTCAGATTTCCAGAATCCACTCGCAGAGGGAAGAGAAAGACACGGAAGAGAAAGACACAGAAGAGGAAGACGCAGAAGGGGAAGAAGCAGAAGAGGAGAAAATGGAAGGAAGGATGCAACCCAGAAGCCCCTTTCTGGCCAGGATATCCAGGATCGAATCATCCACCTGCCGTACCAGTGACCTCAACCCCAATTCCCCTTTCAACATTTGTCCCACACCTTACCTTCCCTCTGTTACTGACCATCACAGCGTCCTCTTGGCCACATTGCTGAAATAAAAGCCACCACAAAGCAAACTTTCCAATCCAACTTTATACATCTATCCATCCAATGTGACATCAAGAAATCAACTCATCACCCTTATGCATTCCCTTCATGATTGTCTTGTGTGTGTCTGCCTATCCTACTGATGTCACACAATGGTTGCAGCATGGCTGGTGGAAGGCTTTCAGTGGGGGACACTGCTGATTGCCTTGTTGGCCAACCTCTAGGAGCTGGTGGCTGGGGGTGTCAAATCCAGTGATGGTGTTCCTTCTTCTTCTTCACTCTCCTCTCCCTCTTCTTGGTCAACCATTGGCTGGGTAGGCTGGATTTCTTGGGTGTGAAATGAGGAAGGCACAAGGGTAGAGTTGTGGTGAGGGGAGGGCGGGAAAGCAAGAAGTGCATGCGAGAAGGAGGATAACATATGAGGATGGCAGCATCTTGTATCCTTTCAGCCCCACCGCTGGCCAAGGGCTCAGCCATGCCCCTGTCAAGAATGGCCAGCATGTCTCCTCCAAGGGGGTGAGGTGAAGCTAGGAATGGGAGGTGTGCCTCATGATTGGTGCAGATTGTTTGTAGGTGAGTGATTGGGGGTGGGGGTCGTGCATTGAGCAGTGTGCGAGGCTAGTGGTGCAGTTGGTAGGAGATGGCTTTTGAAGATGCATTCGCTGACCTTGACCACTGGTCTGAGGTCATGAAGCTTCTTTGGGCACTGGAGCCAGGTCATGGGGGTGATACTACTGGCAGTGACAGCCTCGGTGATTTGGTCCCACATCGTTCTTTCTGGAGGGCCTCCGGGCCCCTGTGAGTAGAGGACCTCTCTTGCAGTGTTGACCCCCTGCACAAAGCTGGAGTGCTGCGTGCGAGACCCTGGGTGCCCCTTCCCTGGCTTGTTTAGCCATTTATGTTAGTGCTGTAGCAGTATTACCATTGTTTTTTAGGTGCGAAAGGAAATTCAGCTTTAAGAGCTGAAGACTCCCATTTGGGAATTATTTTTAATTTTTTTTCAGAAGGCAATTGAACTCTAAAGGCTAACAACTGCCTATTTTTGAATGATTTTAATTTCTTTCATTTTAGAAGGCAGTTCCCCTTTAAGGGACTGATACTGCTTTCTAAAATGACAACCTTGCTTTAAGATGACACTGTTCTTGCTTCAGGGACTCTACAGCCATGCTACATGGCCATATTTTCCTCTATGCATTAATTTTAAAGTAGATCAGTGTTAACAAGAATAGAATATCAATATAAGGCAGTAGCTGTTTGTTTATACTGCCAATCTGAGTATTGCTCCCATCAAAAAATGGGAGAAATGAGCAAAGAAACAAACAAAAAATAGATTTTTGCCGGTTAAAACCAATCAAGAGCAATGCATGTAGAACCAACAATTGGACGGGAAGTCAATAATGAGCAAGTGAGTTTGGAACACCAGGTCAGGCCTGGTTTTAGTCACCTTAATAACTAGGCAGGAATTCAAATATTACCACAGGTTTCAGAGAATGGAGTCATAAAAAATGAATTCAAACTCAGTTGTACAGCACAACTATCTTACAAAAGTTAACACTTTTAACTTTATTCTTCTAGGGGCTATATTTGCCTCCATTATCAAATTTTAGTGAAAAATTAGATGTATGGAGTGGAGAACACTGAAAGATGTATTGGTTTCGGCCACGAAAACTACAAAACTAAAACTACAGCCTATACAGAGGTTACAAGCCACAGTAACAAAACCCTGCTGGCATTTCTCCTGTAGTATCAGGTTTTATTGACAAAAGTGCACTTTCTGCCGTCAGTTTATGACAAAAGGAAAATGCAGCAGTGCATGCTGTTCACATATACCAAAGGCACATACTAAGGTGCAGTCTTTACACTATGCTTAAATAAGTAATGTATACTTCTTAATTAGCTCAATGTGCTGCACGCAAATAAAACCAACTGGGAATTTTAACCAAAACATTTAACCTAAAGCTCATTTTTTTTTATCATGCACAAACAATCCTCCTAAAAAAAAACGTCTGTCAGTTTTAACTTCATCGACATCATTGGACTTGTATGGTTCCATCCTCTGGAAAAAGAAGAGCTTTTTTTTTAACAGTTAATTTTCGCAACAGCTGCAGCTATCGGCAGGGTGCAAAATATTCAATGCAGATCCAGTCCATAAATAGCTCCTCCTCCATATTACGACAAAGTTAAATTTAATTTGTCATTGATAGAGTAACGGCTGCATGTTTTAAAACCAGATGATAAATATTTATAAGAAACCATTACTGTATTGAAAAAAATCGTTCTCACCTCACCTCACAAAGTAATTTTGCAAATGCTTCAAAATGATCACGGGTTAAGTTACGAGGAGAGATTACACAAATTAGGGTTTTATTCCCTAGAATTTAGAAGGTTAAGGGGGTGATCTGATCGAAGTTTTCAAGATATTAAGGGGAACTGATAGGGTAGAGAGAGAGAAACTATTTCTGCTGGTTGGGGATTCGAGGACTAGGGGACATAGCCTAAAAATTAGAGCCAGACCTTTCAGGAGTGAAATTAGGAAACACTTCTCCACACAAAGGGTGGTAGAAGTTTGGAACTCTCTTCCACAAACAGCAATTGATACTAGATATTTTGTTAATTTTAAATCGGAAATTGATGGCATTTTGTTAACCAAAGGTATTAAGGGATATGGGCCAAAGGCGGGTATATGGAGTTAGGTCGCAAACCAGCCATGATCTCACTGAATGGCGGAATAGGCTCGAGGGGCTCAACGGCATCTCCTGTTCCTATAATTAAATTTGTCTCCTAACAAAACAGATTGTGATTGTTCATTGACACATTGCTTAACCCTATTAGACAACCAACTATTTTGTCAACACTGCTGAACACAGTAATTCTTGATCCATCCAAACGATATCACATCCCTACAAACACAAAAGCAAAATACTGCGGATGCTGGAAATCTGAAATAAAAACAGAAAATGCTGGAAATACTCAGCAGGTCAGGCAGCATCTGTGAAGAGAGAAACAGTTGGGGCAGAAATTCGGGTCCCCACGAGTGAGTACGCGCTGTGTACTCACCCATAAGGCCAACAAAAGTGCCAGTTTTGCGCATGCACTGCGCATGCGTGGGAAACCGGAACTTCCGTTCCCTTGAAGGAAGGGGTTCACAGATCAAACGCGTGCGTCGGAGAGGCAGCGCGTAGACATGGAACTTCGGCTTTTTTTACAGGTTTCTCCGTGCGGGTAAGTCCCTAGCAGCTGCGCGTGGAAAAAGCAGGCGCAAGGCCTGCTTTTAACAAGGTAAGAGGTGAATTAAGTAAAATTGAAACATTTTTTCCACAGGTTTATCATTTTTAAATACTTTAAAGAAAGGTACGTTTATTTTTAGCCCTGTAAAAAACTTTAATTAATTTTTTCAAAAATTTTAATTTTTGTTTAAAATAGTTAATTTATGTAATTTATAGTTATTTTAAAAATGTGATTTTTAAAAAAAAATTATTTGAAGTTTTACTTAGGTTTTGGGGTCGATCTCTATTCATAGATTTGACAGGTCTTCCTGTCAAATCTATGAATGGAGATTCCCTGCTCCGATTGGCTCCCCATGGACCACGTGATCCCAGGGGACGCTGCGAACTAGCTTCGCCGTTGGGATACGCGAGCACTGCGCGCCGGCAGCTGGAGGAGGCCCAGGATCGGAATCCCACGCGGGCCCACAGCACAATGGCAGGCGCGCTAGGTAAGTGCACCCGCTATGCTTGCACCCGCGGGAAGCCTCCGACCCGAATTTCTGGGCCGTTCGTTTCAGGTCGATGACCCTTCATCAGAACTGGAAATAGTTGGAGATCACATCTCTAGTTATTGCAAATAGCTTGCCACTTTCAGATTCAAATCAAGTGACAGGTTTAAGTGTAAAAGGTTTGCTCTGGTAAATTAAAAGAAGCAAATATGCTGGGACCATATATTTCAAACAGCTGGCAAACAAGAAGAAACTCGGAAATCAGGAGATCAGTCAGCAACTGAATGAGAGGATAACATTTCAGATGACAAGTCTACCAGGGTCTTTTGAGGGCCTAGCACACAGTAGACAACTTATTGGAAAATCACAGGCAATATGTGGACAATTCACCATCTATTGACATTAATGGTCAGAAAATCGCAGGGAATGCATCTATGATTTTCTAGTAATCCGTCAGCTGTGTGTGCCCTTTCTATATCACATATTGACTGACCTGTTGTGCATTTCCAGCTTTTTCTGTTTGTATTTCAAATATCTGATCATACCCCAATTTCAACACTGCAGTGTTGATCACAAACAAAAATTAGTAATGTGTGCGTGTGTCCTTTCACCCCAACTACATAAATAGAAAGCAGTTGTCACTGTCAGGCTGGTGCTTCCCAGGATGGAACTGCTGATTCTGTTCTGTTTTACACACATCCTCATCCTCTCCAGTAGGAAATCATAAGTATCTTTGCTTATGATTCAAGGAAGCAAATAATTAGCATTTTGCCCACAGTGCAAAAACCAGCCTGCTCAAGTAAAGAACTGTCATGTACATAGCACAGCCCAAAGCACTTCACAACCAATGGTTTATTTTGACTGTTATGAAGCTAATTTGCACACAGCAAGCTCCCACAAACAGCAAATGAGATGAATGGTCAGCTAATCTGCTTTTTAGATGGTATTGGTTAACAGAATTGCTCTTCTTCAAGCCTTTCACATCTTATAATTATTTTACAAAAGTGCTGTTTATAATAGCAGATACTGCCAATATTAACAATACTTTCATACCATGAATAGACTGCATCATCCAATTATGTATCAACATGAATTTTAATACATAATCAATTAAAAAAAATTGATATAGTATGTATCCATGCCATGCAGCAAATACAGGCCTCTGTTCATGCATCGTTTGCTCTCTCTTATTTTCTTTTCTTTACATACCTACAAAAAGCAGAAAAAGATACTTTAGTGGCCTCATGTCAAACTAATTAATAGGCCACAGAAAATTTGAGCATGATTGTGAATAAGTGTAATGGTAAAAATTAAACATCTTGCTGTTAAAATGAGTTTTAAAGTTTCACTAAACATGGCAGAGACAATGGGCTGGATTTTGAATCTGGGGTCGGGTTGGGGTCGGGAATCACACATTCTGGCTTGTGAACCTGCCTCCATCGAGATGTGGCCAACCCACTGTATTTTCCCTTGATTGACCTTGTTGAGCCCGCCCAGTGGGCTCAGCAGGCCAATTAAGGGACACCCGGCAACAGGTGATGTCACAGACTGACATTTCATCTGTCAAGAGCTTTTGACAGATGAAATATCAGCGTTTGACAGCTCTGTGAAGCTGTCAAACACTCACAATATGAGTTCTAACTTCATTCCTTCCTTTCAGGCTAAGTTAGAAATCATTCCACCACAGAAAACAGAAGGCTGCAGTTTCTGACAGAACCACGGCTTTCCTGCTTTCTGTGCCGGTGAGATTTCTAACTCCCGAGAACTGAAGGGCTGACAGCTGCAGGAGGAAGTTAAGGTAAGTAAGACTTTTTCCCACACTTAGCACTTACCTTACACACTTACCTCTATACACATGCACCCATCACTCACCTGCCCACCGGACATATCGACCCCTCCAACCCCTGCAGACCCACGGCCCGCCCCGATAACTTGGCGTGGTAGCCACCTGTCGGGAAGCCCACACCTTTTTTTAAAAATAGGGATTATGCAAAAAACTGCCTGTTAACTACCTGTTAACAGGCAGTTAATTGTCACTAATCTCTTCCCGCCTCGGGGAGTCGGGTCTCAGACCAGGTCGGGTACCCGCCGCCAGAGAAACTGGCATGGAGGCGGGTTGGAGGCGGGATGGGGTCGGGACCCTCGAATCTGCAACTTTAACCCCCCCCCGCCTGCCTCCAAACCCGACTCCACGGGTCATTGAAAATCCAGCCCAATGTGAAAAATTCCCAGACACAACTTGGCTTGAAAGTTAATCTCCTGACAAACCTCCAATGGCGGAAAATTGGTACCAACTGGCTTTGCATGAGTTCAGGTTTATTAGTATTCTTATCAAGGGGATTTAATATCCAATGGCCCGTATTTTCCGATCGCAGGCCTCCCGCGGGCGAGGCCTGCGATCTGGAAAAATCTGCGCCCTTACCTGAGGGCTCCCGGGACACACACGCTTCTGCTCCTGGGCCTCACCAAACTTGAAGTGCGCAGGGCCCACGTATCCCAGGGGCGCATGTAGTTCGCAGCGTCCCTGGGATCACGTGGGCCATGGGGAGCCAATCACAGAAGGGAATTTCCCTTCATACACTTGACAGGAAGACCTGTCAAATATATGAATGGAGATCATCCCAAAGACATAGTAAAACTTTAAATAATTTTTTTTAAAAAGATCACATTTTTAAAATGACTTGAAATTACAATAAATTAAGTATTTTAAACAAAAATTTAATTTTTGAAAAAAATAATTAAAGTTTTTTACGGGGCTAAAAATAAACTTATCTTTTTTTAAAGTATTTTTAAATGATAAATCGGTGAAAAAAATGTTTTAAACTTTTTTTAAAAACTTTTTTTCAACTCTTATCCTGGTAAAAACAGGCCTTACGCCTGCTTTTACCAGGCGTAAGAATTGTAAGGGTTTTCTGCGGACGGAGGGTCTCCAAACAGCGGAACTATCCGCCCATAGAGGCCCTTCTCGAGGGCAGCTGGAGGATCTGTCAAGACCATGCTTGACAGATCGGAAATGCCGGTTTTCAGCGCATGCGCTGTGCATGGCTGAAACCGGCATTTCCGATGTCCCTGCGGGTGGGTACACAGCGCATACCCACCCGTAGGGATCGGAATATCTGGGCCAATGGGGGAAAAATTCAGTTGGTTGCGCCTCCCATTAGCGCCTTAAGAGGGCGCTAATGGGGCGCAACGCAACTAGCGCCCGGGCGTGGCAATGTTTGCGCCGCTCGCAAAATGAACTAGACATTTTGCGGCAGCGCTAAACACTACCGCCACGATCTCCTGCGCCGGCAGATCGTGACGTCAGTCAAGTGCGCAACGCCCCGGTAGCGCCCCGGAGAGGATATTGAGTGGCGCCCCCTGCCTTACCGCCTGCCGCTAGCAACGACAGGTTGAGGGGAGCATTTTGCAGTCAGGAAGGGACTGGGGGAGCGCTATTTAAAGGCGTCCACTTCCTGCCTTTTATTGTTGGTGACATTTTTGAACCACGCATTCTGAGACAGAAGGCTGGATTTTCAATGACCCGTGGAGTCGGGTTTGGAGGCGTGTGGGGGGTTAAAGTTGCAGATTCGGGGGTCCCGACCCCATCCCGACTCCATTCCGCCTCCACGCAATTTTGACAAAATCGGTCGCGGGGTTCCCGACTCCGTCCTGCCTCCAAGAGGCGGGAGAGGCCATTAAAGCCCTTAACAAGCCCTAAATTGGCTCTGTAATGTCATTTTGAAACGTTTTAGCTAGTTTAACCCTTTTCCGACGTGAAGTACGCCTGATGTGAAACACGGCAGTGAAACCTGGCGGGAGCACAAGTGAATAGCTGACTATCAGCTGCAGGTCCACTATTACAACGGAGATGTGATAGATCTGAAAGTCGCCTCTGATGCTGCTGCATTGAATGTCTTCAGAGACTGCCTGGGAGGACTTGGTTGCAAAAAAAATTCTCTCTCTCTCTCTCTCTCTCTCTCTCTTTTGCAAGGCAATCTCTGAGACCAGGCAGTCTCTGACCTGCAATGATGACATCATCAGAGGTGACTTTCAGACTGAAACCACTAATTGGTTCATGGGTTCCCACATGCTGGAACTCAATTGCCCAATTAAGTGAAAATTGCATCAATCTCCCACATCCAATTGCAGGCGGGTGGATAACACGAAATGCGGATGACACGACCCCAACCCGCCCCAGTATCAAAATCCAGCCCAGAGAGAGAGAGACTTCTGGAGAGATTCAACGCTGTGTGAAGGAGTTTTAGGTACTGAGCAGCACTTTGCAGGTTAATTTTGATTTGCCCTTCCTTGTATCAATTTAGAAGAGACTGTGGGGGCTGCACTCTGAGCTCTTTCCCTGGTACTCTCCATTGTTCTTTCCAGCAGATTTGATGTACAGGTCTCTCCAGGCCGAGATTCAAGGCTGCAATGAGCAGTATGTGGATGGAAAGCAAGATCAACCCTCCCCTTTAAGAACTGGCCGGTGCCATTGTGTGTGTGTTCCATTGCTGACTGACATCACATGAGCTCCGCCAGCGCTCTGAGGTAGCGCCTCGCTCCTCGACCTTTGCGCCTTAAGACAGGTGTGAAGCGCCTGATTTAGCGCTCCAATCACCTCCAGGGGCGATAAAAGTCAAGTTTGCAGTCGGAGGCGATAATTAGCGTCAGGCGCTAATCTTTGTGCCCAGCCGATAATTGCGCCCCAAATGGGGCGATACTGAATTTCTCCCCCTATGTCTTTTACCAGTTGTCAAATATGACAAACAATAGTGTTTCCATTTTTATTGCTTTAGCAACGTGTTCACTATGCATGGCAGACTCCTGGCAGAAATCCCACCATCCAGAGGGAACTTGCCAGTGTGAGGGCAAAAAATACCAGCGGTGCTGCAGCAGCAACATCATTGCAGCACCAGAAGAGGCAGCCGGGGACTTTAAGGGGGCAGAAACACCCCAAATATCAGACTGAGGCCTACAGGGATTGAAGGCTGGTACAAGGGGAACCTCAAGGCCTTTACAGCTGCCTCCCGGAGCTCACCATTACCGTCTACATGATGGCCCCAGGAAGCAGCAGTAAGTGGGGCAGACATATTGGGAAAACCTTTGGCACCCTGGGCCCTGCCTCCTCGCTGTCATTTGCAAGCCGTGGGTGGGGAGGGGGGAAAGAGCAGCCGGCAACAGTCCCAGCAGGGACGGAGAGAGAGAGATCCCGGTTAGAGCGATGAGGCAGCCAAGGCCTTACCTCCTAAATTTTCTTTCATTCTCCAACGTGATCCCGTCTGATTTCAAGGGAAAAAAACCCTCAATAGGTCATTGTGAATGGCATATAAAGCAGGACCGAGTGTGACACAACTTGAATTTATACAGCATCTTTAATGTAGAAAAATGTCTCGAGGCACTTCACAGAGGAGTAATCAAGAAACACATTCTATTCTCCTAGAAAGGCTATCTTCATGGACACAAATTTCTTTAAAATAAGCAACAACAATTGTTAATCAATCTCTGAGCCCTTGAAGCTTTTCGAAGACAAGACAGCAATCGGACTGCAAAATGAGATCCTGTCTCATTAAGGAATCGGAATGTTAATGATCGCCCTCTTGAAAGGTATGTGACAAGATTAGATTTTTGAATACAAAAAAATCAGTAAATCATTTGAGTGTCTTTTAAAATTGTTTTCTAATCTCAGTTATTGGCTTTCTCCTCCAATTTCAAATAAAATGTATAATTCTATATTTTATGGTTAGCATCGATTGTAACACTCAAATTGAAATGAAAGATGGGAGATTTAGTTCAGTGCGTAGTAACAACACTGAAGGGGAAACTACACTTCATATTAGAATATAAAAATGCAATTCATTTTAAAAGTATAAAAACATCAGGAAGATCAGAAAATAATATTAATACAGAAGTATGAGCAGTGTTTTAATGCACTTGGCTATAGATGGGATGACCCAAATTTGATTCCCTGCCCCAGCCTAATTTACACCAAGGCCCCTGGAACACAAGTCACCTCCCCTTTCAGCATTCCGCAGGGACCGCTCCCTCCGCGACACCCTAGTCCACTCCTCTACCACCCCCAGCACCCCTTCCCCTTCGCCCGGCACCTTCCCGTGCACGCGCAGGAGATGCAACACATGCCCTTATACCTCCCCTCTTCCCACTGTCCAGGGCCCCAAACACCCCTTCCAGGTGAAACAGCGATTTACTTGTACTTCCTGCAATTTAGTATACTGTATTCGCTGCTCACGATGTGGTCTCCTCTACATTGGGGAGACCAAACGCAGATTGGGTGACCGCTTTGTGGAACACCTCCGTTCAGTCCGTAAGGGGGACCCCGAGCTCCCAGTCGCCTGTCACTTTAATTCACCGCTTCACTCCCACTCTGACCTCACCGTCCTCGGCCTATTACACTGTTCCACGGAAGCGCAGCGTAAGCTCGAGGAACAGCACCTCATCTTTCGTTTAGGCACGCTACAGCCCTCTAGACTCAATCTCGAGTTCAACAATTTTAGATCATAACCTTAGCCCCATCACATTTATATTTTATTTTCTCATCCACCCTTTTATTTGCCCCCCCCCCTTTTTTTCCCTCCTAGAAGCTGACAGCTGTCCTTCTTTCTGCCAGTACATTTCACACTTCTTTTAGCCTTAACCTGTCACATTAACACCACCTCTTGCCTTGAATGTCTCTTAATGTCTCTTAATCTCTCCTTTTGTTCTTTCATCCCCTCCCCCTTTTCCCAGCTTTATCCTTGCCTTAAATCTATTTCATTTCCTGCTATTTCCAGTTCTGACGAAAGGTCTTCGACCTGAAACGTTAACTCTGTTTCTCTCTCCACGGATGCTGCCTCGCCTGCTGAGTTTTTCCAGCGTTTTCTGTTGTTATTGCCAAGTTCTAGGTTGTCAAGTGCAGCAGCAAATGGAGGTGAGGTTATTGGTACCAAAAAAAAGGAATGTTCATGACAGAACCCCTGAAGCTGGGCACATTAGATATAATTATATATAATGTTGGAATAGGGAAAACTTGGGGCACCAAAGCTGGATTGTGGCCTGGACCCCTAAAGAAGGCAGGTGATCTAAAAATTATCTTTTCAACACCCTTACAAAGGGGGCCAAGTGGGCACTTCTGACCGTCTGTCCACAAGGGAGAGGCACACCAGCAACCCTGAGGAAATGGCACACTACACCGCAATATGCAGCCTCCTTCAGGGGGCAGGCACCTCCACTGACACCGGTGACGCCATTGGCATTTCAGTGAAAGGATCTTCCACGGACCCTGCCAACATCGACGGGGTCAGTTCCAGGCACCTTGGCCAGTTGCATTCCGGCACTTATACCAGGATGCTGCCCTCACAAATTTTCAGCCGAGGATTTCCAGATGAAACGAGGATTTATCTGTTAAATCACCAAATATCTGATTTGACTAAGCATGAATGAATTAAAAGCAGTCTGATTCAGTCAATGGAGGATTCTGAGGTGAGCAGTTGGAAGATGCTGGGGCACCAGCAAAATCCATCTGTACCAGCAGCTTAAATCTGCATTATCCTCCCACAATCTCTCTCTCTCTTATAGATCTTTATTGATACGGGAGCTAAGTAGGGAAGGAGGCGTATGCACAGGCTTAAGCATTAGAGACGAAAGAGCAAACAGCAGAAAACTGAGCAATCAAGTGAACTGAAGTAATCAGCAGCAGCTGTCACAGTTTTGAGTTTGCACTGCTCTTGAAGACAGATCTGTCAATCAAAAAAATTGAACAAAAACTGAATGGTACAAGAGGCCTCGTGTTAGCTCATTTTGAGGGGATGAGAATGGAACTTGGGAAGGTAAACTGGAAAAAGAATGTTGACAGACAAAGAGATAGAACAGCAGTGGGAAATATTTTAAAAGAGGTTTTTTGTTGTTCCTGGAAAGCGGACGCTGCTGGCAAGGCCAGCATTTATTGCCCATCCCTAATTGCCCTTGAGAAGGTGGTGGTGAGCCGCCTTCTTGAACCGCTGCAGTCCGCATGGTTTATTCTTATTATTGTTTCTTTTAGCGGTTTGTTACAACTGAGTGGCTTGCTAGGCCATTTCAGAGGGGCAGTTAAGAGTCAGCCACACTGCTGTGGGTCTGGAGTCACATAGAGGCCAGACCAGGTAAGGACGGCAGGTTTTAATGACAATTCGATAGTTTCATGGTCACCATTACTGATTCTAGCTTTTTATTCCAGATTTATTTAATTAACTGAATTTAAATTCTACAGCTGCCGTGGTGGGATTTGGAACTCACGTCTCGGAATTACTAGTTCAGTAACATAACCACTATGCTACCGCTAACCACTATGTGATCAGTAGAGTTCAGAAGGCATATATTCCGCTGAAACACAAGAACTAGCCAATAATAAAACACCATGGATGAATAAAGAAATAAGGGTAAAATTGAATCTAAAGAAAAAGATTAGGTCATGCTTGACCAACCTTATTAAATTATTTAAGGAAGTAATTTAAAGAGTAGATAAGGGTAATATAGTAGATGTAATATACTCAGACTTTCTAAAGGCCTTTGATAAGGTACCACATAATAGATTCATGACTGAGGTCAGAGCATGTGGAGTCAGGGGACAAGTAGCAGAATGGATAGCAAACTGGCTACAAAACAGAAAACAGAGAGTAGGGGTTAAAGGTAGTTACTCAGACTGACAGAAGGTGGGAAGTGATGTTCCACAGGGATCGATGCTGGGACCACTGTCATCATTTACATTTGGACACGAAAATCGGAAGTACAATTTCAAAATTTGTGGATGACACTAAATTGGGGGGGTGTAGCTAATACTGAGGCAGACTGCAACAAAGTATAAGACATTAATAAACTTGCAGAATGGATGTGTAAATGGCAAATGAATTTCAATATAGATAAATGGGTGATGGTATATTTTGGTAGGAGGGATAAGGAACACACTGCTTGGAAAATAATAGTCTAAATGGAGTAGAGGAGCAAATGGATCTAAAGGAACAGATTTACAAATCATTAAAAGTAGCAACGCAGGTTAACAAGGTCATAAAAATGCACACAAAGCACTGGGGTTCATTTCTAGAGGAATAGAACTGAAAAGCAGAGAAGTTATGTTTCATCTTTTATAGACCATTGGTTAGATCACATTTGGAGTGCTGTGCACAGTTCTGGTCTCCATATTTCAAAAAGGATATAGAGGCACTGGTGAAGGTGCAAAAAGATTTACAAGAATGATATCTGAACTGAGAGGTTATAACTATCAGGAAAGATTGAACAGGCTTGGACTCTTTTCTCGAAAGAAGAGAAGGCTGAGGGGTGATCTAATAGAGGTCTTTAAAATTATGAAGGGGTTTGATAGGGTAGATGTTGAGAAGATGTTTCCACTTGTGGGTGGAGTCCAAAACTAGAGGGGAAAAATTCAGTTGGTTGCGCCTCCCATTAGCGCCTTAAGAGGGCGCTAATGGGGCGCAAAGCAACTAACGCCCGAACGCAGCGATGTTTGCGCCGCTCGGGAAATTAACTAGACATTTTGCGGCGGCGTTAAACACGACCGCCACGATCTCCTGCGCCGGCAGATCGTGACATCAGTCGAGTGCGCAACGCCCCGGTAGCGCCCTGGAGCGTATATTGAGTGGCGCCCCCTGCCTCACCGCCTGCCGCTAGCAACGACAGGTTGAGGGGAGCATTTTGCAGTCAGGAAGGGACTGGGGGAGCGCTAATTAAAGGCGACCGCTTCCTGCCTTTTTTTGTTGGTGACATTTTTGAACCACACATTCTGAGAGAGAGAGAGAGACACTTCTGGAGAGATTCAATGCTGTGTGAAGGAGTTTTGGGTACTAAGCAGCACTTTGCAGGTTCATTTTGATTTGCCCTTCCTTGTATCGATTTAGAAGAGACTGTGGGGGCTGCACTCTGAGCTCTTTCACTGGTTCTCTCCATTGATCTTTCCAGCAGATTTGATGTGCAGGTCTCTCCAGACCGATATTCAAGGCTGCAATGAGCAGGATGTGGATGGAAAGCAAGATCAACCCTCCCCTTTAAGAACTGGCAGGGGCCATTGTGTCTGTGTTCCATTGCTGACTGACATCACATGAGCTTTGCCAGCGCTCTGAGCTAGCGCCTCGCTCCTCTGCCTTTGCGCCTTAAGACAGATGTGTAGTGCCTGATTTAGCGCTCCAGTCACCACCAGGGGCGATAAAAGTCAAGTTTGCAGTCGGAGGCGATAATTAGCGCCAGGCGCTAATCTTTGCGCCCGGCCGATAATTGCGCCCCAAATGAGGCGATACTGAATTTTTCCCCCTAGGTGTCATAAATATAAGATAGTCACTAATAAATCCCATAAGGAATTCAGGAGAAACTTCTTTACCCATGGAGTGGTGAGAATGTGGAACTTGCTACCACAAGAAGTGATTGAGGCAAATGGCATAGATGCATTTAAGGGGAAGGTAGATAAGTACATGAGGGAGAAAGGAATAGACGGATGCCGATAGAGTTACATGAAGTAGGGTGGGAGGAGGCTCAATGGGCATATAACCACCGGCACAGACCACAAGGGTCGAATGGCCTGTTTCTGTGCTGTAAATTCTATGTAATTCTATGTAATATTATCTTGGTTGGCTGAAACTGTCTGCTTTAACCAAGAGATCTTAGTTCTGACACAAAACGCACTTAAAAACAAGGCTTATTTATGATAGTTCAGCAATTTAGAACAAAGGTATGAGTCGTCTTTTGCAGTGGTAACCTTACATATATTAACATATCACAAGCCTGAGATGTCTGACCAAACAATATGGATCTGATGAGGGATACAGACGTAAACAAAAGACAAATCAACCCCACCTCATCTTCGCACTTCAATATCAAATCCAGATCTCTTATGCGCATTCTCGCTTTCACCAAGGAAATCTCTCCCAGTAAGCAGTCACAGAAGACATTTTAAAAATTGTTACAGCACTGACATAGTTACCTATTCCTATAAGAACCCATAACAAAGAAATCCTTGTGATCTGAAGCAAGATGGCCTCTTGTGTCTGTGTGACAGGCATCTTTTCAGTCTCCCTTATCTTCAAATAAGTCTGGCACAAAATTAAAGCATCATGGGTGTTGGCTAGGAATCAGAAAGCAAGTATATTGGTGTTGATTAGCTCTGACCAGTTACACATTGATGGAGTAGAGGCCCTTTCTGTTCATATAGGCCATTGCACTGTGGCTAACAGCCAAAATGGCCACATGGGTGCCATCAATCATGACCTGTATTTTTGGAAACCGGGAAGCACAGGTGGATTCAGCAGCCCCTTCATGCTGCTGTTTCTGGCCAGTGGGAAAAGAGATGAAGGTGTTAGCCAAACCATCCATCACTGGTTTGATGAATTTATGGATAGCACATAGGGGGAAAATTCGGTATCGACCATTCTGGGGTGCTAACATCGCCTGGGCCCTACCTTTAGTGCCGGCGACCGCGAAATTGAATTTTAGCGCCCCAAGAGGGAAGTGGGGTGCTAAATCAAGCGCTCCACTTCCTGCTTAGGGCGCTAATGTCGGAGAGTAGGGCAGAGACTTCAGCAGCGCTGCACACTGGGCCGTGCAGCGCTGCCGCGTTCAAAGACTCCTTCCATCCCTTAAAGGGAAGGGCCATCGCTGCAGGCTCTGCAATTGAAAAAGTACCCACCTGGACCACCAAGGCAGCCGCTATCCTGTGCGATCAGCCCAGCACTCAAGCAGGAACCCGCAAAAAAAACTAGAACAGGAAAGGTATGGTTTTTTTCCCCCACTTACCTCGGCCACCTCGCCTTTAATCGTCGCCCCCGAAGTGGCCGGCCCCCCGATGCACGCCTCCTGCAGCTGTCGGTGTTTTCGCCTGGCGCTGCTGCAGTGGGTGGAAGTCAATTTTGGGTCCGGGGCGCTACCGGGGCGATGCGTACGGCAATGACGTCACGATCTCCGGGCGAAGGAGGCTGGGGCACAACGCTGTAGCGCTGCCGCAAAACTCCCGCCGAATATGGCGGGAGTCGATGTCAGCACCGCGCCCAGTCGCAAAGCCATTTGAGCCCCGTTAGCGCCATCCGGGGGCACTAACGGGAGGCGCAAAGGCACCCAATTTCACCCCCATAGACTAATATAGCTGATGTCCCTTGAGCTAGCCTGAAAGGAGCTGGAAGCATAAAAATTAAGGGCTATGGTGACCTCCACACCCACCGATAGTGCTGTCCTTGCATTCAAGATTGTTGACAGGTGATCCTCAAGCATACAGCACAACTCTGTAACTGCCTCCCTGCTAAACATGAACCTATGGATGCAGTGCTCTTCACTCACTGACAGTGATTGTGCCTGGTTCAGTAGATGTGATGGTGGCATAGCAGCAAATTTGGACAGTGAACTTTTGAGTGACATCTCTGGTACCATCTGACATCTCTGGTACCCTTTCGCTGCTCTTGTCCTTCTCCAATAAACCAAGTAAGATTGGAGCACCAGAGGCAATTCCCATTTAAATTAGCTTTCTTTCTACACAAACTATGTGAAACTTCAATGGGTCCAATGTGGATTTAGTGCATCACATGTGTAATGTATGAAAATTGGAATTTTGTGGGCTCGTCCCTCAATAAGCAATAATCTGGGAATTAATGAGCAGAACAAGGCTAACGCACAGTATAGTAGCTGCAGTGCGCTGCCAGTTAAAAGGTGTTGCAGCTATTTTCTGACTTAAATCAGATGGGAATGGGGCTAAAACAGGGAGTCCTGACATTGCTAGCCAGTAACTCAAACTGCAGCTGCCATAATGCTTTACACCAACAGTAATTTCCAGGCTATAATTTTTTGCCTATGAGCAATGCCAAGGCAGATCAACTAATTACAATACATTGTGGATGACATGGCAAAACACTCATCATTATCAAATAGCATATCCTTGACTCACCATGATCAACAACATGGGAGATCTGTTAGCATATATTTCTGTCACACTTCAGAAGCCAAACTTTGAGTGTCACACATTATTTACACATGCAAACTGCAAAAGATCTCTAAAAAGAAAGCCAATCATTTCCTGATCATTTTACGGCCTTGATAACTTGGCTTCTTCCTGAGGGCAAGAGTTGGAGATTTACAAGCAGCTACCAATCTACAGAAATCACACAGCAACTAGCTTATAATTCATTTCAGGGTGTGCATGTTTAGACTACCCCCTGCCCCTGCTCCTGCTCCTGCCCCTGCCCCCCAGAGTGGCTGAGAAATGGCCTTATAGGGACAGGCATGCTAAATACAGCTCTACTTTAGCAGTTAAATATTCCATCGGTGCTACAGATCCCAGACTACCACTAAGCAATGCAACAGGAGATCATTGGGCAACATGGTGGCATAGTGGTTAGCACTGTTGTCTCACAGCGCCAGGGACCCGGGTTCGAATCCGGCCTCGGGTGACTGTCTGTGTGGAGTTTGCACATTCTCCCCGTGTCTGCATGGGTTTCCTCCGGGTGCTCCGGTTTCCTCCCACAGTCCAAAGATGTGCGGGTTAGGTTGATTTGGCTATGATAAATTGACCCTTAGTGTTAGGTAGGATTAAATACATGGGGATAGGGTGGGATATGTGTCGGTGCAGGCTCGATGGGCTGAAATGGCCTCTATCTGCACTGTGGGGATTCTGTGATTAAGTACTTTACACATTCTTCTCATTAAGAACTCTTAACTCTGATGTGAATATGCCATTAAGCACACTGCCAACAGAAAAAAAGTAATTAATTGCAATCTATTTCTGTCCATATCCCATGGGAAACATATCTTTAGTTTGATAGCAATCCATGATGACCTTCCATATTGCAACCCTGCACCATAAGTTTGGCTGAGTCATCATGCCTGCTTTCGCAGTGAGAAAGACCAGAAAAATCTGGAATCATTTAACATTATATATACTGAAACCTCCATTAAAAGCTTACCATACAATATAAACTGTGTAATGAGGCATTTGCATAATAGGCAATGCACTTGGCCATCAACAGCAAAGCAACTGTAGTGAATTAATGGGTCGATCACTGCTTCATAGCAAAGTAAATGAAGCTTACAGCAGTTTTGATTATGCCGAGTTGAAGGAATTTTTTCTCACAATTTACACACTTTAATCACGTGCTTTATAATTTCGGTTCTTTCTTGCCACTTCTTGATTAATCATTTACATTAATGTCTTACAAAGCTATCCAGGTGATTAAAACCATTTTCTCCCCAAATGTTATTATTTTAGTTTAAATTTCCATGCATATCTCTTGTACGCTATGCTCAGTTAGCTGCCAGCTTTTTGTCAATAACTTGCGTGGATGTGTGTGTCTATGTATATATATATCGTATACACACACACACATAAACACACATACACATAAAACAAAAAAATATACAACATGTAGGATCAAATGATTAGTTTCAAAAGAGCAGAGAACACTCCTCAAATGAATCTTCCTGACTGGGTGACTGAAGGAGTTGTAGCAGTGTGAGTTGTTTTCTGTAATTCAGAAACTCTTAATCAGGAAGAAAAAAAAACTGATGGTGCAGTGTTGTGGCTCAACCAGTTTAAGGATATTCAAATCAGTTGGTAAATCAGAGTATGTTGTTATTTTACAGTAAGCTTACTTGAGATATCTGAAAGTGAGATTTTAAGCATGTTTATAAAAGACTTCTGTTTTTTTGACATTGTTATTGTGACCTCGATATATCCATCACCATCTTTGAAATGTCTAAACTAGCTCCTCTGAGAGTAACTACGTATCAATTTTGACATTGGCAATACTGCCTCTTAAAACCCGGAGTACCAGAGATGATTTATACATTCAGTTAAACTAATTTGGAAAGACGTCTGAACAAATCTGAGGCACGTGCGGATGTTCAGAATGCTGCAATGCGTTCATTTATCAAATATTCAGAAGGTTCAATTGAGAGTTGATAATTTCAGAAGACGGCTCTTGCACTTTGGCTAACTGCTTTAAAAATAAATTCACTGCTCCTGGTCGAGAGTTAAAACATAAAAAACTATGTTGCAATCAGTGGTGCCTTTTATATATAATCCATGAGGATCCACCTACCTGGAATCTGCTCATATGAACTGTTGGTCTGTATTGCAACAAGGAGTCCATTAGAGCATGAGTATTCACATTACGCAGAATTCTCTTTAAAAATAAATACTGCTGGAAATAAGAGCACCTTTATATTAAAAGTTCTTCTCTGTCCCTGGACATTACTTTTCAGTTAAAATATATATTTCATACTTCCCATATCCTATCCCACACCAAGTCCCGTTCACCCATCACCCCTGTCCTTGCTGTCCTACATTTGCTTCCAGTCCCTCAATGTCTCAAAGTTAAAATTATCATGCTCGTGCTTAAATTTTTTCATGGCCTTGCCTCTCCGCACCTCTGTAACTTCCTCCAGCCCTTCAGCTCTCCCTCCACCCATCCCCCCGCCCCCCCGCCAACTCTCTATTCCTCAGACTCTGGCCTCTTCCGCATCCCCCCTCCGTTTACCCCACCATTGGCTGTCATGCCTTCATCTGCCTAGGCTCCACACTTTAGAATTCCCTCCCTAACCCCCTCCACCTAACTGTCTACCTTTAAGACCCTTCATAAAACCCACCTCTTTGACCAAGCTTTTGGTCACCCCTCCTAATATCTCCTTCTTTGGCTTGGTGTCCACTTTTTAAATTACACATCTGTGAAGCGCCTTAGGGTGTTTTTCTACGCTAAATGCACTATATAAATGCAAGTGATCATTATATGTAGTCAAAGTAAATATTGTATTTAGCTTCCCTTTAATGTATCGTCCTCTTTTGGGCCTGCAACGTACAAGAGTCTTATACAGGGCAATACTACACAATTACATAAAGGTACTATTAAAAACAGATAAAGTATTTTCAAAAACAGCTTGGACTCATATTTAATTGAAACTCAACAATATACTCTCACTTAAAGTTATTAATCAGAGCTATTAAGACTAATTGTACAGTATCTTTATTCTGTTGTGAATTCTGTGACAGATTTCACATTGAAAAAAATCAATTTTTCCTCTACAGTATCTGACAGAGCCACTGTTGACAGAAGATACTAATGCTCACACTGCTTGCACTTGGCAGCTGTGCAACTACTGAGTTGTCTGAACAGTGACGACAGTATGTGTGACTACCAATTAGTGATATTCCAGTGGGACTCTGCAACCAAGCAAAAAAATGTTGTCAGAAAACAAGTTCAGTCAGCATCTAGGAACCAGTAAAGGCTTTGCATACTGCTGTGTTGTCAGTTAGATGAGAATGAATTGGAAAAAAAAACGAGGTTTGGGTTTTGACTGCATGGAAATAACCAAATTCTAAAAGACTGAACATCAACTCTTTAAAACTACCATCTTCTTCTTCTTAGGCAGTCCCTCGGAACCGAGGATGACTTGCTTCCACATTAAAAATAAGTTCGCAGGTGACTGATGAGTCCAATGCGGGACCTACAGTCTCTGTCACAGGTGGGGCAGACGGTGGTTGAAGGGGCAGGTGGGTGGGGTGCTTGGGTTGACGTGCGCACCTTGCACTGCCCGTGCCTGGCTTCTGCTTGCTCCCGGCGAAGAGACTCGAGGTATTCGGCGCCTTCCCGGATGCTTCTCCTCCACTTTGTGTGGTCTTGGGCCAGGGATTCCCAGGCGTCGGTGGGGATGTTACACTTTTTCAAGGAGGCTTTGAGGGTGTCCTTAAAGCATTTCTTCTGCCCACCTGGGGCTCTCTTGCCGTGCTGGAGCTCCGAGTAGAGCGCTTGTTTTGGGAGTCTCGTATCGGGCATGCGGACAATGTGACCCGTCCATCGGAGCTGATCGAGCGATGTCAAAGCTTCGATGCTGGGGATGTTGGCCTGAGCAAGAATACTGACGTTGGTGCGCCTATCCTGCCAATGGATTTGCAGGATCTTGTGGAGGCAGCGTTGGTGGTACCTCTCCAGTGCTTTGAGGTGCCTGCTGTACATGGTCCATGTCTCTGAGGCATACAGCAGGGCGGGTATCACTGCTACTCTGTAGACCATGAGCTTACTGCCGGGTTTGAGGTCCTGGTCTTCAAACACTCTCTTCCTCAGGCGACCGAAGGCTGCACTGGCACACTGAAGGCGGTGTTGGACTTCGTCGTCGACGTCTGCCCTTGTTGACAGTAGGCTCCCGAGGTATGGAAAGTTGTCCACGTTGTCCAAGGCCTTGTCGTGGATTTTGATAATCGGGGGGCAGTACTGTGTGGCGGGGGCAGGGGCAGGTTGGTAGAGGACCTTTGTCTTACGGATGTTTAGTGTAAGGCCCATGCTCTCGTACGCTTCGGTGTTGACGATGGTTTGGAGTTCGACCTCCGAGTGAGCGCAGACGCAAGCGTCGTCTGCATACTGTAATTCGACGACAGAGGATGGGATGACCTTGGATCTGGACTGGAGGCGACGGAGGTTGAACAGTTTCCCGTTTGTTCTGTAAATTAGCGCCACTCCAGCGGGGAGCTTACTGAAGGTGAGATGGAGCATTGCAGCAAGGAAGATCGAGAAGAGCGTTGCATGCTCTCCTCCTTCCATATAAGACAAATGAGTTCATGAATTCGCGCCAGTAGTGCTTCTCCGCCATGTTTTAATGCCTCGGCGGGGATTCTATCTGCTCCTGAGGCTTGTTGTTCTTCAGTTGTCGGATGGCCTTTTCAACCTCATGCCGGGCTGGGGTTGTGCTGAGGTGGTGGCGGGTAGCATGCTGCGGGATGGAGTTGAGGACACTCGCGTCGAAGACAGAGTCGTGGTTAAGGAGATCTTTGAAGTGCTCCTTCCAGCGGGCACTGACTGCCTCTCTGTCCTTGATGAGTACCTCTCCGTTCTTGGCCCGCAGTGGGGTAGGACCTTGGGTGCTTGGGCCATAGGTGGTCTTGACTGCGCTAAAGAATCCACGCACGTCGTGGTTGTCGGCTAGCTGCTGGATCTCCTGCGCTTTCTCCACCCACCACCTGTTCTTTAGGTCGCGAGTTTTTTGTTGGACCTCGGCCTTCAGGCGTCTGTAGAGCTGCTTTCTTGCTCTCGAGTTCTGTTGCTGTTTCCAGATCAGGAATGCCTTGCGCTTGCGGCTTATTAGCTCCTGGATCTCCTGGTCGTTCTCGTCGAACCAGTCTTGGTGTTTCCTGGTCGAGTGACCAAGCGTCTCTTCACAGGTGCTGATTATGGAGGCCTTGAGTGCAGACCAGGCGCTGTGGGCACTCTGTGTCTCTGCATCACTGGGAGTCGTCAGGTTGTTTGTGAGGCGCAGGCTGAATAGGGCTTTCTTAGCAGGGTCTTTGAGTGCTCCAGCGTTAATTTTCCTGCGGCATTGTTTCTGTTGCCGCCGCTGTTTTGGGGCTACGTTGATGGAGATGACAGAGTGGATTAGGCGGTGGTCTGTCCAGCAGTCGTCAGCTCCTGTCATGGCGCAGGTGATGCGGACGTCCTTGCGGTCCCTCGCTCGGATGATGACGTAGTCCAGCAGATGCCAGTGCTTGGAGTGAGGGTGCTGCCATGAATCCTTGTACTTGTCTCTCTGATGGAACAAGGTGTTGGTTATGACAAGGCCATGTTCTAAGCATTTCGACAGGAGGAGAGTACCGTTGGAGTTGGCTTTCCCTATCCCCTCTCTGCCGATCACACCTCCCCAAAGGTCAGTGTCCTTTCCAACTCTGGCGTTAAAGTCTCCAAGGAGGATCAGCTTGTCCCCCGTTGGCACTCGGGACAGGGATTGTTTGAGGTTGGAGTAGAATTCCTCTTTGGTCTCGTCTGTGGCTTCCAGTGTTGGGGCGTACGCACTGATGACCGTAGCGCACTGGTTCCGGGTTAGGGTGAGCCGAAGAGTCACGAGGCGCTCGTTTATACCGCTAGGGGAGTCTCTGAGACGCCCAACTAGTTCATTTTTTATGTCGAAGCCTACCCCATGTAGGCGGCGTTCTTCTTCAGGTTTGCCTTTCCAGAAGAAGGTGTAGCCACCGCCTTGCTCCTTGAGCTGGCCTTCCCCTGCCCGCCGGGTCTCACTTAGGGCAGCAATGTCAATGTCGAAACGTCTGAGCTCCCGGGCAACGATAGCAGTACGGTGTTCCGGTCTGTCACTGTTGGGGTTGTCCATGAGGGTCCTGACATTCCAGGTCCCGAACTTCATTTTAAAGGGTGGAAGCTGCCTGTGCGTGAATTCTTTTAACGTGGGTGCCGTTGCACACTAGCTACCACTACATAATCATGCTCCTAGTATCAAAACTACCTCCAAAATGTCAGATAAACTTATTGGCACTATTTTGACACAATGGGGTAATTTTAACCTAGCTTGGCCAACGGGATCAGATCGGCTGCCCATTTTAATGTCCATCGACTTCAAAGGAAAGTAAACCCAGGCGGGGTGTAAAACAGGCAGCTGACCTCATCTCATTAGTTTCTCAACGTCAAATTAAGTTAAAATTACCCCCTATATTTTGAGTCATTTGATCTAACACTAAAAACTTTACTTAGCTCCAAACTGACACTAATTTTCCACCAAAAGAACAATACACATACAAAGATCCTTTCATACTGCTTCCTGCTCCTCCAGAGGCAGCATTATCTAAGATCCTAAGCTGTGCCTCCAAGCTCGACTCAGCAAATGCTTCACAGGCTACAGTCAATCTTCCAGATTTCCTTAAGCAGGCACTTTTATTGATTAGTCCAGATTTCCTCCAACACTTTATCCGCAGGCATTAGAGCTTGCTCAACCCTTCATTCTGCAAATGTTCCACAGCCCCAGTTGATAGGTCCACGTTTTCTAGACAGGTGTTTAAAGGGCCCTAATCAATGGCCCTAGGATTTTGAAGAAACTGCTAGGAAGCTAGCACAATTTTGATGTTATCAGGAATACTTCAAAGACTTTAAAAGTGTCCCAAGAACAGTTCATCAAATTGATAGGTGGGAAATCTTGTGGGATTTTAGTTAAAGAGGCAAGAGCTTAAAATTTGATCCTGACCTTCCCTCCCAACAAAGCAGGCCCTATTCCACTCTGCGTGCTTCCACTTCCTTCTAATTTGTATGCCCTCGGTGCTCAAAATATCTAGTCCTGATACGGGCAAAATACCGAATTGCTACATTTTAATCACTTGCATATCCTTCAATGAAGTAATAAAAATCTTATTTATTTCAATTCTTCAGATATACATGTCTAGAGTTTCCTCCCCTACTCCAATGCTCGCCCAGAACTGGGCAGCCACTGGCAGGAAATAGGACCCATTCTGCTGGGATCAGCCCATTTTTATGCCCATTCAATCTCCTGTCACAATTGATGATGTGCAATATGTTCACTCATATGTGGGTGGGAATATTGTAATGATAGTTAAATGATGGTACCACATCATCCAAAGTATTTATTATCATGTGCATTATGGAAACATGGATTCTAAAGGACATCTGTTCATCCCTGATGTCCGCACTGCTTTACACATTAAGGAGGGGGAATTTAAAGTTTATAGGATCAAAAGACCTATGCAATCAGCAAATGCAGCACACTAAGCAAATAGAAATCCGGGATAAGTTGTTGGCATACTCTTATTTTCCATTATAAATGTTGGCATAAAAAGTGTGAACACAAAATGCTATATGCCAGACTTTTAATATATTATAGATATAGATGATACATTACAAAAATCCTCACCCATATCGCAACATGGAGAATCTGGACTAAATACATTTGATTATATGACAATGAAAATTACACTGAATATTTGATGGCCTATCAGAAAAGACCCAAGTGACATAAGGTGTATGGCACCCAGGTACCCTGCAATGGCTTTAAATCTATTGGGGGTAATTTTAATCTATAAAAACGGGAGGGTTTGGATCGGGTGGGAAGTTAAAATGTAAAAAATCTCAAACCCGAACCCAACCCACCTCAAACCCGCCACGTTTTAATGGAGGTGGGGCGGGTGACCAACCCGCTTCCAGGAGGCTGGTCGCTCATTTAAATATTTTAATGAGGCTGCATGCCGAAGATTTTATCCGTGTTCCAGCTTTAACTCGGGAAACCCAGCAGCTAAAGGGAGGTGAGGATTGTTGCATGGAACAGCAAAGTGCTTTTCTAGCACTGTTTGTGGTCCAGGAGGAGCAGGAGTGCCTCCCCCCCCCAGCCCCCCAAGCAAGCCCGTAAACCTCCCCAGCTATCAGAACCTTCCCCAAGGTTTACCGGGTTTCCCAACCAGAACTCCTCCCTCCCCCCAACCCCGGCTTGGAAATCCCACCCCAGTAAATATCGAGGCCATTATCTCTGATTTTCCTCTCAGGTGGCATTGCAGTGGGGTGAAATTTCATGGTGTCAGCAATTTAAATATTTTCAGCCGGCTCCCAGCAGGCGCATGGAGTGGGAATTGGTTGCTGCTCCAGGAATCAGACATCTGCAGCAGGTTTAAAAGGACTAAGTCACCTCCTCAATTAGGCCAATGTTAATGGCTCCACCACTGTTGAGATAATGTTGAGCCCAAGTCCCTCACCCCATTATGGTGCCTGCTATAGCTATTTAAAGTTTCTTCTATGTTTTGTTATTCAGTAATGCTGGAAGCCTGTGGAGTACTGGTGCAAGTAGTGCGTAGCGTTACTGAGGTGATCATGACAGAAAATGTTATGTCCAAGGTCACTCCATCATTTGCACATTCTCCCCGTGTCTGCGTGGGTTTCCTCCGGGTGCTCCGGTTTCCTCCCACTGTCCAAAAATGTGCGGGTTAGGTTGATTTGGCTATGATAAATTGACCCTTAGTGTTAGGGGGGGATTAAATATGTGGGGTTATGGGGATAGGATGGGATATGTTAGGGGGAATTAAATACGTGGGGTTACGGGGGTCGGGTGGGATATGTGTACTGTGGGGATTAAAGCAGGGACAGGGTACTGGATTTGAATGATCAGCCATGATCGTATTGAATGGTGGTGCAGGCTCGACGGGCCGAATGGCCTACTCCTGCTCCTAGATTCTATGTTTCTATTAGCGTGCATTTAAATGAATCAACCCGTACTTGGGTGGGGGCTTCCGGTGGCAGAAGCGATTCCAGAAAATACACTAGGCAAACGTATGGGTCAGGATCCAACATAATGAATCTGCGACCCACATGTAGTGATACAGATGTTCCAGTGATTTGTGAACCTGGACAGTAGTCAGTCAAAGAAAGTCACACTACCCTGTATGTTACTTAATCAAAGTTACCTTTAATGATTTAACATTGCACACAGCATTAAAACAATTTACACAAGTGTAAAGACAGCATCAATAAATGCATACAACATTTTAAACCAAGGATCTCAGCATCAAGGCAGAAGAGTGATCAGCTCTCTCGTAGCTCTTGAAGTTTCTTCTTCTTGTTCCTGAATGTGCTTCCTCTAGGCAAAGCTTCTCAAGGCTCCTCCAACTGCAGTAAGTTATCTGCCATGATGTCTCATTTTTATATGATTTTTGCCAGTTGGGGTGTGAATTAGAGTCAAGAGAAGTCCCATCTTGGCCACTCACCCACTGTTGCATTGATGTTGGGAGGTTGGCTGGGCCGTTCAGAACCGTGTGAACCCAGCGTGCAAAATCTTCTGTCGCCTCTTGTCAGTGTAAAACCAAGTGGTGTATTTTAGTTGTCTTGCTCAGGGATTTATAACTTTCTCAGCACTGTTTTTCCAAGTCAGTTGTTTTGAGAACCAAAGGCCTGTTCGAAGCTTCTGCATACTGCTGTCTTTGCAGTTTAAACTTACAATGTCCAAATGTAATGTCCAAAGGGGCAAAGTTAATCCTTTCCTTCACACTTTCCGATCCACCTACCTCAGTATCGCCTCGTAACTGGCAAAAAGGCACAGGAAAGTTATGTCCTTTGATACTAGATTAACAGGTATAAAGTGTGACACTGAAAATAAATATAATTAACTCGAGTACAATTAGTTATTAGTGGTTTCTTGAATCCTTCTGATTTTTTTTTTGATAAAACCCTACACTCCTGGACAGAGCTGCAGCTCAAAAATTTTATCACATTGTATCCACTATCAATCGTCAAAGTGAACATTCCAACATCTTTAATCCTGAGACAAGGGACCCTGGCTAGACCTAGTGCTTTAATCACCTCTGAAACATGGACAATAATTGAAAAGTCATTATATGAATGCAATCAAATCTGTTCACACCACATGTGGTCCTGCATTTAAATTGGGATTGTCTTCAAGAAAAAGCAGTAAACCTTATTCCATTTGGGCAGGGAGAAGAGCCACAATAACCATTAGCCCTTTTTGTTGTGCAGATATTATTACACACAAGTGCCATAATGACACATTTTGATAGGATTTACATCAAGCTGAACATTTGACAAACAATATAAGGTTTGCTAAGCACTTTTTAAAAAAAAATTAAAAAGTGCCCTTTTAAAAACTAAGCTTTTGGAAACAAATTGACTTTAAGTCTATCCAAAGCGCATAATTTCACTGATGCGCTGTAAACCGCGGCTGCTAATGCCATTCGTAACCTTTGTTTCTTTCATACTTGTGAAAAAAAACTCCCTTAATCTACCATGAGTGGTGTGGAATGTCATACATTATTCAGTGGTTTGGGTAATTTGGCAGTAGCTTCTAGTGCTTTTGAGTGCATGAGGCATTAAATAACATCAGCCTGCTGATCAAATGCAGAAAGCATTGAATAAATGTCAGCAAAAAACCCATTCACTGGCCAGGACACTTTGCAACAAATAAAAAGTTATAGATATTGATGTTAATAATAAATTCAAGAGCTACGCATTTAATAATCCTGTCTCGGTTGATTAAAACAAATTTCGATCATTAGAGGAGAGGGGAGTTTCTTACATTTACATTTTCATTAGATTTTCAGATCAACAACCTTTAGGAGATAAGCGTGAAGTCATGCACGTTGGGAGAAACTACACGGAGAGGCAGTATAATCTCAATGGTATTTTTATTTGAAGGGGGTGCAAGAGAAGAGGGGCGTGCATATTCACAAATCCTTGAAAGTGGCAGGGCAAGTTGACAAGGCAGTTAAGGAAGCGTTTGGGATACTTGGCTTTGTAAATAGGGGCCATGATGCGGAGATGCCAGTGTTGGACTGGGGTGGACAAAAGTGAGAAGTCGCACAACACCAGGTTATAGTCCAACAGTTTTATTTGAAATCACAAGCTTTCGGAGCTGCTGCTCCTTCGTCAGGTGAAGTGAAGGAATACAGATCGGCAAAGCATATATAGACAGAGAACAATGCCTGTGCAGCGTACAATGTCAGACGACTACAGTTAATCTTTCTGACTGCCTTTTATCACACCTCGGCAGAGAGACTATATATGCTTTGCTGATCTGTATTCCTTCACTTCACCTGATGAAGGAGCAGCGCTCCGAAAGCTTGTGATTTCAAATAAAACTGTTGGACTATAACCTGGTGTTGTGCGACTTCTCACTTTTGTAAATAGGGGCATTGAATACAAAAACAAAGAAGTCATGCTAAACCTTTACAAATCACTGGTTAGGCCTCAGTTGAAGTAATGTGTATAATTCTGGGCACCACACTTTAGGAAGGATGTCAAGGCCGTGGAGATGGTGCAGAGGTAGTTTACCAGGAATGAGGGATTTCAGTTATGTAGAGAGATTGGAGAAGCTGGGATTGTTCTCCTCAGAGCAGAGAAGGTTAAGGGGAGACCTAATAGAGGTATTGAAAATTATGAGGCGTTTTGATAGAGCAAGTGAGGGGAAACTACTTCCTCTGGCAAGTAGGTCAGTAACTAAAGGTCACAGATTTAAAATAATTGGCAAAAGAACTAGAGGGGAAATGAGAAGAATTTTTTTCACACTGAGGGTTGTTATGATCTGGAATGCACTACCTGAAAGGGGGGTGGAATCAGATTCCATGGGAACTTTCAAAAGGCAATTGGACATGTATTTGAAGAGAACTAATTTGCAGGGTTTTGGGGAAAATGTTGGGGTGTGGGACTAAATTGGACAGCGCTTTCCAGTACAGGCATGGCAGGCCAAATGGCACCCTTCTATGCTGTAAGATTCTAAGACCGCGATTTTGCCGGCGCTCAGAGGGCGGGTTCAGAGGCGGGTCAGTTGTTAAACTCGCAATGATTGACGGCGGGTTGGAAACCCATCGCAAACCCGCCTCCGTGTGAGTTTCAACAGTGTCGGGTCTGTGATTTCACAACAGACCCGACACCAAGCGGCGGGCAAGGGATTTAATGCACTTAACTCCTTGTTAAGTGCTTGTTAACTGCTATTTTGAGAGCCTTTTGCAATTTTCCAACATTTGATTCAGGTCTTACGAAGTTCGGAGATCACACCAGGTAAGTGTGTTGGGAAGACCAACGAGCTGGAAACGTCACAGCTGCAAATGCAGTCTAAAAGCTGCTCTCTCAAATCTGCTCAATTTCAAATGTCAGAGGTTGCTGATTTCACAATTTAGGATACTTTAAGGGCTGGATTTTCATTGACCCATGGAGGTGGGTTTGGAGGCGTGTGGGAGGTTAAAATTGTGAAAAGTGGCAGGCGGGCACAAGTCCGCCTCCATCCCGCCTCCACGCAATTTTGATGAAATCGTGTCTGCTGGTCCCGCCTTTAAGAGATGGGATAGGCTGTTAAGGCCCTTAACAAGCACTAAATTGGCTCTATAATGCCATTTTGAAAGGCCTTTGTGATTTTAACCCTTGTTCTACGTGAAGCACGCCTGTTCTGAAACACGATTGTGAAACCTGGTGGGAGCACATGTGGATAGCTGAATATCAGTGGCTGCGCTGAGTATGAGTGGCTGGCTGGTATCTGGGAGTGGGGGAGTCTCTCTCTCTCTCTCTCTCTCTCTCTCCTTAGAGCTGCTGCTCATTTTGCATCCAGGTCCTCTCACAGCAAAGGCCAGGCAGTCTCTGACCTGCAATGCAGCATCAATGATGACATCATCAGAGGCGACTTTCAGACTGAAACCACTAATTGGTTCATGGGTTCCCACATGCTGGAACTCAATTGCCCAATTAGGTGAAAATTGCATCAATCTCCCACATCCAATTGCAGTCGGGTGGATAACACAAAATGCGGATGACACGACCCCAACCCACCCCAGCATCAAAATCCAGCCCTAAGTGTCTGTTGTTAATTCTATATCCACTGTCACCTGCATTGCTGGACATAAAAGGCACCCTCACCCTTCACTGTGCCACCTCAAATTGGGATCACACAAATGGCAACGATGTCAAACATTCATGCAACATTAGTTTAGTCCAACATAATAAAAGAACAGAAACTTAACATTGAATTCTATCAGAACACCCAAGTGTGATCATTTATGTGTCGGCTTTCTCTTACGCGTGCTTCTACGTTGTGCTACCCCTGTGGCTTCAGCAGATGTAGAGACAGCCTGCTCACTTCCCTGCTGTGCCTGCTTAGATGCCTTTGGTGGTCATCCTCTGGGTTTTGGAGCCTTTGAAGGCCTCGCAAAAGGCTGCTCCTCCTGTGGCTGCACAGGGGCAGACTCGGCCAACACTGCTCTGGCAGTCATCTGGGGCTCTGACTGAGGGGTTGGCAAGGGGATGGAAATTGGAGCATCTGGAGAGGAGCCCCCACTTGCACGTCGCCTCCCACCATCATTCCTCTCATGAGCCACCCGCACTTCTCTACTAACAAGTAGCTGGAGAGCACCTTGCTGCACATCAGTGGGGCCAGGAGGACCCATCCCTGTACTGACAGTCCTCATAATGGGGAAGTCCATGTACTTCTAGTTCCTCTCCACGATAGATGCCCATCTATCCTCCATAGCTGACGATCTATTTAGAAGAGTCACCATGTTCATTTGAGTCTGGCGATGTATGTCCTCCATGGAGGTTGCCATCCTTTCCATGGCAGGACCTACATTTGCCATTGCGTGCACCACGGCATTGCTCATGTTTGAGATGGACTCCTCCATTCTCTGCACACTCGCAATCACTGTGGTTGCAAACCCAGTCAGAGCCTCCTGCACTTGCAGCATCCTCTGATGAGTCCTCCAGCTCTTCCTCCTGGGCAGTAGGGAGGGGGGCTCTTGATGGTCCTGTGGGAAAGTAAAGACATGAGTTAGACCTGCGATATGTAGATTGCAGACACATCCCATTGTGCACATGATGAGCATTCAATTTCTAATAACATCAGATGCCATATGTGTCACTCATGAAAGCCAAATAAGATGGTTGGAGAAGCATTCTGTCACCAGGTTGTTCAACTGAGCCCGTCTGTTCCTCCCCCACTTTGAGCTGTTCCACTGATCCCACAATTTCCAGAGCAGCCTCCTCAGCGTTGGTCAGCTGTGATAAGGATGGTGGTCCTCCTCCTGTTCTCTCCCTCTCCCTCTTATTGTGGGTTCTCTTTTCCTGCAATGAGGGAAAGAAGTGGAGTTTAGTGAGAGTGATGGAATGAGTGTAGAGAATGGGTAGGATAGATGTTTAGAGGGAGACTGTGAAGGAGTCGGTTCCCATAACGAAGGTGCCTTCTTTTGTGTTGTTAGTTGTTGTCATTGCATAACCTTGAGGGTGGGTGTGAGGGGTGCATAGTAAGATGGGGAAGTGAATCTGTGCATAGGGAGAGAGGGATGGGGAATGCTGCAAGGGATGTTAGGTTGAGTCAGGATGTGCAGGAGTAGGGTCAGCAATGCAGAGTGATGGGATGTGATGTGATGACAGGCACAGCAGAATTAAGGTAAGTGAGCTTTTATACTCACTTTTCCAGAACGCAGGAGATCATTGAACCTTTTCCTGCATTGGACCCAGGTGCGTCTATACACAGACCTGGCATTGACCTCCTCAGCTATTCACAGCCAGGCTGCCTTTGTCTGCTGAGGAGGTTTCCTTCTTCCATCAGATGGGTACAGGACCTCCCGACGTCCTCTGACTCCCTCCACAAGAACATGGAGGGAGTCCACGTTAAAGTGGGGAGCTGCCTTTTGTTTCTCTGCAGACATCGTGTTGAGAAGCAGCAGTCAGAAGCACAAGAAATGACCTGAAATCTAATGGGGAAATTACCCCCTTAAATGCACCGGCTGCAAATGTGTCAGCAGAGCTGCTGACCAGACCCGCACCTTGTGATGAGGGCGGGTAACCCACACGGCGGGCTTAACTAGGTCAATCAATGAAAAATTGTGTCAGCAGGCCGGCAGGAGCCGGCAGGGGGACGGAAACCCGCCCAACACCGCTCCCGACGCAAACCCGCCTCCAGGAAGAAAATCACAGCCTATTATTTTAGGACAACCTTTAGCTTTCAAAATTAGCTGTTACTCAGTGTTTCTCTCGAGCACAAAGGTACAGCCTGACTACTGTGTTCAGTCTGAGCGTGACCTTTATCCTGCCTTTGGTCAACCACAGAAAATAAAATATTAACACAATGTTATATCATCCTTTTAATGTAAAATGCTTATTTTAAAGAAGGTTGCATAAATAACCAAAGCATTGCTGAGCTGCTGCCAAGAAACTGCACTGTCAATAATCTCTCTAGATTACAAGACAGACACTGATGTGTGGCTCCTCAGATTGATTTCTTTATGATCAGCTAAAGTGATACATTTATGGTGATAAATGTATCCACTAAAACCCCAATTTATTAGCTTCAAGTACTAAATCAAATGTTCCTTATTTTGAATTGTAAAACCTACTCATAGTTGAAAATAATTAAGGAGAAATTGGTGCTAGTGGGTCATTTGGTGAGACAATGAGGTCGTTCATTTGAATCACAGAAACAGTACATAAACAAGCCATTCAGTCCGTCATGTTTGCACTGGGTTTTTTTCTACCTAACCCTACTTTCCTGTTTGCTCCCCATATCTTTTAATATTCCATTTATTCAAACAACTATCTAATTCCTTTTTAAAATGAAGTAGGAACCTGTTTCAACAATGGTTTGTGGTGGAGAATTGCACATTTTAACCACCCTCTGTGTACAGAATTTTTTATAACCCTCCCCGGGGAGTGTTAACGGGGGCAAATCCCCAAGCACCCGGGCGCGGCGTCACTAATGCCTCCCGCAAAATTCAGCGGGAGGTTAGCGGCGCCGGTAGCGCCCCACGGTGCTGTGCCGCCGGCGATTATGTCACCACTGTGCGCAGCGCCCCGCTTGCGTCCCGGCCGCAAGCTTGGGTTGCGCACCCTGACTTATCGCCGGCCGATATGTCCGACAGGGTCAGGGTGGCATTTATGCAGCCGCGTCGGCGCTACTTAAAGGGCAGGTGTCGGGCGGCCATTTTGGCCGACTGCCAGCATCTGCCCCCATCCCCTTATTTCTTCGGGGTGCCGGCCGCGATCGCTCAGCCCGGCACTCCTCTTGAGTGCCAGGCTGTTTCCACGGCACCCCGCTCCCCGGTGGTCCAGCAGGAGCTTGATTCAGGGGAGGGAGGCCTGCAGTGACACGGCGCTACGTGCCGACGCGCGTGGCGCTGTTGCACGTAGCACCGCGATATTCAGTTGTAGCGCCCAAGTAGTGCTGCACCTTCTGCTTGGAGCGCTACAACTGAATTTCAGGTGGAGGGGCGCTAATTTTTTCAGGGCGCTAATTACGTTAGCACCCCAAAAGGAGTGACACCGAATTTTTCCCCCTACATCTTTTGAGGGGTCTTACACTGTTTTTTGAAGTGGAAAGCCTCCAATAGTTCAGTGACTTCACACCTGACTTGCATGTTGCATCAATATAAAGCTAAAACCATTTTACATCAGTATAAAATGTGCAATCTCAGTGATCGCGGGACACAGTTCTAAAAAAAAAACCTGTTAGAATTCTAAACCGGGGCTTCCACTGAAGGTATTGGGATATTTCAATCTGAGACCATCTTAGACAAACAGAACTGAACATGACTGAACATCAAACTATTCCACCATTATAACAGATAGCAAGGATAGACCATCGTTTACATGTGAAGGAATATACTATATAGCCTTTTTACAAAAATACACTATCTTATGAAAGAATTCTGGCCTTGTTGAAACAGGACAAGTTGTTGACCCTGAATAAATAACCTTATTGAAACAGAAGAATGGATGGCTCCGAGTGGCTGACCTTTTGGGAACAACACAATGGTCAACCCTGGATATGTGATATAAATTAAACTTCGTAAAGATGGCACATAAGATAAGGAACATCTGCCCTCATAAAGATGACACATAAAATAAGGGACACCTGCCTTTCACACCTTTTTATATGGTGAACCCAGAACACCTGGAGATACGGCAGATTCTGGAATATTACAAGCTGATGTGGCAGTAAAGAATTGCAGAGGTCAGCAGAAAGATGAATAGTGATAATTAACTTGCATCAGCAGAAACCTTAAAGGAAATACAATTGAAAAAGGGTATAAATATTGAAGTCTCAAATGAGATAGCAGACTTGCTTTAATCGGGCAAAGCGATTCCCGACTACAGACTGTGGTCCTCGACTCTTTGTACCTCGGGGATCAAAGGTATTTTGATATTGATGGATATCCTGTATAGAAAACTTTAAGAACTGTAATACTGCAGCGAAGTTAAGATTTAAAGTAAGATTCGCTGTTAAAAAGATCGTATTTTTTCTCTTTTTAGAACTGTTAACGTTGCGATCGACTGATTCACCAACTGTAAATTGCATGTCGGTTCTTTTAATAAATCTCTATATATTTTTAGAATTGTCTCACATAAGTCTTCTGTATTAATAACTCGCAAACTCAATCTCTGTACACTCTTTGATGGAGAGTTACATTTCTGAGGGGCGTTCTCCGGACCCTCATAATATCCGGGACGTTACAGTCTAGCTAAACTTATTAAAAGCACTATCTGGAGGACGGTAACATTCTCGGGTTGTTCCTTTCCTTTAGGGAGAGATAGCCAGTTAAGCGTCTTTAGGATTCGGCTACCTCAAACTTTAGTGAAAGTGAACATCTGAGACATACGCCTGATCCGGGATAGCCCCAAAGGGGCTAGGACTAGTAAATATCCCTTCATACAGTGATGATTTTTTTTCCTGCTAGAACATACATGGTATTTATAATCAATCAATTTTGCTTCAAAGAGAGGGCATGATAATGGAGGAACAGCACATCTATGCAACAATAACGCTGATGTACTGTAGAAAAGCTTTTATTTACAAGTTATTTGGACCTGCTGGGAGCACAAATGTGTCCTGTGGAACTCTGATATCTTTCAACACAATCTGAAATTCATTCTGCCAAAGTAGCAAAAATATAAAAATCCCTCGGTCTTAAATTCTGCAATTACTCTCTTCTTAACACCTTGGCTGATGATGTTCAGAAATATCTATAAAACTAATTCAAAATATATTTTCAAATTGTTTCATTTGTAGCTGAGGGCAGTAAGATTGTCTTACAGCCTGAAATTAATTATTTATTGGGTTATGCTGAACAGGTAAGCAGTTTTCCATATTTGCAGTTAAATTACCTTGATTATATGTGAAACGTGGCAGGTTTAAATCTTTGGATTCTGTAAACTACTGGAAATCGCTACTGGGAATTTTACTCACCCAGCCCCACACCTGTAAATTGGCCATCTGACCCTTGATTGCCCCACAGTATTAAATGGCCAATTTTGTGCATTTCCAACCCAGCTAGCGGCAGAAGAAAGTTGACGATTAGGGTTGTCAACTCTGGTTGGAGACATTCCTGGAGGTTTGATCACATGACATTCTGATCACATGACTTCTACAAATGTTGTTGCATTTACCTTACAAAGGTTGGGTCCCCTGTAGTTGAGTATCTTTGCTCGTGGTTTAGCGGCAGAAGCTGTTGTGCAAGAAGTTTCAAGAACCAGGAAGCCACCTGTGAGCAGGCAAACAGGGGGAACCGAGGGCGGGGAAGAGGGGGAACCGAGGAGGGGGGAAAGAGGGGGAACCGAGGGGGGGGGAAGAGGGGGAACCGAGGGCGGGGAAGAGGGGGAACCGAGGGCAGGGAAAGAGGGGAGACCGAGGGCGGGGAAGAGGGGAGACCGAGGGCGGGGAAGAGGGGAGACCGAGGGCGGGGAAGAGGGGAAAACAGAGGTAGGAGGTACTTTGATACCACCAATAAATAATGGTAACTCACTGAAATTGCAGTGAGAACTATAATACTAATACTGGTAACACTCAGATTCTCTTCATAACCAACAGTAATACAATAACTCACTGATAGTTTATATGTAACTGGTAGTAATAGGTGTAAACATGGCAGGACATGATTCGTAAAGGCAGCATCCAGGTGAGGAAAAAGATCTCTGGCATGAGGAATAATGTCAAGCTAACTTTGGCCAATATCTGCCAACTTTAATTAAGTCTATAGCCATAGCATATATGCCACAACCTGTGCTTTCCAAACATAGTTCGACACCAATGAAGGAGCATAGAAGTACTGACCTTTCAGATCTTTCACACCATGTCCATCATGCTGATGGCTGAACTTTGCGGCTGACACTTAAAAATGCTTTTAATGTCACACCTAACTTTTTTGCATCTTTTGACACCACAACACCAATCATACTAATCCCCTAGCAGCAAAGCTGCCTGCTACTTCATATAATAATGGCATGGTGGACAGCTCCAAAATGAAGTCACTGTGGCTGCTCCCAATGCATCGTGCATTCACTTGCAGGATTCAATTCTTGTGGTCCGAAACCACCTGCACATTAATGGAACAGAAGCCTGTACCAATCGTCTAAACCATAGGGCTGTTGATTGGGCCTAGATGGCCTATGCTGTCAATGTAAAGGCTTAAAACGTACCTTGAGCAAAAAATATTAGTTGCCAATTGTGGACTCCCATATAAAAAAATATTTGTTTCATTATTTTAAGACGTGGTGAAGATTTAAATAGAGTGATTTGCTTTGGTCCAACAGTCAGAATAACAAATAAATCCGGGAAGCAGAGATCAGGCTGTCTGGCCCTTGTCAATTTTATTTTATCCTGAACCAGACACACTAAAAATAAAATAAGGTCAGCAACAAAAAGCTTAAACTGTGTAGCACAGTGTCAATGTTTATCGGTCTGTACTCGTTACAGTTTTTGAAGTTGCTGTAGGTGCATTGAACCAAACAATATTGTTAGTGGCAGTAAAAAGTTCCCATCAGCAAGCTGCATGGTCTGTGTACTGTGGCAACATCACTGAGCAGGTTGGTTGATCTCCGCTTTCTGGATTTGTTTGACACTGGCTGTTGGAGCAAAAATAATGACAAATGCAATGCTTTTAAATAGTTTGCGAAAGGAGAGTGGAGTCTTCCAGCAAGCAGCAACAATTCTGCCTGATTTTGCAATGGCCTGGCCTCCATCCAGTTACCCTGCATTCCTACTAGCCATCAAAATATTGCTAATGGTCTGCAAATTTCAGGAGTCAGCATGCACAAAATTAAAATCTTTAAATCATGTCAGTGCTGCGGCTCGCTCCAACCTATTTCCTTGTTCATTAGTCCAAACATTTTCCTGCCAGACTGTTCCACCCAGGATATTTTATTGAACACAATTATTTCTGAATCCTAAAATTAGATTACATTTTTCATTACAAGTATTCCTTAAAGCATAACCATATAGCCATGCAAATACATTGTAACGGATCATTGCTATCAGGAATTTCAGGTTTAAATTGCAAACTGGCAATTTGAATAAATAGTACCAGATAATAGTAGCAAAGATGCCAACGGATGTACAAGTCTGCTGCAATTTTTAATATAATGTTTTGAAATTACAATTTTCATAGAAAACAATTTACATGAAGTCAGTTATGGTTTGAAAAGATTTAGACACCTTTTTATTATAAACACTGCAGCACTCACTATCTGCTAAAATTATGTTATTTAGTTGTAGGAATTAATGTCTTGCAAAATTTTAAAATCTACCAGCACAGCTTTATTTTATATATTAAATATAACGTTTGAAAAAATATATATTTTAGGTTGAGATTAATCTACATTAGCCATTACATTTGGTTAATGCTGTTCTTAATCCATTTAAAAAATCCTTCCATTTTGCATTAGCATTCCTGAGTGCTGTCTAATTTCTCATGCAAACCTTTGACATCTGGTTTTATTAAACATTGCTTTGGGGTTACTGGCACTCAGTTAGGTAATGATTTTCTTTCATACAGGTTTCCTAGGTATTAATATACTGCAGTTACTGATTCTGAATTGCATGCTGTACTTGTTGGTGATGTTCTTTTACACTGGACCTCTTTCTGGCTAAAATTACTGATTGAACTTGCTACTCCTGAAGATTAGTAAAGCTGATACAAGGGAGAATTCCAAATCCAAATGTGGATCTGTTTGTTTCATTGAATGGATTTCCTTCTTTCCAACACCTTATTTTTCAGGAACTCCTGTTCCTCGGCCCCACAAGGAAATTAAAAAAAAAATTGAAACTTCACCTTTTAGCGCCTCTCCTGGCCCTGATCTGGTTCTTTGCTGGGTAGGCCTGGCAGGAATCTCTCTGCCATTTCCCGCTTGGAGTTGGGTCCCGATGATGTCATCAGGACCTGACGTGCATATATTAAAGGAGGACCTCACCGGCTTTGGTCGGGTGCCCTTGCCGCCTGTGGTGAAAATCCAGGCAGGTCAGCTCCCTGCTGCTCCAGGGTGGGTGACCCACCTGGGGGGCTGTTAACTGCCTACCTGCCCTGTTTCCATTAGACGGGTAGGGTTAAAGTCATACCCCCTACCCCACCCCGAGATTCTCCGCGTCCAGACTAATGGGGTGGTTGTGTGGAGGGGACTTTTCAGATCCCTGTTATCCTGTATCTCCACATTCTCTGATTATCCTGATAGGTTCTCCGAGCTTTCCAAAACTAGAGTCTAAAACCATTATCCATTTTGGGTGGATCCAAGATTTTGAATGAATTCAAATGCTCACCTTTACAAAGTACTTGCCATATCAATGGCACTAGCAAACAGTGTAACAGTAGCGTTAAAGAGTATTATCCATAGCTACTGCCTAATATCATTCCCTATAGTAAGATAATGCAAGTCTAAATCGAACAGACCTGCTTATCATGACTGCACAATGTAATTGCAACCACAAAATTCAGTTCTCATAGTGATTTGAAATTCTCTTTTAAAAGAAATCAATAAGCTGACAGCATACTTAAATTCTGACAGCTAATTAGTCCCTTGTTAAAATGCAGTGTTTAAAAATTCAGAAACCTTAAACTTCAACATTTACTCAGAAAGTAATGTTGCTCCCCTCTTTTGCTTTTGAATGACACAATGGATGATATCATAGTTGGCAAGGATAATATGAGAAACACATTAAGAATCAGACCATAATATTGACAGGTCATTAATCTTCAAAAGAATTTGGAGTTACATATATTCAGAATTTTTGGGCCTTTTTGAGCGTTGTTAGGCTGCTCAAGACTTGGATATACCATTTGGAACTTGTGCACCACTATTAAACAAATTTACCAATCTGGGTCGGAAATGAGTGCAGGAACCTCCTTTCCATATTGAAACGAGGCCTGCGTTCATTTCAGGCAGCCAATAGATCTGCCCGTGCAGATTCGGTGCAGGCCTCTGCCCTGCTAAATTGATTATCGTTCTGCCCATTTTAGGCCCATAAACCAGGGGCAGTGACATTATATTTAGATCCCTTTAACTTTAAATTGGAACCAATTGCTTGTCAAAATTTCAAAAATATGCCATTGGTAATTTTCACTTATTGTTAAACAGCTCACTTCAAAGAAAAATTCAAATGCAATTTGAATTGACACAGCAGGTGCATGCACAATCCAACTACGCGCAAACATGATCGTGTTCTCCAACTTACATGGTGGAATAAGGTAATCATATTATGCAGAACTGGAAGAATTGTGTCCTATACTTACTGTGCCAGAACAAGACTAAATTATTCATATTTTGAATGAGCCTCTAACTCAATTGGGCCAAGGTCAGTCTCACCATAATAAATTTGCATTGGAAGATTATCTGTTTATAAAATCTGTCATAAAGTATTCCTAATATAGAAACTGCCTTCTGGTAATTCCAACATATAGGCCGGAATTTTCTGGTGGGGGGGGGGGGGGGGTCGTCAGCGGGCGGGATCGGTGGCGGGTCGGGTGGGAAATTTAATTTTTTTGACAGCGAGTCAGGACCTTGTGGTCAACCCGCCGCAACGCGCCTTTCCCACTGTCGGGTCTGACAATGCTGAGCAGACCCAACAAGCAATGGCGGGCATCCCAATTAAACTCATTTGCATCCAGTTGACAGATCAGTAACAGGCTTTTTTAACTTACCTTTTGACTTTAACTTTATGGCCACGGGAACCACACAGTATGGGGACCACAGCTGTCAACCTGAGGCGGGAGTTCAGTGTTCATTGCTCCAGCTGATTACTTGACAGCTTCAAATGTACAGTAAAAGCTCCCACCTGACAGATCATCACTTTCCTCAGCCACAAGCTGTTTCTCAGTCCATTTCCAGCACAGTTTCTGCAGGTTTTCCACTTTCCACTCTCCCACAGAAACACCATAAAGCATCCCTACAATGTCCAAGCCATTCCTTTCACACTCACCCCCATTGCGGGGGGTACCGTTATGTCTCACCATTCACTGCAGCTCACTAAGCCACTTCCAAAGGTGCACACAAATCTGTCCAAGAATGCAAAGTGTTGAAAATATGGGTTTCAATGTTCGACACCACATTAACAGAAACTTTACATGAACATTGGCTAAAACACCCAAGTGGCTACCCTTGTGTGTTGTTTGTTGGTATGATTGCACTAGGATGAAGGTGAGTGTGAGGGGTGGCTAGTGAAATGGGGAAATGATAATGTAGATAGAGAGGGATGGGTGGAGGTGCAAGGTAAGTTGGTGTGAGTAAGGATGTGCAGGAGTAGGGTAGGGAAGGCAGAGTGAATGGGATGTGATGAGAGGCACAGCAGGATGAAGGTGAGTGTGGCTTTGTACTAACATTTCGTGATCTAATGAGATCATTGAAAGGTTTGTACCACTGCACCCAGGTCCTCCTGACAACATCCCTGCTTGTAGCCTCCTCTGCAATGTGCAACCAGGCTGTGTTGGTCTCCTGGGGAGGTCTCTTCCGCCCATCGCAAGGGAAGAGAACCTCCCTGTGTGCAGTGACTCCCTCCATAAGCATATAGAGGGAGTCATGGGAGAACCTCGGTGGAGGCCTGCACCTCCGTGCAGTGATTGTCAATGTTTGCAACACCTCAATGCTGCAGAACACTGACAGCACAAATGTTAAAAGAGACCATGCAGACACTGAGACAACGTATGAACGAGCACCGCGCAACAATCGCCAGGCAGGATTGTTACCTCCCAGTCGGGGAACACTTCAGCAGTCAAGGACATTCAGCCTCGGATCTGCGGGTAAGCGTTCTCCAAGGCAACCTTAGAAACACACGACAACGCAAAATCATCGAGCAGAAACTGATAGCCAAGTTCCGCACTCATGAAGACGGTCTCAACCGGGATCTTGGGTTTATGTCACGATACATGACGTGATCCGGACTCGAGTCGTCGTTGGCTTGTTCACAGATGTGATTCCCAGTAAAAAAGTAAAAATTTTCCCAGTAAAAAAGTAAAAATTTTAAAGCTTTTCGTTTTACATACAGACGGCAGCTTTTGACACGTTAGAACCCCTGCGACTACACCTCATTGTCTCAGTTGTATCTTGCTATGTCTTTGATGTGGTACCTTCCTGGCTGACTTGATTAACTTTATCACACCTCGGCAGATAGTCAGGATGATTTAATTTAGTGGTCTGCAATTGTAAGGTACACATGCTTTGTTCTCTATCTATATATGCTTTGGCGATTCTGTATCTAATTTACTTCACCTGAGGAAGGGGCAATCGATAGCTCCGAAAGCTTGTGATTTCAAATAAAACTGTTGGACTATAACCTGGTGTTGTGCGACCTCTCAATTTTGTCCACCCCAGTCCAACACCGGCATCTCCGCATCAAAAAAAAGTTGGCCATGGTCCCTTTAAAGAAACCGGCTGATGACGCATCATCAAATGACGTCACCAGACCCGCTTCCTCTAATTGGAGCGGGAAACACGCTGGGCGGGCTTAACAAGCCCCCTATCAACGGAAATTCATTTTGGACAGCAGGATGGAGCCAGCAGCAGGGTTGGGACCCGCCACCAACGTCGCCCCCCCGGACTCGCTGAAGTAAGGAAAATCTCGGCCCTAGATTTCACTCTATAATAAAGGCAATAAAAAGTAAATATCTCAACGGAATATGGCTAGGAGAGAATAACTGCAGAACTAGACATTGCTCACAAATGATGTTGTGCAGCATGCAAAAGATCCGTAACCATGGGAGCTTGGTAATGCAGTTGGGTCACCCACTGTCCTTTTGGTTCTGGAACTTTGGTTTGAATATAGTCCAGACTAGTGGGATGTCAGTTTATTTCCCCTTCTGATTGTAAGGCCCATACAAGAAGTCAGTCTCAATCCAGATCCCAATGGACATGGAATCACAGCAGATGTTCAGGGATGCTATAAGGATTGTTGGTATAGAAAATAATCACATTAGTGCACTAGAACAGCCTTCTAAACTTGGTTGAAGTAATGCTATAAATGGTCAGATTTTACTTAATGCTGACACTTGATGCCTAAAATAGGAAAGTGTCCCATCCCCTAGCACCAACACCTCTCACCTGCAGGAGCAGAAATTCTTACTCATTTAAAAAAAAAAATTGAGACAGTGCATATTTTCTACATGTTAAATATATTTTGCACACATCAAATGATCAAATGTATAAATAAACTGCATGTGAGAATTTGAAAACAAAAGGATGCAATAGCTTTCATTATGAATCATGTTGTAATTCTCTACTTATATAATTTCTCCATTGTGTGTTATAACACAACTAAGAATACATTACAGTTGCCAACCTTTAAGTACTCTCAACAGAGCTCTGTAGAATATCGGGGTGGGGGGAAGGTGGGGGGGGCGGGTGGAAATCACACTGCTGGTGGTAGTGGGGAAGCATGCCCCCAATCTAGTTTTCAACTCTAATCATTTTACTCACTTTTTGAATTTTTAAGTTCCCTATTTTTATATAAAATTCCATCTTGAGCCTGTTTTTGGAAATGTGATTTATTATTCGTTTACGAAAATCTGAATTAGCATTTTCCTCCTACCTAGGGCAAAATATTGTGGAATAAAATTTATCTGCCAAGTGTTGCACATTACACTCCTCGTGTCATATTTAATGGAGGGGAGAATTAAAGTGGGGACTTCGTAAACACTTAATAAAATAGATTTATAAGATGGCTTTTAGATTAACATTATAAGAATGTTTTCACCCCACTACCATGCATCAAAATAGCAACAAAAAAAACAGTAAGAATCTTTTGCCTTGCAAGGTGAATAATTTGTGGGAGGTTGATGTGGTTTTGCTTTCTGTTTCTGCAGAACTGAAGCCTGACCTTCAGTGATATACCTGCTGATTACTTGCTAAAATGTATCCCCACTGGAATATATTCAATATTAAGTTGCAACAATGCTACATTTTCAGCATGACATTTCTTGGCCTGTTTAAGATCTAAAAGGGAAAAGGCTTGTCCTGCAGGAACTTAATTCGTTGCTTGCTGCTCAAGGGCTTTATGACGTAAAAATCAACAATAAAAGTAGGTGAATTGTTGAGTTAATAATCAAAGGATGGCTAGCAGATTAGCTGGCAGTGGGAATACTCCAGGGGACGATATCAATTCTGTAATAGCCTAGTGGGTTGGATCAGTTACATATTGTGCACATCTCCAAATCTGCACAAATGTGCTGTGTGGGGAATCAAGCAACAGTATTATCCCCAAAGTGCCTATAATTATGAAAGAGAACAATCCAATTATTGAAAGAATGGTGATTAAAATTCTATTTTTTATAAAGAAAAGCTGAAACCTCCTGATTGATTGGAATTTCAATGCCATTTAAAAGATTAATCGTCAGTAAATATGCCTTATAGTAATTAATACATCATAGCTAGTCAATATCACATCAAAAAATAAAGATTACTGTCTACAATGTGTCAAATCTTGTACAATTTCTGTAATTGCAGTGAACCTTTCTCTATAATGCTCATTGTGAGGGAGCCACAATGTGTATCATATTATAGGCCATTTGGTTGTGGAACAGTGAGGAACAACTGTAATTTTGGCTTTAAGGGGCAAGTGCAGGGTACCTACCCAGTTCAGCATCCACGTGTTTGATTTCAACACCTTGCTTGCTCAGGTCTCAGATAAAATAATATCAAGAAGCCTCTCATCAGAAAAAAAATATGAAGAAGATTGTTGCAAGACAGCAATTAGGAATCCATCAACACTGAGGAACCTTTAAGAGTTATTTCCAACCAATCAATCTGGTGGAAGTAACAGATAGAAACAAAAGGACAATATTCTTTCACCTTGTGTTCCTTTTATTGAATTGAATCTGATTTGGTGGAAATATCTCAAATATTGCTCAGCTGGGGTTTCAACTAAAGGAGAGAGACACTGAAAGTTGATTGCAGGATTAATTATAAGATAAATTAAAAATGATTATTTTATACTTATGAACTTTTTGTGACAAGTTCAGTCTTTAAAGAGGCAAGAGTGAAGGATAAGGTGTGACCTCCCCTCTCTGGAAAGATGCAATTATTAGTATGAGCAGAATGTTGTAAAGTCTACAAGAAGCTTCAGCCTGCCATATGACCATGAAGAATACTGGGAATGTGGAACAGTAACCAGCTAGGCAATGCATGGTATTGTGTGAGAGCAGCGTTCTCTGATAGGCCATGCAATTGCAGGTTAATTAACTTGTTTATATTTTTCCATGCCAATTCAACTTGGGGAAATGGTTGGGCCGTTAACATGTGTTGCACGGCCAGCTAAATCTCCTGTTACAACTTGGTCAGCTCGAAGGAGCTCACAAAAGGACTATTCAGAAACTGAAGTGAGAATAAACTGGAGATCATGAGAATCATCCCGGAAAGCAGCAGCAAATGCAAACAATGAGCAGCAACCAAAAACCAATTGATAGATACATACGAACAATGACGGACAGGTAAAGACCATCTGGTCCATCCAGCCTGTCCCACACAATTGTGATACCTTGTATATGACAACATATACACTTTCCACACCACCCAAAACCATGTGATCTCTTAGGAGAGGCAAAAAAGCAGATTAACAACCCTGGCCAATTTGGGAAAAGAAAATCTGGGAAATTCCTCTCTGACCCATCTAGGCGATCGAAACTAGTCCAAGAGATCACTCTGGCCCTGAATTCCCTGCAGTACCTACCTTCTGTAAGATGTGATCTCCACCCCAGCCAGAAACAAATTCAGCTCTCGCTTGAAGGAATTCGACGAGCCCACATCCACCACACGAGATGGCAGCCTTTTCCAGAGGTCCATTATTCTCTGGGAAAAGAACCACCTCCTGACATCTAACCTAGATTTAGACTTATACAACTTAAATTTGTGACCCATGGTCCTGTCTAACCTATTTAATTGAAATAAACTGTCAGCTGGAACACAATCTATCCCCTTCATTATCTTGTAAACCTTAATTAGATCCCCCCTAAGTCTACACTTCTCTAAGGTATAGAGTCCCAACTCTTTTAGCCTATCTTGATAACTAAGATGCTTTAAACTGGGAATTAGTCAAGTGGCCCTCCTCTGCACCCTTACCAAAGCCTCAATATCACAAGATAGAAAACCGGACAGCAAATAAAGGAAGCCAAAGTTAAGCTAGACAAAAGTATTGCTGCATCTATTCTTCAAAAGTGTCAAAGAAGCCTAAATGGCAAAGAGATGTTTTGTAGCATTTAGGAAAATTACACTCTCAGTAAATATATTTTCTTTGTTTGGCAAATGCTACTAAAAGTTTACATGATAGGTTTGATTATAAGCAATGATAAGTGCAAGGAGGTTATAGCTGGGAAGCTATTTCTTAAACAGCTGTTTAAAAAAAAATACTACTTAAGTCAGCCTAGGCTGTGTATTTAATGGAAGAGGTAAATTAGTTTCTTAGGCCACGATTTCACCGACCGAGGCGGGTCCAGGGCGGACGGGGTTGGTGTCACGGTCCCAGCCCGCTGCCGACTGCAGCCCGCTCTCTCCAAGTGATTTTTCGTTGATTGGGCTTGTTAAGCCCGCCCTGCGAGGTTCCCGGCCAATTAACAGGAAGCGGGTCTGATGACATCATTTGATGATGCATCATCAGCCAGTTTCCTTAAAGGGGCCATGTCCAAATTGATTTTGACAGTTCTGCTGTCAGTGTTCTACAGCATTGAGGTGCTGCAAACACTGACAAGCACTGCACAGAGGTGCACGGCTGCACCCAGGCTCTCCCATGACTCCCTCTATATGCTTATGGAGGGAGTCATAGCACGCAGGGTGGTTCTCTTCCCTTCCCATGGGTGGAAGAGACTTCCCCAGGAGATCAGTGCAGCCTGGTTGCACATTGCACAGGCGGACACAAGCAGGGATGTCATCAGGAGGACCAGGCTGCAGTGGCGTAAGCCTTTCAATGATCTGAGCAGATCACGAAACGTTACTGCCAAGCCACACTCAACCTCATCCTGCTGTGCCACTCATCACATCCACATCACTCTGCCTTCCCTACCCTACTCCTGTACATCTTTACTCATACCAACTTACCTTGCACCTCCACCCATCCCTTTCTATCGACATTATCACTTCCCCATCTCACTAGCCACCCCTCACACTCACCTTCAACCTACTGCAAGCATACGAACTAACAACACACAAGGGTAGGCACCTGGGTGGTTTAGCCAATGTTCATGTGAAGTTTCTATTAATGTGTTGTCAAACATTGAAATCTATATTTTCAACACTTTACCTTATTGGACAGATTTGTGCTCACCTTTGGAAGTTTCTTAGGGAGTTCCAGTGAATGTTGAGACATAACTCCGCCCCCCCCCCCCCCAATTGTGATGAGTGTGAAAGGAATGGCTTGGACATTGTAGGGATGCTTTATGGTGCTGGTGTGGAAGGTGTCAACCTGGCGCATCATGTGTCAGCCAGGGTGTACAGCGTCAAGTGAAGTAAATCTGGCCATGGTGATGCCATCGCTAGCCTCCCAGGCAGCAATGTTGTCGGGTGCTGATGCCCTGTGTCCTGTGTAGCACCAGGTGATTGCGGAGAAGGTTGGTATTGTTGTTGGTGATGTTGGTGTGCCTGGTGATGTTGGTGTTGGGGCTGATCATGGAGTGATTCAGAGGACCAAGGTGAGATTTTTTCAAGGGCACCGATGTTGCTGGAATAGATGGCAGCTGAAGTTGAGATGACAGAAGCAATCTGTCAATGGTGAGAGAGCTTGCTCCAAGGAGGTGACAGTGGATAGAGAGTTTACTCCAAACACTTCCAAACTGCATACAGCTCAAAAGTGTCTTCCAAGTCTTGAAGGCTCAAGCTTCTGACATTGGAAAGTGACTAGCTGTGAAATGGTAGCTTTCATACCACTTTTGCAGCTGTCACCTATTCACAGCAATGGGGAGACACAGAGAACCCGACCTACTTACCTGACGTGATCTCCGAATGATGTGAACCCCGTTAAAAAAGTGGGAAAATAAAAATAGGTTGGCAAAATAGTAGTTAACAAGCCTTTAGCTGTCTTAAATGCCTCCCCCGCCACTTGGTGTCGGGTCTGTTCTGAAATCGCAGACCCGACACTTTGGAAACTTACATGGAGGCGGGTTCGGAGCGGGTTCCCAACCCGCTGTCAATCATTTTGATTTTGACAGCGGACCCGCCTCCGAACCCGCACTTTGAGCGCCGGCAAAATCGCGGCCTTAGAGTCCAGAACTGGTATTTTGTGCCTATTAAGTAAAAATGCCAATATTTAGTATGCATGCCAATATTTAGTATGCAATGAGATGTCTGTTAAAGGGGATAGTGGATCATATACTTGGCTAAGATCAATATTTATTATGTGCTTTAATAACCTACAAGTACTATAAATAGAAAAAAAAATTCTCATATGCTATGACATCCCAAAACAATTTCACCCCACAGCACAACTTCCCCTTTGTTTCTCCCCTCACCTGCATTTTAATTTTAATCAGCCCCCTGTTTTAAAATGGTGTTCTGCTTCTCTCTGCTCAGCTAACCATACAATAGGTTGCAAGCTGGCTACTATAACAATCTGTGTTACAGGCAGCAAGCACTCGGCTCCCCAGCATGATTTAAAACTGGAATCAGACAATAAGATTAGCTGTTAAAATAACCAGATGGTCTTCCAGGTTCTACACACCAGTGCCATCTCTTGAATGCTGAGAAGCTGTTCAAAGCTGCTATGTGGCTGCTTTTAGGATCCAGGATTTAATGGATGACAACACCATGGTGTAAAGTTTCCAAAATTTGCAGATCCCCAAAAATCTAAGGGGAAAAAAAAGGACTTTGGAACTACCCCAGAGTGATAAAAATGCATTTGGGCCTAACATAAGGAATCTCAATTTTAAAAGGCTGGAATTCAAGCCCCAGCAAACATTAACATTTGGACAATAGGCCCTGGGAGAAGGCAGCCCCACCCAAAACACAGAACCCATTAAAGAGACGCATAAAGATAGGAATGCTAGGCCCAGCAAGAAACCCAAAACATGAGGACAATGCAAACTCCAATAAAACAACAGATCGACAGGACGCAAGCCATTTGACACTCAGTAAAAAGCTGTTACTGGTAACGAGGTCTTTCAATGACCAGGATTTGATTTGGTTTAGCATAATTGAAGGCCCATCAAGCAGTTACAACAGTTCAGTAAGAAGAGAGTTCAGAACATTTTTAACACCAAGTTAAACCCATCAAAACTTAACAAGCCTGCAAGGAACCAAGACAATGGAATGAACAGGCCTCAACTGAAACCAATCACTTCAGCACAAAACCATTTTTAGTAAGAGGTTCTGGGAGCGAAGAAAAGAACAAAGGAGCTGAACATGTATAATACCCCAAGGAATTCCCCAAGAGGCTCTCTCTCCGGACTCTCCCGCTCGGCCCTGTTCCAGGAGCAGCACGTTCCAGGAAGACACTCGACGACCGGACCACCATCAACTTACCTGGCTGGATTTCGCACTGTTAAAACCCCTGTTTGGTGAGCATTATCCCTGATCTCCTGAAACCGAAACCTAGCTAGATAGTGGGATTCTTGGGAGGGATAAGGGTTTTGTATATTGTCATTCTCCCTCGCCTGTACCGTGTGTTCCCCAACCTGTTTAAGTGTGAAGTGTGTTTTAAGTTTGTTACCTTTTTCTTTTAATAAAAGTCAAAATTCTTCCATCGGAACCTGTTGTCTACTGCATCTTTATTCACAACCCCTAAATAAGTCCAAGGTCTGAACCTAGGGCGTGGGAGCGATTCGAACCGCTCACTGAGTCAGGGGTAAGGCTGACCCCTACTACCACCACCCCCTACAATGTCGAGGTGTACCTGAAGTTATCGAGCTCAAGGACCAGCATCACTTAGCGATGCAAGAGTGGTGCACTGACACATTGGAGGAGAAAATTCAGAAATTCAGAAATAAATAGCCTTGTCAGCTGTGGGGAATAACTAACATATATTGTCAATTGAGGAGAACGACTAACTCCTGTACATTGAACATCAATTGTAACTTCATATTTTTTCCAGTTAACACACAAGTAGTGAGTTACCATCTAAAGTTCAACATCTAGCTCCAATAAGGGTCGAATTTCATCTCCAATATGCATCTGCAGTTAAGTCATTCAGGCAAGTAGGTTAGAAAATTGTTCAAAACCCTTAAGAATATTTTAATGAAAGCATAAAGTATACCTACTTCATAATTCATTCAAAGAGTAGAAACAATGGTTCCTTGATGCAAAGGCCACAGTGATCGGATTTATTGGGATCTCAATTTGTCAGTATATTCCTAAAAGGTATCTTCAGTTTACATCTAATCTTTCTGTACCAATAAATTCCTTAAAATGCCTTGTTCTTGTAACATGCACTAGTTAACTATCAATATCAGTTCAAGGATTTATACAATTCTAAGTGTTCATCCAAACCACTGCCCTCCCCCCAATAATAAGATTTTATTTGCTTAACTGAAATAAAATGAAGTTAAAGCATGAATTCTCAGTTTCATCTGCCTGTCACACTTCAATTCCTTCCTCCTGTCAGTGTTCATCCCAGTAAAAAAGAGCAGGTCTGGATTTTCTCATTAAAACCGATGTAACTGTTCTGTGAAACCACATAATTTCAGACAAGGAGTTTACTACTAATTATATCTAGCTGACGATGATTAGTCAATGTAATTTTTATATTCCTCCAGTTCAAACAACACTGTTAACAGCCTCTTTCAAGCAGACATCATTAGTGATGATCTTCCCTGCTATGTTTTTTTGGGCTGTCTCGATTAGATTTCAATTAAGTACTGTCCATTGATGTATCTAATGGACCACTTTTCCCAAGGCAAGCCTTTTAGAATATATGCCTTCCTAAAACCTCTGGGACATTGCATCGAAGATAGGACAATTAGAATTACAGATTAGAACAAGCTAAGGCACTGCCATCAAAAACTATCAGTAATCAAAGATAGCAGGCTTTTTTGGTGCACTATGATCTTTAAAGCAATTATTTAATTATTTAAAGATTTTAAAAGTGCCATATTTATATTCATATATGTTGTAAAAAAAATTTGCAAGATGGGAACTGCAATTCAAGGTGGTCCAAAATGTTAGCAGGTATAGTGTTTCCACTTTGGGCGTAATTGGCGATCCATGTGCAAATTGCGCACGTTTTGAGAAGTGTTTTTTTTCCCTCAAGTTTATGGTTCAAATTTCCGTTCAAACTCATTTGCATAATCACAAACACAAAATCTGCCATCAACCAGCGCAATCGGGCAGCGTTTTACAAACTCATTTGTTTTTTTTAAATTTTGTTTTAAAAAATATTCCTCGATGTATTTAAACATAGAAACATAGAACAGTACAGCACAGTACAGGCCCTTCGGCCCACGATGTTGTGCCGAGCATTGTCCGAAACCAAGATCAAGCTATCCCACTCCCTATCATTCTGGTGTGCTCCATGTGCTTATCCAATAACCGCTTGAAAGTTCCTAAAGTGTTCGACTCCACTATCACAGCAGGCAGTCCATTCCACACCCCAACCACTCTCTGAGTAAAGAATCTACCTCGGACATCCCTTCTATGGGCCGAAAATTGATCCCGGGACGCGAGAGTACGCACTGCGTACTCTCGCGTATTCCCACTCCAATTGCCGGTTTTCTGCATGCCCTGCGCATGCGCTGAAAACCGGCAATTGCTCTTCCGAAAAGGGGGCGGGGCCTGAGTGCATCGCGTGCGCGCTACAGGCTGCGCGCACGCTGTGCACTTCATGCTTTGGACGCGCAGGTAAGTAGGGAAGATTTTGGAAATGTAAAAAGGAGTAAGACCCGCTTTTAAGAAGGTAAGTAGTGAATTAAGTATTTTTTTGAATTTTTTTTTACAGGTATATCTTTTTTATAGACTTTAAAGACAGGTAAGTTTATTTTTATAACTTTTTAAAAGATTTAAAATTTTTTCAAAAATTTAATTTTTTATTTTAAATGGTTAATTTAATTAACTATACTTATTTTATTAATGTGATGGTTTTTTTTTAAAATTTAATTGAGGTTTAGCTGTTATTTTGGGGGGGTGTAAGATTCATAAGTTTATGAATGGAAGATGGTGTGCTGCCATTGGCTCTAACTGAGTCACGTGATCCCACAGCTCGCACGAATTAACTGCGCCGCTGGGATACGCAAGCCCAGCACAGCTGATGTCTGGAACATCAAGTTCGTGCGAGCTGGATCAGAAAAAGCATAAGCGAGGTGAGACATCGCGGGGAAGGCTTACCCCCGCGGGAACAGAGCGAGATCAATTTCTGGGCCTATATCTCCCCCCATGCACCTTATAGTTATGCCCCCTTGTAACAGCTACATCCACCCGAGGAAATAGTCTCTGAACATCCACTCTATCTATCCCCCTCATCATCTTATAAACCTCTATTAAGTCGCCTCTCATCCTCCTCCGCTCTAAAGAGAAAAGCCCTAGCTCCCTCAATCTTTCCTCATAAGACCTCCCCCCCAAACCAGGCAGCATCCTGGTAAATCTCCTTTGCACTCTTTCCAATGCTTCCACGTCCTTCCTATAGTGAGGTGACCAGAACTGCACACAATATTCCAAATGTGGTCTCACCAAGGTCCTGTACAGTTGCAGCATAACCTCACGGTTCTTAAACTCAAACCCCTTGTTAATAAACGCCAACACACTATAGGCCTTCTTTACTGCTCTATCCACTTGAGTGGCAACCTTCAGAGATCTGTGGATATGAACCCCCAGATCCCTCTGTTCCTCCACGTTCCTCAGAACCCTGCCGTTGACCCTGTAATCCTTATTCAAATTTGCCCTACCAAAAAGAGTGGTAACTTGGTGCAGTTTGATTAACACAGCTGAAAATGGGTCATCACAAAATATAAGCATTTTTAATCACAGTGTCAATCCACCACCTATGAGTAACCCGATTTTAAATGACTTAAAAAAAATATACAGAACCATTTGTTATATTGGAGTACAGTAGTCAGCTTTTTAATAAATTATTAAAAAAAATTTTAAACTTTGAAATTGTGCCTATTAGTGTACCTGTGTCCAAAAGTACCAGCTTAATTTTAAGAGCCTCCTTGAAAGCCCGCAAATGAGGGCAATTAACTGAAACCCCCAATGAAAAGAAAGACTTGCATTTATATAGCGCCTTTCACGACCACCAGACATCCCAAAGCGCTTTACAGCCAATGAAGTACTTTTTGAAGTGTAGGCATTGTTGTAATGTGGGAAACGTGGCAGCCAATTTGCGCACAGCAAGCTCCCACAAACAGCAATGTGATAATTACCAGATAATCTGTTTTTTTTTAGTGATGTTGATTGAGGGATAAATATTGGCCAGGACACTGGGAAGAACTCCCCTGTTCTTCTTCGAAATAGTGCCATGGGATCTTTTACGTCCATCTGAGAGAGCAGACGGGGCCTCGGTTTAACATCTCATCTGAAAGACGGCACCTCCGACACTGCAGCACTCCCTCAGCACTGCACTGGAGTGTCAGCCTAGATTTTTGTGCTCATGACGCTGGGGTGGGACTTGAACCCACAACCTTCTGACTCAGAGGCGAGGGTGCTACCAACTGAGCTACAGCTGACACATGATTCATTCGATTTGGGGGCGTGGGCAGATTTGTAGGCGGGGCCAGCTTCTATTGCGATGTTTTCTAAACTAGCGCAAAAGATCGTAGAAACTCGGTTTGCTCTGAACGTAGTTTGCGCTTAAAATTGTGCGATCTTTTGCGGCAGTTACGCCGATTTCGGGTGAATTGCACCAAAAAAAAAGCGCAACTGAGTGGAAACTCTATCTGAAGAGTTTAGAAGACATAATCTAAACTTCAAAATGATACATATCCTCGAATTCCTTCCAGGACGAAGGCCGCAAATTTAATGGAGGAGGCGGGATGGGGGTGGGAGAGCTGATTTCCAGGTTCAAGTCCTGCTCCCAGCTGCATCCGCTCTGCAGACATGATTTTCCCTTGATTGGCCTTGTTAAGCCCGCCCTGCGGGTTTACCGGCCAATTAACAGGAAGCGGGTCTGATGACGTCATTTGATGACGCATCATCAGCCGGTTTCCTTAAAGGGACCACGTCCACATGAAGTTTGACAGTTGTTCTGTCAGTGTTTGACAGCATTGAGGTGCTGCAAACACTGACAATCACTGCACAAAGGTGAACGCTTGCACCCAGACTCTCCAATAACTCCTTCCATATGCTCCTTCCACAGCACACAGGGAGGTTCTCTTCCCTCCCAAGGGCAGAAGAGACCTCCCCAGGACACCAACGTACCTTGCACCTCCACCCAACCCTCTCTATCTACTTTATTACTTCCCCATCTCACTAGCCACCCCTCACACTCACCCTCACCCTACTGCAAGCATACCAACTAACAACACACAAGGGTAGGCACTTGAGAGGTTTAGCCAATGTCCATGTGAAGTTTCTGGTAATGTGTTAACATACAGTGTAATCTCTTTTTCCAAAAGTGCCCCTTATTGGACAGATCTGAGTGCACCTTGAGAAGTGTCTTACTGAGTTCCAGTGATTGTTCAGTCATAACTTCACCCCTTGCCCCCCGCTATAGTGATGAGTGTGCATGGAATGGCTTAGACATTAAAGGGATGCTTCACGGTGCTGGTGTGGGATGATGTCAACCTGGCGCATCAGGTGGCAGCCAGGGTTTACAGCGTCAAGTGAAGAAAATCTGGCCATGGTGATGCCATCACTGGCCTCCCAGCCAGCAATTTTGTCAGGGGCTAACGCCCTGTGTCCAGTGCAGCATCAGGTGATGGTGAAGAAGGTTGGTGATGAGGTTTGTGATGGTGTGCCTGGTGATGTTGGTGTGCCTGGTGATGTTGGTGTTGGGGCTGATCGTGGAAGGATTCAGAGGACCAAGGTCTGACTGCTTCATTGGCTCCGATGTTGCTGCAATAGATGGCAGCTGCAGGTGAGATGACAGAAGCGATCTGTCAATGGTGAGAGAGGTTCTCCCAATGAGGTGGCACTGGACATACAGTTGGATGTAAAAACTTGTAACCTGAAGAAATCTCTGTATAAGAACATAAGAACATAAGAAGTAGGAGCAGGAGTAGGCCATATGGCCCCTCGGGCCATCTCCGCCATTCAATAGGATCATGGCTGAACCGAACCTAGACTCACGTCCACTTCCCTGCCCGCTCCCCATAGCCCTTAATTCCCTTATCAGCTAGGAAACTGTCTATCTCCGTTTTAAATTTATTTAATGTCGCAGCTTCCACAGCTCTCTGAGGTAGCAAATTCCATAGATTTACTACCCTCTGAGTGAAGAAGTTTCTCCTCATCTCAGTTTTGAAACGGCAGCCCCTTATTCTAAGATTATGCCCCCTAGTTCTAGTCTCACCCATCAGTGGAAACATCCTCCCCGCCTCCACCCGATCAAGCCCCCTCACAATCTTATATGTTTCGATAAGATCACCTCTCATTCTTCTGAATTCCAATGAGTAGAGGCCCAACCTACTCAACCTTTCCTCATAAGTCAACCCCCTCATCTCCGGAATCAACTGAGTGAACCATCTCTGAACTGCCTCGAGAGCAAGTATATCTTTTCTTAAATATGGAAACCAAAACTGTACGCAGTATTCCAGGTGTGGCCTCACCAGTACCTTGTATAACTGAAGCAAGACTTCCCTGCTTTTATACTCCATCCCCCTTGCAATAAAAGCCAAGATTCCATTGGCCTTCCTGATCACCTGCTATACTTGCATACTTACCTTCTGTGTTTCATGCACCAGGACCCCCAGATCCCTTTATACTGTAGCACTTTGCAGTTTCTTTCCATTTAGATAATAACTTGCTCTTTGATTTTTTCTGCCAAAGTGCATAACCTCACACTTTCCAACATTATATTCCATCTGCCAAATTTCCGCCCACTCACTTAGCCTGTCTATGTCCTTTTGCAGGTTTTTTATGTCCTCCTCACTCACTGCTTTTCCTCCCATCTTTGTATCATCAGCAAACTTGGATACGTTGCACTTGGTCCCCTCCTCCAAATCGTTAATATAGATTGTAAAGAGTTGGGGTCCCAGCACTGACCCTTGCGGAACACCACTAGTTACTGATTGCCAACCCGAGAATGAACCATTTATCCCAACTCTCTGTTAAAAATGCAGTAACCAACATCTTCTGCGCTCTGAAACTGACCATCTGCAACATGGCATCCTTTAAACCACTTCTGCAGCTATCAGCTTTCACAAACATCAGAGCAGACTCAAAACACGGCAGGTTGAGCTGGCGTGTTCCCCGAACAGCTGGTAACCCGTGGGGGTGAAGGTAAAATTAGAAGTAAGCCTCAAAATAGTCTTAAATTGGCTCTTAACAAGCCATTTAAGTAGCTGAATTGTATCCCCCGCTGCTTGGTGTCGGGTCAGTTCTCCGCTGACAGACCCGACACCTGGGAGACTTGCGTGGAGGCGGGTTTCCTACCCGCTGTCAATCTTTGCTATTTTGACAGCGGACCCGCCTCCAAACCTGCCCCCTCAACGCTATTAAATTTGCGGCCATAGTGACTGCAAACAGAAATGCAGATTTACATTTCCACCATCATCTTTCATATTGAACTCAGGGGATTTGCTTACTCACATGAAGACACATGTTCGAACCATTTTGAAATAGAAAAGATTTTTAAAATCCTAATGATGATTAACACTACTCACTATTTTACCAATGAACTCCATTTTCACTACAAGATCGAGCATCTCCATTTGAAAATAATAGTCTGTTCCAGTCTGTTTTAACAAGAAACTGGAAAAGTTTGACTGCTAAAATAATATCTCTCAATCAGAAAAGCACAGCTTCAAGCACCAGGGCGGTCTGTCACTCAACTCTCCCAATCTCACGGATGCATTATATGACTTGGCCCATTTGAATCTCCGTTTCCACTAGCCAGAATTGTATTAGATAATGGAGCCAGTCACTTCCACCATCTTGAATAAAACAGATTTAGACAAGCCTAAGAATGGAAAAAAAAAATTCAAAAAAAAGAAAAATGAAATACAAAAGGAATAAATGTATGAATAGAAACCATTTTAGAAGTATGAGGAAGGACCATACCATTTATGAATAGGATTAAAGACCATTATAATTGGTTACTCCCAGTATATGAAGTGCCGACAGTAAGTATTTCTGGCCTATTATTACCCAACTATAGAATGCACGACGACATATCTTAATACAGCCTGATGGTCTTCATAACATATCTGACATTTTCAGAAGGTGGCTCACAGAAACCCAGAACAGTAAATAGCTTTTCAGTTCATTCTGAATATAATTAAGGACAAGATCTTCCTAGAAAAGTTCTGGGGTATAAATTCGTCTTGTGCGTTAGCGCAAAATGGGCGACTGTGAATCGGCATCCCATTTTCTGAGTTTATAAAAGAAAATCGGGCAGAGTGTAAAACGGGCTGTCGAGTCACTATTGCCCATTTTGCGCTCTAACCCAAGATTAATTTATACCCCTCTTGGTGATAATTAATGCCATACTTTCAAATGACTGGGAAATGGTGCCTGCTAAATTTTATTTTTACCGATAATACGGTGCAAGGGACTCGAATGCTTTAGCATTGTTTCTCAATCTAATTTGGAGCTATTGAGGTAGAATTTTTCCAAGTATGTATCCATTGAAGCCTCAAGTGCACTTCTGTCTGCTTTGTGTAAGAATAGTGACAGCTGTTGAAACAAACTACACCAAATCAATTGAAACTATTCAGCAATGTAAATTGGAAATCAGGTAGAAAATATATCCTCACTTCAAATATGGATGTAAATTCAATTGACTACCTCTGCCTTAAAATGATTTGTGGAGCAAGGATGTGTAATCATCTGATCACATTTCACCAGTTCTTTGGTTTCCACATAGTCCAGAGTAGAATTATGGAGATCTGTAAAATAACGTACCTTTCCCATAGAAAGCAACTTCTCTTCTTGCTGTCAGGCTTATCTGCAGAAGCTGCTCCACTTTGGTTGTTAGGTTTGAAACATTCTGTGCAATGGCTTGAATCTTCTCCATCAGTCCAGCAGGCTGGAAACTAAGAAAGAAATTCACTTTTGAGCAAATAGCATGACATCGCTAAAAAGGAAGAAAAATTGTTATTTTTAATGAATAAACTGGGAACAATATATTACACATTAATCACTTTAGAATCGTTAATATTCAGCAGAGAAATATAAACTTTTGACTTAAGTTATTTGGCTCGATTTCTGATAAATTTATATCACATAAACCAGTGAACACCTTAATGATGCAAGATTGTTAAGATAATAGTCAAGAACAGTCTTGTAACCCGGAATTGAACTTTGAATTTAGTTAACAAGGCATATGCTTGTCGCTCAAAGATTACTGGCAAAGAAACACCAATCACAATGAAATACAATAAAAAAGACCACTTACAGTCCTGCAGATAATAATAGAAAGAGCTTATCAATGCTGAAACAAACTTTTCAAAATTTTAAGCATCATCTTTATGGTAACGACAGCAACTATTATGCTCCGATGGTATTGCCAGAAAATACTGCAAATTCAGCACAGACTTAGAGTAATTAAGATTATGGGCTGGATTTTCAATGACCCGTGGAGTCGGGTTTGGAGGCGTGTGGGGGGTTAAAGTTGCAGATTCGGGGGTCCCGACCCCATCCCGCCTCCAACCCGCCTCCATGCCAGTTTCGCTGGCGGCAGTTACCCGACCTGTGCTGGGACCCGACTCCCTGAGGCGGGAAGGGATTAGTGACAATTAACTGCCTGTTAACAGGTAGTTAACAGGCAGTTTTTTGCCTAATCCCTATTTGGACGGCTGAAATGTGGGCTTCCCGACAGGTGGCAACCACGCCAAGTTATCGGGGCGGACCGTGGGTCTGCAGGGGTTGGAGGGGTCGATATGTCCGGTGGGCAGGTGAGTGATGGGTGCATGTGTGCAGAGGTAAGTGTGTAAGGTAAGTGCTAAGTGTTGGAAAAAGTTTTACTTACCTTAACTTCCTCCTGCAGGTGTCAGCCCTTCAGTTCTCGGGAGTCAGAAATCTCACCGGCACAGAAAGCAGAAAAGCCGTGGTGCTGTCAAAAACTGCAGCCTTCTGTTTTCTGTGGTGGAATGATTTCTAACTCAGCCTGAGAGGAAGGACTCAAGTTAGAAATCATATTGTCAGTGTTTGACAGCTTCACAGAGCTGTCAAACGCTGATATTTCATCTGTCAAAAGCTCTTGACAGATGAAATGTCAATCTGTGATGTCACCTGTTGCCGGGTGGCCATTAATTGGCTTGCTGAGCCCACTGGGCGGGCTCAACAAGGTCAAGCAAGGGAAAATACAGTGGGTTGGCCACATCTCGATGGAGGCGGGTCTACAACCCAAAATGAGGGATTCACGACACCAACCCGACCCCAGTATCAAAATCCAGCCCTATAATTCAAAATCAATGGCCCTAATTTTAACCCAAGCTGCCCAGTGGGAATGGGGCGGGTGAGTGGTTAAAAATCGAGAAAATCAACTCTGGTTAGAAACCCAACTGCAATTTCAACTACAGAGCTGACTCGGGTCAGAAATGCGCCCATCAGAAACAGGCGTGTGCCTCAAGAATAAATTCAAATAGGGGTCTGATGATGTCATTTGGACCCTGACGCAATTTTAACTGGGCGGATCAGAAATCCCACCCAGCAGCAAATCTGCTGAGTAATGCTTAGCGGCATTGGCTTCACAAACTGACTGAGGTGACTGGAAGCTGAATTTAAATGGGCTCTCACCTGCAGTCCCTTAGTTCATTAGGATCTGTATGGCATTGTGAGTAATGCATTTCCAAGGCAGTTATGGGTTTCCAGTTTGCTTCTTTCTGATTTTCTAACCCCCTACCCCATACCTATCTTGATTAAGCACGCACTGCTCATCATGGGTGCTAATTTTACTTCACTCTTTTGGATGAGCAGTTGGGAGTAAAAGCAGCAGCAGCAGCCTGAAGAGTCAAGCCAAGTAGCAGGTGGGCCTGTTAGAAGACAGCAGTTGAGGGGGGCTGCTCGTGGAAAGCCTTACCCAGCCCACAGGATCTACAGGCCAAGAGTTACTTTCTTGGATATTTCTGAGGCGCAGTGCAGGAGGAGACTACGCTTCACCAGCCAGTCGCTAATCTATCAACCTGCTGCAGCAGGACCTTAATTGGCTTACCTCGTCCCACTTGATCAGCTGCATTTACCTCCCGGTTGTTCCTTATGTACATGGCTACACACCTCCTTTTCTGAACACTCTATCCCCTTGAATATAAATTAATTTCCATCCTCTGCGTTGAAACATATTTCTGATATTCCCACCACATCATTAGTTCCCTACTGCCACAACAGCCTCCAGTTATGTCTTATTTCTATTGCATTTTGCCTTGCTATATAAGCATCTTAATTTAGATTTGCCTTCTTTTTTCCTGGGCTCCTATACATGCGTGTTTCACAGGGTTAGTGTGTTCATACCTGCCTGCTGATTACCTGCTGCCTTACGATCCATTTCATCTGGAATCCAGTTGCTTCCCTGCCCTAATCTCCCCACCGCTCCCACTCCCACCATCTATCCAGTGTAAAGGGTGTCAAGTGAGAAGTGAATGGTGCTGGTGGATGCTGTGAAATGAGCAAAGAAGAGGTGAGTGTGTCTGTAATGAGAATGAGAAGTGGTATAGTGTGGCCTTGTGCTGGTTTTAATCCAGTTTAAATGATTTTTAATTGCTGCCTCAATGTTTCTTTTAAGTTTTTTTGTTCTTATTTGATTACGGTGCAGCCCGTCTCTCCTGTGCGTCATTTTGTTCTGGTAATGAGCACAATTATTTATGGAGGTAGCATTGTTGCTTTGACACCAGGTTGGCAATTTAATCACATATTCATTTTATTACTGAACTCCTCTCCTTTTCCAAACATTGAAAGTAGACAAGAGAACACTATTTTGAGTTTTGAGGCAATCCTCATGTTTGTGCCTTTTAATGCCCTTATGCTATTTTCCCCCATGTCATTAACCTCAGTGTGGACTACCACACATGCCCTGCTCCTGACCCCTTCAGTATCCCTTCTCACCTTTCCTCAATGTATTCTGCTCTAGCTCTAGGTAGACAGCTCACCATCCTGTGAGCCTCGTCTTTCTGGTCCATATGGCTATCCATTTTTCTTAGCAAAGAATCCCCAGTAACCACAGTCTTTCTGTGACCTACAGACTGTATCTTTGTCTGAGTGGTCTCCTCTGGTATTCTGGCTTCCATTTTTTCAAGGACCTCGTTACCTTCTGCAACATTGGATCGTGTCTGGACTCTATTTGTTATTGGGTTCTCATGAGTATCTTTGAAGGCTTTATTAACATTTCTGCTTCTTTTTCCAACCTTAATGCATCCAATATTTCCATTACCTCGGTTTCCTTGGGCACTAATCACTATATTTTCACAACCTTATCCCTGTTTACACTGGTCTCCAGCTCCACTCCCTGAAGGTTAATTCTCAAGGTCTAATGCTTGCCTGGACATCTCACTGACCTGTAATCACTCATTTACCAAATCTATTCCTGTCCACTTACCCTCAAAAAGCTATTGTATACCCTTGTAAGTTTTGTACCTTGCTCTCCAAGGCCATAACCCTTTCTTTAAGATTACTGATCAACAATTATCACATTTCAGTGTCATGATAAGGTATCTACTTCAGTAATTAGTTCTAGTTTGAACATAATGATCACACGGGATGATATTTACCACTTTTCAGAGTGGACAGGAGACAGTTGTGGGCACCCCAAGTCGTCTCTACCCCAAGTCGTCTCTGGTGTGTAATACTGTGATAAAGGTTTATTGACACTCCATTCACATCACACACAAGAATGCAAGCTTCAGTTCATTGAAGGCTTCTGGAAACTGCCTTATTGCCTGGAGCAATAACACATTATTGGATTGGAAAAATGTCATATTGCTTCTACATGATCCCAAAGGATGAAAATGTTGCATGACAGTTGCAACTTCTTTCCCTCCCTGGAATAATGAAAGTATGTGCCCAATGTAGCGCTAAGCCATAGAGACCTAGAATGTCAGGTTAAATCCCCAACTTGTGCTGAGTTAACTAACCTCAGGCAGGGTGACAGTAAGGGTACTACAATTGGCCTCAGAGCATGTGGGTTACAGAGGATAGGGTATCAGCTAGACCATCCACCATTAATTACTCCCAGTGGCCCTCACTGGAAAATACACGTGTGTGGACAATTGAGTGAGGAAAGGATTGTGTCTCTTTGTTATTCCGCCCCCAACATGTTTACATCATTTTTAAGACTGTTTAGGCTGGCATGTGAAGATTGACCACTTCGGGAAGGTATCAAATGGCTGCCATATTCAAGCAAAATTTGGTGCCTTCGGGAATGGGAGGGAGAGAAAAAAGTAAAGACAAGGGGGGCGATTTGCAACAGCCACCTTCCCATCATCTGACAAACAGATGGTTGGTAATGGAAAACCTGCCGGGGGGTGGGTGGGTGGCGGGCACTTCTGCTGTTGCTTGGACGCCAAAGGCGGGCCCAGTAAATTGGCACACAGCACGCCCACCCAAAACAGACGAGTGGCTGCTTACGTATGCAACTCAGAGTCCTACAGTTGTTGCAGGACTCTGTTTGCAATTTGCAGGTCAATTGGGCAGAGCATGCGTCACGCATACTCCACCCATTTGTACATGGCAGAGAGCAGCCTAAGCAACAGTCCTTAAAGGGACCATTGGTGGTCATTCCAGAAAGGGGGTAATTCTTGTATGGCCGGGAGGAGTAGGAATGCTCCTCTTGCCCCCCCAAAAAATACAGCTGCCCACTGCCGGCTATTGGGTAGGAGCCTCCCAACCTGGTGCACCTCCCCGCCCCCTCTCCCACTTCACTTGCCATTCTAGGTTCAGCTCACACTTGGAGCCATCGAATTTCCTGCCCACTGGTGCGGAAAGCTGCCTGCTGGCCCTCATTGAGAGACCGGCAGCTCATCTAAATTATGCTGATGAGGCCCAGACCTGAAAGGGCTCGGACATCCCGACACTGGCTTCAAGCAGCCAGCGTGACTGCTCCACCAACTTTATGCCCATTTTGGGCAGAAGTTAAAAAATCACCCTCGGTACCTCTTTAAAACTTGATCAACCTGGTATCAGCGCTAGCCTCATGCTATCCTTTACAATGAGAAAGATGTGTGATGGAAAATGCTGACATCCAGCCTGACAAATCCTTTAATTTGGTTTACAGATAAACATGGTTAAACGCCACATTATATCTTCTGGCTGTGATCTGTTTCAGGTTTATTGGCTGTGTCACAGAACATGCTGTACCTAGCTGCTTCACAGTTAGATGAATTACCCCACATTAACTGAATGCTTAAGGGCTAAACTGTTATCACTGACTAAAACTCAATGTCCTACCAAGGACTTATTAGAATGTGACCGACAGCAAACCTGCTAATAATCACTCCACACAAGAACTGAAGCTGTCAAGTTTATTGCCACTATTAAAATTGGGTTGTCATGGGCACAGCGATCAAACATTCCCGATGATTACCATTTAGCAGAGAATTGTAAATTATATTTTGTATGGGACTGAAAACAGCTTTAAATGAGACTTCTGTGATACTGTGATATAATTATCAACTTTTATTCTTTGGCCCGTATTTTCCGATCGGAGGCTTCCTGCGTGCGGAGGCCTCCGATCTGGAAAAAATCGATGGACTTACCTGAGGGCTCTGGAGATGCGTACACTTCCGCTCCTGGGCCTCTCCAAACTCAAAATGTGCAGGGCCCACGTATCCCAGGGGCGCAGGCAGTTCGCAAGCGTCCCTGGGATCACGTGGGCCATGAGGAGCCAATAGGAGAAGGGAATCTCTCTTCATACACTTGACAGATAGACCTGTCAAATATATGAATGGAGATCACCCCAAAAATACAGTAAAACATTAAATAAATTTAAAAAACTATCACGTTTTTAAAATGAGTTAAAATTACAATAAATTAGATATTTTAAACAAAAATTTAATTTTTTGAAAAAAATAATTAAAGTTTTTTACAGGGCTAAAAATAAACTTACCTTTTTTAAAGTATTTTTAAATTATAAATGAGTAAAAAAAATGTTGTTTTTTTTTACTTTTTTCAACTCTTATGCTGGTAAAAGCAGGCCTTACACCAGGTGTAAAATTTCTAAGGGTTTTCTGCGGGCGGAGGTTCTCCAGAAAGTGGAACTATCCGCCCGCAGAGGCCCTTCTCTAGGGCAGGCGTCCGATCTGTCAAAAGCATTCTTGACAGATTGGAAATACAGGTTTTCAGCGCATGCGCTTCGCATGCCTGAAACCGGCATTTCCGATGTCCCTACGGGTGTGTACACAGCCCGTACACACCCGTAGGCATTGGAAAATACGGGCCAAATATTTTTTCAGCATTTATATGCTCATGTTCTGAAATATTAAATATTGTCCTCTGTGCTTAATTACAGTATCAAGCTTTTTACAGCAAGTCAGAAATAAGCTGACCGATCTAAATTGATCAACAAATTGCCCCCCTCAGTCACATAAACTCAGAACAGTTAACGCTCCCCACCCCACTCTCTCTCCCCCCCCCCGCCAATCACATCTGTCTGCCAATGTTAATAGGGCTGAGTGAGGTGTTTAGATTACTCTTGCACCAGTACAGTAGGTGTGCCTTCAGCGAGCTTCTTGCCAAGAAAGTTAATTTGCAAGATTTGCGGGTTTCATGGAAGAACTACGAGATACAATCTCCAAAACACTGGTAAAAACTGCAGAAAATCCCATCTAATAAAAATGCAATTTGATTTTTTTCAGAAACCAATGCGGCTCATTAATAAATGATTTGGATTGGGAATGCAATCCCCAAAATACTGGTAAAAATCTCAGAGTCCCATGTAGTAAAACAGAATTCTACTTATTCAGTCGCTGATAAACAATAACCTGGTCATTTATGATTTGATCAGGTGACTGTTGTGTAACTGTGGTGCATGTGTATGGAGATGCAGCTTCTTAAAGTGCTAACAGGAAAACAGCTGCTTGGAAGAATGTCGGGTTTTTGGTGAGGCAAAGGAAGGGACTTATACGTGAGACGTCAACAGCTTAAGAGTTTGAATTTGCATTTACATTTTCTTTTGTTGCCATGTGTTGTGTTATCTGGCATATGCAGATAGTGTAACTCCAAGAAGCCTAAAGCAGTGTATGTGTGCGTGCGTGTGTGCATTAGGCAACAGCAAGGCAAGGTTTTGTGATATGTTGTGTGGTATAACAACAACAGGAGAACTTAGATTAAACAGACCTTTTTGCTTTTCACAGTTTCTGTTAATAAAAGAAAAATTAAGTTCAAAAAGAGTGCTGAACCAACCTATTTTGGAAAGCAGCGTGGCTCAGGGGAGTTTCGACTATTGATTGCTGCAGGCCATAGAATCCTGCCTGTATGGAGCAGCAGTAAACAGGGAAAGGTGACCTTACCTCAGTGGAGGCGAGAAGCTTTTACTCACTCAATTGGAATAAATCAAAACAGGACTTGAGTTGAAAATTATACAACCTATTCATGTATATAGCTAAACAACAGTGAAGGATTGCAGTCAAATGGAGAGCAAAAGATGGTGCAAGTATTATTTTGCTGAAAACAAATAGTCTGAATACTTAATTTAAAACTATAGAAGTAAAACAAAGAGCAAAATTCAAGGCAGCTATTTATAAGAAGGAGCCAGCGGGTGATTCATTTGCCAACTGATCCATTATTTGATTTTCTTGGATTGGCACCTACCTTTAATTTTTTTTTAATACAACACAGATAGGATTATTTGCCAGCTAGGTGATAAATGACTAGAACTGGGCAATACTCCTCAAGACCTTATTAAAGTGCTGGAATGCACACTGAGCAGTGATGCATGAAATCTGTGTGTGTGTTGGGATTGACTTTTCTGAGGTTAAGACACACTGTTGGCGAAGAGCTGCGGGCCCGTTACTGTGTATCTGATCCATGCTATACCTGGTGGGGGAATACTTGATGCTAGCATTGGATCCCAAAAGGGGGGCGGGGGGGTGGGGGAAGGTACCAAGAGCCCTCACTTTAATGATTACAAATTCTCCAAAAATACATTTTAATTGTCTAAGAGTTAGAAACATTGCCCTGTTATTAGAAACCATTCCGTGATTCTACAAAGATTTGGATCAGTTTGTCTTAGTTGATTTTAGGGTTAACCACATCAAAAACTAGATTTGAACCAGGCAGTCAGGTACCACTTTCTCCAATTTGCTTCAGACACAGGTTTGCTCTTCCTTAATAACCTATATGGAAAAATTTACATACATGCAGAAGAGGGGTGAGTGAATGTCTCAAATGTTCTTTTAAAATGCTGCTATTGCCTTCTGTGGATCCACTGAAACAATGTAATGGAGATTTGATTTTGATTATATTAAATCTGCGTTAGCCAAAAAGGCCAAAGTGAAAGTTCAGCACTATTTTAATTAGTTCTAGCAGTTTAATGACCCGAAGGGATCCAGTATCACATATCATTCACTATTTGACTGAATAATTGGCTTGATAAGCTAATTAGGAAGTTATCAAGCTTGCACATTGTCAATATATTAATTGAGTTTGGATGTTCCTGCTGAAGTATTGTGTTAATCAGCACTGAAGTTCAGTACCACAAATGCAAGCTTTTATATTAAAGCATCACCATCAGACCAAGAGGCCTAGTTTTCAAAATGGAACTCACAAAAGGCATTTACAACATTTCATTTTGTCATAAGTGGCTCTCACAAAATCTGTAACTTATCTTCAGTTAGGGAACTGGCAAAAGTGCTGAGACTGGAGAAAAAAAAATGAACTCAGCTGTCTTGTCATAATTTGGAACTGTTCTAATCATAATACCATTGTATCTCTATTCCCACATACTACGTTAAAGAATTATTCTTTTCTACAAATCTTGGACTTGTGAAAAAAATTGGCTTAACTTGTTTTAAAATACGATAAGATGGCGCTTGAGAACATTAAAAGGGATTCTTGAGGACCTTGCTAATTACAAATCTTATAGACATACAAATCCCACAGTGAAACATCATATACCATATAATGAAATACATATTTTGCATCCTAAAATACATAAGCTACATCTGGATGTATGTAATATATCATGAAATCTACATCTTAGGAATTGTGAATATATGCTATACAGTGAAATCAGTCATCGTGATATTATGAGTAAAGTTACTGGAGGAGAGCTACATGAAGCATTCATATTCTTTGTGATGAATAGGGAATTTTGGCCACATTTCTAATAATAAAGTCTATGTTTTAATGTATTCGTACAGAAGTCTGGCTGTCAATTTAAATGTGTGCTGTTGCTAGCTTCATTTGCAGGCATAGGCCATTTCAAAGGATAGGTATAAATGTCAGGTCTTCAGCTTCAAAGCTGCTAGAGGTTTCCCTCATGAGAAAACAATCTTTGTATTTGATGTCCTGTGGATCTTTGAAAAATATAGGTTTCATTGGCAGCTGTATTGGAGTTGGAGAAATACATGCTTTAGTTTCCTTTTTTCAAGATACCTCCAAAAGAATTTGGAGCTATGTCACAGGCTGTATTGCACCAAGTCAGCAGTTGGTCTGAAGCCATGAGGGATTGGCGCAAATCAGAGACTTTGTTATAGTGAACATTAAAACACAAGGGAGCATGTTTCAAGGGTCAGTTTTATGTTAAGTGTTAGAGTAGGAGAAGCACCGATGCTGTTTTTGATATTTTGAGGAAAATAAATCTACTCTTTGCATTTAATACAGTTGATTTATCGGTTTACTGTTCAGTAAATCTGACTAGTTATTTATAGCCTAATCCACAGTTTGATGGAGTTTATTCTTCTACCTTCCGGTTGAGGAGGGCATGTGATACATACTTAAATGGGTAAAACTCAAGTGCTTTAAGAGTTAGAGTTGATAAATGTAGCACGCAATGCTTCATGACTCAGTGCAGAAGGGAAGCCACAAGAGGCAGTGCTCATCTTGACCTGGTATTCATAAATAAAGCAGATAATATATAAGAAATGGAAGTCATGGCACCTCTGGGGGACAGTGGCCACAGAATGATCAAGTTTAACATGATCTGGGACACATTATACCAAACTCCAGGAGCCAGGCTTATAACTTTATGAAGGCTAAATTCAAAGAAATGAGAAAAGAATTGATACAAATGATTTGGCGGACGATGTTTAATAACGCTTGACCAGAAGACAAATGGAATACCTTTAAAAGAACAATGCATCATAAATAGGATAAACAGATATCTAAAATCAACAACCTTCTACTAAAGAAACATGACCCGAAATGGATTAACAAACAGATTAAAAGTGGAATAACAAGGAAGCATTACCTCTACAAATTCTGCAGGGAGAAAGGAGAAGAGGCTCACTGGGCTGAATAAAGAACCAAGAAGAAATTAAAAGGGAGACCTAGGAAAAATATAACTACTGAGGCAAAATACAGCAATAAAAATTTCTTATAGTAGTACAAAGAAAGAGGAGTGCCAGATAAAAGGGAATAACTTAAAAGATGCAAATGGTCTTGAATCTGACGTTGAGTACAAAAATCATAGCACAGAAGGAGGCTGTTTGGCCCATCGTGCCTGTGCCGGCTCTCTGAAAGAGCTACCAATTTGCCCCATCCCCTGCTCTTTCCCCAGAGCTCTACAGATTTTCCCTTTTTAAGTAGAGATCCAATTCCCCTTCGAAAGTTACTATTGAATCTGCTTCCACCACTGTTTCAGGCAATGTATTCCTGATCATAACTCGCTGTGTAAAAATAATTCTCCTCATCTCCCCCCTGGCTTTTTTGCCAATTATGTTACATCTTGTGTCCTCTGATTACTGACCCTCCTACCAATTGAAACAGTTTCTTCCTATCTACTCTATCAAAACCCTTCATAATTTTGAACACTTCTATTGAATCTCTCCTTAACCTTCTCTGCTCTAAAGAGAACAACCCCAGCTTCTCTAATTTCACCACATAACTAAAACCCCTCACATCTCTGGTAGCATTCTAGTAAATCTCCTCTGCATCCTCTCCAAGGCCTTGATGTCCTTTTAATGTGTGGTGCCTAGAATTGGACGCAATACTTTAGCTGAGATCTAACAAATGATTTATAACTTGCTTTTGTACTCTATGGCCATGATTTTTTCAGCGGAGTCGGGTTGGAGTCGAGTTGACTGGTCGGCGGCTTCCGGTCCTGCTGCCGGCTTCAGCTGCGCCGAGATAACGATTTTAATTTAACTGGGCTTATTAAGCCCGCCGTGCGTGCTACCCGGCCCAATCAGTGGGTTTGGGTCTGCTGCTCGCCTCTGCTGATGCCTTCCATTCAGGAGCTTTTAAGGGGCCCATGTAGCCTTTGGATTTCATAACCTTTATGCTGCTCCTGAAAACGGGTCTTTTGAACATGACTGCTGCAAGATCGAAGCCTGCTCCTCGATTTGATGATGACTCCCTCCATGCTCTTGTGGAGGGAGTAAGAGGGTGCAGGGAGGTTCTGTTCCCTCCCGATTGCCGGAGGAAGCCTCCTCAGCAGTCAAAGGCAGCCTGGCTGAAAATTGCTGAGGAGGTCAGCGCAAGGTCGTTGTGCTCACGCACCTGGGTGCAGTGCCGAAAAAGGTACAATGATCTTCTGCGCTCAGCAAAAGTGAGTATAACATCACACTTACCTTCAATCTGCTTCCCATCTCTTATCACCAGCACTCTGCATTGTCAACCTACCCCTCCACATCCCAACTTACCCTTACTTCCCTTGCACCCTTACCTATCCATCTCTCTCTATGTACAGAATCACTTCACCATCCTACTATGCACCCCTCACACTCGCTCTCACTGTTATGCAATGACAACAACTAACAACGTACAGGGAGGCACCTTGGTTTTGGCACCTCACTCCATCTTTGTCTCCCTCTAAGCTTCTATGTTATGGATTCTTTACACTCACTCCATCAATCTCTCTCAAACTCCACTTGTGTCCCTCAATGCAGGAAAAGAGCCCACAATAAGAGGGAGGACAGGAGTAGGCCCACCATCCCTGGCGACTTTAACAAACGCTGAGGAGGCTGCTCTCGGCATCGTCGGAGGTGCAGAGGAGCTGACAGTGGGGGACGGAGAGACGGGCGCAGTAGAGCAAGCTGGTGACAGAATAGATTTGCAACCCTCTCATTTTGATTTAATGAGTGACTGATATGGCTTCTGATGTTCATACAGATTGACTTCTGATCATCTGCACAATAGGATGTGTCTGCTACCTAAATATCACATGTCTAACTCATGCCTTTACTCCCCCACCATCAAGAGCCCCCCTCCCCACTGCCCAGGAGGAAGAGCCGGATGACTCCTCAGAGGAACCTGCAGCCTCTGAGGGAGCAGCTTCACCAGAAATCAGCGCACCCAGCTCCAGCGCAGAAACGCACACCTCGTTGGGTCCTTCGCGACATAGAGTAGTGTTGTCACCTGGTGTATCACAGCTCACAAGTGAGCATCAGCAGATGGTGTAGACAGCGACAGCAGTGGAGAGTCCTCATCGGAGGTCGCAGGGCGCTCCTAGCTCTGCTCTGCTGCATGTAGACGCTGTGCCTCTGGGGCCATCCAGAAAGAGAGCGGTGCTGGAACTCCAGGAACAAGTGCAGGAGTCTCTGACAGGGTTTGCATCCACGGTAACTGTGAGTGTGCAGAGAATGGAGGAGTCCATCTCAAACATGAGCAATGTAGTGGTGCACTCAATGGCGAATGTAGGTGCCACCATGGAAAGGATGACAACCTCCATGGATGACATAAATCGCCGCATTCAAATGAGCATGGTGACTCTTCTAAATAGATGGTCTGCTATGGAGGATAGATGGGCATCTATTGAGGAGAGGAACCAGAGGTACATGGACGTCTCCGTTATGAGGACTGTCAGTACAGAGATGGGTCTCAAGGTGCAGCAAGGTGCTCTCCAGCTATTTGCTAGCAGTGAAGTGCGGGTGACCCATGAGAGGGATGTTGGTGGTCGACAACAAGGAAGTGTGGGCTCCTCTCCAAGCGCTCACACTACCATGCCACTGCGGAGCCCCCGGTCAGAGCCCCATATTCCTCACCCAACTGAGATGGCCGTCTCAGCCCCTGCACAGCCGCAGGAGGAGCAGACTGTTGCAGAGCCCTCGCAGGCTCCCAAACCCAGAGGACGCCCGCCAAAGGTGTCTAAGCAGGCGCAGCATAGAAGTGAGCAAGGTGCCTCTACATCTGCTGAAGCCACAGGGGAAGCACCACGTAGAAGCACGCGTAAGAGAAAGTTAACACACAAATAGTCACAAGGGTAGTCACTTGGGTGTTTTCATCTGATACAAACATTTGTCATCGTGTTTAGAAATGTATTAAAGAAAAGCGATGGCAAAGATTCAAAGAGTTGGCCTATGTGTGCTCAGAAATGGAAGTTGCACAGTGAGGGGTCAGGGCGCCTTTCATCTGTAATGATGGTGGTGAGAGTGATAGGAAACCACAGTTTATTGTACAGAAGCTGTATGGTGTGTTAAGAAGGTCGGCCAGATATTCATTTCCATGTGCCAGCCATATGTGGTTGATACGTAAAATTACGCGAATCTGGCATGGATAAGTGCATCCCTTGCCTCATGGCCAGCAATGTGCTCGCGTGCTGGTGGATTTGGCACATCCACCCTCGCAAGGCATCCCTCATCTTCCGCCTCCTCCTCCTCCTCCTCCACATCCTCCTCCTCCTCCTCTTCTGAGGAGGCTGCGTGCTGAGCCACTTGTTACTCAGGCAGCACTAAGCCACGCTGCTGTGCGATATTGTGCAGGGCACAGCAGACCACGATGATTCTGGAGACCTTGGCTGGTGCATACTGTAGGGCTTCACCTGGTCTGTTGAGGCATCTGAATCGCATTTTGAGCAAGCCAATGGTTTGCTCTATGATGCATCTGGTGGAAATGTGGCTCACATTGTACTGCTCCTCAACTTCGGTTGATGGCCTCCTCATCAGTGTCATTAGCCACTTTTTCAGGAGATAGCCCTTGTCTCCAAGTAGCCATCTGGAAAGTTGGGTTGGCGGATTGAAGAACTGAGGCAGCTGCCAGGGTACTTGGCGCAAACATACATGTTCTTCCTGTGGTTACACACCAGCTGGACGTTAAGGGAGTGGAAGCCCTTGCGGTTGACAAATACAGCTGGGTTGTGATGGGGTGCCCTAATGGCCACATATGTGCAGTCTACGACGCCCTGCACCCTTGGGAAGCCTGCCATATTTGCAAAGCCAACTGCACGCGCGGTTACACTTGCTTCATTCGTGGAGAAGTGGATGTAATTGTGCAACTTTTCAAAGAGGGCATCGGTAACCTGCGTGATGAGAGTGTGCGTGGCCAACTGGGCGTTACCACTGATGTCTTCTGATGATCCCTGGAAGGACCCCGAAGCAAAGAAGTTGAGTGCGGTGGTGACTTTTACAGCCACTGGTAAAGAGTGGCCACCCGCTCCTCTGGGCTCTAGGTTCTGGTGCAGCATTGTGCAGATGTCAGCGACTACCTCTGCGCGAAGGTCTCAGCCTCCTTTGGCACTGCTTCTCACTCATGTTGAGGAAGCTCATCCTTGGCCTGTAAACCCTGTGTTGGGGGTATCTCCTGTGGCGAGGTGCAGCCCTGCGCTAACGCCCTCTGCCCTGTGCATCATCAGGTGGCTGAGGAGAAGGTTGGCACTCCTGTTGTTGGTGCTGCTGTTGTGCCTGGTTCTGCTGCTGCCGTGGCTGCTCTTCCTCCGATTCTGAGGACCAGGATGAGAGGGTATAAATGGTTCCCATTCCGCTAGTATATATCTCAGTTGAGGAAGAGATGTTATAAGCGCTCAGTCAATGTGGCCAGAGGGTTTTCCAAGGAGGTCACAGTGCATATGGATCTCAGCTTAAACACTCACAAGCTCAATAGACCAGCAAAATGTGTTCCAAAACCTCAAAGCACAAAGTTCTAGCATTGAAAGTGAGCAATGTTGCAGGTCCGCTTTTATGCTGCAGGAGCAGCTGTCAACAATTCAGCTATTTGCTGAACCCGGCACAATCAGCTGGTGTGTTTGTCGCATGACGGGCAACAGGCTGAGAATGTAGTAAAATGGGAAGAACCAGTAAAAAAGGATTATCTAGGCAGTTAACAAGCTGTTAACTGCCTTAAGTGTCTCTCCCGCCGTTTGGTGTCGGGTCTGATCGGGACTTGCAGACCCGACACTTTGCAAAGTTGTGTGGAGGCGGGATGGCGGCAGGTTCGCAACCCGCCATCAATCATTTGGATTTTAATTCCCGAACCGCCTCCAAACCCACCCTCTGAGCATCGGCAAAATCGTGGCCTATGTCTCTATTTTTAAAGCCATGGATCCTGCATGCTTTTTTCAACAGCTTCATCAACTTGTCCTGCCACCTTCAAAGGTTTGTGTACATACATCCCCAGTTCTCTCTGTTCCTGCACCCCCTTCAAATTTGTACCATTTAGTTTATGGCACCATCATCCCTTTTGTCTCTTGATCTCTCCTGCCTTCCATCCTGTCACAGACCTTCCCTTTTGTTCTTGCCTCTCCTCCCCACTCTCCCTGCCCCTGCACTTGCTCAAAAACCTTTTACATCGCCAACTTTTTCCAGTTCTGACGAAGGGTCATCGGCCTGAAACGTTAACTCTGTTTCTCTCTCTACAGATGCTGCCTGACCTGCTGAGTATTTCCAGCATTTTCTGTTTTTATTTCAGATTTCCAGCATCCGCAGTGTTTTGCTTTTCCATTTAGTTTCTATTGCCTCTCCTCATTTTTCCTTCCAAAATGCATGCTACTGTCCTATTCATTGTTTACTATATTTCCAAGCTCTGTGTCATCTGCAAACTCTGAAATTATGCCCCTTAACCCAAGTCCAGGTCATTAATACATAATCAAAAAGAGCAGTGGTCCTAATACCGACCCTTGGGGAACACCACTGTATACTTCCCTCTAGCCCCAAAAATATTCTGAATGATTATTTCCTGAAAGTATTCAAATAAAAAGACATGAACAACATGTCCTCCACGTTGAGATGCATAATTCAAGACTTCAGTTTAAATGAGATTAAAGCCCTAGACAAATTGAAAGGATATAAAACAAATAAATCCCAGAGTTAAATGGTATTTATCCCAGGCTTTTGAGAGATTAGTGAAGACTAATGTCCCATCACATCATTGTTCCCTACTGCCACAATAGCTTTTAACTTTGGAATCTTTCATATCATCTCCTATCTGTTCTGTTTACAAATGGGATATGTCTTTCCTAATTTCTGCCACACATATGCAACCTCCATTCCCTCTGTGCGCATTTGTGCACCCATTTTGGTTGCTGTTCCAGAAACAAGCCCATTACTTTTGTTTCCACATGGTTTTTCTCTTGGCCCTTCTTGTCACCCAGTCATGCCACCTTTCATTTGTCCTTTCTCAGGTACATTGTCCCCCCCAATCCCTAGCCCAACCCATCATTAGTCCTCTTCCTTCTTACTTTTCTGCCGCCATTCAAGGCGTGACTTGCCCTTGAATAAACCGACAATTACCCCGTATTCCTCTCTCAGCATTCTCCATAGGGTCTAAAGAGGCGCACCCATCACTGCATCCTTTCAAGCTGCAACCCCAACGGCCCCATCCTCATTTCTTGCCGACCTTCCCGCCCAGTGCGTCGGGTGGGGCTAACCTTACCAATGTCCTTCCCATTCCACTCACCAAACCCACCACTGTCCCTTTCATATAGGAGTTATTAACATATTAAAGAGGAGAGTCAGGACAATAAAACTCGAACCGCTACAATGAGTAAATGTATGTAATCCCATCACTCAGCCACTAGTTCGCCACACTCCCAATAAAAAAATGACAATGTCTGACTACACTGCAGTACTGAGGTACTCGACTATTACATACTAAGTGAATAGTCAGCAGCACAAGCTGATAGGCATTTAAGAAACATTTCAATTTTCCTGAAATCAGTGGAGCTTTTACAATGGTAAGTAGAGAGGATTAAGTAATTAAAGTAATTGTACTTTAACGAGGTGCAAAAATCTTACTGCATTGCCTTAAATAGTCGGTGTGCTTACGACATTGTAAATGGTGCCTTTATAATTGACTTCTATGGTTATGGGAAACTGCCAGACGCTTGCCAGCTGTAAGCATGGGTGGGACAAGTGGTGGCGACTATATACAAGATAGTAAATAGTATGGAAAAGATTGTTGCAACAACAGTATTTTTTTCCCTTCTGATATTAAAATGGATATGCCATTAACAGAATATTTAAAAATTTGAGCATCAGTTTTCCCCAAATTTCAGCTTTGCTAGTTCTCATATTCTAGTGTACACTACATAAATTCTGAAGAGATGAAAAGTAATTTCCATAAGCAGTCAATACTCCCAGACTGCCAAGGAATAGCAATCCAGGAGACGCTCACACATCAGAGCAACAAGTAACATCTACCAGCCAACAGAATGCTCAAACCAGAACAGGAACAATTACCACAACTTGAACAGCTTGCCCCCACTGTACTGCCAGAGTTCAGACACAAACCTAATGGCCCAGAAATTGATCTCGCTCTGTTCCCGCGGGGGTAAGCCTTCCCCGCGATCTCTCACCTGGCTTGTGCTTTTTCAGATCCAGCTCGCACGAACTTGATGTTCCAGACATCAGCTGGGCAGTGCTTGCGTATCCCACCGGCGTAGTGAATTCGTGCGAGCTGTGGGATCACGTGACTCAGTTAGAGCCAATGGCAGCACACCATCTTCCATTCATAAGTTTCACAGACGTGCTGTGAAATCTATGAATCTTACACCCCCCCAAAATAACAGCTAAACCTCAATTAAATTAAAAAAAAAACCATCACATTAATAAAATAAGTATAGTTAAATAAATTAACCATTTTAAATAAAAAATTAAATTTTTGAAAAAATTTAAAATCTTTTAAAAAGTTATAAAAATAAACTTACCTGTCTTTAAAGTCTCTAAAAAAGATATACCTGTTAAAAAAAATTCAAAAAAATACTTAATTCACTACTTACCTTGTTAAAAGTGGGTCTTACTCCTCCTTTTTCCATTTCTAAAATCTTCCATACTTACCTGCGCGTCCAAAGCACGAAGTGCACAGCATGCGCGCAGCCTGTAGCGCGCACGCGATGCACTGAGGAACCGCCCCCTTTTCAAAAGAGCAATTGCCGGTTTTCAGCGCATGCGCAGGGCATGCAGAAAACCGGCAATTGCAGAGGGAATACGCGAGAGTACGCAGTGCGAATTTTTGGGCCAATATTTTCCCTTCTCCCTGCATTAACCAACGAGGGATGAAATCGCTGGCAAACCTTTGTTCAAATTTTAATCACTGGAGGTTTGGGTCCAGCCACAGATGGAAGATGTCTGTCAGCACTATGATGGCAGGAAGCTGGATGACGACATCACCTCTGCACAGGTGCACTGCTGTTCTCTCCATGTTTGCACTGTGCATGACTGTCACCCGTTACATCATTGCTGTCCTCCATACAGGGGTTGCTGTCCTCTGTACATGTGCATTGTTTCCCTCTGTACAGACACAGTACAACTATTTAAAATAGGAGAGATGAACTTGAAATGATCTGATTTTTTTTTTTTAAATTAGCGAATTCAGGGTATATTAGGTTTTTAATTCTTGCCAGACACCTTATTCTGAATATCTCATTCAAAGAAAAAAAACGAACATAAAGGCCGCAAAAATCCATCAGGGTTCTGTTTGTCTCCTACTTTAACTTTGCCAGGAGACCGGGGAACATACTGGGAAATGGTGGCGACCCTGTTGTGCCATGTCTGGGAGTTTCTGACATGTTTTGTAAGGGGCCGAGCCTCCATCCACCCCTTGCAAGGCACATTTTAAAATAATTCATGTCTAAATCCTTTCTGTGGAACAATGGTCAAAAATATCCCGAAATGTAACAAGAGGCAATAAGATATACTACTTCAAGGAGTTAGTGAAGTCTCTTTTTCAATAGTCGATCAGTACCAGCATTCTATACTCACTATGTCAATCGTGGCTCAGCGGTAGCCTCAGAGTCAAAAGGTCGTGGATCCAAGCTCCACTCCAGAGATTTGAATACATAATCTAGGCCAACACTTCAGTGCAGTACTGAGACAGAGTTGCACTGTTGGAGGTGCAGTCTTTAGGATAAGATATTAAATCAAGGTCCTGTCTACCTATTCAGTTAGATGTAAAAGATCCCATGCCACTATCGAGCAAGGTGACTTCTCCCAGTGTCCTGGCCAACATTTATCCCTCAACCAACATCACTGAAACGGATGATCTGGTTATGTACTTCACTGCTGTTTGTGGGAACTTGTGTGCAATTTGGCTGCCATGTTGCCCTGCATTACAACAGTGGCTACTGTTCAAAAGTACTCATTGGCTGGAAAGCACTTTGTGACATCCTGAGGTCATGAAAGGCACTAAAGTTATTTTTTTCTTATTCGAATAGCCTTCAAATGTAAGCTCTTAATTGTGAACAATGTGAAAGTGGGAAATTTGACCTTTTCTTTTTACATACCTGGTCATTTTTAGCATCATTGCAAGCTCTATATGAATAACAGTCCAGCATTACAATAGGCCCTAGAAGGAACTGTTGCAGACAAGCAATTACAGAGGCAAAATGACAACCTTGCTTTAAGAAATAGTTTGGTGAAGCATTATGCACAGATTCATATTGCTTCAGGCCAAACACCGCTTTGCTGTATAATGCATATACTTAATACAGACTCCAGTGTCCTGAGTAGAAAATAAAACCACTATGTTCCTAAAGTTCAAAACATTTCTCCTTCTGTTTGTTCAAAATCAGTGTTACATATGAAACAAAAATAAAATCATATATAGATGACATGTGAAAGGGAATTACTCTTTTGTTGAGGCTGCCATGAAACACGAATTAAGACTGAATCTATGTGTGGAAAAACAGAGACTTTTTAATACAACTGCATGGTCCAAAATGGCTGAACAGCCTGCTCCCAGAATTCTCTGGAAAAATCCTAAAGCCCCGCCCACTTCTTCTCTCCTGCCTTAAAGGCAAGGTGCCTTAAAGGCAAGGTGCTCGATATATTGTCCACGGACAGAAAAGTGGATAATGCCCGTTTAGGTGGCGATCCGCCACACAGCTCCCCCCAGAATCCGCTTAGGAGGTGTGGACGAGACGGTGCGGCGGTCTGATGGGCCGGCTGGAGCGGCTCTTGTAGGACGCCGGTGGACGTGGAATGGCCGGGCGTGGACCCGCCGGGTGAACCGGCTTGAGGGCAGGTCGGCCACGTGGTGGTGGACGAGCTACAGGGACCTGCTCACCGGGCTCCGAGTGTGCTGGCTTGAGTCGGTCAACCGACACTTTTTCGGTCCTGTCGCCCACTTGCAGGGTGAAAAATTTGTCCCCCGCCTGTAGCACCTTGTAGGGCCCGCCGTACAGGGCTTGAAGGGGTCCGCGGTGGGCGTCGTGCCGGACGAAAACAAACCGTGCCTGGTGCAGGCTTAGTGGGACGTGTGAGGTGGATTCGCCGTGTCGGGCAATGGGCACCGGGGCGAACTGCAGCGCCGGTGAGGCGAAGTCGTGGCGTTGCTGGTCGGCTGACCAGGGTGTCGTGGCGGTGGGCAGGAACTCGCCGGGTACGCGCAGCGGCTGACCGTACACGAGCTCTGCTGCCGATGCGTGGAGGTATTCTTAAACCGCGGTGCACAGACCGAGGAGGACCCACGGAAGTCGGTCGGTCCAGGCGCCGTCCTGGAGGCTGGCTCGAAGAGATGCCTTCAAGGATCTGTGGAACCGCTCACACAGTCCGTTGGCTTGGGGGTGGTACGCTGTGGTGCGGTGAATGGTCACCCCGAGATTGCGTGCGACGGTGGTCCAGAGTTCAGAGGTAAATTGCGGACCTCTGTCCGACGTCATGTCGGAGGGGACGCCGAACCGTGCGACCCAGGTGCTGACGAAGGCTCTGGCGATGTCGACGGTGGTGGTAGAGGTCAGTGGAATTGCCTCGGGCCAGCGCGTGGTGCGGTCAACGATCGTCAGCAAGTGCGTGTGGCCTTGCGACGGCGGCAGGAGCCCGACGATGTCCACGTGGATGTGGTCGAATCGCCGCGAGGGGACGGTAAACTCCTCCAGGGGTGCTTTCGTGTGTTGCTGCATCTTGGCCCATTGGCAAGCTAGGCAGGAGTTGGCCCAAGTATGCACATCCTTGCGAAGGCCGCGCCAGACAAAGCGGTTGGCTACCAATTTGATGGATGTGCGGGCGCCGGGGTGGGAGAGGTTGTGGAGAATGTCGAATACCCGGCGGCGCCAGGACGCTGGGACGACGGACCGAGGTTGACAGAGGGATAATCACACTTGACCTTGACTGCGGTCGGGCCACAGGCGACGTCGGCCAGGCGTAGCCCTGGTAGGTTGGTAGGTGCGGAGAGCAGATCAGGGTCGGTGATCTGGTCTGCTGCGAGTTGAGCGTAGCCGACTGCCAGGTGTGCGGCGTGGATGGCGGGGCGGGAGAGGCAGTCGGCTACCACATTGTCTCGGCCGGAGACGTGTTGGATGTCCGTGGTGAACTCGGACACTGCCGCGAGCTGGCGCTGCTGCCTGGCGGACCAGGGGTCGGTTGTCTTTGCCATTGCGAATATCAGGGGCTTGTGGTCGACAAACGCAGTGAAGGGGTGGCACTCAAGCAAAAACCGAAAATGGCGGACCGCCAGGAACAGCGCGAGGAGCTCGCGGTCGAAGGTGCTGTACTTGACCTCCGGGGGGCGTAGTTGGTGGCTGAAGAAGGCAAGTGGTTGCCAGGCGCCGTCGACCCACTGCTCATACACGGCGCCGACCACGTGGTCGGAAGCGTCCGTGGTGAGCGCTACCCTGGCATTGGGCCGTGGGTGCGTGAGCAGGGTGGCGTTGGCGAGCGCGGTCTTGGCGGAGTCGAAGGCGGCTGATGCGTCTGCCGTCCATTCGACCGCCATCTTGCCGCTCCTGCCCCGGAGGGCTTCATACAGGGGCCTCATGAGGGACGCTGCTTTGGGGATGAAGCGGTTATAGAAATTCACCATCCCGAGGAACTCCTGGAGGCCTTTGATGGTGGTGGGACGGCGAAATTGTTGGACGGCCTGCACCTTGGTGGGCAGGGGAATGGCCCCAGCATGGGTGATGTGGTGGCCGAGGAAGTCGATCTTGTCCAGGCCGAACTGGCATTTGGCTGGGCTGAGGATGAGCCCGTGGTCGCTGAGGCGACCGAACAGGATGCGAAGGTGTTTGAGGTGTTCCTGCTTGGAGGAACTGGTTACCAGGATGTCGTCCAGGTAGACGAACAGGAACTTCAGGTCCCGAAGGACCGAGTCCATGAACCGTTGGAATGCCCGGGCCGCGTTTTTGAGGCCGAAGGGCATCCGCAGGAACTCGAACAGGCCGAAGGGGGTGATTACAGCCGTCTTGGGGACGTCCGCGGGGTGGACGGGGACTTGGTGGTATCCGTGCACCAGGTCGACCTTGGAAAGGACTGAGCGGCCAGCCAGTCTAGCCGAGAATTCCTGAATGTGCGGCACGGGGTACTGATCAGGGGTGGTGGCGTCGTTGAGGCGGCAGTAATCCCCGCAGGGGCGCCAACCTCCGCCTGATTTGGGGGCGATGTGGAGTGGGGAGGCCCAGGGACTGTTGGAGCGGCGGATGATGCCGAGCTGTTCCATGGTGGCAAACTCGGTCCGCGCGATCTCCAGTTTGGCCGGGTCCAGCCTGCGGGCGTGGGCGTACACTGGGGGGCCTGTGGTGGGGATGAAGTGTTCCACCCCGTGTTTGGCGGCCTCCGCGGAGAAGGTCAAATTGGTAAGGGCCGGGAATTCGGCCAGGAGTGCCGAGTAGTCATCCGTGGCCCGGGCGTGGCACTGTGACGCCATGTCGGCGGGTTGACGGCGGGCCATGGCGCCCAGGATGGGGGACATGGTGTTCATGTCCACGAGGCGGTGACGAGGGATGTCTACCAGTAGGCCGTGGGCGCACAGGAAATCTGCGCCGATGAGAGGGGAGAGCACCTTGGCAGTGATGAACTCCCATCGGTAGCGGTGATCAGCGAGGTCGAAGGTTACTGTCTGGGTGCCATACGTCCAGATTTCCGAGCTGTTAGCAGCAGCCAGCGCCGGTCCTCGTTCGCCCTTTTGGATGTCGAGGGAGGAGGCCGGGATGATGCTGTGCTGAGCCCCAGTGTCGCACAGGAACCGGCGGCCGGTTTTGTCATCCGTGACGTACAGCAGGTGGCCCATGGCCATCGCGGGGGCTGGTACGGGGGCGGACTTGAAAGAGCAGGGAAGTGTGCACCGTTGTGCCCTGGCGCCGAACCGTGCGTGGTAGTAACAGTGGCCCGGGTTAGTGGGGCGCGAAGGCCCCGTGGGCCCGGTGGCTGGTCCTTGTGGCCGTGTGGTGGCCGGTGAGGGGCGCGCCCAGGCATTGGCTGCCAGGTCCGGAGTGACGTCGCGGCTGGAGTGAGCGGACAGCAGCTTGTCGGCCTCATCGGCCAGGGCTTCCAGGTTCGTGAGGCCGGACGCCACGATCGCTGGGCGGACGCTGAGAGGGAGCTGGCAGATGAACAGCGTGCAGAAGAGGGATCCGGGTGGGCTCTCGTTGGTGAGGGAGAGCATGTGGGAGAGGAGGTCTGATGGTGAGGCATCACCGAGGCCTGGAATGTCGAGGAGGTGGCAGTTTCGCTGATATGCCGAGGCCGTAAATTTTTTAAGGAGCGCGGCCTTGAGATGTGCATACTTGGCTTCCTCTGGTGGGTTCTGCAGCGCTGTCCAAACCTTCGAAACTGTGGCGCTACCGAGTGATGTGACGAGGTAGTCGTACTGCGTCCCATCTGTGGTGATGTCAGTACATTTCAAAAGAGTGGATAATATGATTTTGGGGGGAAAAATATGGTAAATGTGGTATTAATGCTTAAATGAACCAGGCACCATGAGAGAGGTTGCCATGTTGCCATGTTGCCCTTTTAAGTGTACCCAGAATACATAGAGTGCTCAATAAACTTCAAAAACCCTCCCTGAAATGTAAAGCATAATTTGATTGAAAGCTGTACAAAAGATCATTTTGACACTAAGCCCATTAAAAATTTTAACCTGTGTTCCAATCAAAGATTTAATTGCCCACTTCAAATAATAACTCCAGGACCGCGATTGAGAGTTGCCAATCATGTCGGTGAAGAATCAAATCAGGAAGGTGTTAGGGATGAAGATGAAAAGTCATTAGCCTGAATTACTATTCTGTACGGTGAGAGAAAGCACACAGGACACAAATAAAGGCTGGCAGCACTGACAGTGTAAAATTAAAGCTATTTTTCAGTGCTTAAATCTGTGCTTGATCCTCATGTCTCATTCTCTCAGTTAAACGATTCGCAGTGTTAGCAACTGGAGGGACAAAGGGGGTGAAATTCGACTCGGGCAGTAGCACAAGATGCGACAGCACATTGGCTGCCCATTTTACACCCCGCCTGATTTTCTTTTCCATTGAAGCTACTGCTGAAGTTGAATTTTACTCCCATAGTTTAACAATTAGCGCCAGTAGTACCTGAACAGAAAATGATTGATATCTGCAACTCACTAACCCCTGACGAAACCTCAATTGTAGCCGCAAACTGTAAAAATTGCAGATTATAAACTGAGGTGGAAGTGCGATCTTAAAGAGTGTAAATACCTTCAATGTGAGAATTTGAAAGCTTTAATTCAGTTCTTTCAAGAAGAAGAGTTTTGTGTGACAGAGGTTCTGCCTAACTGATTGCGATGAGATTCAAATAATATTAATTTCATGCATGGATTCTTCATACTTATGTGAAAAAATTAAAAGCCCTTATCTCTCACCATTTACACAAAAGAGAAATTTGCTCCTACAGCTCAGTTTAGAGTTCCTATTAATCCATCTCAAAATGTAACACAAAAAAGTGCCAGTTGAGACAAATATACTAGAGGATCCGAGGCCAAGAACTGCGGGGTCGTCCTGCCCCTCGTCCACATATACTCGTGGTAATTACTGTAGTGCTGTGACAAAGCTAGCAATAACTAATGGAAGAAAGTTTGTAAACATAAATCTCTGATTTGCAAGCCATAAATGTTTAATTGGGTCCCTATATCCACTCTTTTCTTGTTCCAGTTCAAGAGATAGAACTGATGTCATTACCAGACCAAATGGCATGAGCTGTATTTCTTCACATCACAGTGGAAATGGCACAAAATACATGTGTGGGAGGTGGTGAGAGGATGTCCACTGCACTTCCTCTGCTCAGACCACGAATTTACACGCATTTGCGAGCACACACACTCACCTTCACATACCTGTTTTTCCAAAGCAAAGCAATGCTGCTATAGACTGGAGGAAATAAAGAGAACTTGCATTTATATGGTGCTAATAAGCCTGAAACCGATCAAAGCCAGAAGATATAATGTGGCATTTAACCATGTTTATCTGTAAACCAAATTACAGGATTTGTCAGGATGTTTAAAGCTCTTCACAGCCAATGAAGTACTTCTGAAATAAAAACAGAAAATGCTGGGAATACTCAACGTTTGTGGAGAGAGAAACAGTGTTAATTTTTCAGGTCGTTGAACTTTCGTCATCAGGTGAATGCCACTGCTCTTCTTTGAAATGAGCCATGGGATATTTTACATCCGTTTGAGGGCAGATGGAACCTCCATTTAACGTCTCATGATGGCACATCCGACAAGGCAGCACTCCCTCATTACTACACTGAAGTGTCAGCTTAGATTTATGTGCTCAAGTCCTGGAGTGAGGTTTGAAACAACCACCTTCAAAACAAGCCCTCTAAAAGTTTGTTTTCATTTTTCATACTTAAACATTTGAGATAGTTTTCTCTGTGCATTATCTGTAAAAGATCTGTAACTAATTCGTTTGTAAACATTTTTTACAGATTTGCTTAAGACTACTGCACAGAGGAAAATATCGGCATGAATACGTATATTGATCCTTCATAATGGTTTCTGCCATCCACAGCCATTCAGCCTTCTCTACGCAAGTTATTGTTCAAAATTGCCACCTAATGATGTGCATAACCTTGCCTGGCCAATGTGATGACAACAATATGCAAGGTATCTAAATGACAATAACCATTTTAAGATCCACCTATCTTAAAAACATTTAAATGGTAGGAAAGGGACAAACATTTTGAGTGCTTGCTGGAGTCCTTTAATCGTTACATGCTGTCTGTAGCATTCTTTTAAGCTCAATCTATTACAATGTTGTGGCTGCCGCAAAACACGAATTGAAGCCGAGTCAATAAGTGGAACACATGGCTTTTAATCACATCACATCTCTGGTAAAATGGCTGCTAACATTTCTCTGCAAACTCTGAGGCCACGCCCACTCCTTTTTTCCCTGCCTTAAAGGCAGCATGCGCCTTAAAGGCAAGGTGCCCGATTTATTGTCCACGGACGGAAAAGTGGATTGCGCGCGTTTAGGTGGCGATCCGCCACACAGCTCCCCCAGAATCCGCTTAGGAGGTGTGGACGAGACGGTGCGGCGGTCTGATGGGCCGGCCGGAGCGGCTCTTGTAGGACGCCGGTGGACGTGGAACGGCCGGGCGTGGAGCAGCCGGGTGAACCGGCTTGAGGGCAGGTCGGCTGTGTGGCGGTGGACGGGCTACAGGGACCTGCTCACCGGGCTCCGAGTGTGCTGGCTTGAGTCGGTCAACCGACACTTTTTCGGTCCTGTCGCCCACTTGCAGGGTGAAAAATTTGTCCCCAGGCTGTAGCACCTTGTAGGGCCTGTCGTACGGGGGTTGATGAAGGGGTCCGCGGTGGGCGTCGTGCCGGACGAAAACGAACCGTGCCTGGTGCAGGCTTAGTGGGACGTGTGAGGTGGATTCGCCGTGTCGGGCAATGGGCACCGGGGCAAACTGCAGCGCCGGTGAGGCGAAGTCGTGGCGTTGCTGGTCGGCTGACCAGGGTGTCGTGGCGGTGGGCAGGAACTCGCCGGGTACGCGCAGCGGCTGACCGTACACGAGCTCTGCCGCCGATGCGTGGAGGTCTTCTTTAACCGCGGTGCGCAGGCCGAGGAGGACCCACGGGAGTCAGTCGGTTCAGGCGCCGTCCTGGAGGCTGGCTCGAAGAGATGCCTTTAAGGATCTGTGGAACCACTCACACAGTCCGTTGGCTTGGGGGTGGTACGCTGTGGTGCGGTGAATGGTCACCCCGAGATTGCGGTCCAGAGTTCAGAGGTAAATTGCGGACCTCTGTCCGACGTCATGTCGGAGGGGACGCCGAACCGTGCGACCCAGGTGCTGATGAAGGCTCTGGCGATGTCGGCGGTGGTGGTACAGGTCAGTGGAATTGCCTCGGGCCAGTGCGTGGTGCGGTCAACGATCGTCAGCAAGTGCGTGTGGCCTTGCGACGGCGGCAGGGGCCCGACGATGTCCACGTGGATGTGGTCGAATCTACGCGAAGGGACGGTAAACTCCTCGAGGGGTGCTTTCGTGTGTTGCTGCACCTTGGCCCATTGGCAGGCTAGGCAGGAGTTGGCCCAAGTACGTACATCTTTGCGAAGGCCGCGCCAGACAAAGCGGTTGGCTACCAATTTGATGGATGCGCGGGCGCCAGGGTGGGAGAGGTTGTGGAGAATCTCGAATACCCAGCGGCGCCAGGACGCTGGGACGACGGACCGAGGTTGACAGAGGGATATTCACACTTGACCTTGACTGCGGTCGGGCCACAGGTGACGTCGGCCAGGCGTAGCCCTGGTAGGTTGGTAGGTGCGGAGAGCAGATCAGGGTCGGTGATCTGGTCTGCTGCGAGTTGAGTGTAGTCGACTGCCAGGTATGTGGCGTGGAAGGCGTGGCAGGAGAGGCTTTCGGCTACCACATTGTCTCGGCCAGAGACGTGTTGGATGTCCGTGGTGAACTCGGACACTGCCGCGAGCTGGCGCTGCTGCCTGGTGGACCAGGGGTCGGTTGTCTTTGCCATTGCGAATATCAGGGGTTTGTGGTCGACAAACACAGTGAAGGGGTGGCCCTCCAGCAAAAACCGAAAATGGCGGACCACCAGGAACAGCGCGAGGAGCTCGCGGTCGAAGGTGCTATACTTGACCTCCAGGGGGCGTAGTTGGCGGCTGAAGAAGGCAAGTGGTTGCCTGGCGCCGTCGACCCACTGCTCATACACGGCGCTGACCGCATGGTCGGAGGCGTCCGTGGTGAGTGCTACCCTGGCATTGGGCCGTGGGTGCGCGAGCAGGGTGGTGTTGGCGAGCGCGGTCTTGGTGGAGTCGAAGGAGGCTGGCGCGTCTGCCGTCCATTCGACCGCCATCTTGCCACTCCTGCCCTGGAGGGCTCCATACAGGGGCCTCATGAGGGACGCCGCTTTGGGGATGAAGCGGTTGTAGAAATTCACCATCCCGAGGAACTCCTGGAGGCCTTTGATGGTGGTGGGGCGGCGAAATTGTTGGGCGGCCTGCACCTTGGTGGGCAGGGGAATGGCCCCAGCATGGGTGATGTGGTGGCCGAGGAAGTCGATCATGTCCAGGCTGAACTGGCATTTGGCTGGGCTGAGGATGAGCCCGTGGTCGCTGAGGCGCCCGAACAGGATGCGAAGGTGTTCGAGGTGTTCCTGCTTGGAGGAACTGGCTACCAGGATGTCGTCCAGGTAGACGAACAGGAACTTCAGGTCCCGAAGGACCAAGTCCATGAGCCGTTGGAATGCCTGGGCCGCATTTTTGAGGCCGAAGGGCATCCGCAGGAACTTGAAAAGGCCAAAGGGGGTGATTACAGCCGTCTTGGGGACATCCGCGGGGTGGACGGGGACTTGGTGGTAGCCGCGCACCAGGTCGACCTTGGAAAAGACTGAGCTGCCGGCCAGTCTAGCCGAGAAGTCCTGGATGTGCGGCACGGGGTACTGATCAGGTGTGGTGGCGTCGTTGAGGCGGCGGTAATCCCCGCAGGGGCGCCAACCCCTGCCTGGTTTGGGGGCAATGTGGAGTGGGGAGGCCCAGGGACTGTTGGAGCGGCGGATGATGCCGAGCTGTTCCATGGTGGCAAACTCGGTCCGCGCGATCTTCAGTTTGGCCGGGTCCAGCCTGCGGACGTGGGCGTACACTGGGGGGCCTGTGGTGGGGATGAAGTGTTCCACCCCGTGTTTGGCGGCCTCCGCGGAGAAGGTCGGATTGATAAGGGCCGGGAATTCGGCCAGGAGTGCCGAGTAGTCATCCGTGGCCCGGGCGTGGCACTGTGACGCCATGTCAGCGGGTTGACGGGGGCCATGGCGGTGTCGAGGGATGTCTACCAGTAGGCCGTGGGCGCACAGAAAATCTGCGCCGATGAGAGCGGAGAGCACCTTGGCAGTGATGAACTCCCATCGGTAGCGGCGACCAGCGAGGTTGAGGGTGACTGTGCAGGTGCCGTACGTCGGGATGTCCGTGCCGTTAGCAGCAGCCAGCGCCGGTCCTCGTTTGCGCTTTTGGATGTCGAGGGCGGAGGCCGGGATGATGCTGTGCTGAGCTCCAGTGTCGCACAGGAACCGGCGGCCGGTTTTGTCATCCGTGACGTACAGCAGGGAGCCCGCGTGGCCCACGGCCATCGCGGGGGCTGGTACGGGGGCAGACTTGAAAGAGCAGGGAGGTGTGCACCGTTGTGCCCTGGCGCCGAACCATGCGTGGTAGTAACAGTGGCCCGGGTCAGTGGGGCGCGAAGGCCCCGTGAGCCCGGTGGCTGGGCCTTGTGGCCGCGTGGTGGCCGGTGAGGGGCGCGCCCAGGCAATGGCTGCCAGGTCCGGAGTGACGTCACGGCTGGAGTGAGCGGACAGCAGCTTGTCGGCCTCATCGGCCAGGGCTTCCAGGTCCGTGAGGCCGGACGCCACGATCGCTGGGCGGATGCTGAGAGGTAGCTGGCGGATGAACAGCGTGCGGAAGAGGGATCCGGGTGGGCTCTCGTCGGTGAGGGAGAGCATGTGGAAGAGGAGGTCTGACGGTGAGGAATCACTAAGGCCTAGAAGGTCGAGGAGGTGGCAGTTTCGCTGGTATGGCGAGGCCGTAAATTTTTTAAGGAGCGCGGCCTTAAGATGTGCATACTTGCCCTCCTCTGGTGAGTTCTGCAGCGCTGTCCAGACCTTCGTAACTGTGGAGCTACCGAGTGATGTGACGAGGTAGTCATACTTCGTCCCATCTGTGGTGATTCGTTGCAGCCGGAATCGGGACTCGGCTTAGAAGAACCAGGCTTCGGGCTGGTTTTCCCAAAACTCCGGCAGTTTCACGGAAACTGCGTTCGTGTCCGCCATTGCAGTGCTCGGAATACGTTCTGAGTGTCGGGGTCACCAATGTTGTGGCTGCCGCGAAACACGAATTGAAGCCGAGTCAATATGTGGAACACATGGCTTTTAATCACATGCCATCTCTGGTAAAATGGCTGCTAACATTTCTCTGCAAACTCTGAGGCCACGCCCACTCCTTTTTTCCCTGCCTTAAAGGCAGCATGCGCCTTAAAGGCAAGGTGCTCGATTTATTGTCCACGGACGGAAAAGTGGATTGCGCCCGTTTAGGTGGCGATCCGCCACAACAAGGTGGTTGATTTCCACATTACTAAAGGGTTGCCAGGTAAGTGGCAAATTATGATGTTACCAAATTCTTTATAATTATTTTTCATGTAAATTGAATTCCATTTTTGTAATACTCCTGAATATTTAAATACTACATTCAATATAAGAGTATTAATTAAACAGGTTTCCCACCAAGAAAAGATTACCATGTCAAAATGTAGCAATAGTCAATCTAGAAATCTAGTTCAAAAGAAAAATGTAAATGAACCTAGTTATACCATCTAGCCTGAGGTAATATGTACTCATAGATTAATTTTTCATCAGCAGCTACTAATAAACATGTGTTAATTTTAGACTTATGCCCCAATTTGAATATTTAAATATTGTCTTCACTAACAAACAAAAATTCAGTTATTTCCGTAAGGCTTTTGTATGAAGAAATAGAAAATACAGTACTGAACAAAAATATATCACTACCTAAGATGATCCCAAACATCTCCATAATAGCTGCTGTGTGGAAATGTTTCCTTTACTGTGACCAAGTATTCACAATTACTATTACTTATTGAATAGGCGCATTAAATTGCACTGCCAATGTATCATCAAAATATTTAAAACAATACTTCCTTGGATCCCGCTGAAAAATATATTTGGATCCAAAATATTTATATTGTTTATTTTTTATCTTATGGCCAGGTATTTATAACCCAGATACCTGGTGCAGTCCACAAAAGATTTAACAGAAGCGCTGCTCCATTCAGCTTATTGTTCAAAGTGTATTACTCTGATTAAATGTATTAATTTCATGCTTCTGTTGTGCCAGATATGGTTTGAATGGAGTAGGAGCGCACTGCAATTTACTGCAATGTAGCTCTGCTTTTAAAAAAATGAGATAATCTGATTGATACAAATTATGCAGGTGTAAGCATGAAAGCTATCATTAGGTAACATTACTGTTTCACTGTAACATGTAGCTTGAAATTTCTGTTTTGTGTTTAAATATGCATGCATGTTGAACGGGTACCGATCCTGCTCCCAACCCACCTCCGTGCCATCTTCCCGGGAGACGGGTCCCCGACTCGCACAGGGACCCGTCTCCTTGAGGCGGGAAGGGGAATAGAGCCAATTAACTGCCTGTTAACAGGTAGTTAACAGGCAGTTTTGAGGCTTATCCCCATTTCACACCTGCAATTGTGGGCTTCCCGACGGCTGCGAACCTCGCCAGGGTCAGCGAGGCGAGCAGTGGGTCTGCGGGGGTGAGAGGGGTCGAAATGTCCGCAGTAGAGGTGAGTGATGGGTGCAAGTGTGAACAGGTAAGTATGAGAGGTGAGTGTAAAGTGTTGGAAAAAGTTTCCTTACCTTTGCTTCTTCCTGCAGGCTTCGACCTTTGAGGATCCAGAGGTGCCTCATCTCAACAGCAGAGATGACAGAATGGCTGCTGCATTCTCAGATGCTGTAGCCATCTGGCTTTCTGCTGAGGAGACTTGGTGAGTCTTCTGTGCAAGGGCTCACCTTAGAACAGAGATTGTCAGTGTTTGACAGCTTCTCAAAGCTGTCAAACGTTGACAATTCATCTGTCAAAAATTTTTCGACAGATGAAGCGTCATACGCCGACGTCATCTGTCACCAGCTTTCCCTTAAATGGCCAGGCGGGCTTAACAAGGTCAATCAAGCGAAAATAGTGTGGGTTGGTCAGACGTCGCTGGGGGCGGGACTGAAACCCGAAAACCAGCAGTCCCGCCCTCAATGCGGCCCCATTGACAAAATCCAGCCCGTAATCTTCATTTGCGCTGATGACCTTAATATAACCAAGAGTAGTTTGAGCACTTCACGCCCAAGAAATTCAAGGGTGCCCAAACATGGGGAGTCGAAGTCGCGATGGCCGGGGGTTGGGGGGGGGGGGAGGGGGATGGGAAATGGCAATGGGATGGGGGGGGTGGGAGAGAGGAGAGGTTGCTGACAGCAGCCTGCATGGTTTGAATGTGGAGTCGGGAGGAGCCCGCCTCCCAGCTCCATATTCAGGTAAGGATATTTTAAACACTTACCTTGCTGGTTGCGGACTGCAGCGGTCCCTTTAAGGACCGCTGTTAGGCTGTGTGTAGACTTGATTGTCCCGAATGCGGCCAGTGAATATGCAAAGGCTCGAACACCTGTTTCAGGCATGGGCCCTGGACCCCTATTGCTTTGCCTACACCAATATAGCGGGCAACATACTCCCGGCTCATAATAAGTATGCGCTTCCAGCCCGCCGTATTGGAGGCTTAGGAGGCAGTTTAGCGTCCAAAAAACATGCGTTGCGCGGTTTAATTTCTATGCCCAAATGCCTAGTACAAACAATCATACTATCTTTTTCATTCAGAAATCACAAAAAAATGACACTCTGGATTGCTATACACACAGAAATTTTTTTCAGCAACTCTCATGTTGTTAAGTAAAGCGGCTCCCACCTCCCTGCAGATATTGAAAATCTGGTTAGTTAGCTGTGATTTAAGCTAAAATAATTAGGCAGTCAGAAATTTTGATAACTTGCCATGGAGCTCATTTACATTTCAAGCTTTGTGATATGTTTTTGCACTCATTAACAATAGACATGCAGCCTTGCTGCTCATGCTAGTAAGTGGGGTACACACTCCATTTGATTTCTTCCTGAGCTATCATTTCTAAATTACAGTGCCAGTAAATCACATAACAGAACACTGGCACCGTTACAGAATACTGAAATGCACTTTTTTCAGAGCACTTGTTTAGTATTTTTGCACACTGAGTGATGAGAGGCAAAGTATTCCTTGTAGTTAAATTATTTAAATGAGAGGCTTCAGAGTAACCAAAATGTATTTGATGCTCTCAAGCTTATGCAAATAGCATAAACTAAACAGCATAATTACCCACTTCCAAATGTACAGGCAGCTGGCTCTACTCTCCTGTGATTCAAGTGATGGCAATAGTTACCATTTCAGTTTTTTTTTAAATAAAATACACCTTACTCCCAATGGCTCAACAGTAGTGCCAGTAAATTGATTTCATCCCCGATAGTTTGGAAGTTGTACCTTTTCATGAGGCCTGAATTCCTGATTGGATACTTCTGACAAGGAACAGCCCCCATTGGGAGCACTGGTTGCGAAAACACAGGCCTGCATACCCTGATTTTCCATCTATTTATTTCAGTGGTCAGAAAATCAGAGGTTGGAGGCTAACACTTCCAGCAAGCACCCCTCATCATCAGGAGGACCTGATCAGGGAATTAGTCCTGCAGTCTCACACTACGGCCGCGAATTTGCCGGCGCTCAGAGGGCAGGATTGGAGGCGGGTCCGCCGTCAAAATAGCAAAGATTGACAGTGGGTAGGAAACCCGCCTCCACGCAAGTCTCCCAGGTGTCGGGTCTGTCAGCGGAGAACTGACCCGACACCAAGCAGCGGGGGATACAATTGAACTCATTAAATGGCTTGTTAAGAGCCAATTTAATATTATTTTGAGGCTCCCTTCCCATTTTACGTTCTCCCCCACGGGTTACCCGCCGCTCGGGGAACATGCCAGCTCACCCTGGCGTGAGTTGAGTCTGCTCTGATGTTTGTGATAAGCTGACAGCTGCAGAAGTGGTGTAAAGGATGCCATGTAGCAGATGGTCAGTTTCAGAGCGCAGAAAATGTTGGTTACTGTATTTGTAAGGCATATAGAGATTTCTTTAGCTTGCAAGTGTTGAGAGCCAACTGTATATCCAGTGCCACCTCATTGGAACAACCTCTCTCACCATTGACAGATCGCTTCTGTCATCTCACCTGCAGCTGCCATCTATTGCAGCAACATCGGTGCCCTTGAAACTATCTCACCTTGCTCCTCTGATTCCTTCCATGCTCAGCCCCAACACCAACATCACCAGGCACACCAGCAGCACCAACAACATCACCAACCTTCACCGCCATCACCTGATGCTGCGCAGGACACAGGGCATCAGCCCCTGACAACATTGCTGCCCGGGAGGCCAGTGATGGCATCACCATGGCCAGATTTACTTCACTTGATGCTGTTAACCCTGGCTGCCACATGATGCACCAGGTTGACACCATCCCACACCAGCACTGTGAAGCATCCCTTTAATGTCCAAGTCATTCCATGGACACTCATCACTATAGCGGGGGGTGGGGGTGGCGGGGGGGGGGGGGGGGGCGGGGGGGGAAGTTATGACTGAACATTCACTGGAACTCAGTAAGACACTTCTCAAGGTGTGCTCAGATATGTCCAATAAGGGGCAGTGTTGGAAAAATAGATTTCACTGTATGACACCACATTACCAGAAACTTCGCATGGACATTGGCTAAACCTCTCAAGTGCCTACCCTTTTATATTGTTAGTTGGTATGCTTGTAGTAGGATGAGGGTGAGTGTGAGGGGTGGCTACTGAGATGGGGAAGTGATAAAGTAGATAGAGAGGGATGGGTGGAGGTGTAAGGTAAGTTGGTGTGTGTAAGGATGTGCAGGAGAAGGGTATGGAAGGCAGAGTGATGGGGATGTGTTGAGTGGCACAGCAGGGTGAGTTTGAGTGTGGCTTTGCAATAACATAGAAACATAGAAACATAGAAACTAGGAGCAGGAGTAGGCCATTCGGCCCGTCGAGCCTGCTCCACCATTCAATACGATCATGGCTGATCATCCAAATCCAGTACCCTGTCCCTGCTTTCCCACACAGAATCCCCATCGAGCCTGCACCGACACATATCCCACCCTATCCCCGTAACCCCACGTATTTAATTCCCCCTAACATATCCCATCCTATCCCCGTAACCCCACATATTTAATCCCCCCCTAACACTAAGGGTCAATTTATCATAGCCAAATCAACCTAACCCACACATTTTTGGACTGTGGGAGGAAACCGGAGCACCCGGAGGAAACCCACGCAGACACGGGGAGAATGTGCAAACTCCACACAGACAGTCACCCGAGGTCAGATTCGAACCCGGGTCCACTGGCGCTGTGAGGCACCAGTGCTAACCACTATGCCACCGTGCCGCCCATAACGTTTCGTGATCCACTGAGATCAGTGAAAGGCTGGTGCCACTGCAGCCAGGGACCCCTGACAACATCCCTGCTTTTGCCCTCCTGTGCAATGTGCAACCAGGCTGCGTTGGTGTCCTGGGGAGGTCTCTTCCGCCCTTGGAAGGGAAGAGAACCTCCCTGCGTGCTGTGACTCACTCCATAAGCATATGGAGGGAGTCATTGGAGAGCCTAGGTGCAAGCGTCCACCTTTGTGCAGTGCTTGTCAGTGTTTGCAGCACCTCAATGCTGTCAAACACTGACAGAACAACTGTCAAACTCAATGTGGCCGTGGTCCCTTTAAGGAAACCGGCTGATGACGCGTCATCAAATGACGTCATCAGACCCGCTTTCTGTTAATTGGCCGGGAAGCCCGCAGGGTGGGCTTAACAAGGCCAATCAAGAGAAAATCCCTTTGACAGAGCAGCTGCAGCCAGGATCGTGACTGGAACCCTGGCAACCAGCTCTCCCGCCACCATCCCACCTCCACTGGGAAATTCGCGGCCTACATTTCCAAACTCTTTTCAAAATTGCAAATATTACCAGAGATAATTAGAATGGAGACTAAAGCAAGCCACAGATAAAATACAGGAAGCGCCAAAATTTGGCCAATATATATGTATGGAACAAGAAAGTGTTTAATGCATCAGTTACTCTTTATAAGAACATCTTCAGAGAGAATGTAGAAATTCTTTAGATTCTATGAACAAAATCCTGGTTTGTAGCAAAGCAAATTCAGTCAGTTTCATTTTCTCATAAGTCTTTTATATCAGTATTTCATCTCATACCCTTCAGCCAGGTATCAAAATTCAACCTTTCATCTCATCAACGACCAGAATTTAGAAGAACTCCACTACTTTAGATACCAAATCAACATTTCTATTCGCTTCCTTTGAAGTAAAGTTTCCTAAAAAGAAAACGTAACTAAACTTCATAGATAAATAAAATTCAGACTGGAGAATAAGAAGTCCCAAACACGACATTGTATAATCCTGGAAAACAGAAATGCTTTGAATATCATTGTCACATAAACAAATCTATATAAATCGAACAACATTTATTTCCTTCACATCAAAGGGTCCAAGCTGCTAATTAAACCAGGAAAACAAACCCCTTTGATCTATTGGTCAAAGGGGACAGTCTGATGTTTACAAAAGTGAAACAAGCAATTCAAACTTTGTTACAGTAATGTTGTTCCTTATGTTCATTGATGTCACAATGAGATTCTGACTGATAATCAAGCCTGAGATTTTCTGTTTCTGCAGAATCTCAGTGCTTCTTTGGTGGGTAGAACTTCAGCCCACTCCAAGGAGGTGCCCTGACCCTGGCAGTCTTTCCAGCTTGAGGGTCTTTTGCATTTTCTGGTGGGCTCTCCAGCCTCTGCCGGCAGTCCACATAGCAAGAATACAAGAACATTGCACTATATGAACAGGAGTGGGCCATTCAACCCTCTTGAGCCTGTTCCGGCATTCAATTAGATCATAGCTGATCTGTATCTTAACTTGGTTTAGCAACCATTAATACCCTTGCCTGACAAAAAGCTATCAATCATGGTTTTGAAACTTTCAGTTGACATGGAGGGGTAGTGGGTGGAGGTTGGCTGCAGTGAGCCTCAGAGACCTGTTGTACCATTGTGTGGCCAGCAGCCTCTTTGCTGTGTGGTAAAGTACAAAAGAATTGTGAATTTTAATCCTAAACAATCGCTCATTCTGTAATCAATGTATATCAATGTACAATTAAATGTAGTCTTTCTAGCCACTTACATTTGAACTGGCTTCTGCTCTACTACTATCAACACTGTAACCTCTGCTCTCTGTGTTTTTATGCACAAATGAAAGAAAAAACGTCAGATGATATATTTCCATCTTTTTGGATAGATTTACAAACCCGGCCCTATATAGGTGCTTGAATTTTACACTCCTGTCACCTCAAACACCAAATTCGAGAAGTGCTGAAGGAGCAGAGACCTAGCACAACTGTTCCCGATAAAGTTCCTGGCCATCCATCTGAGTTATGCTAGAGATTCAGCATAATTTGCTGGGAAAATCTTTGTCATGAGCCTACTGTCTGGTACCTTATCAAAGGCCTTTAGAAAATCCAAGTATATGACATCTACTGCATTATCCCTGTCTGCTCTTTCCATTACTTCTTCAAAGAATTCTATATCAGGTTAGTCAAGCATGACTTAGCCTTTCCGAATCCATGCTGACTTTTTAAATTATATTTCCTACCTTTAAATGCTCTTCTATCACTTATTTCAGTGTAGATTCCAGTATCTTTCCTACCACTGAACAGGACATCGCTGCAGGAGTTCCTCAGGGCAGTGTCCTAGGGCCAACCATCTTCAGCTGCTTCATCAATGACCTTCCCTCCATAATGTAAGAAGTGGGGATGTTCGCTGATGATTGCACAGTGTTCAGTTCCATTCGCAACTCCTCAGATAATGAAGCAGCCCATGCCCGCATGCAGCAAGACCTGGACAACATTCCAGGCTTGGGTTGATAAGTGGCAAGTAACATTTGCACCACACAAGTGCCAGGTAATGATTATAACCAACAAGAGAGAGTCTAACTACCTCCCCTTGACATTCAATGGCATTAACATCGCTGAATCCCACACCATCAACATCCTGGGGGGTCACCATTAACCAGAAACTTAACTGGACCAGCCACATAAATACTGTGGCTACAAGAGCAGGTCAGGGGCTGGGTATTCTTTGGCAAGTGACACACATCCTGACTCCCCAAAGCCTTTCCACCATCTACAAGGCACAAGTCAGGAGTGCGATGGAATACTCTCCACTTGCCTGGATGAGTGCAGCTCTAACAACACTCAAGAAGTTCGACACAAAGCAGCCCGCTTGATTGGCACCCCATCCACCACCTTAAACACTTACTCCCTCCAACACCAGCACACCGTGACTGCAGTATGTACGATTTACAAGATACACTGCAGCAACTCGGCAAGGCTTCTTCGACAGCACCTCCCAAATCCGTTACCTCTACCGCCCAGAAGGACAAGGGCAGCAGGCGTATGGGAACACCACCACTTCCAAGTTCCCCTCCAAGTCACACACTATCCTGACTTGGAAATATATTGCCATCCCTTCACTGTTGTTGGATCAAAATCCTGGAAATCCCTAACTAACAGCACTGTGGGAGTACCTTCAACACACGGACTGCAGTGGTTCAAGAAGGCAGCTCACCGTCACCTTCTCAAGGCCAATTAGGGATGGGCAATAAATGCTGGCCTTGCCAGCGATGCCCACATCCCGTGAATTAATTTAAATAAAAGCTGACTGGTCTATGGTTCCCAGACCTAAAATAGCAATCTATCTCTTCACTTCACAGAATCTGATGAACCAGTTGTGTATTCTAGCTTTTTTTGTTTTTGCCCAAATTTTTATATTGTTCAACGGTTGATGTAAAGAAATATACCAATAACTATTCTATAAGTTTGAGGCACACAATACTTCGGTTGGTTATTATTTTTGCAACCTTTTTAAGAACAATTTTTCTCCTTTTTTAACAGCTTGTCCAATCCCAAATTCAGGACAACATCTCATATATAAACCAATTATTTCTCACTCGTGGTTCAGTTTGGTCCATTTTGGAAATGTCTGAACTTTACATGCATGAACTGATCCAATTAATTCAACAAAATCCATAAAAGGATTTTTGGGGATTTCACTCCAGGTACTTTTCTAGGTTCAGCTTCTCAGATCACTCTCTTGGGTGAACCCTAGTGCCCAACCAGAATATTCCTCTATCTTGGTCATTTATAACAAGCCCAGGAGTCAAACAGAAACTCCTCATCACTGTATTTTGGCTTAACGGTGATATCACGCATCCTCATGTAATCTTCCTTAACTTCGGAAGGTAGTTGCATAAACATTCTCTGAAACTGAAACTCAAGATTATAACCTGCCAACTGATTTAAACAGTATATGGATGTTGTTGTTTTTGTAGCTTTACACTCTTCCCTCGGAGAATAGCGGGTGTGAAGTAGTGAAAGGATTCGCAGGCTGATTAATAGTCTGACAGGCTTTAACCATCTTTATACTAGCCAATAGGATCGTTAGATCGATACATCAGGAGGCTTTTATGAGCTTGCACAACCCATATGATAGCGGGGGGTGGGGGGGGGCGGGGGGGGGTGGTGCACCGCCCTCACCGAACGCAAGTATCCCGCAGGTTGGCAACACTGAATTCAGAGCTGGAGTTTTGGTGTCCACTTGCTGGGACTGTCTGTAGCGGGGTTCAAACCTTGCACCGTCTGACTCAATGGCGAATGCTACCACTAAGCCAAAGGCTCGCACCTAACAGTAAATGGACAAGTGAACAGTAATAATGACACAAAGTAGATTTATAGTAATTACTGGTTTTATTATTTCTCCTCAGAATGACAAAAAATGATAATCAGTCATGTCTGTGGTGCCCAACATCCACGTGATCTGGATCTAGCACATGGCTCCTAAATAATAACCTTATGTGATGGTTTGCTCGTGACCTCTATAAAGTCTTTCTGGCCTATCTATATCACCCTGACAGCTTCAGATAGGCTCAATTGCAGCAAAATAGGCTGAGATATAGGCCCTGATATTCTTCTCTATTGTGAATAGGCCAGGCTTACCTAAATTGGAGGAGTGCACAGATACAAAAAGTCATCAAAAAGGCTAATGAAATGTTGGCTTTTATCTGAAGGGGGTTGGAATACATAAGTGAGGAAGTGATGCTCCAGTTGTACAGCGCCTTGGTCAGATCCCATCTGGAGTACTGTGTTCAGTTTTACACACCGCACCGTAGCAAAGATATATCATAGAATCATAGAAAGTTGCAGCACTGAAGGAGGCCATTTCGGCCCATCGTGTCTACGCCGGCCAACAAAGAGCTATCCAGCCTAATCCCATTTCCCAGCTCTTGGTCCGTAGCCCTGCAGGTTACAGCATCCCAAGTGCACATCCAAGCACTTTTTAAATGTGGTTAGGGTTTCTGCCTCTACCACCCTTTCAGGCAGTGAGTTCCAGACCCCCACTACCCTCTGGGTGAAGAAATTTCCCCTCAAATCCCCTCTAAACCTTCCACCAATTACTTTAAATCTGTGCCCCCTGGTTTTGACCCCTCTGCTAAGGGAAATAAGTCCTTTCTATCCACTTTATCTAGGCCTCTCATAATTTTATACACCTCAATAAGGTCTCCCCTCAGCCTCCTCTGTTCCAAGGAAAACAAACCCAGCCAATCCAGTCTTTCCTCATAGCTAAGATTCTCTACTCCCGGCAACATCCTTGTAAATCTCCTCTGTACCCTCTCTAGTGCAATCACATCTTTCCTGTAATGTGGTGACCAGAACTGCACGCAGTACTCTAGCTGAGGCCTAACTAGTGTTTTATACAGTTGAAGCATAACCCCCCCTGCTCTTGTATTCTATGCCACGGCTAATAAAGGCAAGCATTCCGTATATATTGGCCTTGGAGAGGATGCAGTGCAGATTCAGCAGAATTATATTAGGGCTGAAAGGGTTAAATTATGAGGACAGGTTATATAAACTTAGGTTTGTATTCCATTGTGTTTAGAGGGTTAAGCGGTGATCTAATCGAGATATTTAAGATGATAAAGATTTGATAAAGGTTGGTACAGAAAAAGTCTTTCCTCTCGTGGAGCAATCCAGAACAATCAGACACAATCTTAAAATTAGAACTAGGCCATTTAGGAGTGAAATCAGGAAGCACTTTTTCACACAAAAGGCAGTGAAAATGTTGAAGTCTCTCTCTGAAAAGGCTGTGGATACTGGGTCAATTGAAATTTTCAAAACCAAGGTTTGACAGTTTTTTAATAAAAACAGAAAATGCTGGAAATACTCACCAGGTCAGGCAGCAGCTGTAGAGAGAGAAACAGAGTTAATGTTTCAGGTCGATGACCCTTCATCAGAATGTTCTGACGAAAGGTCATCGACCTGAAACGTTAACTCTGTTTCTCTCTCCACAGATGCTGCCTGACCTGCTGAGTATTTCCAGCATTTTCTGTTTTTATTTCAGATTTCCAGCATCCGCAGTATTTTGCTTTTGTATTGACAGTTTTTTGTTTATCAAGGGATATGGAGGACAGGCAGGTAAATGGACTTGAGGTACAGATCATCTATAATCCAATAGATTGGCAGAACAGGCTCAAGGGACTGAATGGCATACTGCTGTTTCTAGGGGGGAAAAATTGGGTGGCGCCCATTTTGGGGCACTAACATCGCTGGGGCGCTAATTTTAGTGCCCCGAAAATGTTAGCACCCCTCCGCCGTAAATTCAGTAGTAACGCCCCAAGCAGGAGATGGGGTGCTACAGGAAAGCGCTCCACCTCCTGCTTGGGGCGTTACTACTGAATTTCACGTGCTACGTGCAGCAGCGCCGCGTCATTGCAGGCCTCTTCCCCTGATTAACGGGCAGGGGCCTAGCGCTGTGCGCACCGGGACCCTGCTGGACCACCGGGGAGCGGGGTGCCTAGAGGAGTGCCAGGCTGAGCAATCGCAGCCGGCAACCGGCATAAAAAAGTGAAAGGGGGCAGGTGCTGGCAGTCGGCCAACATAAAAATGGCCGCCCGACACCTGCTCTTTGAGTAGCACCGCCGCAGCTGCAAATACGCCCCCTGATCCTGTCGGACATATCGTTCAGCGATAGGTCAGGGGGCACAAGGGAAGTTTGCGGCCGGGGCGTAATCGGGGCGCTGTGTGCGCCGATGACCTCATTGCCGGCGGCGCAGCAGTGCAGGGTGCTACCGGCTACCGCCGCTGCTAACCTCCCGCTGAATTTCACGGGAGGCGTGAGCGGCGCCACGCACGGGTGCGAGGGGATTTGCGCCCCATTAGCGCACCCGGGCAAACCAAACCAACCCAGTTTTTTCCCCCTATGACGACGGAGCTTGCAATAGCCATAAACCCAGTGTAACAATGTTACTGAGGCAAAAAAGGGCCGTTCCCAGCCCTCTGGTCTCATTTTCTTCCAAGAACAACCAAGTGACACGCACTCCCAATGGTGCCTCAGGAAGCTGACACTGGGACTTGTGCCTGGCAGTAAGGTGAAGAGGATCCTGAAGGTAAATAATTCTTTACCTTTGCAGGCACCCAGCAGAGAAAATAATCAAAGACACTAGCAGGGAGGCTGAAGGAACAAGATCAACGACCAGGTTTCCGTCGAGGCTCAGAAACTCTAGACACTGTGTCTGTGTGTTTGTGCGTGGGTGGTGAGGGGGTGGGGCAGGGGCTATGATAGAATCATATCTGTTAACTGGTAATCTTTTTGCACTCTCACTATCACTCACAACAAATATAAGAATGCAGCTTTTAGTTCATAGGAGATTTGGTTTCCTTATGAAAACTGCCTTTTTTGTTGGGCACAAAATAAAAGTGCTGGAAGAAAGCTTGAACCGCAACACCTCTTCCTGTACTTTAGAGACATATCCATTCTTTGAAGTGTCAGGTGTGTCTATGTGTGGGGTAAGGGGAGTGATAGTTCCAGTCAAGAATCACTATTTGAATCAGGTTTTAATCAATGCATTTCATGTATATCTGCATCCCTTCCAGAGCTATTTAGAGATGTTCAAATCTGTCTCGCAACCACAATGAACCATAACATAATGGCATAGCTTTTAGCTAACTCACGAACATGTCATTTCTATTGCTACATAATAGTAAATAAATGTTTTCTGCAATGATAGCTTTGGGTAACTGACACTGTCTTTTGGCGGTTAGGATAAGGGTCAAATATTGTGTCAATATTTGCAGGGGGTCATAGAATGATACAGCACAGAAGGCGGCCATTTGGCACATCGTACCTGTGCCGGCTCTTTGGTAAAGCTATTCAATTAATCCCATTCCTCTGCTCTTTCCCCATAGCCCTGTAAATTTTTCCCCTTGAAGGATTTATCCAATTCTCTTTTGAATGTTACTATTGAATCGGCTTCCACTGCCCTTTCAGGCAGTGCATTCCAGATCACAACAACTCGCAGTGTAAAAAAATGTTTCCCCATGGATCTTTTGCCAATCACCTTAAATCTGTGTCTTCTGGTTACTGATCCTTCTGCCAACAGAAACACTGGATCCTTGGGGTTATATCAATTTTCTCAGGGGCTCCCCGGGATCGTGTCAATATTTGAAGCAGTCCCCCACACAGAAAAGTTTGAAAACCACTGCACAGGTGCTTGTATAATTTAGATGGAACATGTTAACACTAACCAAAAGCTAGCAAATCAGATTGATGGCATGGGGATGATTCATCACACCACAAAGTCTATACTGACATATTTTACCCTTGATTCTAATATTATCAAGAAAAAAAAAACAAGATTGTAGTTCACTTAGTGGCCTGAATAATCAAACACAAAAACAGGAGAATAATAAACCATTGAGAAACGTTCAAATAATTAAATGGAGAGAAGAGTGAATAATATAACAAGAGGAGCGTCCTCACCATTGAATTTTCATTTGTCTTTAAGGTCCAAAGAGATGTCTTTGGAGTTGTAGAAGAAGCTGAGAGATTGTTGTAGCTCAAACAGACTTTTTGAAGGTGAAATACATTTACTGAGGGTCAATCCTGAAAATCTACAATAAAATTTGAAGATATGACCAAGTATTCCTTTATCATGGCTTAAGAGGCTGAAAATTTTCAGTTGGGGCAATTATCACTGAAGAAAAGCTCTAATAAATAAATTACCTTGCCTTTTCACTGCTAGTGAATCCAATCTATGTCAGCAATTACAGTGATTCACAAGGACAGGGAACTTGTAAGGTGGATTCAGTAACCAGACTGAGGCTTTTCTTGTTTTCCTCTTATAGGCACTTTCATTATAATCTCCTTTAGAATCCTACCTGGAACTGGATTATAGGGTCACAGTGAACACCAGTTAATGGCTATTCTATTAATGGTATTGCCCATTCAAAGCAAGCATATGTTTAAGGTGTCATCTTGAAATTTTGAGGTACAAATGGGCAGACATGTGCCCATTTGTACCAGCATTGAGCAGCCTAACCAGTGGTTCTCAAGGTTTTCTTTTATTTTTATGCAGCCAGAATGACCAGTCATGCTCCTCCTTGGCCACAACAAAACTCCGGCTCGTTGCCAGCTCATGCGAGGTCCTGTGTCACCACCAGGATCGTCTCCACCACCTACTGCAGGCTCCAACTGTTGGCCGGCTCAATGTGGGAGCCAGCTGATTTCTCACCCTCCTCAACTGGCAAACTGCAATGGGCAGCCGGCAGCATGAAAATGAGGCCCAGGACTCCAAATGCCTTGGGCCTCATAGTGGTTGAAACAGTCAGACAGCAGGCATGCTCCAACTGCCGACTGCCCGCTGTGCACCTCAAGTTAAAGTTGCCCCAAAGGTTCTCATTTTCATGTGATTCAGTCATGTTTTAATGTCTTGCATGCGTTTGCACAGTTTAAACTCGAGTTAGCCCACCTGATTTGTCATTCCCTTTGGCAACTTTTCTGGATTCCTTCTGTTGTCACTTTCAGTTTGCCAACCAGATAAGTGACCAATGTCTGAAGTAACAGTAGCAGCGTATCACTGCACTGCACTGCAGTTTTCCTCAGAGAAGCATTGACGATGAATCATTTGCAGTAAAATCATTAGGAAGCAAGTTGTCACTTTTTAAACAGTTACTGTCAGTGTAATTTTTGATTACACTGCCCTGTTAGAAGGCACTGTAAGTTCTTGCATCTGACTAATGTGACTAATGTGACAAGATGTTGAGTTAATATTTATATATGCATAAAACACATTTATAAAGAAAGTGACAATCAAAAAAAATGAATGTCAGGTTTTAAAAATGTATCAAGGTCTATTTAAAAGAATGGAGATTGTAGAAAATAGTGCCAATGACAAAATGCCAGAAAGTGGAAATACAAACGTTATTTGTGTGAAGGACATGGCTGTTTTTAATACCTCTTTGCAGCGTCAGACTCATCAGTAATCCCTACACTTTTGACTGTACAAGAAGAATTAGCTCCCACCCACTCTTAGAAAACATCTACACCCATCTAGACAGACAAGGATGCGACACATTTCACTCCTCAAGTGGGCAAGTACAATAAAGCTGAATGTGCTACCCTGACTCAGCTACCCGATGAAACCAATGGGAACCCTGTCCAACAGTTTTGTGCACCAGAATGTTACATAAAGAACAAATATTTCTGCATACAGCAACATGGAAGAAATGGAGCTAGCTGGGACAAAACCTCAATAACTGCATCCCTGCTTGGTTTACCTGAAAGGACTGATAAGTGCCTATTTCCCTCCCACAAATGAACTTTTTCTAAGTTGAGCAATTACCATACATAGCAATAGTGTGTTACTTTAAAAGATTGTTCCAAGCAGAATCATGAGCAGATTACGTGGATCAGGCTAGCTGGACGGTCTGAACCATGAGAATATTGCAATAGAATCAGCAAATAATGGCAGACGAGGAATAATTTAAACATTAGAGGAACCATTGGGGAGTGCAGACCTGCCACATGGGAACAAACAGTCAGGTTTCCCCTTCAAATTCTGTAAAATTTAAATTGTCAACCAAGTCAAAGATCTCTATACTATGAGCTCATGTAAGTTGGCAGGAAAGGAAGGAAAATTGGAAAGGATCATTAATATATCTGCTTACTCCCACCATCACTCCCAGAACCTCTGCCACCATACAGATTCCAGCTACAAGTTAATCACCATGATGATAGGAAAATTGTTATGGGGATCTGAAAAACCTGATTACATATACATTTAGGAGCATTTTACCAACCCCTTTAATGAAAGAGCAGGTACATCAAAAACCAAAGAGGTCTAAACTGAACCACATTGTCGTATTTGCAAATGCAGCTTAAATAGTCACTTTGGGTTTGCACTTTTGTTAGTTGCTTACAACAGTAACTCCACCAAGTACTTCATTGGCTGTAAAGCACTTGGGATGTACTGAGGTTGTGAAAGGCGCTGTATAAATGCAAGTTCTTTCTTTCTTACTTATCCCAGCTCTTCCCCAGATACATCTCTGGAATCAGCCATCCCATTCAATTTTTAGACGTGTGCAATAGTCACAATCAATATCTCCACCCAGCTCTCTAAAGAGTCAAGGAGAAGGATAATGAGTTTTATTTGGGTGTGACTCCTTAATGTAATCGCAGAAATTTAAGACTATTCTATGAGTCTATGAAAGCTTAGTTAATAAAGCCTTCTAATAGAAAGAAACTAGGGGCTGGATTTTGTCAATGGGGACGTGATGGAGGCGGGACTCCCACTTTTTGGGTTGTAGTCCCGCCTCCATCGACTTGTGGCCAACCCACTGTATTTTCCCCTGATTGACCTTGTTAAGCCCGCCCAGCGGGCTTAGCAGGCCAATCAAGGGTCCCTTGGATACAGGTGACGTCAGCCATTGAAATTTCATCTGTCAAGAGCTTTTGACAGATGAAATTTCAGCATTTGACAAGCTCTGTGAAGCTGTCAAACACTGACAACATGATTTCTAACTTGACTCCCTGTACTTAGACTCAGTTAGAAATCAATCCAGCACAGAAAGCAGAGACTGCAGCTTTTGACAGCTCCACGGCCATTCTGCTTTCTGTGCCGTGGATGTGAGGGACTCCCGACACCTTAAGGAAGTTAGCCTACAGGACAAAGTTAAGGTAAGTAAAAGTTCTTAAAACACTTTACACACACCAAACACACTTACCTCTGCACTCATGCACCCATCACTCACCTGCACACCGGACATCTCGACCCCTCCAAGCCCTCCAGACCGACGGTCTGCCTCGCTAAATCGGCGTGGTTCGGACCTGTCGGGAAGCCCACACTTCAGGGCTAAAAATAGGGATTAGGCAAAAAACTGCCTGTTAACTACCTGTTAACAGGCAGTTTATTGGCACTAATCCCCTTCCCACCTCGGGGCGGCGGGTCCCAGCACAGGTCAGTACCCGCCTCCTGGGAAACTGGCATGGAGGCGGGTTGGGGGCGGGATGGGTTCGGGACCCCCGAATCTGCTATTTTCACACCACTCCCGCCTCCAAACCCGCCTCCACGGGCCGGTGAAAATTGAGCCCTAGGTCTTTGTTAATATTTGTTTCAATATCAGGAATTTGTTTACATCATACATACAAACATATGACAATGACAGATAGGAAAAGACCCACTGGTCCATCCAGCCTGTCCTACACAATGACTCATGCATCACAATATATACACTCCCCACCATTTCCTGAATCTATGTAATCTCCTGGGAGAGGCGAAAAACCAGATAAGAACCCTGGCCAATTAGGAAATGGGGAAACAATCTGGAAAGTTCCTCGCCGACCTCTTTAGGCGATCAAAACTTGTCCAGGAGACCACTTTGGCCCTGATTAATGTTATACAATACCGACCTTCTGTACGAGGGGATCTCTGCCCCCAGCCAGAAACAGGTCCAGCTCTCACATAGGAATTTAGTGAATCACAGCAAGATCCAGCAGCCTGTTCCACAGGTCCACTATTCTCTGGGGAAAAAACCTTGATTATATCACCCTTAAGTCTACATATTTATAAGGGTGATTTTATTTGCACCAAATGTGAATTAAAATGAAAGTCACCAGATTGGCCATTATAATCAACATTCGGTTTTCTCTCCATTCCTGACTGGAAGGCACTGCTTCATTAGTTTTAGTCATTAACAGACAAGGGGAAACAACTCTGTGTGTACCCTCTCAGTATTTAAATCTGTATGAGGCTTTTTTTTGCCTTCATAGTCACCAGCTAGATTTGATATCCCGGCCGATTATCTAAAAATACATTGTCCAGCTAGCTTCATTGTCCTACTGGTGCCTCTAGTAATGCAAATTTATGCCACTGGCGTCTTTACTCTTATAAATGGTATATTACACTTATGAATGAGACACAATCTGACATTGCCAAACTACACAGTGCCACAAGCACAATTAGATAGTTATATATCTGTACAGACACAGCTCAAATTTCTATCAGGCATAAACACCTGCAAAAGTGAGAAGGCTGAAGGTGTGGGGTGAGGAAGGAGTGATAGCAAGTGATAGTGATGAAAGGAGTCGGCAGCCCCAGAGAAGACAGAGGATAAAGAGCACGGGAGGCCGAGGACAGCAGACCCGAAAGGAGTCGGCAGCCCCGGAGAAGGCAGAGGATAAAGAGCGTGGGAGGCCGAGGACAGCGGACCTGAAAGGAGTCGGCAGCCCCGGAGAAGGCAGAGGATAAAGAGCGCGGGAGGCTGAGGACAGTGGACCTGAAAGGAGTCGGCAGCCCCGGAGAAGGCAGAGGATAAAGAGCGCGGGAGGCTGAGGACAGTGGACCTGAAAGGAGTCGGCAGCCCCGGAGAAGGCAGAGGATAAGTCAGAGCAGCTGAAGGCAGTTAAGTAGGGAAACTAGGCCTATAAAAACAGGCTTCGCAGTGCGATCTGCACTGAGTGCAGGTTTGCACAGAATGCTGAGAGTTAGGTGGGTGAGAGTGGAAGGAGGAGCTCCCTTGCTTCGCCTTTGCTTTCCCTAACTTTTCACTCTGTAGGATTTGGTTCTTACTTTACACCCAGGAAAGAGTCCGAGAGCGGGAGCAGTCAAACAACAACAACAACTGCAAAACCGCTAAAGTGACGTCACAACCAGGGAAGGAGCTGATTGGTAAGTAGGACCTGGTGAATATTTCTACAGTCCAGTCATTAAAGTAAAAGTAAGGTCTCTAGTTTAGAGTGAGTAGTGTTTAAAGTGAAGTAAGGTCCCTAGTGTATTTAATATTCTTTAATTTAGAGGAAGTAAAGGGAGTAAATTAAGGGTAGGACATGGCAGGGCAGCTTTTGAGCGTAGAGTGCTCCTCCTGTGCTATGTGGGAAGTCAGGGACACTTTCGGTGTCCAGGGTGAACACGTGTGCAGGAAGTGTCTCCAGCTGCAACTACTCGATATCCGCATTTCGGAGCTGGAACTGCGGCTGGAGTCACTGTGGAGCATCTGCGAGGCTGAGATCTTCGTGGATTGCACATTTAACGAGGTGGTCACACCGCAGGTAAAGAGTGCACAGGCAGAAAGGGAATGGGTGACCGCCAGACAGAGTAAAAGAACTAGGAAGGTAGTGCAGGAGTCCCCTGGGTCCATCTCCCTCTCCAACAGATTTTCCGTTTTGGATACTGCTGGGGGAGATGGTTTCTCAGGGGAATGCAGCAAGAGCCAAGTCCGTGGCTCTACGAGTGGCTCAGCTGCACAGGAGGGGAGGAAAAAGAGTGGGAGAGCAATAGTGATAGGGGATTCTATCGTAAGGGGAACAGATAGACGTTTCTGTGGCCGCAGACGTGACTCCAGGATGGTATGTTGCCTCCCTGGTGCCAGGGTCAAGGATGTCACTGAGCGGCTGCAGGACATTCTGAAGGGGGAGGGTGAACAGCCAGAGGTTGTGGTCCATATCGGTACCAACGACATACGTAGAAAGAGGGACGAGGTCCTGCAAGCAGAATATAGGGAGCTAGGAAATAAATTAAAAAGCAGGACCTCAAAGGTAGTAATCTCAGGATTACTCCCAGTGCCACGTGCTAGCGAGAGCAGAAATAGGAGAATAGACCAGATGAATGCGTGGCTGGAGAGATGGTGTAGGAGGGAGGGATTTAAGTTCCTGAGGCATTGGGACCGATTCTGGGGAAGGTGGGACCTGTCCAAGCTGGACGGGTTACACCTCGGCAGAACCGGGACCAATATCCTCGCAGGGGGTTTGCTAGTGCTGTTGGGAAGGATTTAAACTAGTTTGTCAGGGGGCTGGGAACCCAAGTGTGGGCCCAGAACAGAGAGAAACAAAGCTGGGAGTGCAAGTTAGAAAAGTAGTCAGCAAAACTAGGAGGGAGCAGAAACAAAGGACAACAGTAAAGAGGGTCAAAGTGCAGAAAAATATTAAACAGGCAAAGTTGAAGGCACTTTATCTAAATGCACATAGCATTCGCAACAAGGTAGATGAATTAATGGCACTAATAGAAGTAAATGGGTATGATGTAATTGCCATTACAGAGACATGGTTGCAGGGTAACCAAAGCTGGGAACTGAATGTTCCAGGGTACTCAACATTTAGGAAGGACAGACAAAAAGGAAAAGAAGGTGGCGTAGCGCTGTTAATAAGGGATGACATCAGTACGGTAGAGATAAAAGATCTTGGCTTGGCAGATCGTGATGTAGAACTGGAATCAGTTTGGGTGGAGCTAAGAAACAGCAAAGGGCGGAAAACATTGGTGGGAGTTGTGTATAGGCCACCAAAGAGTAGTGGTAATGTAGGGCACAGTATCAATCAAGAGATTAGAAGTGCATGTAACAAGGGCAACACGGTAATCATGGGAGACTTTAATCTACATTATAGGCCGAAAATTGATCCCGGGACGCGAGAGTACGCACTGCATACTCTCGCGTATTCCCACTCCAATTGCCGGTTTTCTGCATGCCCTGCGCATGCGCTGAAAACCTGCAATTGCTCTTCCGAAAAGGGGGCGGGGCCGGAGTGCATCGCGTGCGCGCTACAGGCTGCGCGCACGCTGTGCACTTCATGCTTTGGACGCGCAGGTAAGTACTGAAGATTTTGGAAATGTAAAAAGGAGGAGTAAGACCCGCTTTTAAGAAGGTAAGTAGTGAATTAAGTATTTTTTTGAATTTTTTTTTACAGGTATATCTTTTTTATAGACTTTAAAGACAGGTAAGTTTATTTTTATAACTTTTTAAAAGATTTTAAATTTTTTCAAAAATTTAATTTTTTATTTAAAATGGTTAATTTAATTAACTATACTTATTTTATTAATGTGATGGGTTTTTTTTTAAATTTAATTGAGGTTTAGCTGTTATTTTGGGGGGGTGTAAGATTCATAAGTCTCTCAGCCATGCTGTGAGACTTATGAATGGAAGATGGTGTGCTGCCATTGGCTCTAACTGAGTCACGTGATCCCACAGCTCGCACGAATTAACTACGCCGCTGGGATACGCAAGCCCAGCACAGCTGATGTCTGGAACATCAATTTCGTGCGAGCTGGATCAGAAAAAGCATAAGCGAGGTGAGACATCGCGGGAAAGGCTTACCCCCGCGGGAACAGAGCGAGATCAATTTCTGGGCCATTGACTGGGCAAATCAAATTACCACTAATAGTGTGGAGGGCGAATTCTTGGAATGCATGCGAGATGGTTTCCTGAATCAGTATGTGGAGGAACCAACCAGGGAACAGGCTATTCTGGATCTGGTACTGTGTAAAGGGCTAATCAATAATCTTGTGGTAAAGGGGCCTTTAGGGACAAGTGACCATAATATGATTGAATTTTATATTAAGTTTGAGAGTGATGTAGTCCAATCTGAAACTAAGGTCTTCAATCTAAACAGAGGAAACTACAAGGGTATGAGGGACAAGTTGGCCATGGTAGATTGGGAGACTACACTAAAAGGTATGAAGGTGGACATACAATGGCTAACATTCAAGGAAATAATGCATAATTTGCAACAAACATATATTCCTCTAGGGCATAAAAACCCAAAAGGAAAAGTGATCCAACCATGGCTAACAAAAGAAATTAAAGCTAGTATTAAGTCAAAGGAGGAAGCTTATAAAATTGCCAGAAAAAGCGGTCAGCCTGAGGATTGGGATCTTTTTTAGAAATCAGCAAAGGGGGACCAAGAAACTGATAAAGGGAAAATGGAATATGAGCACAAACTAGCAAAAAATATAAAAACGGATTGTAAAAGCTTCTATAGGTATGTGAAAAGGAAAAGACTGGTGAAGGTAAATGTAGGTCCTTTACAGTCTGAGACGGGAGAATTTATAATGGGGAATGAGGAAATGGCTGAGAAATTAAATAAATACTTTGTTTCTGTCTTCACGGAGGAAGACACAAAAAACCTACCAGAAATACGAGAAAACCAAGGGTGTGGCGAGAATAAGGAACTTAAAGAAATTATTATTAGTAAAAAAACAGTACTAGCAAAATTAATGGGACTAAAAGTCGATAAATCTCAAGGACCGGATGACCTACATCCTATGGTTTTGAAAGAGGTGGCCATTGGGATAGCAGACGCATTGGTTGTCATCTTCCAAAATTCTATAGATTCTGGAACCGTTCCTACAGATTGGAGGATAGCAAATGTAACCCCGCTATTTAAGAAAGGAAGGAGAGAGAAAACGGGGAACTACAGACCTTTTAGCCTCACATCAGTAATTGGGAAAATGCTGGAATCTATTATAAAGGATGCAATAACTGGACACTTAGAAACTAATAGTAAGATTGAGCAGAGTCAACATGGATTTATGAAAGGGAAGTCCTGTTTGACAAACCTATTGGAGTTCTTTGAGGATGTAACTAGTGGAGTAGACAAAGGGGAACCGGTAGATGTGGTGTATTTGGATTTTCAGAAGTCCTTCGATAAGGTCCCACACAAGAGGTTGGTGAACAAAATTAGGGCACATGGAATTGGGGGCAATATACTAGCATGGATTGAGAATTGGTTAACAGACAGAAAACAAAGAGTAGGGATAAACGGGTCTTTTTCAGGATGGCATGCTGTGACTAGTGGGGTACCGCAAGGATCGGTGCTTGGGCCCCAGCTATTCACAATCTATATCAATGATTTGGATGAGGGGACTAAATGTAACATTTCCAAATTTGCTGATGACACAAAGCTAGGTGGCAGTGTCAATTGCAAAGAGGCTTCAAGGGGTTCTCAACAGGCTCAGTGAGTAGGCGAGAACATGGCAGATGGATTATAATGTGGATAAATGTGAAGTTATCCACTTTGGTAGAAAAAACAGAAAGGCAGAGTATTTCCTAAATGGTGAAAGATTGGGGAATGCAGCTGCTCAAAGGGACCTGGGTGTCCTTGTGCATGAGTCACTGAAAGTGAATGTGCAGGTGCAGCAAGCCATTAGGAAGGCAAATGGTATGCTGGCCTTCATTACAAGAGGATTTGAGTACAGGAGTAAAGAAGTCTTACTCCAATTATATAGGGCCTTGGTGAGACCACACCTGGAGTACTGTGTACAATTTTGGTCTCCTTACCTAAGGAAGGATATACTTGCCATAGAGGGAGTGCAACGAAGGTTCACGAGATTGATTCCTGGGATGGCGGGACTGTCGTATGAGAAGAGATTGAGTAAACTAGGCCTGTATTCTCTTGAATTCAGAAGAATGAGAGGGGATCTCATTGAAGCATACAAAATTATTACAGGGCTTGATAGGGTGGATGCTGGGAGAATGTTTCCCTTGGCTGGGGAGTCTAGAACCAGGGGCCACAGCCTCAGGATAAAGGGTAGGCCATTCAGGACTGAGATGAGAAGAAATTTCTTCACACAGAGGGTGGTGAATCTTTGGAATTCTCTACCCCAGAGGGCTGTGGAGGCTCAGTCATTGGGTATATTCAAAACAGAAGTCAATAGATTTCTGACTAGTAAGGGCATCAAGGGATATGGTGATAAGGCCGGTGAATGGAATTGAGGCAGAAGATCAGCCATGATCTCATTGAATGGCGGAGCAGGCTCGAAGGGCCGAATGGCCTACTCCTGCTCCTATTTCTTATGTTCTTATGTTCAAATCAGCAGCCAGCTTTACACCTTGGCTGATTCGCTATCGTCCATTTTTTGGTTGGTGATAAAAGTAACAATTGCCCCCATAGTCTGATCTCTGACAATTGGTAATATTGAAACAATAGCAAAATACTGCGGATGCTGGAAATCTGAAATAACAACAGAAAATGCTGGAAGCACTCAGCAGGCCAGGCAGCATCCGTGGAGAGAGAAACAGAGTTAAGGTTTCAGGTTGATGACCCTTCATCAGAACTGGAAAAAGTTGGAGATGTAACAGGTTTTAAGCAGGTGCAGAGGCAGGGAAAGGGGGGGGGGGGGAGGAAGGAACTTAAGGCATAGTCTGTGCTAGGATTGAACTCAGGAGAGATAAAATGTTGCAAATGGGGATAGCAGAATCATGAACAGCTGCCACCTGAAAAAATGGGGGGGGGGGGTTATATTCTGAAATTGTTGAACTCAATGTTGAGTCCAGAAGGCTATAAAGTGCCTAATCGAAAGATGAGGTGCTGTTCCTCGAGCTTACGTTGAGCTTCATAGGAACAGTGTAAGAGGCCGAGGACAGAGAGGTCAGAGTGGGAGTGGAGGGGAGAATTAAAGTGACAAGCGACCGGAAGCTCGGGGTCACCCTTACGGACTGAACTGGTATTATTGAAAGATTGTTTTACTGTATCTATGCTGCACACACTTTAGCTGGCAGCATCCTGAGAAAATATTGCAATAAATTACCCAAAGTTCAGCAAAGCTTTGCTAATTAAGATTTTATCCGTCACTACCACTGACCTATGAAAATGAAAAACAAGTTATTAAGAAACCCTTAAGGATTTCAAACATAAAACACTTCAGAATAAAAACTGAAAGGTCAGGCAATGATTTCATTTCTGCTTATTTGTAGAGAGAGCTTCAAAATGTTTTTCTGTTAAAACGGTTAGTGTCAACATTCTCACCAGTCTGCTAGGAGTACTGTTTTTGTCCTACACCCTCTCCAGCATACCAGGTATATTTTCTAGTCTACGTTTCATTTCATCCCTTATTATCGTCCATCTTTTATATTGTTTTTGCTGTCAACATTTCTTTCACCTTCTTAAATTGACCTTGCCTACTTCAGTCTGCTAAATGATGTCACTATCAATCTGCCTCCTCTTCCTTGATTTCTGTCCTTCATTGTCTCTCTAGGTCTTTTTCCTGATTTTAACAATCCTTCATTTTCTGTTTTCTGCATTATTTGCTGTCTCCTATTTCAAGAGCATGCTTTCTCTAACACAGCATCACAGCCTGTTAGAAACTGTGCACCATATAAATCTTCCTGATCCTTCACTGCTTCACAATGACATTACAGTCAGCAGCAAGGTGCAATTCCAGAACCACCAAAAGATATTTAATCATAGAACCACAGAATCTTACAGCACAGAAGGAAGCCAGTCGGCCATTTGTGCCTGTGCCGACTCTTTGAAAGAGCTATCCAATTAGTCCCACTCCCCTGCTCTTTCCCCATAGCCCTGCAAAATTCTCCCCTTCAAGTATTGATCCAATTCTCTTTTGAAAGTTATTATTGAATCTGCTTCCTCCACCCTATCAGGCAGCACATTCCAGATCACAACAACTCGCTGCGTAAAAATTTCTCACAATTTCACCGCCAGCTCTTTTACCAATTAACTTAAATCTGTGTCCTCTGTTTACCGACCCTTCTGCCAGTGGAAACAATTTCGCCTTATTTACTCTATCAAAACCCTTCATGATTTTGAACACCTCTATTAAATCTCCCCTTAACTTTCACTGCTCCAAGGAGAACAACCCCAGCTTCTCTAGTCTCTCCACGTAACTGAAGTCCCTCATCCCTGGTACCATTCTAGTAAATCTCCTCTGCACCCTCGCCAAGGCCTGGACATCCTTTCTAAAGTGTGGTGCCCAGAATTAGACACAATATTCCAGCTGAGGCCTAACCAGTGATTTATAAAGGTTTACCATAACTTCCTTGCTTTTGCACTCTCTGGGCTAGAAATATCCCTCGCGCCCCGTTTGGGGCGCTAAATCAGAAAAGATGGAAAAGTTAGCGAACCTTTTCCAGCCTTTCTACGATTCCCACTTTTTGCTCCAAGAGGGAAGTGGAGCACTAAATCAAACTTCCTTCTTGGAGCGCAAGAGGTGGGGGGAAGTTTGCGACCCGGGCACACGGCTCAGCAGCGCCACGCAGTGGGCCGTGTGGCGCTGGCGCGTTGCAGGGGCTCTTCCCTGAATTAAAGGGAAGGGCCCCACGCTGCGGACTCTGCAGTTTTTTTAAACTTACCTACAGCACTGGGGAGCGGGGGTGCCTTGCGAACTCAAGCAGAGTGCCGGGCTGACCGATCACGGCACAGACCCCGCGTCCGGAGCAAAAGAAAACATTTTTCAAAAAAGCCGACATTTTTTTTTAGTGCGGCCGGCCACCTCACCTTTAACTTCCACCCCGCTAGCAGCCGGCCGGCCGCCCTGCTCGCGTCCCCTGCAGCAGTTGCTGCCATCACTCGGCGCTGCTGCGGGGGACGAAGGGGAATGTTTCTGCCGGGGCAATGCGCCCTGAGATCACGTCCTGATCTCCGGGCGCATGAGATCAGGTCGCAACCCGGTAGCACCTGCCGCTAACCTCCCGTGGAATTTGGCGGGAGGTGCAGTCAGCGTCGCAGCCGGGCGAAAAGGCCTTTGTGCCGCATTAGCGCAAAGGAGGGGAATTTCTCCCCCTATGTCTTTATAAAGCCAAGGACCCTGTATATTTTTTTTGTACAGCCTTCCCAACTTGTCCTGCCACTTTGAAAGATTTGTGTACGTACACCCCCAGGTGTCTCTGTTCCTGCACTGCCTTTAAAATTGTACCATTTAGTTTATGTTGCCGCTCCTCATTCTTCCTTCCAAAATGCATGACTTCACACTTCTCTGCGTTAAATTTCATCTGCCACATGTCTGTCCATTTCACCAGTCTGTCTATGTCCTCCTGAAGTCTTTTCGTCGATTATACACAATGGCCCTGAAATTGCGGTCGGCGGCATAGCTAAGGAGTACACCGCCGACCTCCGAAGGAAATCTGCACTTACCTGGTGCGAGGCCCCCTTCGAAAACTTGCATTGTTTTGCTGCGGAGGTGTTCGCAGCATAGTGGCCCACGGATCCCAGAGGCGTACTGTGTGCATAAGCGTACCTGGGATCACGTGGGGCCCATTCATGATTTTTTAATGCTTAATTTTAGCGGAGCGATGTAAATATCCTTTTCCCTTTTTTTTCTCTCTCTCCCCCCACGGCAGCTGTCTCTCATTCTGCCAGCATTTCACACTTCTGAGCCACCTTTTGTTTCTTAACCTGTCCTATTACCATCTCGTCTTGCCTTGAGCATCTCTTAATGTCTCTACTTACCATAGACCAACCCTTTTGTTCTTTTATTCCTCCCCCCAGCCTCCCCCTTGCTTTTTTATCTGTTTCATTTCCTGCTTTTTTCTCAGTTCTGACGAAGGGTTTCGACCTGAAACGTTAACTCTGTTTCTCTCTCCACGGATGTTGCCTGGCCTGCTGAGTTTTTCCAGCGTTTTCTGTTGTTGTTTCAATTTTCCAGCATCTGCAGTATTTTGCTGTCGATGTAAATATCCTGCTTGTGTGTCTAGGTTTCACTGCAGGGAACTTGCATTTCATTAATACTTTGTTAAATTGGTTCAAATCATGAAAGCCTCAGGGAATAATCAGCTATGTCATCGGCATTTCAAGCAGTTAACCGAAATTGTTAGAAACTTGGGGGGAGAAATTCAGTATCGCCCCATTTGGGGCGCAATTATCGGCCGGGCGCAAAGATTAGCGCCTGGCGCTAATTATCGCCATCGACTGCAAACTTGACTTTTATCGCCCCTGGAGGTGATTGGAGCGCTAAATCAGGCGCTTCACACCTGTCTTAAGGCGCAAAGGGCGAGGAGCGAGGCGCTACCTCAGAGCGCTGGCGAAGCTCATGTAATGTCAGTCAGCAATGGAACACACACACAATGGCCCCGGGCCAGTTCTTAAAGGGGATGGTTAATCTTGCTTTCCATCCACATCCTGCTCATTGCAGCCTTGAATCTCGGCCTGGAGAGACCTGCACATCAAATCTGCTGGAACGAACAATGGAGAGTACCAGGCAAAGAGCTCAGAGTGCAGCCCCCACAGTCTCTTCTAAATCGATACAAGGAATGGCAAATCAAAATGAACCTGCAAAGTGCTGCTCAGTACCCAAAACTCCTTCACACAAAGTTGAATCTCTCCAGAAGTCTCTCTCTCTCTCTCTCTCAGAATGCGTAGTTCAAAAATGGCACCAACAATAAAAGGCAGGAAGCGGTCACCTTTGAATAGCGCCCGGGCGTTAGCTGCTTTACGCCCCATTAGCGCCCTCTTAAGGCGCTAACGGGAGGCGCAAGCAGCTGAATTTTTCCCCCTTAGAATTTTAATTATTGAAATCTGAATAATGCAATGTCAATATCATGGCCTATGTTTCATGGTTAGCAGTTCCAACAGGTATCACTTTAGCAGTTCTAGCCACAGGTCCACATCCAAAACATTAAATGGTCTTTTTTCTTTTAAATGCTGACAACTTGCTGTTTATTTCCAGTATTTCATATACACTGAAAACTATCTTTGTGCAGATATCCCAATATCAATCTACCCAGTTCATAAAGAAAGTCCTCTATTTGTTAGACCAAGCAATGAATCTGGAAAACATACTGGAGTTCATACCGTGTTACATTATGCATTCCATTTCAATTCTATTAGTGACCATAAACTAATATCTGGCACTAGAGTGGACCATTGCTGAACTTTATGTCCGTGAAGGAGAGAATTACTTGCAACTCTGGAATAGACAGATTTCTTTGCATGGAGGTAGCAGAGAGCTATCCTTGTGTGATTTTGCGAGTTCAGTTCATTTATAGGTTTAGAATACACTCCCTATGCACATTGGCCCAGATGTTGGCAACACATCTGATGCATGGCCAGAATATCCAGCAACCCACAAGCTCTCAAAAAGCTGCTGGAAAAAATCTAAACAGATGTGACACCTTAAATGTCGATGTATGTACGTGCTCCTCCAACTTATAACATTCCAAAAATACTTCTCTGCATGCCTGACAAAATGGCACATAATACAAATGTACAGACTCAAACTGGAGAAGGGCTCAAACATCATTGGCCCTTAACTCATTTGGAGGAGATCACTCTGGACATCTTTGCAGATAACAGCATGGAGGGCGCAGGACAACCTCAAGCTACGGGCTCCCAAAGCTCAGAGCTAATACCATCCTGTTCTTATGTATTGTCCCCTTTCACTGCCACACGGTTACACACACAACTTCAAACAGTACACATAGTATATTAAAAGGCAAGCTCTGTTTGAAGGTATCGCTTACAGCCAACATTCTAACATTTACTTCTTTTCCGTAATTTAGATCTAGAAGAGCAACCTGTCCTGCACCGCCAGTGACCCTGAATAAGATAGACAACACACCACGTCCTCTCATCAACGTTTATAAACAACAGCACAGTTACAGACATCCCAGAGGATGCAGTTAGTGCACGTAAGGAGGTAGCACCAGCTCAGTCCTGGTTCACAGATGAGAAAAAGCTGATGTTCAGAGGAGGAGCTAGAACCTGCCGGCCAGATGGCCACTTGGCTGCTATTAAGGATTCCCTGAATTTGCTCAAATGCAGCAATGCAATGAAATTGGGCCAAGTCATGCTTCTATTAGCTCTTCGGTGGAAAAAGAAATAAAAATGCTGGCCATGCTGACCGATGCAAATCACCTGGTAATATGTGTATGGCCAGGATATGAGCTGATACAGTAGTGCTGGCCTGTAAAGAGCCATGCTTATGTTGCTGGTTGCTTGCAAGTGTCCTTGCAGCAGATGGCAAAACCATCCACCATTGGAACGAAGAAGTGCCAAGGCCTACAGATATTGGTTGATGGCATAATGCCAGATATGGCCACTGCAGCTCAGATTCCTACTAATCCCCATGACATTCTTTCTTTCATCTTGTTCCACTTCACCCTTGAATAACCTACCAACACTCACTGTCCGAGATCACTCATGAAGAACACCACTATGTTTTGATCCTGAGTAACTGCACAAATTAAACAGCTGCAGGCTCCTTGATCTCTCAAACAGATAGCATTCTATCATTGCAAATAATGTAAATCTCAGCAGGTTGGAGGTCTTGCATTTTATCAAATGTTCCCTCTTGCTTTTTTCTCTGTGCAGTAGCTTACAGTAAATCACTGCTTTTTGTGATTCGTTTATTTGCACTGGCACAAAATTGTACAAAGGACACTGGGAATTCTATTCTATGACCCCCTGAGCAGTAATGTTCCCAGCTCTGTGTTGCAGAGTGGCAGGATGTGGGTTTAGTCAGTGATTTCCATTCAAATACATATCTAATCCGGTGTTACAATTCTCCTGCCCTTTCCAAATGTTTCATTAATATTCATCAGACCCTCTACTGGTTGTGAGCTACGTCAAAAACATTTTTCATTTTTTAACAAACCAATTAAATCCTAAACTGCCACCTTCATACATAAACATTAAAATTCTATCAATGGCTATAGACTCGGTCTTCATCAGATTTAATAAAGATTTGAAGTACTTGGACCCCTTAATGACAGTAATAAATCCATAGAAACAGGCATGTTTTGTAAACACTCCTCTACTTTAATATAGTGCTCACATCTATTGCTAAGCATTCTACTTTTATTTAGTTTCCTGATCACATATGTTACCAGCTATTTGATTTACAATCTCATTTCTCAGTGTCTGCTTAGACATTTAACAAATCTCTGATTACGAGAAATTTCAGGAATACTTGGGCCGCTAATCAGCTGAAGCCATTTTGTCATTGAATCTATCAAAGCAACAAGAAATATAACAAATATTTTGTACATTGTTTGTACTGTCCATTTTTTTAAATAAGCGTATATATGATGTCTCTTTCTGGGCAAGATCTTACTGTAAACAAGTCTTGGATTTTCATGAGCTATAGAAATGAATTATACTACAGCTTTAGGTAAGCAATGATTGTGTGGGTGTGTTGATGGATAGGACTTAGTATTCACTGTCGATTAAAGTTTATGTTTCCAGTATAAATTGCAGCATTATTTAAATATGTAATACCATTTTCTAGTGAATTACGTGTTAATTTCACAAATACTGGGGACATGAAATAAATAGCAGTATTGTATTGTATTTGGAACTTCAGTAAAATTGGCTGAGAAACAAGGCAAAATCAAGTTCAATTGATTATTACAATAAAGTATTAATCAAATTTATCAGGATGAGATAAAATTATGGCGAGTCAAAAACTGTATATTATAATAGAAACATAGAAACATAGAAACATAGAATCTAGGAGCAGGAGTAGGCCATTCGGCCCGTCGAGCCTGCTCCACCATTCAATACGATCATGGCTGATCATCCAAATCCAGTACCCTGTCCCCTGCTTTAATCCCCACAGTACACATATCCCACCCTACCCCTGTAACCCCACGTATTTAATTCCCCCTAACATATCCCATCCTATCCCCATAACCCCACATATTTAATCCCCCCCTAACACTAAGGGTCAATTTATCATAGCCAAATCAACCTAACCCACACATTTTTGGACTGTGGGAGGAAACCGGAGCACCCGGAGGAAACCCACGCAGACACGGGGAGAATGTGCAAACTCCACACAGACAGTCACCCGAGGTCAGATTTGAACCCGGGTCCCTGGCGCTGTGAAGCACCAGTGCTAACCACTATGCCACCGTGTTGCCCTGGATTACTGTATTATGTAGGTCCACAAATTCAAGATGAAATAATTACATAGACTCATAGGCAAGGCACTCTGTATTATTATGAATTACAGAGAAAGTCCACAGATACTCCGGGAACAGGCTGTGGCAGTTTTGAAGAGACTATGGGGGAAAAATTGAGCACTTTAGGGCGCTAACTTCACCGGGGCGAAAAACTGGTTGTCCGGCACCTGCCCTTTAATTCGCACCGCAGCGGCCGCAAGCACGGCACCCTGACCCTGTCAGACATATCGTCCGGCGGTAGGTCAGGGGGTGCGAGCGAAGTTTGCGGCCGGGGCACGAGTGGGGCGCTGCGCACGGCGATGAGATCATCGCCGGAGGCGCAGCACCGTGGGGCGCTGCCGGCTACTGCCGCCGCTAACCTCCCGCTGAGATTCGTGGGAGGCCTTAGTGGTGCCGCGCCTAAGCAACCCAATTTTTCCCCCTATGTCACCTGGCAATAGATATTGTGGTACAATGATAACTTAGGAAATATCACCCAAAATGTCTTCAGAATTTGGTAGGAAGAATAGAAAATCAGAATATTTTCTAAATGGTGAGAAACTATTAAATGTTGGTGTTCAGATGGATTTGGGTGTCCATGTACACGAAACACAGAAAGTTAACATGCTGGTACAGCAAGCAATTAGGAAGGCAAATGGTATGTTCACTTTATTGTAAGGGGTTGGAGTACAAGAGTAAGGAAGTCCTGCTGTAATTGTACAGGGCTATGGCGAGACCACACTTGGAGTACAATTTTGTTCTCTGTACCTAAAGAAGGATATACTTGCCTTAGAGGGGGTGCAACGAAGGTTCACTAGATTGATTCCTGGGATGAGAGGGTTCTCCTATGAGGAGAGATTGAGTGGAATGGACCTATACTCTCTGGAGTTTAGAGGGTTGAGAGGTGATCTCATTGAAATGTATAAGATTCTGAGAGTGGATTTGACAGTGTAGATGCTGAGAGGCTGTTTCCCCTGGCTGGAGAGTCCAGAACTAGGGGGCACAGTCTCAGGATAACGGGTCGGCCATTTAGGACTGAGATGAGGAGAAACTTCTTCATTCAGAGGGTTGCGAATCTTTGGAATTCTCTACCCAAGAGGGCTGTGGATGTTCAGTCATTGAGTATATTCAAGGCTGAGATGCTAGATTTTTGGACTCTAAGGAACTCAAGGGATATGGGGATCGGGCGGTAAAGTGGAGTTGAAGTCAGGGATCAGCCATGATCTTATTGAATGGCGGAGCAGGCTCGAGGGGCCATATGGCCAACTCCTGCTCCTATTTCTTATGTTCTTATGACCAACTTTCTAAACATTGTCCAGGAAGTCCTATTACAAATTAATTATGGAAGGCCTTATAATGTGGTGTATATAGACTTTCAAAAAGACTTTGACAAAGTTCCACATGAAAGGCTGCCACATAAGTCGATAGGAATTCAAATAAAATCTGCGAATTAAGATGAAATTGGCTGAAGAGTAGAAAACAGCAGATATTTCCTGGGAGAATGATGCTGGAGTGTGAGAAGTACTGAGTGAAGTGCCTAGAGGTTGGTGTTGCAACTCTGATTATTTCCAATTTACATCAATGTTTAAGATTCAGAAACTCGATGCAAATTGATACAAATACACACAAACACTGAGCAAGGTTGGGAAGTCAAGTTAGGTAAGTGCACTTTGACAGAAAAAAATGGGTGTCATATGTACACTATGAATGGTGTTGAAATAGCTAAGGATGAAGTTGAAAGAGGTCCAGGGATGTTAGGAGACTCTGAGCGTAACATGTCCAGTCACTGTGATGCATCAACCAACAGCAAAAAAATGGAAAGCTGGAGTATATTGTTAAATCAACAGAATACAAGTAAGACAATGTCATGCTAAAATCATACAGTACTCTGATCAAACTTGAGCAGAATAATGGTAGGGCACTATTTGCAACTGTTGGAAGTAAAGTGGGGTAACACTGCTGCAGTTTCTGGGGTCAATCTAATTTTAATAATCCTGGGAAGTTTCTGGGATTAGTGGCATCTCTGATTTGAAGCTCTTTACTTGGGGGAAGGGATAGTAGCCATTGACTTTCCATTGAAGTCGATGAAAAAGAAAATCGGGTGGAGTGTAAAATGGGATGTATGCTGATTCGCTATCGCCCATTTTGCGCTACCACCCACGATTAATCCATACCCCCATATGCCTAACTGTTCACACCCAAGAATCTCAGTAAACCTCCCAATTCAGCAAAGAAGCAGCAAAAGTGTTTCTTCATAAAGTTAGGCAGAGAAAGGCTCCACTGTTTGCGTCAGAGACACACAACCAAAGGAGGCCCCAGAGCAAGACTGGCAGGAGGTGACTCGGGTAATGAGTGAAAATACAATCACACTCAACATGACAAATCAGTACTGCAATAGCTTAATGACACTACAGGACTGGCACAGTGAGTAGCTCTGTATGTCAGCTCTGTATGTCAGCCACTTAGTATAGCATCCCTCACTCTGTTAAAGTGAGTGAATTACTGACCACTAATGGGTGGGAAGAACTATGGTGCTTTTTACACACCCTTTAGCCTTCACCTGGAGATATTCCTTCCTTCAAAGCTTTACCTGCAATTCCCCCACTAAAAGCCTTACACCAGCTCTAATTAAATAGTACTCGCACCTATCATCACACAAATTGTGAGCTGCTTTTAAGGCCTCTCACGGTACCAAAAAAATCATTCTCACTTTTTGCATTATTTTTCAAGGACATGATGGTCCATAATGGCATGTGAGAAATATCACAGATGGTGGATGGCTGAACCTCTGCCCTTTCATCCATATGATGAGGATTTTTTGCAACCCAGGGGAGGGATGTCATAAAGGGTGTCGGAGAGGGGAAGTAAAAGGGAATGTGCCAGCTGCAGGCTCGTCACGACATTCTGTTTCTCCTCCTCCTCATCCTGCTGCACTTCGTACTGCCTATTTGCAAATTGCATCAAAAAACCCTAAGGTCACTTCTAATGAAAGTGATGTGTGAACCTTATTCCTCAACAACGCATTTTAAGCTCCAATTTTTTTTCTCTTCCCGATGTGCCCACAGAAGAAACAGTGAAAGAAGAACCAGGCCCTGCCAGCACTTCTCCCTCCCACGCATGTGCCCCAAGACATCCACCTAATAGAGAATGAGTCAGAGAGCAGTACATTGAATCAAACACATCTGGAGGAGTTAACTGGAGGGTCAGGAGATGTCACATTTTGATCGAGCAGCCTGGGAACTAACATCTCAAGGCTCCTGCTATTAAAATAAGGATGCTTGTAGAGCAATCTACCTGTTACAGATGTGGCAGTCCATGAGAGCATTGTTAGGAGTGACCACCGCACACTCCTTGTGGAGACCAAATCCCATCTTCACACTCAGAACACTCTCCATCACATCATGTGACATTACCACCACCTTAAATATTCACTTCCTCCACCACCGGCGCACAGTGGCTGCAGTGTGTACCATCTACAAGATGCACTGCAGCAACTCGCCAAGGCTTCTACAACAGCACCTCCCAAACCCGCAACCTCTACTACCTAGAAGGACAAGGGCAGCAGGCGTATGGGAACACCATCACCTCCAAGCTCCCCTCTAAGTCACACACCATCCTGACTTAGAAGTATATTGCCGATCCTTCATCGTCGCTGGGTCAAAATCCTGGAACTCCCTACCTAACAGCACTGTGGGAGCACCTTCACCACACGGACTGCAGCGGTTCAAGAAGGCAGCTCACCACCACCTTCTCAAGGGCAATTAGGGATGGGCAATAAATGCTGGCCTTGCCAGCGATGCCCACATCCCAGGAATGAATAAATAAAAAAAAACTACCATCATGCTAAATGGAATAGATTCAGAAAATATGTAGCACCTCATAACTGGGCATTCTTAAAGCGCTGTGGGCCATCAGCAGCAGCAAGAATTGTATACCACCACAATCTGTAGGAAGAGTATGCCAGGAGCAACACCAAGCATACCTAAAAATGAGGTGCCAAAATGAGGAAGCTACAACACAGGACTACATGCATGCTAAGCAGTAGAAGCAGCATGCTATAGACAGAGCTAAGCAATCCCACAACCAACAGATCAGGTCAAAGCTCTTCAGTTCTGCCACACTCATGAATGGTGATGGACAATTAAGCAACGAACAGGAGGAGGTGGAGGAGGCTCCATGAACATCCCAGCCTCAACAATGGTAGAGCCCAGCACATCAGTGCAAAAGACAAGGCTGAAGTGTTTGCAATCATCTTCAGCTGGAAGTGCCGAGTTGATAATCCTTCTCAGCCTTCTCCCGAGGTCCCTACCATCACTGATGCAAGTCTTCAGCCAATTCAATTCACTCCATGTGGCACAAAGAAACAACTAAATGCACTAGACACAGACAAAGGCTATGGGCCCCAACAGCATCTAGGCTGTATTACTGAAGACCTGTGCTCCAGAACTAGCAGCCCCCCTAGCTAAACTGTTCCAGAACAGCTACAACACTGGGATCTGCCCAACAACGTGGAAAAGTTCCCAGGTGTGTCCTGTCCACAAAAAGCAGGACAAATTTAAGCTGACCAATTACCGCCCTAGCAGCTACTCCCAATCATCAGCAAAGTGATGGAAGGAGTCATCAACAGTGGAAAAGGTACCAATTCCCCTCTGGTACAGTGTACAAATATTGCTTATTCATGTGCAAGCCTCGACAGTGAGCGTCAGGGGGTAGTTCAAAGATGGGGCAGGGAGTTGATATCACTGAGCCTGATTCTTTCCTCGTCCAATGTTCACACAGGTGCACTTCCAACAGGGGTCTCTCAATAACTAGCAGGAATCTTTGATGTTTTTTATTTTTACTTCTATTCCAGAGCCACTGAAGCCAAATAGATTGCCCGACCACTGCTCTGGCTAGGATTTGTTAACTCACCACAGGCTGGGGTTCAATCCTGGGATATTCTTCATCTGTTTGGCTCAGCTACTCTGAATTAAACCCTAAATTAGCCGAAAATAGTATGGGAATGTTTTTTGTGTTATATTACGTTTCATGGTTAATTATACGCAGTTAATGTATCCAATTTGCATCATTTATGATGAGCAGAGTCCAGACCAGCTTTAGAGGTGGCAAGACATTGGGCCAAAAATTCATCCCGCGACGCGAGAGTACGCAGTGCGTACTCTCGCGTATTCCCACTCCAATTGCCGGTTTTCTGCATGCCCTGCGCATGCGCTGAAAACCGGCACTTGGTCTTTTGAAAAGGGGGCGGTTCCTCGGTGCATCGCGTGCGCGCTACAGGCTGCGCGCATGCTGTGCACTTCATGCTTTGGACGCGCAGGTAAGTACGGAAGATTTTAGAAATGGAAAAAGGAGGAGTAAGACCCACTTTTAACAAGGTAAGTAGTGAATTAAGTATATTTTTGATTTTTTTTTAACAGGTATATCTTTTTTAGAGACTTTAAAGACAGGTAAGTTTATTTTTATAACTTTTTAAAAGATTTTAAATTTTTTCAAAAATTTAATTTTTTATTTAAAATGGTTAATTTATTTAACTATACTTATTTTATTAATGTGATGGTTTTTAAAAAAAATTTAATTCAGGTTTAGCTGTTATTTTGGGGGGGTGTAAGATTCATAGATTTCACAGCACGTATGTGAAACTTATGAATGGAAGATGGTGTGCTGCCATTGGCTCTAACTGAGTCACGTGATCCCACAGCTCGCACGAATTCACTACGCCGGTGGGATACGCAAGCACTGCCCAGCTGATGTCTGGAACATCAAGTTCGTGCGAGCTGGATCTGAAAAAGCACAAGCGGAGTGAGAGATCGCGGGGAAGCCTTACCCCCGCGGGAACAGAGCGAGATCAATTTCTGGGCCATTATGTAGCAGGAATCCAATATATCTCACCTTACTTACCACTCATTTTATTTGGGATGTGGGAAAACAATGTGTAAGTGTGAACTTACTGATATTTTCCCCATCTTTAATTCCCCTTTTGGGAATAGAATTTTTTTTAATGTGAATGCACCTGAAGCCAATTAAAATGTGCATCAATATATACCAATGTATTGCAAAGCAGTTACTTATTCAGTATAATTGCAATACTACAGCGAACAAAGAAAATGCTATATAAAGCCATCTTTTGGAACTAACAAAAAATCAATATTTGATTTACACATATAGCTGGAGAAATTATAAAAGGCTTTCCATTCCTGCTGGCTTCTTCACTATTTGTACTATATTTTTCTGTAGCGTCAGCCAACATTTTAATATCATATTTAAGAGTAAAAAGAATCAACCATTTTCATGTTGGACTCTTGAACCATGAACGTGACCAACCTTTAATGCTGTTTTTTTTTAATTTAACGTTAAAAAAATTATTTGGAAGAAAAGTTGCAAATCATTTCCCACTCCTTGAATTGACTAATACCAAATTGTAGGATGGTTTCATCTCAGTTGGTAGCACCCTCACCTCTGAGTCAGAAGGTTGTGGGTTCAAGTCCCACTCCAGGACTTGAGCACAAAAAGCTAGGCTGACACTCCAGTGCAGTACCAAGGGAGTGCACGGTCGGAGGTGCCGTCTTTCAGATGAGACGTTAAAGCGAGGCCCCATCTGCCCTCTCAGGTGGACGTAAAAGATCCCATGGCACTATTTCGAAGAAGAGCAGGGGAGTTATCCCCGGTGTCCTGGCCAATAATTATCCCTCAACCAACATAACAAAAACAGATTATCTGGTCATTGTCACATTGCTGTTTGTGGGAGCTTGCTGTGCGCAAATTGGCTGCCACGTTTCCTACATTACAACAGTGACTACACTTCAAAAAGTACTTCATTGGCTGTAAAGCACTTTGGGACGTCCGGTGGTTGTGAAAGGTGCTATATAAATGCAAGTCTTTCTTTCTTTTCATGAACAAAGATATCAGCTTGTGCTTTCTTTAAGCTTTTCAACATCTCTCAGTTCCCCTCCATCTGCATATTCCAATAAATGTCTGCTTGACATATTCCTTTTCCCACATCTTTTGATATTTGTTAGTGTTAACCGAAGCTTCAGTTTACCCAAGGTTGAAATTTATCCTCTGATTTGAAGAGGCTGAAATTACGATACTGCAATCAATACAGATTATGAATACCTTGACCCTGTAAACTCTACATTAGGCAGTTGGAATGCATATTTTACACTTCCATTTGCAGAGGTCTGCTTCACTTTTGCATCTGTGGCATTGCACAGCCACTATTATTCATAACTGAAGTATTTCACAACTGTGGCGTCAACCCAGTTTCTCACAAGCAAGCAAATTCATGAGACAGTTAAATAACTTAATGGATGGAATGAATTATAAAGATATGGGGGGTTGATATTCATTTTGTGTGTGCAGAAGTGCCAAGTCATTTAGAAACTTCTGGCATGTCTGTAATTTACTCCAAATATCTATTACTGAAGTTTCCAAACATGAAGGTTTGATACAACCTGCTCTGAACCTACATTTCTCCAACTCATTCTACTAAAATACCTCTCACAGATTCTCCGGTTATGTGTTCTCTGAGCATTACTAAAATGGGTACATTTTAAACAAGTTTTCCCTACCTACAATTGACCAGCTTTTAAAATCAAAGCTTGATTTATCTTGTTTTCACTTTTCAACCTTAGACCTTTCATCTAGGGTTATTGATAAAAAATATAGTAGCAAGGTGGGCAAGGGGATACATGGGCTGGCTCAATCCACAGAGGCACAGAAGGTTACAACAAAGAACAAGGCCACTTGGTCCATTGTGTCTGTGCTGGCTCATTGCTAGAACAATCTAAAAACCAATCACGCTGCCGTGCTCTTTCCCCATAGCCCTGGATTTTCCTCTGATTCAAATATCTATCCAATTTTTCCTTAAAAGATGCAATGATCTCTGCCTCAATCACTCATTTTAAAGCATTCCATGCTCCAACAACTTGGAGAAAAGAAAAACAGGAGATGCTGGAAACACTCAGCAGATCATGCAGCGTCTGTGAAGAGATGAAGGTAGGGTTAATATTTCAGGTCTATGACGCTTTGTCAGAACTGGAAGATATTACAGGTGAACAGCTTATAAGGAGGAACAGAGCAATGGAAAAGGGAACAGGGAAAATAATGACCACATACCCAAAAACATTTTTAAAAATTGGAAAATGATCAGGTGGAGAAGAACAGATGACTAAATTATAGTAGTGATCTGCATAATTTGGCTTTTTGTTTTTGGAGTAAAGAAATTTGTCTTAACCTCTTTCCTCTCTCCTTTAGTGACCATTATAAATTGATGACCCCTTGTCACTGACTCCCCAAGAAGAGCAAATAGCGTTTCCCTATTCACCCCTTAATAATGTTTTTTTTAATTGCTATTAAATTTCCTCTGAGCCTTCTCTGTTCCAATGTAAATAGAAACAATATTTCACTTGGGTTCTGCTCTCTGTTCTCCAATTTGCAAGAAGCATTGTCACTGCTTGGGCTTTTGTTAATTGTCACACAGTATCTGGCTGGTGAGATTCAAATTCAGTTGAGGATTTGTTCTATGCTGAGCCCCTATTTAGTTTACCCCTCCTTCTGGAATTAAGAGTGAAAATACATCTTTACTGAAGCTTGTTACTTAAGACTGTTACTAATTCAGGTCTGCATAGAAACCTTCTCAGGTTCAGCGGCATCAATCACTTCTGTAAATGGTCTGAGCGTCTTACTTTTACGGGAGTCGACTCAACTGCCCTAAATCTCCTTGTACGATAGTGTAATCCAGGGATCTCACATAACAGCCAGCCCTTGTGGCCTGGACTGGCTTATTAGTGTCTTTTGAACATTTGGGGGGGAAAAATTGTGTCACGCCCCCTTTGGGGTGCTAACTTCGTCAGCGCCCCAAAAAAATTAGCGCCCCCGCGACCGAAATTCACCGGTAGCGCCACAAGAGGGAGGCGGGGCGCGACTGGAAGCGCCCCGCCTCCCTCTTGGGGCGCTGCGAGTGAATATCGCGGTGCTACGTGCCGCAGCGCCACGCGCTGCAGAATGTCGCGCCGCAGTACTGCAGGCCTTCCTCCCCTTATTAAAGGGGAGGGGCCTAGCGCAGCGCGACCCGGGGCCCAGCTGGGCCACCAGGGATCAGAGTGCAAGCAAAAGAGCCCAGCACTCAAGAGAAGTGCCGAGCTCACGGAGTGCAGCCGGCAGTCCACTGCAGAGGAGACTGGGGACGGCAGAGGGGGCAGGTGCTGGCAGGCGGCCCGGCACCTCCCCTTTAATTTGCGCCGCCCCGGCCGCAGGTAGGCCCCCCTAACCCCGTCGGACATAGCGTCCGGCGGTAAGTCAGGGGGTGCTACCGAAGATCGCAGCCAGGGTGTGAGTGGGGCGCTGCACATGGCGATGACGTCATCGCCGGTGGCACAGCGCCGCGCTAATGGTTACCGCAGCCGCTAACCACCCGCTGAATTTCGCAGGAGTCATTGGCGGCGCCGCGCCCAGGCGCTAGTTGCTTTGCACCCCATTAGCGCCCTCTTAGGGCGCTAACGGGAGGCGCAAAGCAACCAAATTTTTAGGCCTTGCTTTTTCAATTTCTCCAAAGGCAAAGTGAGAAAATGCTTAATAAAATGAGGCCAGCTTTGAATTGTTAAGCTGCTTTATTTGTCCTAAGATGGCAAGTGAACTTACGGAATACAATTTGTAATCAAAATTCACTTATTCACTTCGTCACACTTCGCTTTCCGTACATAGATAAAATAATGAACTCTCCATGCCATTTCACCTCGGGGGACTGTCTTGCTCGTATTTTCAGAATAATCCTAGTTTCTGTACAAGTTCCAGCTATAAGAAATGGAACCCCTGCATTTTGGCCTGAAGCCCTGGCTCCTTAGCCTGATTCCAGTGTCAGCTTTCAATCAAACTAATTACACCTCTCCCACCCAAGAGTACAATCCACCAGCGTGACTTGGTGATTGACTGATTTAGAAGGAATGGAGTTGTCACAACAGCAATAAGTGTAAATGATAACTAGAATATTAAACTATCTTTTAATGTCTTCAGCACGATGGTTTACATATCCCATCTGAAACTTATATCCCAGACCTAGAAACATAAAAACGTAGAAAAATAGGAGCAGGAGTAGGCCATTCGGCACTTCGAGCCTGCTCCGCCATTCAATATGATCATGGCTGATCCTCTATCTCAATATCATATTCCTGCTCTCTCCCCATACCCCTTGATGCCTTTTGTGTCTAGAAATCTATCTGTCTCCTTCTTAAATATATTTAATGACTTGGCCTCCACAGCCTTCTGTGGTAGAGAATTCCACAGGTTCACCACCCTCTGAGTGAAGAAATTTCTCCTCATCTCAGTCCTAAATGTCCTACCCTGTATCCTGAGACTGTGACCCCTCATTCTAGACCCCCCAGCCAGGGGAAACATCCTCCCTGCATCCAGTCTGTCTAGCCCTGTCAGAATTTTATATGTTTCAATGAGATCCCCTCTCATTCTTCTAAACTCTAGTGAATACAGGCCTAGTCAACCCAATCTCTCCTCATACGACAGTCTGCCATCCCAGGAATCAGTCTGGAGAACCTTCGCTGCACTCCCTCTGTGGCAAGTATATCCTTTCTTAGGTAAGGGGACCAAAACTGCACACAGTACTCCAGGAGTGGTCTCACCAAGGCCCTGTATAACTGTAGTAAGACATCCTTGCTCCTGTACTCAAATCTGCTTGCAATGAAGGCCAACTTACCATTTGCTTTCCTAACTGCTTGCTGCACCTGCATGTTTGCTTTCAGTGACTGGTGTACAAGGACACCCAGGTCCCTCTGTACATCAACATTTCCCAATCTATCACCATTGAAATAATACTCTGCCTTTCTGTTTTTCCTACCGAAGTGGATAACTTCACATTTATCCACATTATACTGCATCTGCCATGTACTTTCCCACTCACTCAACTTGTCTAAATCGCCTTGAAGCCTCTTTGCATCCTCCTCACAACTCACAATCCCACCTAGTTTCATGTCGTCAGCAAACTTGGAAATATTACATTTGGTTCCCTCATCCAAATCATTGATATATACTGTGAATAGCTGGGACCCAAGCACGGATCCCTGCGGTACCCCACTAGTCATCGCCTGCCATCCCGAAAAAGACCCATTTATTCCTACTCTCTGTTTCCTGTCTGTTAATCAATTTTTAATCCATGCCAGTATATTACCCCCAATCCCATGTGCTTTAATTTTGCACACTAACCTCTTATGTGGGACTTTATCAAAGGCCTTCTGAAAATCCAAATACACCACATCCACTGGTTCTCCCTTATCTAGTCTACCAGTTACATCCTCAAAAAACTCCAGTAGGTTTGTCAAACACGATTTCCCTTTCATAAATCCATGTTGACTTTGTCTAATCCCATTGATATTTTCTAAGTGTCCTGTTATCACATCCTTTATTATAGACTCTAGCGTTTTCCCTACTACTGATGTTAGGCTAACCGGTCTGTAGTTCCCTGTTTTCTCTCTCCCTCCTTTTTTAAATAGTGGGGTTACATTTGCCACCCTCCAATCTGTAGGAACTGTTCCATAATCAATAGAATTTTGGAAGATGACAACCAATTCATCCACTATTTCCATGGTTACCTCTTTTAGTACTCTGGGATGTAGATTATCAGGCCCTGGGGATTTATCAGCTTTCAGTCCCATTAATTTCTCCAGCACTATTTTTTTACTAATACTAATTTCCTTTAATTCCTCCTTCTCATGAGACCCTTGGTTCCCTGGCATTTCTGGGAAGTTATTTGTGTCCTCTTCCGTGAAGACAGAACCAAAGTATTTGTTTAATTGCTCTGCCATTTCCTTGTTCCCCATTATAAATTCTCCCGTTTCTGACTGTAAGGGACCTACATTTGTCATCACTAATCTTTTTCTTTTTACATACTTGTAGAAGTTTTTACAATCTGCTTTTATGTTCCTTGCAAGTTTACTCTCATACTCTATTTTTCCCCTCTTAATCAATCTCTTGGTCCTTTTTTGCTCAACTCTAAACTGCTCTCAATCCTCAGGCTTGCTACTTTTTTGGCAACTTTATATGACTCTTCTTTGGATCTAATACAATCCTTAATTTCTTTTGTTAGCCATGGTTGGGCCGCTTTTCCTTTGGTGTTTTTGCGCCAGAAAGGAATGTATAACTGTTGCAATTCATGCATTCATTCCTTAAATGTTAGCCATTGCCTATCCACTGCCTTTTAATGAATCTACTGTCCTGTGAATTTAACCCTGAGAGCTATGTTGAGCTCAATGGCAGAATTTTTTACACATGTTACACCAAGGCCCCCCCCCCCATGAGGCATAGTCAGAATTGCCAAAATGTGACAAGGTCATAGTGGTACATTTTCCAGTCACCATTACTGGTGGTGCCAGAATGGAACGTGTACTGGGAAGAAAGAATTAGAAATCTGGTATGATGAATGTGACCAAATCTCTGCCCATTCTGCTTTATGTGGTCTCGTCAGGCCCTAAAGCAAGTCTAAAGAGCTCTTGCCAAAAACAGATGGGAAGGTATTTTCAGTGGTTGTCAAGATCACCATAGCCCTGATTGTTTGTGCATGGGTCATTCCAAGCTGCCATAGAAGATTTGATCTTAGGTAGCGAGCAAGTGACTGATGCATTATCAGAGGTAACAATTACATCAGTTTTTCCATGGACAGCCATGAGCAGAATGAGGAAGTTGTGCAAATTGCTTTGTGCAACAGAATTCCCAAAGCCTAGGGTATCATTAATAGCGCCACGTGCCCCGACAGACTCTCATGCACAATTCAATGCCCTCCATGAATGGCAAGGGCTTCCACTCCATCAAAACAGGATTATGCAAGTCAATACATGCTTGCCAGTTAATGACACTGTAAATGCATTATCACATGGTTTGTCACATGGTTTAGTATGAGCAACATTAGCGAGGAAGAAAATCTAGAAGTGTTAGCTATAGTGCTTCAAAGGTTGAATGCCCACAATGTCAAGTTGAAAAGGAGCAAATGTGCTTTTGTGCAGCTAAAGGTTGTGTACCTTGGTCTGAAAGTTGATGCAAATGGCTTGCAACCAGTTAAGGAAAAGGTTGATACTGTCATCGATGCTCCAAAGCCACAGAACGTGTCTGAGTTAAGCTCTTTCCTTGGAATGGTCCAGTACTATTTCTTACCTGAGTTAGCGACCATGTTAGCTGCATTGCATGAGCTCCTCAAGAAGGATGTCCAGTGGAAGTGGACAAAAGCGCAAGAGGAAGCTTACGGCGCTCGTAAGAGAAGTCTCTCTAGCGATGCTCTACTTGTGCACTACGACACGGAGCGTGAGCTTAAGTTAGCGTGTGATGCTTCTAGCTATAGCCACAGAATGGATGACGGCCAAGAGAAAACAATCGCGTTCGCATTGCAAACCCTCACAAAGAGCGAAAGAAGCAATGCACAAATTGAAAAGGAAACACTCGCCATAGTGTTTGGAATCAAGAAATTCCAACAGCTCCTGATCAGCAGAAAGTTTACCCTGATAACAGATCACAAACCACTCCTAGCAATATTGGGGCCCAAATCTGCCATCGCCGCAATGGCCGCATCAAGAATGCAACATTGGGCAGTGTTGTTGTCACAATAGGACGACACGATTGAATATCGCACTTCAAGGCAAAACGCAATCACAGATGCCTTGTCCAGGTTGCTACATGAGGACTCGTGTTTGGAGTGAAGGTGAGATTTTCACGCTAGGTGCAGTTGACAAAGACTTTCCCGTGAATGCAACTGAGGGGGCGATTTTCTGACGTCGGAGGAGGCGGGTTTGGAGATGGGAAAGGTGGGAAAATTAGATTCAAAGAGGTCGGGTCGGAACCCGCATCCAACCCGCCTCCGTGGGATTTTGCCGGTGCCGGCTTTGGAAGTCAGGAAACGCTCCCGCCTCCAGCTGGCCATTGCGCTAATTAACTTCCTTAAATGCTTGTTAAGGGCCTCTCCATGCCTATTTTGAGAGGCCCTCGTGAATTTCCCAGCATTTCGGCGTGCTCCACGCAACTCCTGAACCACGCCAGGTAATCGTGGGTGGCCTCCTCACTGCTGCAGGTCTAACAAGACATCGTTTACTGCAGCAAGGATTACTTGCAGGTGCCAGATCTTGGCTTTAAAAGGTCTCTGAGCACTTTTAGAAGGCCTTCCGAAGTCGGAGGTGCTGCAGCTTGACTCCATCAACTGTGGGATCTCCTTGGAAGACTCTCTCCCCGCTTGCAATGAGTGCTTCCCTAAAGGAGGCATCTACAAGCAGCATGGGAACCATTCATTTTCTTTCACCATGGACCGCAGATGAGGATGAGGACCATCCAGGGCAGCAGCAGAACCAGGCAGCTCAGCAGCAACATCAGCAGGAGCCCAAACCTCCTGCTCAGCCACCTGATGCTGCACAGGGCAGAAGGCACCAGCGCATCGAGGCACCTCGCCGCAGGAGATACCCCCCACAGAGGGTTTACAGACAAAGGATGAGCTACCTCAACATGAGTGAGCAGCAGTGCCAAAGGAGGTTGAGACTTTCGCGAGAGGTTATCCGAGAGATCTGCGGACTGCTGCAGCAAGACCTGGTGCTCAGAGGAACGGGTGGACACCCCTTACCAGTAGCTGTCAAAGTCACCACCGCACTCAACTTCTTTGCCTCAGGCTCCTCCCAAGGATCATCAGCAGACATCAACGGCATCTCCCAGTCAGCTGCCCACAGTTGCATCACCCAGGTTACTGATGCCCTTTTTGCTAAGGCCCACAATTACATCCAGTTCACAAGGGATCAAGCAAGTATAACTGCCCGTTCGGTTGGATTCGCAAATATGGCAGGCATGCCAATGGTACAGGGCGTCATAGACTGCACACATGTGGCCCTTAGGGTGCCCCATCACAACCCAGCTATCTTTGTCAACCGAAAGGGCTTCCACTCCCTCAACGTTCAGCTGGTATGTAACCACAAGAAGGAGTTCTTGCATGTTTGCGCCAAGTTCTGTGGAAGTTGCCATGACTCTTTCATCCTGCAGCACTTTAATGTTCCTCCGCTTTTCAATCCACCAAACCAACTTAATGGATGGCTCCTTGGTGACAAAGGCTATCCCCTGAAGAAGTGGCTAATGACGCCGATCAGGAGGCCAGCTAACGAGGCTCAAGAGTGCTACAATGCCAGCCACACTTCGCCCAGTTCCATCATAGAGCAGGCCATTGGGTTGTTGAAGATGCGCTTCCGTTGCCTTGACCGATCAGGTGGAGCCCTGCAGTATACACCATACAGGGTCTCCAGAATGGTCGTGGTCTGCTGTGCACTGCACAACATTGCACAGCGTCGTGGCTTGCAGCTTCCTGATGAGCAAGCAGCTCAGTTCCAGCCCTCCTCAGATGAAGATGAGGAGGAGGAGGAGGATCTGGATGAGGAGGAGGAGGAGCAGGAGGAGGTCAGTGCGCCGGTGTATCGACCAGCGGCAGTGGCAGCACGCGAGCACATGGCTGCCGGGGATGAAATTATCATAGATTTGCATAGGTTGCCCAAGTTGGCACATGTCCTTGGCTCCATCCTCGGACTTCATTGACAATGGACATGACTCTCTGGCCTCCTTTCACTCAGGCCACCAACCAGACAACGCAAGTGTGGCAGTGCCCGCAATGTGGAGCTTCCTAAGGTGAAAGAACAGATGACATAACACCAACATTTTGGCTTCAAATCATTTTAATGCTTTCCAACAGGGATGGCATTTCATCAATACACAGAAACAGTCTCCCAATCTGCACACAGATCTGGAGGTTATATCCCTTGCCAGCTGTACCCTCACAGCCTTGGTTTCTTTGGCAGGCCTCTTCCTCCGAGATGAGTGGAAGAGCACCTCCATGCTAGCTCTCACACCCTCAAACAACATTTGCAGCACCTCATCTGAGAGCTCGGGTAGGCCCTTGCCTTGGAATTGGACATAGGTTTCTCAAAAGATGTTGGAGGTGGTGCAGGAGAAGCAGAAATGCTGTGGAGTGAGCCAAGGGAGCAAGAAGCCATAAAATCAGACTGGAAAAGTGCTGTCAACAGAGGCGAATTTCAGTCCCAAAACACTAATTGAGCAAGGGCATCCCACACCTCTGAAATCAAGTGGACAATCATGGGAAAATCACAAAATTTTGAAACCTATCAGTGGAGGTGAGTTTCAAACCCACCCAAACTGAAACCCGCCTCCATCTCGCCTCCAGTGGGAAAATCGCCCCCTGAGATTGCAGATGAGACTCAAAAGGACTCAGTACTGAAAACTGTATGAAAACACCTTGAATGGATGGACTGATCAATGTCTGGACACAGAGTTGAAACCATTCCATAACTGTCGTACTGAATTGTCTTGTGAGCAAGGTTGTATCAAGTGGGGAAACAGAGTAGTGGTACCTACTTCGCTGAGTGATAGAATTCTGGCCGAAATTCATACTGAACATTCAGGGATCGTCAGTATGAAATCAATTGCAAGAAGCTTTGTTTACTGGCCTGGATTGGACAGTGATCTTGAATCACTTGTCAGCAAAGTGGATTGAAGTGAAACATATAGGTTCAAACAAGTCTGAGAAAGAAACAGGACCATTTATGAGTTCGGAACCAAAACAAAACAGCAAGAAAATTGGTTCAACATCAAAACCTTCTGTAAGGAGATCAGGAAGGCTCCGCAAACCAATTATTAAACTGGATTTGTAGTTAATTTAAAAGAAAAAAAAGCCAGGAGTTTTTGTTATGTGGTACATGTAATGCTGGGAAGGGTGGGACCATAGTTTTGTTGTATTTGAGAGGGAAATATGTACATGTGTTTTTAAGGGGAAAGCAGTGTAATGTATTATCACATGGTTTGTCACATGGTTTATATGAGCATGCTCAGTTCATTCTGGCCGAGTAAAGCAAGCACATGGACGAGCAACTCATCGTGCCTCTATCCTTCATTTGTTCTACCCACATATATTACAGACACTTACATTTTAAGGCAATCCACTATACGACACCCAATCCAGTGCAAGGCTAGCTCCTAAGAGACCTTGCTTTCTAACACCTCAGACTATCTCATTCAGGAACTGGAAATCCCTGACAGTTTTCACCTGGTTGCCATATAATGCGGGTTGTCATGAGGTAATTTGGGTATTATAATTCTACTGGAACAGTATGGAAACTACAACCTCTATGATGCATCTTTCTCACACATGGAGGATTCATTCACAAATGCGAGAGATCCCAAGCACTGAAGGACTAGGTGAGATTTCCAACTCGAGGACTGAAGCAGCACTCAAGCCACAAAGAGAGGCTGACCTCTAGAAAGAAATGGTAGTGCAGGAATATGAAATATTAAACAGGCAACTGTGTGGGTAACTTTTTCTGTTTATTACCTTATTTATATTATTAATATGGCTATAAAGGAACAGGGGTAGGGCATTCTGCCTCAAGGCTGTTCCACCAGCTAGGTCAGAAATAAAAATGGTAGGAAGAGTCACTTTGAAAGAAATATATTGAGCAATATGATTGTTTGAAATTGCATGCTTTGAAGGAGGTTCTTTTCTGTGGGATTTTTCCTGATCTATATTGCTGCGAATCAGGTTAAGTTGCTTACTTGGCCCAGTGAGAAACATCTGTTATAGATTTAATGTACCACCTTACACATTTAGGCTGCCATTTCGTCTACCGGGATGGGCTCAGTGAGGCCGAGGTAGGTGGTGGGTTGAGACCCCGCTCCCGGCTCCATTCTGCTCTGTGAAAAGAATTTTCCATTGATTGGGCTTGTTAAGTCCGCCCTGCGAGGTTCCCGGCCAATTAAAAGGAAGCGGGTCTGGTGATGTCATTTGATGACGCATCATCAGCCGGTTTCCTTAAAGGGATCATGTCCACATTCATTTTGACAGTTGAGCTGTCAGTGTTCTGCAGCATTGAGGTGCTGCAAACACTGACAAATACTGCACAAAGGTGGGAGTCACAGCACGCAGGGAGGTTCTCTTCCCTTCCAATGGGCGGAGGAGACCTCCCCAGGACACCAACGCAGCCTGGTTGCACATTGCACAGGAGGGCACAAGCAGGGAGGACCTGGCTGCAGTGGCGCAAACCTTTCAATGATCTCAGTAGATCATGAAACGTTACTGCAAAGCCACACTCAACCTCATCCTGCTGTGCCACTCATCACATCCCCATCACTCTGCCTTCCCTACCCTACTCCTGCACATCCTTACTCACACCAACTTACCTTGCACCTCTACCCATCCCTCTCTATCTACATTATCACTTCCCCATCTCACTAGCCACCCCACACGCTCACCCTCATCCTTGTCTAATCATACCAACTAACAACACACAAGGGTAGGCACTTGGGTGTTTTAGCCAATGTTCATGTAAATTTTCTGTTGATGTGTTGCTAAACATTGAAATCTTTATTTTCCACACTTTGCCTTCTTGGACATATTTGTGTGCACCTTTGGAAGTGGCTTAGTGAGTTGCAGTGAATGGTGAGACATAACGGTACCCCCCGCAATGGTGATGAGTGTGAAAGGAATGGCTTGGGCATTGCAGGGATGCTTTATGGTGTTGGTGTGGGGTGGTGCCAACCTGGCGCATCATGTGGCAGCCAGGGTGTACAGCATCAAGTGAAGTAAATCTGGCCATGGTGATGCCATCCCTGGCCTCCCGGGCAGCAACGTTGTCGGGTGCTGATGCCCTGTGTCCTGTGCAGCATCAGGTGATTGCGGAGCAAGTTGGTGTTGTTGTGGGTGATGCCTGGTGTGCCTGGTGATGTTGGTGTTGGGGCTGATCGTAGAGGGATTCAGAGGACCAAGGTGAGATTTTTTCTAGGGCACCGATGTTGCTGGAATAGATGGCAACTGAAGTTAAGATGACAGAAGCGATCTGTCAATGATGAGAGAGGTTGCTCCAAGGGGGTGACAGTGGATAGAGAGTTTGCTCCAAACAATTTCAATCTGCATAAAGCTGAAAAGTGTATTCCAAATCCTGAAGGCTCCAGCTTCTAACATTAGAAAGTGAACAGCTGTGAAATGGTAGCTTTTATACCACTTTTGCAGCTGTCAACTATTCAGAGGAATGGAGAGTCATTGACGTGATACCCGAGCACCGGGAACCTCGTGAAAAAGCTGGTAAAATGGTAAGTACATGGTAAAATGGTGTTTAAGTACCTTTTAACAAGCTCTTAAGTATCTGAATTGGCTCACCCACCACTTGGTGTCGGGTCTGTAAAGCGCAGACAGACCCGGCACTTGGGAAACTGACATGGAGGCGGGTTGAAAGCAGGATCCCGACCCGCTGTCTATCTTTTCGATTTTGACAGTGGACCCGCCTCCGAACGTGCCCTCTGAGCGCCGGCAAAATTCTGGCCTTAATGTGTGCCACACAATACGCAAAACTTTTATTACATGGTGATAATATGGTTCCATGCGCTATAAAAGACAAGAGTACTGCACTGACAAACGAAATAATAACTTCTCCATCATCTACACATAAATCATGGATTCCTGCCAGCCTCAGGACTAGTAGTGGTTTCCATAAAAGAAGCCACACTCACAGGGTTGACTGACAGTTATATAGATAACCAAATAAAACTTTACTGCATCTGTGGATACCCCACCTCTCCCCCCCAACCCCCCATTAACCTTTGTTAGTGTTTAGATGTAACCATTACAGCCTTAAATAATGTGTGCACAGATAAATGCAGGATAAAACATTTGATATTATACTGAGCAATTTTCCTCTATAAAGTGCTGCTATTCTTTGATTATTTTGGAACAGAGGTATAAAATGTTCCCAACAGCAAGTGGCAGTGTCAGCTGTGATCAAGTGCACTCATACTCTTGCTCCCACTCATGGGGCAGATTGGAACTCAGCCATTAACAGGGCTGTAGAATAAATCAAATCGGGTAGGAGTAGACATTCACCTTCACACACGAAAAACAAAATAGCACTCGGCGTCAGAGTAAATTTATTGTTGCCCACGTTCCACGTTCCTTATGGTGAAAGAGCTTGCTGTGTCATGCTGCTGGACCAGAACATATTATTGAGTATCCCAATACCTTGATATGCCAACACTAGTTCCTTTGAAGCTACTCAGTGCATCTGAACTATCACCTCCCTTCCAGAGGGAAAACAACATGGGATTGCTAATTGCTTGATATCCGAAACTAGAAATTGCTGTTTCTGTGGTTTAACTGAGGGTTACTAAAAGATTCTGGGAGAATTTACACACAATTTTGCTGTTTTCCATCTGTGGGCTAAAATTTGAGCTTTCTCTCTCGCACAGTATTTTTTTTTTATTCGTTTATGGGATGTGGGCGTCGCTGGCAAGGCCAGCATTTATTGCCCATCTCTAATTGCCCCCGAGAAGGTGGTGGTGAGCCGCCTTCTTGAACTGCTGCAGTCCCCATGGTGAAGGTACTCCCACAGTGCTGTTAGGTAGGATTACAGGATTTTGAACCAGCGACGATGAAGGATCGACGATATATTAATAAGTCAGGATGGTGTGTGACTTGGAGGGGAACTTGGAGCTGGTGGTGTTCCCATGCACCTGCTGCCCTTGTCCTTCTAAGTGGAAGAGGTCATGGGTATGGGAGGTGCTGCCGAAGAAGCCTTGGCGACTTGTAGATGGTACACACTGCAGCCACGATACACCGGTGCTGGAGGGAGTGAGTGTTTAAGGTGGTGGATAGGGTGCCAATCAAGCGGGCTGCTTTGTCCTGGATGGTGTCGAGCTTCTTGAGTGTTGTTGGAGCTGGCAAGTGGAGAGTATTCTATCACACTCCTTACTTGTGCCTTGTAGATGGTGGAAAGGCTTTGGGGAGTCAGGAGGTGAGACACTCGCCTCAGAATACCTAGCCTCTGACCTGCTCTTGTTGCCACAGTATTTATGTGGCAGGTCCAGTTAAGTTTCTGGTCAATGGTGACCCCCAGGATGTTGATGGTGGGGGATTCGGCGATGGTAATGCCGTTGAATGTCAAGGGGCAGTGGTTAGACTCTCGCTTGTTGGAGATAGTCATTGCCTGGCACTTCTGTGGAGCAAATGTTACCTGCCACTTATCAGCCCAAGCCTGAACGTCATCCAGGTCTTGTTGCATGCAGGCATCGACTGCTTCATTATCTGAGGAGTTGTGAATGGCGCTGAACACTGTGCAGTCATCAGCGAACATCCCCATTTCGGACCTTATGCTGGAGGGAAGGTCATTGATGAAGCAGCTGAAGATGGTTAGGCCTAGGACACTGCCCTGAGGAACTCCTGCTGTGATGTCTTGGGACTGTGATGATTGACCTTCAACCACCACAACCATCTTCCTTTGTGCTAGGTATGACTCCAGCCAGTGGAGAGTTTTCCCCTCCGATTCCCATTGACTTCAGTTTTACTAGGGGTCCTTGATGCCACACTCGGTCAAATGCTGCCTTGATGTCTAGGGCAGTCACTCTCACCTCACCTCTGGAATTCAGCTCCTTTGTCCATGTTTGGACCAAGGCTGTAATGAGGTCAGGAGCCGAGTGGTCTTGGCGGAACCCAAACTGGGCATCAGTGAGCAGGTGAGTAAGTGCCGCTTGATAGCACTGTTGATGACACCTTCCATCACTTTGCTGATGATTGAGAGTAGACTGATGGGGTGGTAATTGGCCGGATTGGATTTGTCCTACTTTTTGTGGACTGGACATATCTGGGCAGTTTTCCACATTGTTGGATAGATGCCAGTATCACAGCCAAAATAAAAAGACAGCATCATTAATTCTCGAAATCATCTGTAAACTGAAATTAGGAGGAAGTTAAGCACATGAAATAGCATGGGGAAGACAACAACAGCTATTTAATATGCAAAAGTGTTGCAGAATTGGGTATTACCAAGATTTACAAGCCAGGAGCTATAAGTCCAGGAATCAGGGCAAGGAGGCATACAATTTAAACGGCTGATGACCAGCGTCCCAGAAGCACCTTAGTGCATCAGACATGGGAGGCTGTGGCTTAAAGTAGGCAACACTTGTCAGCTACCACGGTTTTGAACATAGCTGAATCACCTGCAGGGAACTCGCAATGTACAACCCACCCACCACAATCAATGAAACCCTGCAGCCTTCCACAAGGGAATCACTTGGAAGGAGTGGTAGGTTAGGTGTCATACATCTGAAACAAAGCACAAGTAACAATGGACATCAAGATGCCAACATTCACATGCTTCATAATTCAGGAAATAAATGTCCTACACTTCACTTAAACATGAACCGAGTATTTATTTTTCACCAATATAGCAGAGGCCCAGCCAATGATGACATTCTATAGTTTTTGAAAAACTGAGTATGAAAGTGTATGTCAAGATGATTTGGGCATAGTTGTTTGGCAGATGCGCTTCTCCCCTTTAAGAAATGATGTAACTAAAGGCATCTGGAATGAATGCCAAGCATACCACTCTTCTTTGCTACGTTACTTAACTGCTGCTAAATCCTAATTGACATTTTCACCCTCTTACTCTGCCATGGCTTTGCCATTGTAGTTATTGAATTGAATGCTGAAGGCCCTTAACAGGGCAAAGCATGAAGCAGACTATTATCCTGGAAACCATGGGAGGGAAGGGGGTTGTACTTTAAAGCTGTCTACAAATGATTTAGACATGTACAGCCTTGTTTCATAATACCAGTAGTATTTTGGTAACTTCTAGTTGCAGCATAAGCATCATCGCATCTGCACTCTGCTTCTGTCTATGGTTGGCACATGGTGTCATGAGCCATGTTTGCATAGCCTTGGCTTCTCTAATGTCATCCTCTCACTTTTAAGACCCTTTCAAGTAAGAGTGGCACAAATGATAGTCTTAAAATGAAAGCATTGAGAAAGGTTCTGGAAAGTATGCATTGTCCTGCAAGGTTCTGTGCAGGTGATCATATATCATTGGAAATTGAGATAAAAAAGCAGCTGATGTGGCACAGTATTGTGGACTGGAGCCTGAATAATGACATGGGTGCATTCAATAAGCTTCTGCGTTCTAGCAAAGCCAGCAGTTCTGTAGGGCTGTTTTGCCCTCTCATTTTGCTGCTGTGGGTCAGTGGTGAAATTGATGAATAATGTACCCTCCTTGATATATCTGTGGGCAGCAAACTGGCTAGCAATGGCAGATGTTACCAGTGCTAGCTTGGCTAGAACCCAACACATACTAATTGAGGGCCACATTGACTTTGACAGCCATTGGCGATGTCATACAAATGTCGCATGTTGTGTGGAGATCTTCCTGAAGAACATGTCACAGCTGTCAATGCTTCACTGCTAAACCCCAGCTACCTTAAATACTTCCCTACTGTTATTACCAGCTAACTGTGCCTGGTGTGGAGTCCAGCTAACTGTGCCTGGTGTGGAGTCCAGCTAACTGTGCCTGGTGTGGAGTCCAGCTAACTGTGCCTGGTGTGGAGACCAGCTAACTGTGCCTGGTGTGGAGACCAGCTAACTGTGCCTGGTGTGGAGACCAGCTGTAGCTGAGTGGCAGAACTTGATGTTACACCTGACATCATGGGCAGCCCTTTCCTGATCTTGCCAAGTCCAATACTAGTGGAGCAGTGAATGCAATTCCTGTAGTGGCAAAAACCTAGAAAGTGGAAAAAAAATTTAAACCTAGGTACCTTTAAATCAAAACTCCACATCTCCTTTAATGCCTGTTTGTGAATCAAGATTAATGCATTGCACCAGCGATGTTTCATGCAATTTAAGCGCTTTTTCAACCTCCAGCAATTTTGTTAGTGTCAGGGAATGACAGTAATGAACACTGTACCACACCCCTGACATTGTTGCTTCCCAATGCTCAATTGCCAACAGCATAATTTGTTACTCTGACAGCAATTTCAAGCCTATAGTTTCAAAGGTGCTTAGCATGATCTTTGAAATTTCTGGACTTCATATTTTTAATGCTTCTATTTTCTAATCCTTCCTACACACAGTCGGAAGGAAGGATTCGTCGGCAGAGAACTTAAGTTAGGGGAAAAATAATTTGAAGAAGTTTCTTTTTAATGGAGGAGAAATGAGTAAATAATGATAGCAAATCATCCAAATAGAAAGGAGAAATCAAACCCTAGTGCACCTTTTCTATTTTATTCATCATCATGGGAAGGCTGCCTAACATCGTGTTATGTATAATAGAGCCAGATCATACTGTGCTGCAAGCATTCTGCAGGTACATTTTCTGAAGCACATCAATCAACACAAATGTTCCAAGGTTTTTGTGGAAGAAAAAAGTGGTATTGACTGCTCACAAGAACCTAGTTGTATTTTTATTACCGTCTTCTACAACTGGTTATATTATTCATGCTGCTTAATTGAGAGAACCATTTCATTGTTAGTAGGGAAGAAATGAACAGGAGACTGAATGCTTTTTGAATGGCATCTCATTTTGTACTTATTCCAGCCTTCAACTCTTCTTCAAAACCATTTCCTGAAGCTGACTTGTAATTTGTCTCTTCAATTTTCTATAAAGCACCCTGCCTATTTTTACCTCACATGGGTTACAAGTACAATCTGTGGGAAAATAGGAGAGCAGCCTGCAGCTTGTGCCCAGTGAGAATTCCTATAGAATTCTTCCTCTAAAGCAACCATCAACTGGATCTTATCATTGCCGAGTGATATTGATTAAGGAAGTGATGATCTTACATTAAATGGCAATAATAAATGCTAAATCACTTTTTTCATTTCAGCAGATTAAAAAGGGGCCTTTTTCTTTTCTTTCGTGTGCACGCACCTTTCAATCAATAAATCAGAGAGTTTTCAATTCATTAAGTCTGCTTTGCAGCTTCAGGATTGGAAATAAACGCTATTTTAGGTAACTCTTATTTTACACACTCTATCAAACAAATAACCCAACATAGTTGATTCCATCAGCACAAACGCCTGCTTTACAATAGAACACCATCAGCAAATCCAGAAAGATATTTTCAATTTTTTTTCTTTATTCAAGCCATTTACTGACTGCTCCAGCTTGCAATTTTATTAACATTGTAATTTGCTATGTTTTATGTGTCCATCTGATTTCAACTCATGTGTATAATAACACTAAACAATAATGGGTATTTCTTCTTTCTTGTGGGGAATGTAAAGCTGTAAGTCATATATAAATGTATGTAACAGCAGGCAAACCATTTCAAAGGAAGTGCTCTCCATATCTATAGAGTGAAACAATTAATATTGCAAAGAAATGCAGCAGGAGTTATGTTAAAATTTTAACCTACTGGATTAACAAATTTGAATATCTTTCTGATGAATAAAAAGCTCACTGAGGATTTACCAGCAGAAATGCAATATTTTTAAACAGGTAGCCTAAGTGGTTCTACTGATAGCCTCTTAGGCCACCTATTTAATAATCAAAGGCCTCACCTTCAGGAGGTTTTATTCCCCTTCACAGATTGGGGGAGTATTTCGACTTTAGTGATAGCAAATGGGCCACCCGTTTTACACCCCACCCGATTTTCTTTTCCATCCACTTCAATGGGAGTCAAAGTATGTCAAGACACTGTTCCCAATCTTTATCAATGATTAGGCTTCATTCACCTCCTTATCGCTCATTCTCTTTATCTCTCATCACCTGGGTGTCAGGGAAAAATCACATATGCAAAGTGAAACCTCCGCAAACACCCGAGCGTCATCTTAACTCCCAAACAAAATGTGAATTCACGCAGTCTGCCACAAGGGGTTCCGCTAGTCTCGAAGGGTAGTTCATTTAAACAGACAATGCATCTGCCCTTTTCATCATCATTAGATGATGTGCTCATAATGTGGAACTCGCTACACCACAAGGTGTAGTTGAGGCGAATAGCATAGATGCCTTTAAGGGGACACTAGATAAACACATGAGGGAGAAAGGAATAGAAGGTTAGATGCAGAGGAGGAGGAAGAGGCTTGTGTGGAGCATAAACAACGGCATTGATGAATTGGGCCAAATGGCCTGTTTCTATGCTGTATATTTTATGAAGTATCAGGGAAACTATCCAGCTTGCTCACATTCCTTTAACATTGTGTTCTCTCACTGCAAAGGAAAAGGTGAATCACAACAACAGTAAACTGTAACTGGGGGGAGGAACACCAATACTGAAAACCCCGAATCTGCACAAAAAGGAAACTCTGTAGTTAATAGAAAGACAGATGAGGAAGGCTGAGGGAGATGATAAGGTTGGAGGTGAGGTAGCAAGAGAAAGTTGGTAAAGGCTTGGCTCATTACATATAATGGCAGCATCATCTGCTTTCTCAAAGCATTGCAATGCCTTACACTTAGCCACTATTTCTTCAAGGGGAAATGTCAATGTGTGATCAGCTAAACAAACACTTTTGTCTTTCACATCATAGGGGTGTTTGGTGGAAGAGGCTGGCCACTTCCAGATCCACAACCACTGCCACTCCAGATTTACAATTCCTGCTATGTTCTCACTAACCCCATCATGAAATCACGCCTACTTCAGCACTAGCCCAGATACACGCACGTGAGAGGAAATAGTTAGTGAGTCAGAAGGGTTTTCACTGCCGTAAGCACTACTGAGCTTGAGGAACTGGGAGCAGAAGAGAGTGAGAGTGCTGCTCCTCCACAGAGAGTGCAGATATGACTACCCTTGATTGAGAAGTCTAAGGACACAGATCTAGGGGCCCAGACTTCAAAAGAAGCATCAATCCTGTGCAGGCCGTAGAGACAATTCCCATGCATATGGTTGAGATGATAAAGAAATGGGAGGAGTGCACTACCCACATCATCAACACATTGCAGGAGGCTTCTCACAACATGCAGAATACCCTGGAGAAAGCGACAGTCCAGGAGATTTCTACAGCAAAAAAGCATCAAAGGAGGTACCATGGACTGGTGGCTTCCATCACAGTATGTACCACTGCGTAGATGTTTTGAAGGTCAGCCTGAACACCACAGGGTTTCCAAGACTTGGTTGAGACTATTCTATCTGTAATGACATCAACCAATAGTACCCTGAGCCCGTACCCTGCATCAGTGTGCTGCCTCTTCAGAGAGTGGCAATGAACTGGCTACCTTAAAGGCCTCTCTAATGTCTTCACAGAAAGGAGCTTCTGACATAGGGCTGGCACCCCTTGACACTGCAGGAGAAAGACTGCTGGAAACTGGATCTTCAGGAACAGCTATTTTATAAATTCTAGAGTCACCTTAGGCCTCAAAGACTCCAGGGGAACCATCCCAGCCACCCACCACTCAACCTCATCTCACTCAGGGACAATTTCATAGCAGACTAGCAGTTTAAGCAAGTAAAATAGCTGGCACAAGAGGAGAAAGTGGTCCTTCTTGTGCTCATTTGGAAAATGAGGGCAAAAATTTACAATTTCTAGGGGCAACACCCATCACTCCAAGGACGCTTGAAAGACGTCTGACCCAGACAATTTTTCAGGCATCCATGGTGGCTGCCTACACAGATGTTAGGCCCCTTATATATGTAAATTAGGGGCCCAAGGTCTGTTTTAGGCCCCCTCAGCTATATTGGCCTATGCTCAGCAGTGCAGGCACTGGGCTCGCTCCACTCAGGAATCTTCAGCCGTTGCTGCAGCTCAGCAGTGGCCGCCAACAAAAAAAATCAAGTGCATTTTTAAAAAGTTTTATGTGGAACTGTGAGGAATAGGAGTGCTCCTCCCAGCTCCACAGTACTCCAGAGAGCTGCTGCCGGCCTGCAATCAGACCTCGTCCTCCCATCGTTCACCACCACCACCCCCCTCCCCACCCCACCCCCACTAACTCCCCATAGGACTTAGATTCAGCCACTGCCATGGAAATGGGTGAGCTGTCTCAGGAGACGTGACAGGCAATGGCAGCTCGCCCAAATGACTGAAATGAAGCCCAAGGCCCAATCCCAGGTGAGTCTCGGGCCTCCCCGTTGGGGCGAGCGCTGTGCTCCCGCCGTTGGTTATGAACCCACAAACAGGCGATAACCAATTTCTACCCCACTGTGCCAAGAGCTAGATGTAGATAGGGTGAATGGATATTTTTTTTGTCAACTTTTGCTGCATGTTGTTCTGCAAAGCTGGCACAGCTTAACCACATGGTTCTGGGTGCATGTCTGTATGTGCTTGCAACTTTTAGGAGTTGGATGATGGCAGGGAAAGTGTAGGCTTCTCTCTGAAAAAGCGAACAGGCAGAAATCTTTGACTGTAGGACTTTGTGAGGGAGAAAGGGACAGAGTGATGTGAAGTAACTTCATTTGGTGCGTCAATGTTTATTCATTGAAAACACTGGGCTACAAAATGTGTCCTCTTTTCTCTGGCTGCTGGCTGTCATGTGACATATCGCCTCCTTCCTGCACATCCTCTTTATGTGATAACAATGGAGGTCCTTCCTCCACCACCATCTTCATCATCACCATCATCCCTTTCAGCTTCTGTAAGCAGTGAGCCTCTTTTCACTGTTTGAGGCAGCTTTTCTTCTGTAATTCTAATGTTTAAGGCTTGCTCAGTGGCACCGATCACTATCATACACTTTGAAAGATTCAGATAATCGGAAGAATCGTGGACATGAAATCGTCTAGGTTTGAATAGCATGGGCATGGCTGAAAACCACTCTGAGCTATGCCAGGACTTCTGTAAACAAGCCCAGGGAGGAAATTAAATGAGATAAAATCATAACCATTGGTCCATTTTATCCTGGCAAAAATAAATAGTGATGCTAAAATAATGCACAATCTTATTTGTTCACAACAACAGAAAAAACAGATAAAAAGTGAAAATTCAGCCAAAAGGCAAAGGTGCTCAGAGGTGTTGCAAATTAGCACTGGGTCAAGATGCGTATTTCACTGTGAATCTCACTATAATCAAACAGCTGACACAGCTAAAGAGTATATACGAGTGTATGCTTTGGAGGTTAAAGAAAATCAAAAGGTTCAATAAATTATTGATCATATATGCATTAGACTGGCAGAATTCATCATTCATTAGCCCTGCCCTCCGACAGCCTTCAAATACAGATTGAAACCAAACAGCAGGATGGTTTGAAATAAGAAGCAATGGGTAACCATTGTTTCTCAACTTCATTTCTATTGAAGCTGAATGTAAACGGAGCCTCAGAACATTCCTTTCATTCTCACTGACTATAAAGAGCATATGTATAATATACTGACCTAATAAATGTCACACTTACACTTCACTATAGGACCTTGCTTCCTAGTTTCATATCTCAGCTCATTACTGATTTTTGCAGCTTTCAGCCCTTTACGCTTAATTAGTGTTTTCCAGCAGACCTTCACGCATCCGGTCAGAGAGAGAACTGATGGCTTTAATAGGTTTTAGTTAAAGGTGGCACAAAAATGAATTGAAATTAATCTAAATTGTACAGGGCATCAGGGCAGTCATGGGTTGTGCCACAGAATGCAAGGATGTGATTTTGTGAGTACAGTGCTCCATGTGGCAAGCTTTCAATTCAATACTCTGAAATGTGCAGGTATTCCTGTATTTTACAGGAAAGCCTACCACGAAAAATGCTCTGAAGAAAAAGTAATTGGGTTTTCCACCCAGTTTCAAGATGGCAACTCTGCGTTTCTAGAATCCAAACTCGGCCCATAAGTCACATGTGACATCAAAAAGTCAACATTAGTACGACCAGATTGTATTAAATTACTGTTCAGTAAAACATCAGAACAATTGCATTGGCTCCATAGTTTTCTTGAAGTATTTTCAAGAAAATGTACAAGTGTACAAGAAAATGATCAAAAATTTACAAAACAAAGACAAGGAAAATATCTGAGGACAGATTTCCCTGATCCTTACCCGACCTTAGCACAGGAATGGAAGACCCAAGCTGTACTGCTTCTGGCTAGGATTTCCTGGCCATATACATGGTCCAGGAGCAGCCCCAGCACAAGCCTTCCCTTGGCAGGATGCACTGTGGGGGGGCGGGGGGGGTGGGGGGGGTAAGGGCAAGAAAGTGAGGCACAGTTGCAGGCCTCAGAGGTTGGGACCTTTTGGCTGCGATGGAGATGCATGAGGATGGGACGCTCCTTCCTGCCTTCTTAGCATAGTCCCAATGGGCCTGCACATACTGCTGGTACAAGCCCAGCCTTGTCCTTCCACCCAAGTAACTCCCTAGAAATCCCATGGTTACATAAAAGGGATGGTGAATCAGGCCTCCACCCCTTTATTAATTAACTTTGCTCGCAGCGAAATGGGTTTCCCCCAGGTGGCAAGGGTCACGAAACAAAAAAATCGGCCTTCTGCTTCTTAGACTGGAAAATTTGAAAAGGGTAATGCGTTGTGCTGTTAAGGAGAGACATCAAGCAAAGAAACAGAATCAAAGGGCAACGACAACCCAAGGCACTCTCGCACAACTCTTAGCAGTTAACTCAAGAGCAATGATGGAAGAATGGTGAATGATTTAAAAATCTAAAGGATGAAATAGTAACTGCTGCAAGTCATGTGCCCTATCATCTTCTCTGTGCTTTCACGCCACTTCTGCACTGCAATTTGCTCACCAGTGGTCATTAGACCTATGCTCCAGGATAGAAAACTCCTCTGTACTATTTATTTCACTGCTGTGGTGATACTTTCAAATATAGGGGCTAGAAATTCATTATAGTTCAGGAATGGGCAATATCATTAGAAAAGTTGGAGAATTAGCGCCAGGCGCTAATGCTTTAGACTGCACGCAAAATTCGTGCTCACTGCTCAAAAAAATGATTGGAGTCCTAAAACAAGCCTTAAAGCCCAAGCTCATTGGCGTTACACTCAAAGGGTGGACCAATATCAGGTACAGTCTAATCGCAAGTCATGATTGCCACAGGTTTTCTTCAGTTCTTAAAGTGGAGGTTCATTGATGCTGCAGAACCTCATTCTCAGCATTGCTGGCTGTGCAGCTGCTTCAGCAAGCAGAAGCAGAAGCAGGACAAGGAGAAGGAGCTGGAGGACTGAAGCAGCTGTACTGATGGCAGATCCACGCCCCAGGGAGAGAGCCTGCAGATTCTGCGATCAGGAATTGGAGGCGTTGGTGTTCGCTGTGGAGAGACGGAGGGCAGGCTCTACCCGACAAGTGGCAGGAGGCCCGCACCGCAAAACTTCCACACTATGTGGAGGGAGGTAGCGCAGCAGGTCTCGGGCAGCACTGTGGTCCCCAGGGCCCACACACAGTGCAGGAAGAAATTTAACGACCTCACTCGGATGGTCAGGGTGAGTGAATCCTTCAGCAAATGCTACACAGTCTTCGCACACTGCCCAAAGCACCACAGCCCCAGAACTCACCCACCAACAATCTCTACTTACCAACACTCACACCCCCATCTCACACCTTGCACACAGTGAAAGCTATTCAACTATGGCAGGCACATCACCCAAACACATTGCTCCACACTCACTCACACACTTTCCTTTCTCTTGCAGGCCAAGGTCACTCACAACAGGAGGGAGCAGGAGACGGGGGACAAGCCGACACCCAACCACGCTGGAGAATAGAGTGCTGCAGATTATTGGGCGCCAGGTGGTGGGCGCCGTGGCCACCAGCGACGTTGACCCCCTTGGGGACAACAACGGTAAGTTCATCCCTACTCCTTCTTCTCACATCCCACTTCCCCCTCACCCCACAAGTGTTTCGCCCTTTCCAGCTAATCATGCTGTATGCTTGCATTTCTCCCTTCCTGCCCCCCTCCCCGCACCTTAACCCGACTCTTATGCCTTTATGCTTTCAGATAATGAGCAAGCACCTGAGTAGCCTGTCCCTGAGGGCACCGTAGAGAGCGAGGCGGAAGAAGAGGAGGAGGAAGCACACACCGCGTCACTGCATGTCTCACCCGCAGGCACCAACTCAGATACTGGCACTACGCGTTCTTTAGAGGCTAGTATAGTAGTGGGATCTGCACAGGGTGAGGCACTGGGGACAAGTGGGCTGCAGCAAGGCCAGGGGAAAAGGGTAGTTGGGGGGCCAGCTCCCCGGAGGGTGAGTTCTGCTGCACAGGACTCAGATGAGGAACTTGATGGGGAGGCCTTTAGAAGAAGGTTGATGGGCATGTACATGGAGATGAAAGGTGCAATGGCAAGGGTGTCCAACAGCCTCTTGGCAATGATAAGGAGCGTGGAGGTGTCTGCCTTCAACATTGCACAAGGCACTGCGCGCACCATGGAGCCCATCATTTCCAGTCTACAAAGGATGGTGGACTCCCAGAGAAACCGTAGCGAACCAGACCTGATGCCGCGTGTGATGGGCAATCTGACAACTTCCATTGCAGCACAGGCGGAAGCGACACAACGTCTTAGTGCTGTAATGGAGTCTATGCTTGGTGACATCCAATCTCAAACTGCTCTCATGCAGTCTCAGCTTGATGCCGTGCAAGCTCTGACTGCTGCCATCGTGGCTGGGTCTACCGCCATCCACCGGCACTTTCACAGTGTCGCAGCAGGCCAGCAATCTATGCTCCAACAGATTGCTAGGGATGCTGAGGTGCTGCCCCGGGGGAGTGGCAGTGGGTCAGTGGAGCAGGAACCTGCTGTCCTCTCTCAGGATGGCAGCATTCCTGCTCCCACCACTGACCCACGCTATCCTGGCAAAGCCACATGCACACTCGTCCTGCTTCTCTCTGGTGATGGGGAAGGAAATGTAATCCCTTCTTCTACAGTAGAGAGCCTCAGTGACCTCTCGGATGCAGCAATGGACGGCGAACTGCAAGATGTTAGCTATGTCTCCTGTTGCAGACTGGAAGGATCCGCTGGCGAAGAAATTGAGGGCGACGGTGACCTTGACTGCCACTGAAAGAGGTGTGGTTGTCCTGATCTAAGGCTGGAGGTCTCATTGCAGGAGGTGGCAGAGTTCTGTGACCACCTCTTTAACGAAGTGGAGCCTTCTAATATACTCCTCACTTAATTGGAGGTAGGAGAAGTGCTCTCGGAATAGCCTCAGAGGGTAAGGCCTCCTGTTGAGAGCCCCGACAGCCCTCCTCCTTCCTCTGGGCACATGTTCCAGTCTTTCTCGTTGCCTCTGCTCCTCTGCCGTAGATCCTGGAGGGCGAGGTCGACTGCCAGTACAGCCCCCATTAATGTAACCAAGTTTAGCAGTTTGAATTTTTAAAGAATAAATGCAGCTCCTGATACTAAATAACCTTGAAATTACGGAATAAAACTGTTGGACTATGTGAAACTGACAAGAAACCACTGAAACTGCACTAACCTGACAGCTGCGAGTCATTACTGATGATCCCTTTAAATAACGTCCCTGGAGCCAGCTTCCTGCTGCTTCACGCCAACTCTCCCTGTTGGTGTTTACTCCAGGCGCTAAGGTAGGTGGCGACAATCAATTTCGCAAATCGGGCACTCAGTGAGCATTGCACACTCACTGACGTCACGATCCACTTGGCATTATGGCTCCCGGCGAAAATAATTAACGGCGGCACTGCGGGAGGGCAGGATTTGGCATGCGGCGTTGGATTCGCCTCGCCCCGGTGATGATGCTCTAGCACCCCGTTAGCGCCATCTGCCGCCGCTAACGGTAGGTGCTAAGGTACCAAATTTTTCCCTCTATGTCTTTACTAAACTCACTGGGGGTTAACTTTCACTTTGGACACAACAGAAAAGTGGCTGTTGTGGATCAGCCACCCATTATACAACTCGCCAGATTTTCCATTCCATTGAAGCCAACAGGACAGCAAATCAGATGAGGTGTATAATGGGCATCTGATCCACTACCCCATCTCACTCCAGGTCTGACCTGAAGTAAATTATTCACTTCACGATTTGTGCAGGTGCTAAATGTTGCACGAATCATTTGTAATGACCTTAACAAGCAAAAGTCAATTATATTTTCTCCCTTTCATTAGCCGTTTTACCTTTTTTTGTGGCAAGGTAGAACAGCTGTAAACATGGTCGAATAGTATTGTACCTTATTCTCATGATATTGCACCATTTTTTACTCACATCTACCTTTTTTGTTAAAATTAGTGCAGGGAGAAAAATATGACCCAAAGTGGTAGCGTGCATAGATTATGGAGTTTACAAGGTGGTTTACTTTTGCAGAACTTAATGCTCCCAATATGTAGATTTATAACATGTGAAGCGACAATATGGCATATAAACTAAAAAAAATCAAATATTTTCTCAGAAGCAGGGTTTTATTTGTACTGGTTTATTTTACACCATTATTTAGCATTCACCAAAATATTGTTGGGCACCAGGCAATACATACACGCATCAACTCGCCAAGGCTTCTTCGGCAGCACCTCCCAAACCTGTGACCTCGACCACCTAGAAGAACAAGGGCAGCAGGCGCATGGGAACACCATCACCTGCAAGTTCCCCTCCAAGTTACACACCATCCTGACTTGGAAATATATCGCCGTTCCTTCATCGTCGCTGGATCAAAATCCTGGAACTCCCTCCCTAACAGCACTGTGGGAGCACCTTCACCACACGGACTGCAGCGATTCAAGAAGGCGGCTCACCACCACCTTCACAAGGGCAATTAGGGATGGGCAATAAATGCTGGCCTTGCCAGCGACAATACATCCTAAGAACGAATAAAAAAAACCCACATATCCGAAATGAAAGCAGCCTTTGATTCCTACGTGTGGTCTAAATAATTAACTGCCTCCAGCCCAACTTCACTACTTCACTGCACATCTGTTTACAAACCTGTAACTTGCTGTAGTCGCTCTGTCACTTCACCAAGCTAACAATGACCTTTAACTTAACAAATAATGTCACCACTAATGGAACTAAGAGAGTTTTCCTCTGTGCGATATGTATCAAAATCATAAGCTTGTTCTTTACAATTTTGTTATACATAGCACTGAAGAAACCTTCCCCAAGATGCCATTATGAGTTACTACCTTCAGGAGTGAAAAGTCAAGAGGAGAAAAATCCCCTTAAATAATCAGAGAAGAAACTCGATGGGACAAAAAGAAATGTAAAAGTTCCGAACCATTTTCTATCTTCGCCTGTTGCATTGTATACTTAACTTCTTCTAAGCAAATAATCATCAGCTGTTAGCGCCCGTTAACTAAATACTTTTGACCCAAATTACATGATTGCGACCCAATTTGTTGGTGCAGTACTTTTATGGGTTTCATTTTATCTGGTGGTAACACTGGTTATTGCAATTGCATAAAATTCCCTTGTGGGTTATTTTAGCAGTTGTTTATTCACCAAACAGCTTAGCAATGGTGTTAAACTAGCACACAAAGGAATTTTATACCAAAGCATTAACCAGGTCACGACCAGACAAAATTAAACCCCATGATATTTCCATAATTTACCAAGGTACACCAGGTTAAAAGTAATAATAATGCCGGTGGTTACAACCCAATCTTCCGTTCCAATTAAAAGCTGGCAAGAAAATGTGCAACAAAATGTTGTATTTGCTGTCCGCTACTGGCGGTTGCTTGTATCTTTTGTTTCTAACTCTGACATTTTCAGTTTGAAAAAAATATTTTCACACATTTTAAATTAAATTGACAAGACAACTCTAAATATATAATTACTTCCATGTGTCAACACATACGAGGCTCTAGCAGGGAAGGACATTAAACAAATTGCACTCTCAGCCACACAAAGAAAGGCACTTTAAACCTTATAAAACGTTAAAACTAACACTCAAATCAAAGATACTCTACCATCAGCTAGAGGAGGGTTTATAAAAATCCCACAGCCCATGGATAAGGCTTTTGAAGTTCACAAATAATTTATCCATTTGTCTGCAATGTTCCAGGAGCATCTTTCACATACTGCCACTGAACTTGTTCGCTTTTAGTCTTTTTCTTACCACTGTAACAGTCACATTGCATTATTTACTGCACGTCTTTCTATATATTTACACCGATTAGACAGGGACTGTAGTAAGTGCCCTGGAAAAAAATGGGAACAAGCTGTTTCGTGTTGTTACTCATATATAGGGCATTGCAGCAGTTGTGTTGCACCATGAATAAATTATGGAAATTCAAGTGGATGGTTTGTGCAGGTGATCCAGCTTGAGAATTTACTCACCCAATGCTGGCCAACAGCTCCTGTAACATTAGTGCTTGCAATAGCTAACAAGATCTGTGTGTACTGTCATTGCTATTTCTACTGAGGTGAATTATCAGTGTTGCAGACTGTGAAAATAAGATTAATATCAGTAGGATAAAAGTAAAAGTCTGATTGTTGCAAGTTTGCTTCAATGTCATATTTCAGTCCACATTAGGCAAATGCATTATTATTTAATAATGAACCTTTGCAACCCCCGCCCCCCCCAATATAACATCACGCTATAACATTTGGGAATTCAACAGTGCCACCATATTGTATTGTGGTACCTGGTGATTAAGTCAAAAAGCAAAGTTTTAACTCAATGCTGTTGTGTTCAAGATTTTTATATTGCACAGTGTGTTGTTTCTCATCTGACCTTATCAGATAACCACCAATGCTTTAGTCCTGATGGGGTTGGACAAGCAGCATCCCACTATATTAATATTCTTGTTTCAAAGGACAGATATCTCATGAGATAGCTTTTACAGGCACTCACTTTCAGAGATCCCCAAGAGTATAGTTCAAGGACACAGAAAGGGAAAGTGGGAAGGTATGCTAGATGACTCCATTACTTTAGAGAGTATCAAGAGGCCACAATAGTTCACTGATTGCATGTGGGACCCCATATCATTCTGAATGACTCTCAGTTACAATTTAGTCTGGAAATCAAGCTGAATAATAACTTCCTGTGTATTTTCTCATCTATTGACTGCTGCTGCATCCGCAGATTTTTCAGACTATATATCTATTACACAGAACATTTCAGTCAAGCTCAAATCTACAGCTTCAAAACGTACACCAAGTAGCCTTCTTTTTATTTAACTCTTGCCCTACTAAGCAAACTGTAGCTTTGTAGAGGTGGTTACAAAAACAGAGGCAAGTGCTTTGATCTAGCCATTAAAATCTTTCTCATCACTCATTTGTTCATCTCTTTTACTGACTGGAGACCTAACCCGAAACACTAAACCTTAGGCTAAATAGATTTTACTCATCATGTTCTCAGAACTGTAGACAACACTAGGTCAAGGTCATTTTTCATTGGCTGTCAAGCACTTTGGGGCGTCTGGTGGTCGTGAAAGGCACTGTATAAATGCAAGACTTTCTTTCTTTCAATGGCAGCCAGCAAGAATAACAAACCAGTAAATCATCTCCTAACCACTCTTTATTTTGTTGTAGTTATATACAGGAGATTTCTGCCCTCTTTGCTTCCATTTGTGAAAAACGAGTGACGATGGTCCTGAAGACAGTGAACTGGCAGCGTTCGCCGTCATTGCGCCTTTGAAACTGACCGCAACTTCGGGATCTAGCGCCTTCACAGCCTAATACAGAAATCCTGAAGTTGCGGTCTGTCATTCACTGCCCCTCCACAGGCTTCGCTGTGGATTCCCCCCCCCCACCCCCCACAGAGCCGGCAATCAGTGAAATCACTGATCTGAGGAAAGCTTCCCCTTTTCCGAACAAATATTGCTGTTATAAACCCCATAAAAAGTTAGACCCATTCAAATGAGGTGTAACTGGGTTGTTAATGGCAATCTGAGTAATAACTACTGATAAACAACCACTCTGGCTCTGAAAAACTAATTTTATATTGGTGGAATGTCAAATTTCTCCATTAAGTTAAAAATTATTAGATTTTAAAATTAATAAAAGTATATATATTTTTATTAAAAGTTTGTCATTGATATTTCAGCTTCTACCTTAACCCAACGTGCATGTAAAAAACCTCAATTTCGCTCTGTAAATTTTTAAAAACTGATTGTTTATTACTGCTTTCTATTTCCTGGTTCCCTGTCTGTGAGAATTCAAACGCCTTTGCTTCGCCGCTGACTGGAAATTACGGGCCGATATAACAGGGTGAACTGACAATTCATGTGAGGAGGTGGTTGAAAACACATGCATTGGATATCTGGGCCCCATTTCCATCCAGACGGAGAGGAAGCCCGGAATATATGCTGAAACCCAGCTCCACTGGGATTGTGACCCTATTAGACTGTACCCTTAAATTCCAGTCAGAAGGGCCATTGGTAAATCTTCCACCCACACGCCCCCATGTCAACGGAGCATGTTGGGGGAGTTGCCGGGCCTCCCTTAGAAAGGTTCCACTCCTTACATTGGAACTATGGTGGGAGTCTGGTGGGACAGCCAAGGAAATTCAGAGCCTAGATATGGAATGTATTAAATTTTGGGTCCCATTTTTGTAACCAGCATCAGCTGCTGACAGTCAAATGTCTTCTGTGCTGTTAATCCATTATTTCATCCACACTGAAAAATTTACATTTTTAAGTTAACCACTGCAGGGTCATGATCAAAAGATAAGTACAGACGATGAACATCATTTCACCCTAGCTCATCCCTCCAGAAAGACCCATTAAAGCATCCAATTGTTCCTTGAAATGATTGCAGGGTTTTCACCTCCACTCCCCTATGTGACAATATATTCCTTGTGTTGATCACTCTGTGTGAAGAACTTGTAACAGTCCTAAATTTGCCTTTTAGTTTTTTTTAAACCAGTGTTCCTTTGTCCTATTCTCAAGGTTTAGTCTTAAGTAATTTTCTGAATTTACCTTTTCCATACTACTTACTATTTTATGTACCTCTACAAGGCCAGTTCTAAATCACCTTCTGTCAAAGCTGAAAAGCACAAGGTCCTTTAGTCTGTCCTCATAACTCAGACTTCCGATCCCAGAGATCAGCCTCATGGATGTGGCTGGATGGAGTTTTAAATGTGCTCAATAGTCTAATTAGGCGAATGACCTGAAAATAATATGTGCACACTGTTTTATGTAGCACCATGAAACTATATTGACACTCAATATGACACTAAGGTGAATTAAGGGGGAAATAGTACAACTGTACATACTGACGAATTATATTAGTGACAATTGGACCATTATTAATATATTTGGTTAAAAATCATGATGGTGAGTATGTTAAAAATTAACACTGACCTTTCATTCCACAGATCTGGGTGTGAATCCAGAATGAAATGCTCCCTGATGGCCATTAAATTAAATTAGTTCAGTCTCAATCCAAGTCTCAGTAGAAATGAGTCTACAGTGCAAAATGCTTACTACAATTCACATTAATTAGCACTAAGTCAGCACTTTCACTTGGAAAGGCCATAAGAGCAAAATACATTGGGAACTAAATTGCCACACTGGTTCTCTACTTCTGCTGATGGAGACACTGGGTGCAAAGTGGAAAAATAATTCCGTGTCCCTCATTTTAATAAGCACACGCACAAATTAAAAACTTTGAAAAAAGTGTCAAGAAATGCATGTATAATTTATATTGCAGCCCTGCCACTGCAGGCAGTCCTGGTTTCGGTGGCAGTCCTGTAATATAAATGAGGCATTACAGAGTAATAACTATCTCAAGACATTGGTTTGCTCCCCTGTTGACAGAGGTAAAGCATTGCTGGTGGCAAACATAAATAGCTGTCACTGTCACCACTGGTCACTGCCATTTTGTAGGGATGCAGGAAAGCTGAGCTGCACTGCTGGTCTGAACAGGCCTTTCCCAAAAAATTAAAGTCACAATTGTGACTTTTCAACAATTGTGCTTGTGTTGCTCCTGCTCCTATTTCTTATGTTTTTATTTTGCTGCTGGTGACCTGTAGTCTGCCTCAGGAGCCAAGGCACATTGTGGAACAGTTCAAGAAGATGCGATCCTACAATATAAGCAAAGATGTAACAACAGATAAGTGGGAGTGGGTGTGTGCCTACTCCAGGGCTCCTGTGAATGATTCTAACATTATGGGCTGGAAATTGCGGTCGGAGGCTTCCCGCGGGCGAATGCCTCCGAACCGCAAGAAAAGTACACTCCTACCTGGTGCCTCCATATCTTCGGACTCTTGCGGTCCTGGGCCTGCAGGTGTACTCCTGTGTAAAGGCCCACATATCCCAGGGGCACACGCGGTTCACAAGCATCCCTAGGATCACGTGGGCCAGGCCAACCAATCACAAAGGCGAATTCCCATTATACTTATGGGGATTCCATTTACGTATGCCAAAGTGCATCACCTCACACTTTCCAGTGTTGTATTCCATCTGCCAAATCTCTGCCCACTTACTTAGCCTGTCTATGTCCCCTTGCAGGTTTTTTATGTCCTCCTCACTCACTACTTTCCCTCCCATCTTTGTATCATCTGCAAATTTTGATATGTTACACTTGGTCCCTTCCTCCAAATCGTTAATATAGATTGTGAAGAGTTGGGGACCCAGCACTGACCCCTGTGGAACACCACTAGTTACTGATTGCCAGTCTGAGAATGAACCATTTATCCCAACTCTTTGCTTTCTGTTAGATAGCCAATCCTCTATCCATGCCAGAATATTACCCCCAATCCCGTGATTTTTTACCTTAAGCAATAATCTTTTGTGTGGCACCTTGTCAAATGCCTTTTGGAAGTCTAAATACACTACGTCCACTGGTTCCCCTTTATCCACTCTATATGTTACTTCCTCAAAGAACTCCAGCAAATTTGTCAAACATGACTTCCCCTTCGTAAAACCATGCTGACTTTGTCCTATTAAATTATGATTATCCAAATGTCCTGTTACTGTTTCCTTAATAATGGACTCCAAAATTTTACCTACCACAGATGTTAGGCTAACCGGTCTATAGTTACCAGCCTTCTGTCTACTGCCCTTTTTAAATAAGGGTGTTACATTAGCAGTTTTCCAGTCTGCCGGGACCTTAGCGGAATCCAGGGAGTTTTGAAAAATTATTACCAATGCATCTACAATCCCTACCGCCACTTCCTTCAAGACTCTAGGATGTAAGCCATCAGGTCCAGGTGATTTATCCACCTTGAGTCCCATTATTTTACCGAGTACCACTTCCTTAGTGATTTTGATCGTGTTTAGCTCCTCTCCCCCTATAGCCCCCTGTTTGTCCAGTGTTGGGATATTCTTAGTGTCCTCTACTGTAAAGACTGATACAAAATATTCATTCAGTGTTTTTGCCATCTCCATATTTCCCACCATTAATTTCCCGGTCTCATCCTCTAAGGGACCAACATTTACTTTAGCCACCCTTTTTCTTTTTATATAACTATAAAAACTCTTACTATAAGAATAATAGGACTCCCCTAAAAAACACACTTTCACACAAGCTAAATAAAAATAAATCATCACATGTTCAAAATTAATTAAAATACAATTTAATTAAACATTTAAAACAAAAATTAATTTTTTGAAAAATAAATTAAAATATTTTTAATGGGGCCAAAAATAACCTGAACTAATTTAAAAGATTTTTGAATGTTTAAATAGTTTTGATAAAATGATTTTAATATTTAATTAATCCCTTACGCTGGTAAAAGAAGGCCCTACGCCTGCTTTTACCAGGCGTAAGGGTTTCATGGGCACTTCCTGCACATTTGTACGATCTGTCAAGCTGAAACTTGACAGATCGCAAGTTCCGGGTTTTCGCACATGCGCATCGCATGACCCGGAACTTGCGGGGCACTTACGACCACGTACGAGGCCTATGTGTTTATTACACTGTGCTCTAAACACAGGAAACTTCTTGTGTAGCTTTTTGCAAACATTCTCCAACAATCACCTGTCTTTATACAGCACAGCAAGTACAGTTAAAGTTTACATTGACTAATTCATGCTTTTTACAGCAGGCTCTCAACTTTGGCCAGTTACTGGTCATACTCTTAGGTGGTTCTATTCATCCGCCTAACATTTGGGCAGAGATGTTTTGAATGTATCTATAATAATATATTGAAAAAAACAGTGGCCTGTAATTTGCGGTCAGCGGTGAAGCAAAGGTGCTCGCCGCTAGCCCCGAAGAAAACTTCCCACAAAGATCCCACGATCTCTGTGGCGAGAAGTTCGGCTTTTTCGACGTGCAATTGAGATCAGTGCAGTTTAGTGGGAATTCCATAGCGCGAACAGCTGTGACATCAACAAGCTGTCTAAGCAGCCAATCACAATAAAGAATTCTCAACGACAGGAAACCAGGAAGTGAAGAAGTGCTTTTATTCTAACTTTTTAATAATCAGAGATCAAAACAAAGATTGGGGCTCTCACGTGGGTAAAGGAAAACCTGAAATAAATATGAACAACCTTTTAAAAATTATAATTTTTTTTAAAGTTTCTTAAAAATTGTAATTTTGATCATAATGGAGAAATTTGACATTCCACAAAATTAAAATTAGTTTTTCAGGGCCATAATGTTTGTTTAGCAGTCAATATGTTGTTAAAATTCTAGTTACACCTAACGCAACAAGATCTAACTTTTAATGGGGTATTTAACAGCAATATTACCGCGGAAAAAGCCACGGTTTTCATCAGTTTCACTGAATTCCCTGATTACACTGATTGCCAGCTATGGGGGAGGTGGGGGCCACAGCACAGCCAGTGTCGGAGCAGTGAATGACTGGCCGCAACTTCAGGATTTCCGCGTTAGGATGCGCATGCGCTAAATCCTGAAGTTGCGGTTAGTTTCAAAGGGGTAATAACAGCGACCGCTGCTTGTTCGCTGTTATTACCCACTGCAAATTCCGGGCCAGTGTGTCAACACTCCAGACTCTTGCTTTGTTAAAGATGCAAAACAATCTTAAAATGCTGTGTGCTTCTAAGCTGGAACCAGAAACTGACAAGCACATTCCAATCTCTACAATTCTCTGACCAAACCACAATTAAACTGTGGGTCACCTTTGACTCTGTATTTGCTTACTAACAAATTGAAAAATAATCCCAGTCTGATCTATAGCTGACCTAAGCATTCATTTAAAAGGATGTATACTGACAGTTTAACAGCAGAATAATACATTGGCCCAAAATTTGCGATCGGAGGCTTCCGACCTGTAAAAAATCTACGCATTTATCTGGTGTCGCAGGAGGTACGGAAGCTTGCGATCATGGGCCTCTCCGGGTCCGCGCGGGCAGAGGCCCACATATCCCAGGGGCGCATGCGGTTCGCAAGCGCCCCTGGGATCACGTGGGCTGGCCCAACCAATAAAAGAAGGGAATCCCCATTCATACTTATGGGAGTTCCAAACGTACGGAACTCCCATAAGTATGAATGGGGATCACTTAAAATATACACGAACACATGGAATAAATTTTAAAAAATTACATATTTAAAATTAATTTAAATACCATTTAATTAAATATACTTCACTGTCTCACAAACTTCTGCAATATTCAGACTCACTGAGCGATTCCATGGGAGACCCACTAGTAAGTCTAAATTTTTTTCAACACTGGGTTTAAATTTTAAGAACTTCCCATAACTTATAGAATCCAGATTTCAAATGTATTAAAACATGCTTAACTAAACGCAGTTATATGCTGTGCAGTAGAATGTTACAGACTTATAGAAAATTATGCATTTAGCTATATTTATTTCAAAGTTTAAAATATAACTGTTCATTCTCAGTTGAAATTGTGCATTACTGGCACATGAAAGGGGTGAATAAATCTGACAATTACATGGAAAAAAATGGTTCAAAAGTTTTGGACAAATATGATGGCACATAAATAATTAACTCCCCAGCCCCCTCTCCCCTTCCCCATTCGCTTTGACCTCAAAGCAGATGAACTCAGCTATGGGGGGCGATTTTGCCAACCCTGGGGAGGCGGGTATGGAGGCGGGACTGCCGGGAAAATGGCAGAATTTGGGGGCGAGTGCCCAACCCGCCCCCATGCCATCTTCCCAGGAGGCGTGTAGCCGTTCCGCGCCAGATCCCGTCTCCTTGGAGGCGGGAAGGGATTAAAGCCTATTAACTTCCTGTTAACAGGTAGTTAACAGGCAGAAAATAGGATTATCCCCTTTTTGCCCTCACAAGTTCGGGCTTCCCGAAGGCTCCAAAACATGCCAGCTCAGCGAGGCGAGTACTGGGTCTGCGGGGGTCGGAGGGGGGGGGGGGTGCAAAAGTGTGGTGTGAAGGTAAGTGATGGGTGCAAGAGTGGAGAGGTGAGTATCTGAGGTAAGTGCAAAGTGTTTTTAAAAGTATACTTACCTTTGTTTCTTCCTGTAGGCTTCAGTCGGCTTATATGCGGAGAGTCTCGGACCTCTGAGTTGCAGATGAGAGATGTCCGTTGCATTCTCAGATGCAACAACCATCTCAATTCTGTAAAAGAAAGAAGGTTGATGAGGTCTTGTATGCAAGACCTCATCAAACTGAACTTGCAGCACTCCATTCTCTCAGATCCAACCCCGACATTGTCATTAAACCTGCTGACAAGGGTGGTGCTGTTGTTGTTTGGCGAACTGACCTCTACCTAGCGGAAGCTGAACGCCAACTCTCTGACACCTCCTCCTACCTCCACCTGAACCATGACCCCACTACCGAACATCAAGCCACCGTTTCCAAGACTGTCACTGACCTCATCTCCTCTGGAGATCTTCACCCCACGGCCAGCAACCTCATAGTCCCCCAACCCCGCACAGCCCGCTTCTACCTCCTTCCCAAGATCCACAAACAGGACTGCCCTGGTAGACCCATTGTTTCAGCTTGTTCTTGCCCCACGGAACTTATCTCTTCCTATCTCGACTCTATTTTTTCTCCCCTTGTCCAGTCTCTTCCCACCTACATCCGCGACTCTTCCGACACCCTCCGACACTTTAACAGTTTCCAGTTTCCCGGCCCCAACCACCTCCTTTTCACTATGGACGTACAATCCCTCTACACCTCCATCCCCCACCAGGATGGCCTGAGGACGCTCCACTTCTTCCTTGAACAGAGGCCCAACCAGTCCCCCATCCACCACCACCCTCCTCCGCCTGGCTGAACTTGTTCTCACATTGAACAACTTCTCCTTTGACTCCACTCATTTCCTCCAAATCAAAGGTGTTGCTATGGGTACCCGCATGGGTCCTAGCTATGCCTGGCTTTTCGTGGGATATGTGGAACACTCTTTGTTCCAGTCCCCTCCCTCACCTCTTTTTCCGGTACATTGATAACTGTATCGGTGCCGTTTCCTGCTCTCGCACTGAACTAGAAAATTTCATTCACTTTGCTTCCAATTTCCACCTTTCCCTCACCTTCACATGGTCCATCTCCGACTCTTCCCTTCCCTTCCTCGATTTCTCCATCTCCATCTCTGGGGATAGGTTATTGACAAACATTCACTACAAGCCCACCGACTCCCACAGCTACCTGGATTACACTTCCTCCCACCCCGCCTCCTGTAAGGACTCTATTCATTCTCCCAGTTTCTCCATCTCTGCTGCATCTGCTCTGACGATGCCACCTTCCATACCAGTGCTTCCGACATGTCTTCCTTTTTCCTCAACCGAGGATTCCCCTCTACTGTGGTTGACACGGCCCTCGACCGTGTTCGTTCTATCTCCCGCACTTCTGCCCTCACCCTGGCCCCTCCCTCCCGGAACCACGATAGAGTTCCCCTTGTCCTCACCTTTCACCCCACCAGCCTCCACATTCAACGGATCATCCTCTGCCATTTCCGCCACCTCCAGCGTGATCCCACCACCAAACGCATCTTGCCCTCACCTCCCCTTTCAGCATTCCATAGGGACCGCTCCCTCCGCGACACCCTAGTCCACTCCTCTACCACCCCCAGCACCCCTTCCCCTTCGCCCGGCACCTTCCCGTGCAAGCGCAGGAGATGCAACACTTGCCCTTATACCTCCCCCCTTCCCACTGTCCAGGGTCCCAAACACCCCTTCCAGGTGAAACAGTGATTTACTTGTACTTCTTGCAATTTAGTATACTGTATTCGCTGCTCACGATGCGGTCTCCTCTACATTGGGGAGAGCAAACGCAGATTGGGTGACCGCTTTGCGGAACACCTCCATTCAGTCCGTATGGGTGACCCCGAGCTCCCGGTGGCCTGTCACTTTAATTCACCGCTTCACTCCCACTCAGACCTCACCGTCCTCGGCCTCTTGCATTGTTCCACTGAAGCTCATCATAAGCTCGAGGAACAGCACCTCATCTTTCGATTAGGCACTCTGCAGCCCTCTGGACTCAACATAGAGTTCAACAATTTCAGATCATAACCTCGGCCTCTATCACATCTATATATACATTTTTTTTTTATCCACACTTTTTGTTTGACCCCCCTTTTTTTCTTCCCTCCCAAATGGCAGCTGTCCTTCATTCTGCCAGCGCAATTCACACTTCATCTAGAGCCATCCTTTGTTCCTTAACCTGTCCCATTACCACCTCCTCTTGCCTTGAATATCTTTTAATGTCTCTCAATGTCTCTTAATCTCTCCTGCTTTCTATCCTATCACTGACCTTCCCTTTTGTTCTTTCATCCCCTCCCCCTTTCCCTGCCCCTAAACTTGCTTTAAAATCTATTCCATTTCCTGCTTTTTTCCAGTTCAGACGAAAGGTCTTCGACCTGAAACGTTAACTCTGTTTCTCTCTCCACGGATGCTGCCTGGCCTGCTGAGTTTTTCCAGCGTTTTCTGTTGTTATTGCAGAGAATGTCATTGTTTGACAGCTTCACAGAGCTGTCAAACGATGACAATTCATCTGTCAAAAATTTTTGACAGATGAAACGTCATACGTTGACGTGCTCTGCAACCGGCTTTCCCTTAATTGGCCTGCTAAGCCCGCTGTGCCTTAATTGGCCTCCAACGTGCCCCCAGTCACAAAATCGTCCCAATAGTATACAGTACAATCCCCATCTTTGTGGCCACCTGTGCGCACAGAAAAGGAATCACCCTGAACAATGCAAGATGTTATACATGCATGTAACAAGACTGATGATACACATTAGGAAGCAGAATCTTCCAAAAATAGAGAAGTAAAAAGTCTTTACATGCGCCTTGAAATAAAGTCATCAGTAATTGCATAGACCTGATTCAATAAAAGAGATTGTGCATGTATGTAGAACAGGCACTCTCAGTGAGTGTTCCTGTTCCAATGCTGCTTAATAGCAGGAACAGTCACGGAGAACAGCTTTGTGTTACACCCATGCTAAGCAGACTTAACTAGAATATCAGGTTTGACTTCTGAATCACTTTTCAAAATCCATAGTTGGGATCTTCCTTATTAATGTAGTGCCCGCACTTAGAGCAAATCCTCTCTCCTCATCTTGACATGCAGGTAGGGAATATGGAAACTAACGTCTTAAAGAAACAGTCTTAATCAACATCAGGTAGATGGTACTATTGACATTTTATTTTAGTGCATGTTAATTTCAGTTATGTGTGGCTTGAATAGCCATATTGCTGGATGTATTTTTTGTCCCAGAAATCCTGGCACAGAGTCAGAAGAGCATAGGGCAATGATGTTACCACTGACTACATGTTCCAAAGACTGACGTCTGCAGCAGAATCCTGAACATCTTCATGATGGAAACCATTGACGATTATTTTTAAAAGGCAAGCTTCCTTACCTCCTAGCTCTGCATCAAAAAATATTTTGTGACAACTATGTAAAGTAGGCCATTGAAAGAATCTATACTCCACATTAATTGTATAATGTTGGCAGAATCACAGATAATGAATGTGTAATGCTGGCTGGACAATAACAGCTCTCAACTCAATTATCACTTGAGCAGCACTTCTCCTCTGAACCAAAAAACAACTATTTAAACTGCAAGCAAAATTTACTTCTACTTTAACTCCTATGTTCTCCTCCAAACAAAACTCCTTTTCTGTGTCAACTTCCACCTGGAGGTGCTAGGTTTCCCCCAATCATTTTGACCTTGTTGGACAGTGTCAGCTGTGGCTCAGTGGGTAGCACACTCACCTCTAAGTGAGATAGGTTGTGGGTTCAAGTCCCATTCCAGAGACTTGAGCACAAGAATCTAGGCTGACACTCCAGTGCTGAGGGAGTGCTGCACTGTCGGAGGTGCCGTCTTTCAGATGAGACGTAAAAACCGAGGCCCCGTCTGCCCTCTCAGGTGGACGTAAAAGATCCCACGGCACTATTTCGATTAAGAGCAGGGGAACTGTGTACTGGCCAATATTTATCCCTCAATCAACGTAACAAAAACAGATTATCTGGTCATTATCACATTGCTGTTTGTGGGAGCGTGCTGTGCGCAAATTGGCTCCTACATTACAACAGTGACTACACTTCAAAAGTGTTTCATTGGCTGTAAATTGCTTTGGGACATCTGGTGGTCGTGAAAGGCGCTATATAAATGTAAGTCTTTCTTTCTTGTTCTCACTTGCCAAACACCTCGCGAATAATCAGGCCATTCTGCATTTGAGTACAAGCAGAGTTACCTTTGACCTGCAGACCTTCCAACACAAATGCTTAGGAACAGTGCTGGATGTGGCTGTTGCTAATTGGAATGAATGCACAAAAATGTATCCATTTTAAAAGAAAAAAATGAAATTGTTAAATGAAATGAGTGCAGAAACAGTAAAAAGGAATTACAATTGCTTTAATATTAAAAAAAATTCTGGTGCTCCTCTCACAGATGTTCCAATATTAAGCTTCACAGGCTCCACTGTATTTTCTACATGATTGTTATTTCTAACATTTTTCAAGGTAATTTGATGAACATCAGTGAATGGAAAACTCAAAATATGCAAAGCCAAAGGGACAATATTGCTAGGTTATGCCTCAATGCCCCAACTAAATCTGCTACATGGAAAATGTATTGTCTGCAAAAATGATACTGGATTTAACACTCAATTTAACACAAACATATTCTTAAAATTACATTGAAATAGTTATAAGGCTTCAGGCTTGAGAAAAACAATTCTTTGCACTCCGTTTATTTTAACTGATTCCCAACAATTACAAGTAACGTGAAACCAAAATAAATATATATATTGAACCCTACTCGACCTAAAATAAATATTCATTCACTTTGCCCTGTTAAAACCATATACCTTCCTATATAATTATTTTAATTAACAACTCTATGGTTGGGGAGGGGGGGCAGAAGCATGATAGTGCTAAGGATTAGAATATCAACATTCCATGTCATACTGAAGATAAAGATAAAGCAAATCTCGCGCTATTTCGTTCCTAATCTGAGCCATGGCAAGCAAAAAGGGCAGAATCTGCTTGCAAGTGGGAGGAACATTCAAATGGTCTGGGTAATACCTAGCATCTCCTGGTGACCAGCTAAAGAAGGTATTGGCCATAGTTGGTGAGTAGGCTATGCTTCCACAGCCTAAACAAAAATGAATGAAAGCCAAATGGACAGGATGATTGACAGGAAAATATTAGACTGAAAATACAGCTTATGATTCTGCACAATTTAAGATATTATAGAAAACATAAATTAGAAAGAATTTCTACTTTGTTGTGTGATGAATAAAATTCCAAAGAAAAATGTGCGAAATAAGGTCAATTTAAAAAAATCAATTTTTCTCTTGTTTATCCTTTGGTAAACCAGCCTCCTTCTACTTTACCTATTATCTCGTCCTCTGACAAAATGGTGCGATTACAGACCCTTTAGCAATAAATCACATAATTTGTAATTTCTGCTTTGATAATACCATTCACCTATTAGGTAGGTCCGAAAAATGAGCAGCTGGTAGGCTGTTTTATATATTTAAAAGTTGTTTGCACAATGTGACTTTTATTGAGGTCAATGAAATAATTTAATTATTATGACATTTATAGATCATTCACTGACTTTTAACCAATTTGTATTCCTCCAGTGGTCTACAAAAGCACCTGCTTTGACGCTGAGAGCATTGCCAATGCACGTTGTGAAATATGTTTCGGTATTGGAGGCAGGGGTGGGAAACAATTAACAGAAACTGAAATGGGGGGGGGGTGCAATTTACAGAGGCAGAGGTAATTAAACAGTGCTAATGGCTGATAACAGGCTTTCTGCAACTTTCAGGTGTATTTGCTCACAGGAATTACATACGATAGAAATGTTCAGCCTGCGGTCTTGGCATCGTATTTAGTCTTCATTATTGGTGCTGATGCTCTAAAATTGCAGGACTCCGGGTTCAATCGTCATAAATCCAGAACTGAAATTAATTGTGATTATCTTTCCTGATCATACTTCATAAAAAATAAAAGTAAAAAAAAAAGCTGCTTATTCCATTTGAACAGCATTGCTGTTTACAATAAATGCACTTGATTCAATTAAAAGTTGTATTAGTTTTATTGTGCGCCCCTAATGAAAGGTACAGAATTACTTTTGCCTCCCTTTATCAATTTGTTGAATATTTAAGGTCATTTACACTAGCCCTGGAATTAAGCAGGCTTCCCACTGTTTGAGGCTTTCTTCCAGCAAAGTGGTTGAGATTGGAACATAGGAATTACTGGATGAAAAAAGACCACAGTCCATGTAGTTCGCCTTCTACCATCCTGGTAGTAGCATGATATAAGGGTAATGGAGTTGTTGACTAATCATGGGGGTCTCGATTTATTTGCACAAGAGAGTACTTTATTCTGTCTAAATTAGACAGTTATGTAAAGGCCCGACAAAGAGGTTTTTGTGAAATTAGGCTTGTATCCTGTCACAAACAAGCTACTTGTCAATTTCAGGTCAGTTTCATTATTCGGAATCTGCAATCCTGTCTTCTTTACAAATATCCACTTAGTTTAAAGTGGTCTCAGTTGGTAAATTGGTTTTTCAAAATGTTTTAAATAGCGTTGAAAATGAAAAATGACAGGGATGAAACAAACAGAATACTTGTAGTTTATTATAGATTTCAGTGGAGGCCTATATATTGTCACAAGAGCTAATAGCCTATCAGACTTACACTAACATTTGTGTGTCAAAATAAAGTTCGATTTAAAAATTTTTTTACAAACGTTTAATTTATTCAAAAGCTATTCTGATTTATAAAATGCTCCCGAGTTCCATATATTTCTCAATTTTCTGATGCTGTGTCTAAAATGAAGGATGTGGAATTGGCTTTTTGTCTGTTCAGAATTTTTTTTCCCATATCATGCAATGACTGATTATTGCTCAGGCTCACTAGTAGAAAGAAGACCTGTGTAATATGGTTATCAATTCAGTGGCTTTCAGTAGATGAATAAAAATAGTGGGGAATGAGTGAGTTTGTGTGCAAATATAATTTGGTTACTACAGAACCACGGGGGAGAAATTCAGTTGGTTAGCGCTTCCTGTTAGCACCTGGCGGGGCGCTAATGGGGTGCTAATGAAGTAGCGCCAGGGCGAGCCGAATCCAACGCCACACGCCAAATCCAGTTGCCCCTTAGTGCTGCCGCTAACAGTTAGCAACTCTCACTGAGCGCCCGATCTGCCAAATTAATTATCGCCCCCTGCCTTAGCGCCTCGCCCCAACAACGACAGGAAGAGGAGGCGTGAAGCAGGCGGATGACAGCCCCAGGGGCGCTATTTAAAGGGATGAGTTGCAGCTGTCAGGTTAGTGCTGTTTCACTGCTTCCTTGTCAGTCTGCGATTGTGCAAGAGTTTAATCCAGTCATTTAAAGGTTCTTTAGTATCAGGAGTGTTGTGGCTACTAAAAATGTGTTACATTTATTCTGACAAAATTTCAAAGTGTTACACATCATTAAATTAATGGGGGCTGTACTGGCAGTCGACCTCGCCCTCCAGGATCTACTGCGGAGGGAGCGGAGGCAGCGAGAAAGATTGCAAGATATGGCCAGAGGGAGGAGGAGGGCCATGAGGCCCTCAACAGGAGGCCTTGCCCTCTGAGGGTATTTCGAGAGCACTTCTCCTACCTCCAATTAAGCGAGGAGCAGTGCATTAGAAGGCTCCGCTTCAACAAGGAGGTGGTCACTGAACTCTGCCACCTCCTGCAACCAGACATCGAGCCTTAGATCAGGTCGACCACGGCTCTCTCAGTGGCAGTCAAGGTCACCGTCGCCCTCAATTTCTTCACCAGCGGTTCCTTCCAGTCTGCAATTGGAGATATAGTGAACATCTCGCAGTTCGCCATCCAACGCTGCATCCGGGAGGTCAGAGAGGCTCTCTACAGTAGGAGAAGGGACTACATTTACTTCCCCATCACCAGAGAGAAGCAGGACGAATGTGCATGTGGCTTTGCCAGGATAGCGGGCTTCCCCATGGTGTAGGGCGCCATTGACTGCACCCACGTGGCTTTGTGGTCACCGCACAACAATCCTGAGGTCTTCCATAACCGCAAAGGCTACCAGTCACTTAATGTGCAGTTGGTGTGCGACCACAGACAGCGAATCCTCAATGTGAATGCCCGCTATCCTGGCAGCAGCCACAATGTCTTCATCCTGCGCCAGACCGGTGTGCCAGCACTCTTCCAGCCACTACATCAAGCTTGCAGCTGGCTGGTCGGAGACAAGGGCTATCCACTCTCCCCCTGGCTCATGACTCTCCTCCGCAACACCAACACTCCTGCTCAGCACTCATATAATGAGAGCCATGCTGCCACCAGGAACATCATCGAGCAGACCATCGGGGTGCTCAAGCAACGCTTCCGCTGCCCTGACTGCTCGGGAGGAGCCCTCCAGTACTCGGCTGAGCGGGTGTCCCATTTCGTCGTGGACTGCTGCATGCTCCACAACTTGGCCATCATGAGGGCCCAGCCCTTGCCACCAGGGATTGCAGGACCACGTCAGGAGAAGAGGGAGAGGAGGAGGAGAAGGAGGACAAGGACAAGGAGGAAGAGGAAGACGAGGATGAGGAGGAGGAGGACAAGGAGGAACAGGAGCGAGGGAGGAGGCAGCCACTCAATCGGCCTTCTGGAAGGGCGGTCTGTGATCACCTCATCAGACTGTGGTTCCAATAAGTTAAACCCCAGATCCCCGTTGCTCACTGCATCCCCATCATTCCATCCCTGTCGCAGGCCATATCACAGCGCAAAGCTGAAATGAGGGACACCACAAAATCATCCAAAGCCAATTAATAAATTTATCAATAATCAGTGAACACATATTTACAATAACAATATTAGCTATTCACCCTTGTGCAATCCCTTAGTGCCCCTCGTTACTGTGTCTTTGCCTACTCTAGTGCACCTACGAAGTGTTGGCCCAGTGGCTACAGCCCGGCTGGTGGAAGGCTGCTGAGTTTCCGTGCGGGAGACTTCAGATGGTCTTGCAGGACGCCCTCGAGCAGCTCTGGGCCTGGAAAGCCCGGCTTTAGGCTGCGCCACCAAAGCTTGGGCGGCAGCAGTCTGTGCTGGCTGGATAACAGGCATTGACACTGGCAGAGTGGCAGTGTTGGGAGCAGGAATGCTGTCATCCTAAGAGAAGACAGCAGGTTCCTGCTCCACTGACCCACTGCCACTCCCCTGGGGCAGCACCTCAGCATCACTACCAATCTGCTAGAGCACAGATTGCTGACCTGCTGCGACACTGTGAAAGCTCCGGTGGACGGTGGTCAACCCAGCCACGATGGCAGCAGTCAGAGCTTGCATGGCATCAAGCTGAGACTGCATGAGAGCAGTCAGAGAATCGATGGCACCAAGCATAGACTGCATTAAAGCACTAAGACATTGCGTCGCTTCCGCCCGTGCTGCAATGGAAGCTGCGACAATGCCCATCACACGCGGCATGAGGTTTGAGTCGCCACGGTCTCTCTGGGAGTCCACCATCCTTTGCTGAATGCAAATGATGGGCCCCATGGTGTGCGCAGAACCTTGTGCAATGTTGGAGGCGGAATCCTCCATGTTCCTTATCATTGTCGAGAGGCTCTCAGGCACCCTTGCCATTGCACCTATCATTTCCGTGTGCATTCCCATCATCCTTCTTCGAAAGGCCTCCCCATCGAGGTCCTCACCTGAGTCCTGTGCAGCAGAACTCTCACTCCAGGAAGCTGACTCCTGAGCTACCCTTTCCCCCGGGCCTTGCTGCAGTCCGCTCGTTCCCGGTGCATCACCCTGTGCAGATCCCACTACTATACCAACCTCTAAAGAACACGTAGTGCCTGAGTTGGTGCCTGCGGGTGAGACATGCAGTGATGCGGTGTGTTCTTCTTCCTCCTCTTCTTCCGCCTCGCTCTCTATGGTACCCTCAGGGACAGGCTGCTCAGGTGCTTGCTCATTATCTGAAAGCATAAAGACACAAGAGTCGGGTTAAGATGAGGGGAGGGGAGCAGGAAGGGAGAAAGGCATGCATACAACATGATTAGCTGGAAAGGGCGAAACACTTGTGGGGTGAGGGGGAAGTGGGATGTGAGAAGAAGGAGTAGGGATGAACATACCATTGTTGTTCCCAAGGGGGTCAACGTCACCGGTGGCCATGGCGCCCACCACCTGGTGCCCAATGATTAGCAGCACTCTTTCCCCCAGCTCAAAGTGGTTGGGTGCCAGGTTGTCACCCGCCAGTGCGCTTCTGCTCCTTCCTGTTGTGAGCGACCTTGGCCTGCAAGAGAAAGAAAAGTGTGTGAGTGAGTGTGGAGCAATGTGTTTGGGAGATGTGCTTAACATAGTTGAATAGCTGTCATTGTGTGCAAGGTGTGAGATGTGGGTGAGAGTGTTAGCAGGTCGAGATTGTTGGTGGGTGAGTGCTGGTGGTGTGGTGCTTTGGGCAGTGTGTGCAGACTGTGGTTCAGATGGTGGTATGCAGCATTTGTTGAAGCATTGACTCACCCTGACCATCCGAGTGAGGTCGTTAAATTTCTTCCTGCACTGCGTGTGGGTCCTGGGGACCGCAGTGCTGCCCAAGACCTGCTGGGCTACCTCCCTCCACATGGCGCGGAAGACTTGCGGCGAGGGCCTCCTGCCACTTGCCGGGTACAGCACCGCCCTCCGTCTCTCCACAGCAAAGACCAACGCCTCCAATGCTTGGTCGCAGAATCTGCGAGCTCTCTCCCCAGGCCATTGATCTGCCATCATGACACATCCTTCAGTGGTCCGGTTCCTTCTCCTTGGCCTTCTGCTGCTTGCTGAGACAGCTGCAGAACCAACAATGCTGAGAATGAGGTTCTGCAGCATCAATGAACCTCCCCTTTCAGAACTGGAAAGAGCCTGTGGCAATGATGACACGGGATTAGACTGCGCCTGAAATTGCTTAGCGCTTTGTGTGTAATGCCACTGAGCTAGGTCATTAGCACTTGATTTAGCGCTCCCATCCTTTCTTTGAACGCTAACACTTAACTTAGCATGCAGCAAGATTCATTCGCGCCTGGCGCTAAATCTCAAACTTTTCAGAAGTTAGCGCCCATTCCCGGGGCTATAATGAATTTCTCCCCCATGACTTTATAAATATTCTCCATTGCACAAAATTCTTTTACTAAATCGAGAAGATTTTTATTTATTTTGTCCATGTTCATCTCTGCGATATTGCCCACAGATGAATTCTATTCAAAGATGTGATGTATGGCATAATTACATCACTATGCTGGGGAGAAAATGGACTGACATGAAACAAGAAGATTAAGGGGTAAAAATTCAGTTGGTTGCGCCTCCCGTTAGCGCCTTAAGAGGGCGCTAATGGGGCGCAAAACCGCTAACGCCCGGGCGCAGCGATGTTTGCGCCGCTCGAGAACTTAACTTGAGATTGTGCGGCGGCGCTAAAACTTACCGCTGCGACCACCTGCGCGCGCAGATTGTGACGTCATTCCATGGTGCAACGCCCTTGTGGCGCCCCGTAGCGGAAATTGAGTGGCGCCCCCTGCCTTACCGCCTGGCGCTTCCAACGACCAGAATACTGGAACGCTATGGGGCTGGGGGGGGCGCTATTTAAAGGGGGCCTCTTCCTGTCTTTTATTGTTGGTGGCATTTTTGAACTACGCATTCTGAAAGAGAGAGGGAGAGACTTCTGGAGAGATTCAACGTTGTGTGAAGGAGTTTTGGGTACTGAGCAGCACTTTGCAGGTTCATTTTGATTTGCCATTCCTTGTATCGATTTAGCAGAGACTGTGGGAGCTGCACTCTGAGCTCTTTGCCTGGTACTCTCCATTGTTCTTTCCAGCCCATTTGATGTGCAAGTCTCTCCAGGCCGAGATTCAAGGCTGCAATGAACAGGATGTGGATGGAAAGCAAGATTAACCATCCCCTTTAAGAACTGGCCCGTGCCATTGTGTGTGTGTTCCATTGCTGACTGACATTACATGAGCTTCGCCAGCGCTCTGAGGTAGCGCCTCACTCCTCGGCCTTTGCGCCTTAAGAGAGGTGTGCAGCGCCTGCTTTAGCGCTCCACTCACCTCCCGGGGCGGTAAAAGTGAAGTTTCCAGTCAGTGCCGATAATTAGCGCCAGGCGCTAATATTTGCGTCCAGACGATATTTGCGCCCCAAATGGGGCGCGACCTAATTTCTACCCCTAAGACTTTAATGGTGTTTTGGGCGAACATTTTGCAATTCTGTTTTTCTGGTTTACCTAAAAGTTTATCGTGACTGAATAAGTCAAATTCTGTTACTGAATGGAATTCTACTATTTTTACAACAAAACAACAACAACTTGTCTTCACGTAGTGCCTTTAACATAGTAAAACGTCCCAAGGCGCTTCACAGGAGTATTATAATACAACAAATTTGACACCAAGTGTTTGGGGATCACATTCCTTAATTTTATCCATTTCTTTGTGTTTTCTTGGTAAAGAAGCAAGCCATCTCCCCGGTGAAATGGCAAATGTTTTGGAATCCTTAATCCAGTGGGGTAAATAATCAAGGGGCGTGTTTGTTTAATGACCATGAGCTTTCATTAATTAGCAGTAAGCTGCTACTTCCATCTCACTCTAGTGGTGAAATGAGCTTCAGGGGGCAAAGGAGGAAATTAGATAAAATTTGGCTGCCTCATGTCACACATTAATATTGTCCCTTCCCTCTTTGAAGGTGCATTACAAACGATAACTCATGCCTCTAATGGGAAGGACTATGCTGTATCATTTGGATGTGACAGAATTATATTTGCATTATAGACTGCAACATAAAAGTGATTTGGTACTGCTGTGAAGGCAACAAAATCTCGTTTGCCAAGTGACAATGCTGTGTTGACAGCAGCAAGAGTGCTTTACTACTCAATGGTTAAAGGCCAGGACAAGGTTTCCCATTCACATTGTAGAATATACCTCTGTATTTTCCACTTCATTTCAAATAGCTTTAGATTCTAAGTGACATTTTCACAAAAATTATTCGGCAAAAGGACCTTTCCTTTTTTTTTATTTGCCTGAAGTTATAGCTGAAGACGGTGTTACATAACGATTCGGCTTTGCTGTTGAAATTGCGCAAGTCCTGAACAGTGTTGGAATAACCCCTTGGGTCTGATTAATATTCAAAAGATTAATCATGTTGCTACTGATGGGGAGACAAACACCGACTAAACAAGCAGCAACTACACAGCTAAAACAAATCCGTCATTTTATTTATACTTGTATACCAAACTACCACCTGGTGACTTAAGCTTGGAATCGCCAACAATCTTGGCCAGAAGAAAAAAAGGATATAGGGTCTGGAATTTTCTCCGTAGGCGCAAACCGAAAGTTAGACCTGAAAATGCGACCATTTCACCGATGCCAAGTTACACTCAAATTTCCTGCAACTCTCATTGAAATACGCCCGAACGTAAAATGGGCATAAATCAGCTTCGAATTCACGTTATTTGCTAATGATGAACATTTAATTTATAAAATATAGTGATTTCAGCAAAGAGTTAGAGTTGTTGGGTTTGATTTTAAGTAGTATCAAGGTTAAGAGAGCAATGGAGACAGCAAATGAATTTAGTGGGTTGATACATAGATACATAGATACATAGAAGATAGGAGCAGGAGTAGGCCATCCGGCCCTTCGAGCCTGCTCCGCCATTTAATGAGATCATGGCTGATCCTCCAATTCAGTATCCCGTCCCCGCCTTCTCTCCGTAACCCTTAACCCCTTTTGCCTGTAGAAATATATCTAATTCCCTCTTAAATATATTTAATGAGCTGGCGTACACTGCCCTCTGTGGCAATGAGTTCCACAGGTTCACCACCCTCTGAGTGAAGAAATTCCCCCTCATTTCTGTCCTAAATGGTTTAGCCCTTATCCTTAAATTATGTCCTCTAGTTCTGTTCTCACCCGCCAAGGGAAACATTCCTTCTGCATCTAGTCTGTCTAGACCTGTCAGAATTTTATACACTTCTATGAGGTCCCCTCTCAATCTTCTAAACTCCAGTGTGTACATCCCTAAACTACATAGTCTCTCCTCATAGGTCAATCCCGCTATTCCTGGTATCAGCCTGGTGAATCGCCACTGCACCCCCCCATGGCAAGAACATCTTTCCTCAGATGAGGCGACCAAAACTGTACACAGTACTCGAGGTGTGGTCTCACCAGTGCCTGTACAGCTGCAGCAAGGTATCCCTGTTCCTGTATTCCAACCCTTTTGCTATGAAGGCCAGCATACCGTTTGCCTTCTTGACCGCCTGTTGCACCTGCATGCTCGCCTTCAGTGACTGGTGTACAAGAACACCCAGGTCTCTCTGTACTTCCCCTCTCCCAATTTATTGCCATTTAAATAATAATTTGCCTCTCCGTTCCTGCACCCAAGGTGGATAACTTCGCACTGTCCACATTATAGTGCATCTGCCATTTATCCGCCCAATCACCCAGTCTGTCCAAATCGCTCTGGAGCTTTCTGGTCTCCTCCTCTGAGCCCACCCCCCCTCCTAGTTTAGTGTCGTCTGCAAATTTGGAAATGCTGCATCCGACTCCCTGATCCAGGTCATTAATGTAAATTGTGAACAGCTGGGGACCCAGGACAGATCCCTGCGGTACCCCACTTGTTACTGCCTGCCATTCAGAAAATGAGCCGTTTATTCCAACTCTCTGTTTTCTATCTGACAGCCAGTTCTCTATCCACGTCAATACTTTCCCCTTTATCCCATGAGCTTCAATTTTCCATGCTAATCTTTTATGTGGGACCTTGTCGAAGGCCTTTTGGAAGTCCAGGTACACCACATCTACTGGCTCTCCCCCATCTATTTTACCAGTTACTCCCTCAAAAAATTCCAATAGATTAGTCAAGCACGATTTACCCTTTGTAAATCCATGTTGACTCTGTCCTATCCTGTCCCCATTTGCTAAGTGCTCCGCTATTTCATCCTTAATGATGGACTCCAGCATTTTGCCCACAACTGATGTAAGGCTTACAGGTCTGTAATTACCTGCTTTTTCCCTACCCCCCTTTTTGAATAGTGGGGTAACGTTAGCTACCCTCCAATCCATGGGCACTGTTCCCGAGTCTAATGAATTCTGAAAAATCATACTTAGTGCATCTGCTATCTCTAGGGCCACCTCCTTCAGTACCCTAGGATGCATGTTATCAGGCCCTGGGGATTTGTCCGCCTTCAATCCCTTTAGCTTCCTTAACACCATATCCTTAGAGATATTGATTTGCGTCAGTTCCTCCTTTGCCAATGTCCCTATTTTTCCCGATATCCCAGGGAGGTTTTTTGTGTCTTCCTTCGTAAAGACTGACCCAAAGTATGCATTTAGTTGGTCTGCCATTTCCTTATTTCCCGTTATATATGAGAAAGAGATACTTTTAGCCACAGGACACCAGGTGATTCAGAAGAACTAAGGGAGCAGTAGTCATCAGAATGAACATAAGTGCTTCCCCTTTTGGATCAAAATTTGGAGTGGATAGGCCGGAATTTTCACAAGAAAGAACGGGAGGCTTGGGGAGGAAGCGAAAGCCTCCAACCCGCCCACTTTCACCTTTCTCTCAGGCGGGACGGGGGCAGGCTGCCAACCCGCTGCCAGGAGGCGGGTTGAGAATTTAAATATGATAATGAGGCCTGAAGCCTCTACTTTAACCTGCTTTGTAGGTTTTACTGCAGGCGGCCGGGAATCCCAGGGCTTGGGATCCCCGGTAGCTGCAACGAGGCGGCCTCAGCCTCGGGGAGCAATCTTTGTGGGCCGGGAGGAGCAGGAGTGCTTCCTTCCAGCCCCCCCAAGCTCCCCCGCCAGCAGCCTGCCCCTCCCTGGGGTCGGGGATTGGACCCCCCTGGGCTTGGGACCCCCCACCCCCGCCCCGGGATCGTGACTCAGCCCCGGGGTCGGGGATCGCACCCCCTCCCCCCAGCTCAGCTTGGAACCTGCCGCCCTCCCCATCCTGGGCCCAGCACCTACTTGGTTCTGTAGCCTCCTGAACCTGCCCTTCACGGCGTGCGGGGAAACCCGAACTTCCGGGTTTCCTGCCGTCTCCCGGGTCCCCCCGCACAGTGCAGGTGGGAAACCGGAAAATCCAGCCCTATAAGTGGGAAAATGAAGGCGAAAGAATCAACAAGAAATGTAAATTGGGTTGCAGCAAGAAACGGAGGAAGGACGCAAGATGTGTCAAAAGGGAAAAGGACAAAGTTGACACTCAAGGAGATGCCACCAATGTTGTAGATTTTTATTCGTTTATGGGATCAGGGCGTCGCTGGCAATGCCAGCATTTATTGCCCATCCCTAGTTGCCCTTGAGAAGGTGGTGGTGAGCCGCCGTCTTGAACCGCTGCAGTCTGTGTGGTGATGGTACTCCCACAGTGCTGTTAGGTAGGGAGTTCCAGGATTTTGACCCAGCGACGATGAAGGATCGGCGATATATTTCTAAGTCAGGATGGTGTGTGACTTGGAGGGGAACTTGGAGGTGGTGGTGTTCCCATGCGCCTGCTGCCCTTGTCCTTCTAGGTGGAAGAGGTCGCGGGTTTGGGGGGTGCTGCCGAAGAAGCCTTGGCGAGTTGCTGCAGTGCATCTTATAGGTGGTACACACTGCAGCCACGGTACGCCGGTAGTGGAGGGAGTGAATGTTTAAGGTGGTGGAAGGGATGCCAATCAAGCAGGCTGCTTTGTCCTGGAAGGTGTCGAGCTTCTTGAATGTTGTTGTTGGAGCTGCACTCATCCAGGCAAGTGGAGAGTATTCCATCACACTCCTGACTTGTGCCTTGTAGATGGTGGAAAGGCTTTGGGGAGTCAGGAGGTGAGACACTCGCCGCAGAATATCTAGCCTCTGACCTGCTCTTGTTGCCACAGTATTTATATGGCTGGTCCAGTTAAGTTTCTGGTGAATGGTGACCCCAGGATGTTGATAGTGGGGATTCGGTGATAGAAGTGGTTAGACTCTCGCTTGATGGAGATAGTCATTGCCTGGCACTTCTGTGGCGCGAATGTTACCTGCCACTTATCAGCCCAAGCCTGAACGTCGTCCAGGTCTTGTTGCATGCGGGCATGGACTGCCTCATTATCTGTGGAGTTGCAAATGGCACTGAACACTGTAGAAATGTAGGTTAATCAAGATGAGAAAGTAGCAGCTGCAGTAGGTATGGTTTGGGGTTTCAGAGGCTGAGATATGTTGTGAATTTTATTGATCTTGATATTCCAATTGTTTATCTCAGCTGGCAAACAAGTTTTGAGGAGAAAACTTTTAGTATACAGCATTCTCTCCACAATACTGTTGAAAAAAGTAATTGAGAATGCTTCCTTTCTTATACAAGATCGTCTCCATGTTGTCAGTAAAAAGGTAGTCACATGGAGGTGAACAGGAAGGACACATCTGATACCATATCCAGGGGGTCCATTGAGTGGGAATAAGCATTGTTCCTGATCATGAATGTCAATCTTGTACTTGAACATAAGCACAAAACTCAACACCAGGTGGGACCCGAGTCTCAATCAGGGGAAAAATGCATGGTCTGAACCCAACCAAATAAAAGTTGGTGCAGCCAAACAGTCAAATAATATTATGATTAGAAATCCTGAACTCTGCAAGAAACTAGTAGCGGAGGCCCAAGGCATTCTATTCCACTGATCTCCTGGGATAGCTGTAAAATTTTGTTTGTTCCAATTCTATGTGCATAAAGCCTTAAAGTAACTCTGTATCTGGTGGTGTTTTAGAACATCTCCCATGACAAGAAATTGTACCATACAATTTTTACTGATATTTCACTGAAAATTCTTGATAAATGGCCTATATTTTGTCGCAACCAGCTAATTCTTATTAGGAGTTGATTGTAATATTCAGCTGTTATTTTCAGTATAAAAAGTGATAATTACTTACCGTCCTCACCATGTGCTGCACCCTGCAACGGAGAATGCATGTATACCAATAACAGAATAGATTCTGAAGTCACATCAGCATGTACATTATCAAACAATCTTTTTTCAAAGTTTTATCTTTTTAGATATGTGAACAGTAATGGATGTATAATAAATGGAATCAGTAGTGGTGCAATGGCAGATTTTTGAATGAGTGAGAACTCATAATGCACTTGATATTTCAAAAAGTTGCAAGTTATGGATCTTTCACAGTTTTCAGGTAAATGAGCAATGCATTATGCTGATACAATATGCTTTGTGTTAACTGGGACAAGGCAATGTGGATGTAAAATCTTCCAGAACAAGAGGATTATGCATTGCTTGCATACCCCATGGACTCTTTCCATCTAATCCAACTATTTAAATTAGCTCAGATATGCTGATGATGCATATAATTAACAAAAAATAGTTTATCAAAATGATTTAGTGTTCCTGCTTATCTCATCGATAAATCACTTCTTGTAGTTTGCCCGAGTGCCTCGTGGGCTCTTGTCACATTAAAAAGATATGATCAAAGGGAACTTTTACCCGTTGTAACAAACCATCAGGAGGTATCAAAGCATAAAATTCCTGATAAGAGAGCTCACTAAATTGATTAACACTTTCCATTATGCATCAGACTTTTTATATTGTTTCATCCTGTATATTTAAATGAAACAAGTATAATTTTTAATCATCAAGTGGTATCAAAAATATTAACAGACACACCAGTTCCAATCCTATGGGAACTCATATGTCATTCCTTTTCAGTAGCTTTACTGTAAGTTTTCTAATCTAGCATAAGACGTGCATTTGTAGATGATAAATAATGCACACAATTTCCACTGAGTATAACTAACACGCTGATGGTTGTTCCCATATATACTTTTTGTTTGGTGGACCAGACATAATGACAAACTGCAGAAAACATAGGAACAGGAGTAGGCCATTCAGCCCCTCGAGCCTATTCCGCCACTCAATTAAATCAGGGAAACGGTCAGGGAACAGATACACTTGTAGAACACAAGTATAAAATGACTGTGAAAAATAAAGTGAGTGGAACGATGAATGAAAATGAATGAAATTGCCCCGAACAGCGATGCGCACAGCATCCAAAACAAAACGGGGGAACTGGCGGCAATAATTTGTAGTGAGGAGCCGGGAGTAGTGGGGATAACTGAATCATGACAACATAAAGAACAGGACTGGCAGTTACATATTGCAGGATTTAACGTATTTAGAAAGGATAGAAAGGGAAGAAGGGAGGGGTGGGGTAGCTGTACTAATTAGATATAACATAATGGCAGTAAAAAAAAGGGACATAACTAACATTAAGTTAGAAACAGAATCCATATGGATTGAAATACAGGATAAGAAGGGATTGATCACGCTAATTGGGGTATTCTACAGACCACCCAATAGTGGAAGGTAAGTGGAGGAAGAAATATGTAAGCAAATCTATGAAATGATTGACATAGAATAATAATCATAGGAGATTTCAACTATCCCCAAATAAACTGGCAAGAGGTAGGGAAAGGGGAAAATGTGTTTCTTACCTAGTACGTAAGAAGTCCAACAAGAGAGGAATCACTGCTGGCTCTAGTAATGGGAAATGAACCAGAGCAGATAAGAGAAGTAAGCATAGGGGAACATCTACGCAATAACGATCACAACATAATGGCCCGGAATTTGCAGGCGGGATGACGTTGAACTGGCAGCGTTTGCCATAATTCCACCTTTGAAAGTGACCGCAACTTTGGGATTTGGTGCATGCAGTTGCGGCCAGTCATTGACGGCTCCAAAACAGGCTGCGCTGTGCCTCCACCCCCCGCCTACTGAGAGCCGGCAGTCTGTGTAATCAGCCAAATCATTGAAACTGATGAAAACTTTGGCTCTTCCACAGTAAGTACGCTGTTAAATTCCCCACTAAAAGTTAGACCCAAAGGAATCAGGTAACTGGGGTTTTGACTGCATTACTACTGCTAAACAAATGTTAAGGGCCTGGAAAACTAATTTTAAATTTTGTGCAGTGTGAAATTTATCCATTTTTGACTGTCAAAAAAAAACATTTTCCCACCTGACCCACCACCGATTGCGCCTGCTGACCCCCCCCGAAAAATTCACCCCATGGATGAATAAAGAGATATGGGTAAAATTTAAACAAAATAAAAAGGCATACATTAAATACATAGACAAAAAAGGAGAGGATGACAAAAGGAATACAAAGAGGTTAGGAAAGAAGCCATAAAAATAATTAGGAAAGCAAAGAGGAATTACAAAATTAAATTATCAAGGAATATAAAAAGAGTAAAATAGTCTACAGGCATATAAATAACAAAAGGAAAATCAAAATAGGGATAGGGCCACCAAGGGATGCACAAGATAAATTCACAGTTAATGACAGCAAAATGGCAGTAATATTGAATAATTACTTTGCCTCAGTATTTATCAGGAAGACGAATAAGGTGGACTTGATATTAGAAGAGAGCAAAAATGATATAAAGACATTTTAGAAAGAAAGCGGGAGGGGGGAGTGGGGAGGGGGGTAGTGGTGGGGGGAAGACAACTGATAAACTAATCAAACTTAGAGAGGATAAAACCCCTGGTCCGGATGGATTGCATCCGCGTATATTAAAAGAACTTAGGGAAGAGATAGCAGAGGCACTATTATATATATATAAAAATTCATTGAAAAAGGGAAAAGTGCCAGAGGACTGGCAAACAGCTGATGTGATTCCTATATTTAAAAAGGGAGATAGAACAAGTCCAGGGAACTATAGACCAGTTAGATTAATGTCAGTGGTAGGAAAGATAATGGAATCTTTACTCAAAGATGTAATAGAAAAACATCTAGAAACTGAAAATATAATAAAGAGTAGTCAGCACTGATTTCAAAAGGGAAGGTCATGCTTGACCAACCTTATTGAATTCTTTGAAGAAGTAACAGAAAGAGTAGACAAGGGTAATGTAGTAGATGTAATATATTTGGATTTTCAAAAGGCCTTCGATATGGTACCGCATAGTAGACTCATGACAGAGTATATGGAGTCAGAGGACAAGAGCAGAATGGATAGCAAGCTGGCTACAAAACAGAAAACAGAGAGTAGAGGTTAAGGGTAGCTACTCAGACTGGCAAAAGATGTGAAGTGGTGTTTCACAAGGATAGGTGATATTAATAAACTTGCAGAATGACCGTGCAATTGGCAAAAGAATTTCAAAGTAGATAAGCATGAGGTGGTGCATTTTGGCATGAAGAATAAGGAGGCCACATACTGCTTGGAAAATAACAGTCTAAATGGGGTAGAGGAGCAAAGGGATCTAGGGGTACAGGTACACAAATCACTAAAAATAATTACCCTGCTTAATTAGTCCATAAAAAAGCAAACAAAGCACTAGGGTTCTTTTCTAGTGGGATAGAATTGAAAAGCAGATAAGTTAAGTTAAATTTGGATAGAACGTTGGGTAGACCACACTTGGAGTACACTGCACTTTTCTGGTTGCCATATTATAAAAAGGATAGAGATGTGCTGGAGAAGGTGCAACAAAGATTTACAAAGATGATATTAGAACAGAGAAGTTATACCTATCAGAAAAGATTGAACAGGCTGGGGCTCTTTTCTCTAGAAAAGAGATGGTTGAGGGGTGACCCGATAAGAGGTCTTTAAGATTATGAAAGGATTTGATTGGATAAACATAGAGAAGATGTTTCCACTTGTGGGGGAGACCAAAACTAGGGGTCATAACGAGTCACTAATAAATCCAATAGGTGATTCAGGAGAAACTTCTTTACCCAGAGAGTGTTTAGAATGTGGAACTCGCTGCCACAAGGAATAGTTGAGGCGAATGGCATAGATGCATTTAAGGGGAATCTAGATAAACACATGAGGGAGAAAGGAATAGGTTATGCTGATAGGGTTAAATGAAGAGGGGTATGAGGAGGCTTGTGTGGACCATAAACACCTGTATGGACCTGTTGGGCCAATTGGCATCCAAGTAGCATCTGTACCAATTAACTTTTAATATTTTCAGGCTTATAAATGAAAAATATCAGCTAATTCTAATAATCATTTTCTTTGAATAATTTTAACTGGATTAATGGGTCACTGAAACCTAAGGACAAGGCCATCAAGGATTGCCTTCAGTCATCACCATGAAGGCTATCCTTGCAGAGCAATTGGCAAATGCAGAGTTCTGGAGTTAGACATCTATCCTTCAGATATCAAGGGTGATGAAATAGACCTATATGATCTTGTTATACTCATTTTCATACTGACTACACCAAACGTTTCAGCACTAGTACTCATAATGAATGAATTGTATGAAATAGATGTCCTTCAATATTAATGTAGGACATTTTAGAAAATATTTGGCCACACAAGATTTCTTTAGATTACTAAAATCTAAACTATGGATAATAGATTCATCAGTCTGCAATAAGTAAAAGAGTATATGAGTAGTTCAGAATACATGAGTTTACAATGAACAGCAAGGTTACAGATAAAGGACACAGTGGGTAATGCAGTTGAATGGGAATACTTCTGGCTTGCTTGTCAGCAGGGGGAGTGAGCAGGACAGAAAGGGAGGTGGTGAGTCTATTGAGTTCAGAAGTCAAAAGTGGTAAGATCTACATGACCTTGTGTGGGACATGAGCTGTGTGCTCCAAGTTTGTTCCAGTAAAGAATTGCCACTGCCTAAGGGAAATAGTGTGTAATTCTGGCAAATTTCTACCAGTACAGATTCTCTGCAAGAAAAGGATAAAATTGACAGTCAAACTCAATTACACTAAGGGAAAGGATACAATATGATCATGACACTGAATTGGCTGCACACATTTTTGCTATTGTGTCACCTTAGATTAATATCCATCTGCCACACCGTGTAATAAGCAAGCCTCAAGTGTGTAGCAGAAGACAGAGCAGCCACCTGCTGAGAGACAGAGGAGGGATGTTGAATACATTGGATTAAGGTATCTCATCAATGAGAGCGAGTCATGGCAGTTCTATTCCAATTATGAAAGCTACTAGCTCATAGGCAAACCAAAGGGGCTGTAACAGTAAATAAAATGGGTCTTTAAATAATATCTGTAATGATATGTACTTCTGCAATATTTTATAAGTAACTGAATTTCTGTGATTTTTAAAACAGGCAAATATCAATTTTGTGGGCAGTGAAATTACCAGTAATAATCACAGGACAAAGCTTTCAGTCTAAACCCTCATCAAGCAGCAGTTGTGGATATATATTTGAAAACATACATATTTTAACTTCATTTACCCACAAATGAAGAAGTCTAACCAGGGTAACCACAAAGAGTTCTGATGAAAGGTCATCGACCTGAAACGTTACCTCTGTTTCTCTCTCCACGGATGCTGCCTGGCCTGCTGAGTTTTTCCAGCGTTTTCTGTTGTTATTTCGGATTTCCAGCATCCGCAGTATTTTGCTATCGTAACCACAAAGAGTGGCAGGTCCCATTTTGACCTGAACAGTATATATTGAGTCTTCTGATCTTACAATATTTTTGCAGTGTAGAACAGCCCTAAACATTTGTATTGCACAAGCAATATTGTTCTCTGCTCAAAAAAGAAATAGCTCATTTGAATGAAAAAATATACTTTTTAATAAATTGGTTTCTCATCTGTACAAGATGCATATATAGCATGCAGTCAAGTCATATTATATAATGAACACATACACGCACATTAGACACCAGGGCATAACTACTGCTGCTGATGTCTGCATTGTATCCCCAGCCTATAAACCCCAAGAATCATGCTCTAATTCCTCAGATGGACAACCTCTAAACATCATCTCTGTGAATTAGTTATCCCATCTCCAAGTGTCCAATGCCCAAGACAAGTGTATTTGGGCCTCAGTATATCCAAAAACCTAATTAGCAGAATGTTTTTACAAATATATAAACTCATGAATGAGTACAGTACTTGTGTATGACCAAAGATCTGTGCATTCCATGAACACAGGGATTCAAAGCCTGCGCAGGGCATCAACTTTCTTCTGTGTGAGAATGACAGAGTTACTGAAACAGCAATTCTACTATGTCAGGCACTGCCTCTAGAACCAATTTTGCCTGTGTGAATCTGTGAACCGGATGGGGAAAAAGGATTCATAAGATATCAACCATAGTGTAAATATGGTGATATAAAAATTGTAAAACCTGCACACTTATGTTTACATGTCATGCATGAACAAGATACCTAACAAAAATGCTTTCTGATAAGGTTTTAACAACACTGCTATTGAATATATAAGCTGGCCAATTTCCCTGTAATCTGCTGTAAAACTATTTATCTGCAAGTCTGCCACAAACACCTACCATATCATTGTGAATGTCAGTCAACCCTGATTCCTGTTATATTTACCATAGAAACCTAGTGAGTGATGTTGGTACGTGGAAAACTATACTGCACCAGTGAGATTATGAATTCTGTTAAACGTATTATAACAGAGTAACTGAAAGGCTGCAATCTTGGCTTCAGAGGATGCTCATCTCAAACGCAAGATTTTTTATTTTTTATTTTAATGTAGATGAGTGGCCAATACCCAGAACAAATGACACCACCAAGACTAAAAAGACACAGTAAATGAAGAAGTGAATAGGTGATGAGAAGCATGGGTTTTAAAATCTTTCTGATTGTAGGGGGAAAGAAAGACTGAGAGACGTGAAGAGTCCTACCCTTTTCAGCTCTTGGAAAATAATAAGTTAAGACTAGGAGATGATGTAATGATTTTTAACATTGATAGGGAGGATGAAGGGAGGAAGGAAAGTGTGTAGGATGGCATATCCGGGGCTTAGGAAACACAAAAGAGGGCTCAGAGGAGTATTGAGCAGAACAATGTTGATAAAGCAGAGATTGCTGTTAAAGGTTGTAACAGAGAGACAGAGGCTGGAGACCAAAGATGAGAGAAATATCACGTAATAAGTAGCTTTTCTTGTAACCTGCCCAAGACTATAAGAGAGGTGTCAGCAGAACCTCCGCAGATATGGGAGCAGTATTCAAGTCCTAAACCACTATAAGCACACCTTGCATGGCATTGGTCTTAAATCACCTGAAAGATAAACATAGGCCGAGAAATTCATCTCGGCCGGTAGCACAAAACGAGCGGTATCGGATTGGCCGCCATTATACACATTCAATAGAACTGAATATCAGGCACTGCATATAATGGGCAGCCGATCCAATACCGCCCGTTATGCGCCACCACCCAAGATGAATTTCTAGGCCATAGTGTACTGTCACGTTTCAGGATTCTTAATCATCTTTTTTGCACAGAGATTATTTTGATATTGCATTATGTTTAAGTATCGTATTTTAAAACAAAGTGATTTGACACAGGCTTAAAAAGAAAGGCCACTGGCTGCAGGCATCGAGTGTGTATTAAAACCAGACAAGCCCATTCGGGTAATGTCATAACTCAATCTATTTCAACCTAATGTAAGGATATATTAATTTATCCCAAAATCATCAGCCAAGATGATGAAGATAAACAATTTATAGGCCTGGAACCTGCAGGTCAGCGGTGAAGCAAAGGCGTCCGCCACTGGCCCCGAAGAAAGCTGCCCAAAAAGATCTCGCGATCTCTGTGGCGAGAAGTTTGCCTTTTTTGACGTTCAAGTGATTTCAGCGCTGTATCATGGAAATCCCTGTGCGTTGCTGCTGTGAAGTCAACAAGCTGTCTAAGCAGCCAATCACATTGCAGAATTCTCACAGACAGGAAACCAGGAAAGGAGAAGCTGCTTTTATCCGGACTTTTTAAAAATGTTACAGAGAACGAAAGAAAGATTGGGACTCTAACATGGGGATAAGGTAGAAACTGAAATATCATGAACAAACTTGTTTTAAAAAAAATTTTAAGTTTTTTTTTTAATTGTAATTTTCATCATAATGGAGAAATTTGATACTCCACAAATATAAAAATTAGTTTTTCGGGCCATAACGTTTGTTTAGCAGTCAATACGCTGTTAAAACCCCAGTGGCACCTATTCCAAAAAGGCTTAACATTTGATGGGGTATTTAACAGCAATATTACCGCGGAAAAGCACAAGTTTTCATCAGTTTCACTGATTTCACTGATTGCCGGCTATTGGGGGAGGGGGGTGGAGGGGAGGGGTCTACAGTGCAGCCAGTATCGGAGCAGTGAATGACTGACCGCAACTTCGGAATTTCCACGTTTAGATGCGCATGCGCTAAGTTACAGTCGGTTTCAGAGGGGTAATAACGGCAAACGCTGTTAGTTCGACGTTGTTATCCACCGCAAATTCTGGGCCATTATCTAGCCACAGGTGACCAACTGACAGTCACACCGTTGTGGGAAGTATGATGCTATTTATGTGGGCACTGCACGAGATGTCTATGAAGAATATACTCCTGGGAGATGGAATAGTTGGTTTGGTTGACAGTCCTGCTGGCGAATTTCTGCATGGGAAGGTGCCCTTCTGCTTCCTGGGGTCAGCATTAACAGAAAAGAAAAGAAAACCCATGTTCAGGAGGCAGTCATGTCTTGGACAAAGGACTGCAAGACACAGCTGGTTTGGAACTGGGACCCAAAAATGCAGGTCAAGGTCTTGCATTTGGAAGTTGTCTAGAAAAAAAGGTCATGTCAAAAACCAGTAAGATAGCCCACAAAAGGTTTAGGCCACATAGTTCATTATTTTTTCCTGTTTTTCAAGAAGAGAGAGATTGAGTTATGCAAGTAGAATTTACTTTGACTGTTACTCTGTCTGTTCACTTACTGTCTATGAAATCAAGCACCTTAATGATTTGTATCTGGTCTTGTCTCACCAAGTACTTTCATCCACCTTCAAAACTACGGGAGAAGTGCATGTGATGATATGTGTGAGTGACACAATATCCAGTTCAGATCACAACAGGGTCCTACTGTTATAGCTCTAGGTTACATGATCATAGAATTAGATATTGGGCAGCACAGGCACACTCCTAAAAGCAAAACACTTAGATAGCAGTGTTGCTTCTGATCAGAAAAAACTGAGAAGATGATCCTTCCCCAACAAAGTAAAACACATCAAGGACATTAAAGCCATAGAGAGCATAGAGTAGATTCATTAGGATGATGCCCGGGATGAGAAACTATAGTCATGAGGAGAGCCTTGAGACACTAGGACTATTTCTATTAGAGCAGAGAAGACTAAACAGGAGATTTAATAAAGGATTTTAATATTATTAAGGGTTTTGATAGTGAACAGTGAAGGATTATTTCCTCGAGGGGGTTCAATGGTCCTAAATTTATAAGAAGAAGAAGAAATTTACAACATACTTTCACAGAAGAGATTAGGAAAACCAATGCAACAATTTAGGAACTTACAGTAAAGCATGAGTTCACTTAACCATAGAATCATTTAGCCAATCATGGCCCAGAAATTGATCTCGTTCTGTTCCCGCGGGGGTAAGGCTTCCCCGCGATCTCTCACCTCGCTTGTGCTTTTTCAGATCCAGCTCGCACGAACTTGATGTTCTAGACATCAGCTGGGCAGTGCTTGCGTATCCCAGCGGCGTAGTGAATTCGTGCGAGCTGTGGGATCACGTGACTCAGTTAGAGCCAATGGCAGCACACCATCTTCCATTCATAAGTTTCACAGCACGGATGTGAAATCTATGAATCTTACACCCCCCCAAAATAACAGCTAAACCTCAATTAAATTTAAAAAAAACCATCACATTAATAAAATAAGTATAGTTAATTAAATTAACCATTTTAAATAAAAAATTAAATTTTTGAAAAAATTTAAAATCTTTTAAAAAGTTATAAAAATAAACTTACCTGTCTTTAAAGTCTCTAAAAAAGATATACCTGTTAAAAAAAATTCAAAAAAATACTTAATTCACTACTTACCTTCTTAAAAGTGGGTCTTACTCCTCCTTTTTACATTTCCAAAATCTTCCGTACTTACCTGCGCGTCCAAAGCATGAAGTGCACAGCGTGCGCGCAGCCTGTAGCGCGCACGCGATGCACCGAGGACCCGCCCCCTTTTCAGAAGAGCAATTGCCGGTTTTCAGCGCATGCGCAGGGCATGCAGAAAACCGGCAATTGGAGTGGGAATACGCGAGAGTACACAGTGCGTACTCTCGCGTCCCGGGATCAATTTTCGGCCCCATGTCTGTACTGGCTGAATGCTGCAGCAATCCAAAACTAGTCTCGCAGCCCCACTGTCTCCATAGCCCTCTATCTTCCTCCACTTCAAATATTTATCCTACTTTCTTTTAAAATGGTCTCTGCCTCAACCAGTTCCTGTGGTAAAGCATTCCATGCTCCAACAACTCTGTGTGTGAATAAATTTCTTCCAACCACTCTTCTCAACCCCAGTTTACAATTTTAAATTGACGACACCTGATCAGTGACTCCCCAACCAGAGGAGATAGTCTTTCATTATTCGCTCTATCAAAATCCTTAAATAATATTAAAAACCTGTATTGAATCTACTCTTGGTCTTCGCTGCTCGAGTGGAAATAGTCCCAGTATCGCAAGTCTTTCTTCGTAACGATAGTTTCCATCACTGGCATCATTCTGGTGAATCTACACTGTACGCTGCTTATGGCTTCAATGTCCTTGGTGTGTTTTAATTTGTGGGGTAGGGGTCATGTACTCTGATCAGAAGCAATACTATTATCTGAAAAACATCGCTCCCTCACTCAGTGACTTTTTATTCCAACATTTATTTCTTTGGCTGAGGGTGTCTCCATGTAATGAAAAATAAATCAGATAACTTATCACAGAGCAGCACTATTGTAAAAATACAATCTGGTGGGGAAAAAAATCAATGCCAAAAAATGCAAAAACAACTGCATCAAAAGCCCAGCTCATAGTTAATTCACAGCTAGCACTCGCATCAACGGCCAGTAGCTGCAGGGGCGGGGGGTGGGGGTGGGCTGAAATTGTGGAAACACTTAAAGAACTAAAAATGAAGACAACAAAAAATAGATCAACAAAACTGAGGAATTGTGATTAAGGGCTGTAGAACCCTATAGGCACAGCATTGTTTCAACACTCAGAGACATATTCAGAGAGACTCCTTCTGAGGAGTCCCATACTGACACTAACAGTGGTCCTTTTGAGAACATTAACTTAGTAGTGACTAATAGTGTTGCATTGCAACATCAGGTATAGTACTGAACCATATAGGCTGGAAAGGCCCTAGGTTTAATCTCAGATCTGTGCTGAGTTTGCTGAATCTCAATGAGTTAACAGTAAAAATGCTACAATATGGGTTCAGCAGCTCAGAATAGGGTAGGAAATAAAAACAGCTGGGCTTGGGTTCCCACTCTGACTGCTAACCAATGAACTCTGCTGGAAAGTGCTTGTGTGTGGACACTGTGCAAGAATAGGGTCAGCTTCATCAGCGATGTTTCCACAATCAAATTGCTGCTGACAGAGAAGAATGGCCACATTGCTAAGGCGCTAAAAGAGATGGGGAACTTTTTCAGTAGACCATTAAGAGATGTAGGGGCTAAGACTGCAATAACCCTACTCTAATTGGGGTTGATACTGGTTCATTGAATCATAGAAATTTATGACACAGGAGGAGGCCATTCAGCTCATCGTGTCTGTGCCAGCTGAAAAAGAACTATCCAGCCTGTAATGTATTATCACACGGTTTGTCACATGGTTTAGTATGAGCATACTCAGTTCGCTCTGGCCTAGTAAAGCAAGCACCTTGACTAGCAACTCATCGTGTCTCTGTCCTTCGTTTGTTCTACCCACATATATTACATTTTGGCGACGAGGATGGGATCCCAAAGCCATTTTTAGGGGCCATGGAAGGACACAGTGTTCAACCTTCAAGTGGACAAGTTGAAGATGAATTTGTGACACCTAAACTGAATTTTTGCGATGTTTTACCATTAATGCTCATGCAGAATCGTCTGTGCTTTGCCTTCACGTGTATGTATACATAGCAACAGCAGTGTTGATTCTCACAGGTACACAGGTAGCGTGCTGAGTCACTGATCGACGGGATTGGGACATGTATAACCGAGCTCGCGAACCATTCAGTTCTTACATTAAGCAGATGGAGATGTTTCTTAAGGCCAATAACATTATTGAGACTGAAGGTGCAGATGAGAATGTTCAAGCTCAAAATAAAGTAATTTGTGAAAGGAAGAAAGCAGTTTTTCTAACGGAAATCAGGCCAGATGACTATGGAACGTTAACAAACCTACTCACGCCAGGGAAAGCGAAGGATGCGTTGTTTGAAGACATTGTTGAGAAACTCGAGGACCATTTCGAACCAAAGTCGTTAGAAATAGCAGAGAGCTATAAGTTTGGTACCAGAAACCAAAAACAAAGTGAAACCATTAGTGAGTACATTGTAGCTCTTAAAAACCTGTCTTTGCATTGTAACTTTGGCACATTTTTGGATCGTGTGTTGCGAGATAAGTTTGTGTGGACTGGTGGATGAGCGCACACAGTCCAAGTTACTGAACACTCCGAACCTAATGTTTGACATAGCATGCAAAATTGCCCTATCTATGGAAATGGCATCTAAGAATGCTAGGGAGCTCCGTCCAACTCAAGTGACTAGTGCAGCTGAGGTCTACAGTCACAAAGCCACCACCAAACCTAAAGCTGTGAGACCAAGTCAAAAGCATGTCGGTGAGAGCAGTTCAGTGAATTGTTATCGCTGCAATGGAAATCACTCAATACAGTCCTGCCAATACAGAAATGCAAAGTGTTTTCACTGCCAGAAGTAAGGCCATATTTCAACAACTTGCAGAGCTAGATCTAAAGCAGGAAGTAAGAACCATTCTAGTGGCAATGCAAAGCAGCGACAACAAAAGAGAGGAATTCACAACATTGAAGTGAACACACCTGATGTTTAACTAGGCATCTACAGTATCTATGCCACTAGCGGCAACACCAGCAGTCATGAGAAAGACTTCCATACAAAACTTTTGATCAACGAGCAATATATTAATATGTGTATCGACACGGCAGCAGTCTGCTCTGTCATGAGTAAGGACACATGAGAGTAAATTTAATCAAATACCACCTACAAAGAGTACCGTAGAGTTAAAAACCCACTCCGGAGAAATCCTAGAGACATGTGGACAAATGGAATGTAGAGTTCAGCACAATGGCCAGTCAGTAAAGCTGCCTATTATTGTAGCGAGCTACAACAACAGGCCAACCCTCATGGGCAAAGACTGGTTGAGAAAGTTAAAACTAGACTGGAAAAACATCTTCAGTGTAGATGCTTCAAAGAAGCAACTCGACACAATGTTGAACAAGTACAAAAGCATGTTCACAGACAGTGATGAGGGCATCACTGGGTATGACGCGCATATCCGCATCAAGTCCAATGCGAAGCCCGTCTATTGTAAGGCAAGGCCGGTCCCCTATGCATTTAAAAGTCAGGTGGAGGAAGAGCTAGCGAAGCTCAGAGAGAATGGAGTGCTAGTAAAAACTGACAACAGTGAATGGGCTACCCCGATTATGGTAGTGCCCAAAGCAGACAAAACTGTACACTTGTGTGATGACTACAAAGTTACTATCAACCAAGCGGTTGACGATGAACAGTACCCATTACCTACATCACAAGATTTGTATGCCGCACTCTCTGGGTCAAAGGTTTTCTCCAAGCTTGACCTGTCGCACGCTTACGTTCAGCTGAATGTTGACAAAGAGGGTCAACAGTATCTCACCATCAACACACACAAGGGACTGTACTTATACACCAAGCTGCCGTATGGTGTAAAGTCCCCCCCCCCAAAAAAAAATCTTCCAGGCTACGATGGATAAGATTTTGCAAGGAGTTCCAAATTGCTTATGCAATCAAGACGATGTGCTGATCGCAACAGGCAGTGAGGAAGAAAATCTAGAAGTGTTAGATTTAGTGCTTCCAATGTTGAATTCCCACAATGTCAAATTGAAAAGGAGCAAATGTGCTTTAGTGCAGCCCGAGGTTGTGTACCTTGGTCTGAAAGTTGATGCAAATGGCTTGCTACCAGTTAAGGAAAAGGTTGATGCTGTCATCAATGCTCCAAAGCCACAGAACGTGTCTGAGTTAAGATCTTTCCTTGGAATGGTCCAGTACTATGCAGGTTTCTTACCTGAGTTAGCAACCATGTAAGCTCTATTGCACGAGCTCCTCAAGAAGGATGTCCAGTGGAAGTGGACAAAAGCGCAACAGGAAGCTTACGACGCTTGTAAGAAAAGTCTCTCCAGCGATGCTCTACTTGTGCACTATGACACAGAGCGTGAGCTTAAGTTACCGTGTGATGCTTCTAGTTATGGTGTGGGAGCTGTCATAATCCACAGAATGGATGACGGATAAGAGAAACCAATTGCGTTCGCATCGCGAGGCTTCACAAAGAGCAAAAGAAACTACACACAAATTAAAAAGGAAGCACTCCCCATAGTGTTTGGAATCAAGAAATTCCAACAGTTCCTGATCGGCAGAAAGTTTACCCCGATAACTGATCACAAACCGCTCCTAGCAATATTGGGGCCCAAATCTGCCATCCCTGCAATGGCCGCATCAAGAATGCAACGTTGGGCAGTGTTGTTGTCACAATATGACGACACGATTGAATATCGCACTTCAAAGCAAAACGCAATCGCAGATGCCTTGTCCAGGTCGCCACATGAAGACTCATGTGTTGGGAGTGAAGGTGGGTACCTATCTGGTTATGAGAATGAGTGTGATGATGATCCTCTGGGTGAAAAATGTTCTCCTCAATTCCCCTCTAATCCTTCTACCAATTACTTGAAAACAGATCTTTGTGATCCTGACTGAAATTTTCACCATAGAAGGGACCTTCCCTTTGTGAAGTGCAGTGCATTTTTCTATTATTCTGCAGTGTTCTTTCTCAAAGTATTAGCATGTCTCCTTGAATACAACTCAGCTATTGTCTGACATTTTAAATTTGAGATTAACAGCAAACATAAATCTGCTGGTTTTTTCCCCACAAGTACTGTTACAATATTCTGGTGAAGAAAATATGATTGTTTTGCTTTTCAGAGCACGTAGGAGCAGCCTGGTGACAGACTAACAAATATGGTTTGTGTAGTTTTCAGTAAATACAGAGTGAAGAACATAAAGTACAGAGCAAGTAAAGGTCATTCAGTCCACCAAGTTTATTCTTTCCAGAGGCAATGCACAATGTAGCCCATCATAGCCCTTCAACCCAAAGTTATCTAATCTCCTAAGGGAATCTTCTGAAAAGAATGCCCTTAACTCTTAAATGTAACCAAGCCAAACTCCAGTTGCTTTTCAAAAATTGTAATCTCGAGGTTCAAGCCCCACAGGACCAAAAACATCCTATAAAGCACTTGATCATTTTAAATCATACACACCTCTATCACCATCACACTCATTCTCGTAACTAGATAGGTACCCAGCTCATCTTTTAAAAGTTAATGATGGTAAAAATTCAACTGTTTATAGTGAAGATTTAGAAAAGCTTTAAACCCCAGCTGCCAAGAATACTTCTCAAAACACAAAACAGTATGATCACAGTAACTAATGGTCAATTTTAAAGTTCATGTTGAAACAGGATCGGTTTTAGCTGAGCCTTTCACCAGAAGGACTTCCTCAAGGACATCTGTGCCGAAAGGAACCTTTTCTACAGGTTCTCTGTAGAAGAAGGCCTATTGGCTGAAATAATTCTTTGAAGTGATTACCTTAGACGCAGCTGTACTAATAATTTGGACAAAGGCTGAAATCTGTGGAAAATATGTCTGCATCAACAGCAAATGAATGTTCTTCACCCTGCTACATTTGCCACCAGTATCCATGTCCAAAACCAAACAAAGGACAGGGAGTCAGGCTAGGGTCAGGGTGTGTCAGGGTGGTAGGTAGTTGGGGTGGGGGAAAGGAGAGGGGGTTGTTATAGATTGTGTACTGATGTATCTGGGATAAATACCAATGTAAGCATAGCAGGTTGACACGATGATAGTCAGTTTTATTCATTTCACAAATTGCAATCACTTCAAGACTTCAGAACTCTAAGAGACTGGACATTATTCCACTTACAGTACTTGTACAGTTCTACCATGTGCCTTGCATCAGAGCAACATGAAAATTGTTTTACACCAATGTGAAGTATGCAGTATAAGCACAAGATGCCATTGATTGTTAATAGAATCTCTCAGCCCAACCAGATTACCATTTTTTGAGATGCACTTTATCTTCCCTGGAGTTTACTTTGAATCATGACTATCAAAAGCTAAGCTACACTGTGTGTTCACTGAACTTAAAATGTATGGAAGTAGATTTTGCTGAACCAGTAAAGAACGTATCTATTTTCTGCAATGCAGTTATCATCCTGACTAAAGCAAAACGCGTTCAATTGTATGAGCAGAAAGAATGAGTGAAACAAACAGATTGATATAGATTTAACTTGGCAGATACTGACAAAACTAAAGGATCACTTTCTTCTAAAGTTGCATTTCGAGGAGATCTATTCTTTAAGAAAATCAAACATTTAAAGGATTTTTTTTTTAAGTGCAGGCCAATGGCGAGTTAGCTTGCCGATGGCCAGTGTGCACAGAAAATTGTGGACTTGTTGCCAGTGATTTTCCAATATGTGCTGGCAGTAGACAATGCAACTTGCTGCCAGCCTGGACTTGGAAAATTTGCCCCTAAATTTAACACACTTTGCCTTTACATTCATTCTTGTTTTTGTCCAAATGCTGACAGATTTGGAGAACTGGTAGGGAAGAATTACTGAACTCAACAGTAAGAGGGAGCTGAATAAATGCACGCAGTTAAAATGACAAGATTGCTGAGCAGCCTGAGTTAATGATTGATGGCAATTCTGCTCCATCCCACTGAGGCTCAGTAACTCCCCTGACCTGGTTCTCTTAACAAGGTTATGAACAATCAGTTGAAAACAAGTAAAGCTGTTTTCACACTAGTGTGCGTTTAATTTAGATTCTGAAAAACCGACATCCATGAGCCAGTTCTTTGTGAATCTGCATATCTGCTGCCACGAGAAGAGAGGTAAGATTGTCAACACATGACTGCAATTCACAGATATTGGACTCCCAAATTTGAATTAAACAAGCACCAGTGTAAAAGTAGCTTTAAACAACAGAGAAAAAATAAATAAAACTTAACGTTTAGCACAATTATTTTTTTATAAAAAGAGACCACAATGTAAGTCCTGCATTTTTTTTTATTTGCTCCTGGGATTTGGGTGTCGCTGGCAAGGCCAGCATTTATTGCCCATCCCTAATTGCCCTCGAGAATGTGGTGGTGAGCTGCCTTCTTGAAACGCTGCAGTCCGTGTGGTGAAGGTACTCCCGCAGTGCTGTTAGGGAGGGATGTTCCAGGATTTTGACCCAGCGACAATGAAGGAATGGCGATATATTTCCAAGTCAGGATGGTGTGTAACTTGGAGGGAAAGTTGCAGGTGACGGTGTTCCCATGCACCTGCTGCCCTTGTCCTTCTAGGTGGAAGAGGTCGCGGGTTTAGGAGGTGCTGTCGAAGAAGTCTTGGTGAGTTGCTGCAGTGCATCTTGTAGATGGCACACACTGCAGCCACGGTACGCCGGTGGTGGAGGGAGTGAATGTTTAAGGTGGTGGATAGGGTGCCGATCAAGCGGGCTGCTTTGTCCTGGATGGTGTCGAGCTTCTTGAGTGTTGTTGGAGCTGCACTCATCCAGGCAAGTGGAGAGTATTCCATCACACTCTTGACCTGTGCCTTGTAAATGGTGGAAAGGCTTTGGGGGGTCAGGAGGTGAGACACTCACCGCAGAATACCCAGCCTCTGACCTGCTCTTGTAGCCACAGTATTTATGTGGCTGTTCCAGTTAAGTTTCTGGTCAATGGTAACCCCCAGGATGTTGATGGTGGAGGATTTGGCGATGGTAATGCCGTTGAATGTCAAGGGGCGGTGGTTAGACTCTCTCTTGTTGGAGATAGTCATTGCCTGGCACTTGTGCGGCATGAATGTTACTTGCCACTTATTAGCCCAAGCCTTAATGTTGTTCATGTCTTGCTGCATGCAGGCATGGATGGCTTCATTATCTGGAGAGTTGTGAATGGAACTGAACACTGTGCAATCATCAGCGAACATCCCCACTTCTGACCTCATGATGGAGGGAAGGTCACTGATGAAGCAGCTGAAGATGGTTGGGCCTAGGACACTGCCCTGAGGAACTCCTACAGTGATGTCCTAAGGGCTGAGATGATTGACCTCCAACAACCACAACCATCTTCCTTTGTGCTAGGTATGACTCCAGCCAGTGGAGAGTTTCACCCATGATTCCCATTGACTTCAATTTTACTCAGGCTCCTTGATGCCACACTCGGTCAAATGCTGCCTTGATGTCAAGGGCAGTCACTCTCACCTCGCCTCTGAAATTCAGCTCTTTTGTCCATGTTTGGACCAAGGCTGTAATGAGGTCTGGAGCCAAGTGGTGCTGGCGAAACCCAAACTGAGCATTGGTGAGCAGGTTATTGGTGAGTAAGTGCCACTTGATAGCACTGTTGAGGACACCTTCCATCACTTTGCTGATAATTGAGAGTAGACTGATGGGGTGGTAATTGGTCGGATTGGATTTGTCCTGCTTTTTGTGGGCAGGATATATTAAAATACTTCACATAAGGTTTCGCGTTCTCCGAATTTTTTGACAGAGAAGTAGAAATCATTCTTTGTACAAAACCCAGACATTTTAATGCTGATGGTGTTTAACCTCTATTACATTTAAGGCTGCTTGTCAGAAAGTTCTCAGGCCTCCTCATTGAGAATTGGTAAATGACTGTGGAAAGCACAGGTTTACTACAATATTTTACAATAAAGATTACTGCACCACATCCAAAAAGCAGATTCTACTTATTTTCATGAAGATGTTCCTTTTGAAACTGTTAAAATCAAGCCTGAAGAACCAGTGCTGGTACAGAATCCTGCTGGAAGGGAGTGTGAGGTGCAGACACAGGACGACAAGATTATGACCCTATTTCAGACCCATGCCTGCAGGGGAGGCTCACAATTTCTGCCCGATAGTGAATTACAAATCAGACAAAATAGAGAAATCCTAAGTTCACAAGGCTTTACTATGCTTTCATGATACATTCTTAGGAGGTATATTTTCATCCATTAACTAAAGTAAGTACAACTATAAACTTGTGATCCATGCTTTATACATGGGTGCACTTTATCACTAAAATTAGTGGACAGAGGAAGATAGAACCTTCAGGGGTAACTTTACCAGTCCCTACTATTGACGGACAGTCGTGGTTTTGATAGCGTAGATAGAGAGAAACTGTCTCCACTGGTAGGAGGGTCGGTAATCAGAGGGCACAAATTTAAAATAATTGGCAAAAAAGCCAGGAGGGAGATGAGAATTTCTTTTAAAAACTGAGAGTTGTTATGATCTGGAATACATTGCCTGAAACAGTGGTGGAGGCAGATTCAATTGTCACTTTCAAAAGGGAAGTGGATCTCTACTTAAAAGGGAAAGATTTGCAGGGCTATGGGGCAAGAGCAGGGGGTGGGACTAATTGGTAGCTCTTTCAGAGAGCTGGCACAGGCAGGATGATCTCCTTCTGTGCTGTATGATTCTATGAAATTGTAGCCTGCGTGCCCCCAAAATTTTTGAAAACGCTGCCAGCAAGCGAGGCTACCCAGCGACGGCTGAACCCGTAAAATTATCTTTTTACAATATTCATTATTACACCCACCAACTACTTGGTGTAGATAATACTGGCTTAATTGTCAGTCAATTAGCACAAATTTCCACACTGAACCTTGCGCTCCACTTTTCACTCACTGTGTTACAGCAAGGACGTGCAAATAATAAACTCCTGTATGTTTCTCAAATCTCTCGAATTTAGAGCAGTTTGAGTTTTCTGTTTGGGTGGGGGGTCGAGGTGGAAGGGAGGTTTCTTTGTGCACATCAAGGATTACATAGGATATACGGCACAGAAACAGGCCATTCGGCCCAACCAGTTCATGCCGGCGAGGATGTCTGTATTGAGGAACAGAACATTTTTCTACTTTATACATGCAGCATTAACCACACCCAACTAGTGACAATTAAGGTACTAGGTCAAGTAAAGTTCCTCTGCCCCCACAATATACTAGGGGTAGAATTGAAAAGCAAAGCAGTTATGTTAAACTTGTATCGAACCTTGGATAGATCACACTTGGAGTACTGTGCACAGTTCTGTTCTTCATATTATAAAAAGGATATAGAGGCATTGGAAAAGGTGCAAAAAAGATTCACAAGAATGATACCAGAACTGAGAGGATATACTTATCAGGAAAGGCTGAACAGGCTGGGGCTCTTTTCTCTAGAAAAGGGAAGGCTGAGAGGTGACCTGATAGAGGTCTTTAAGATCATGAATGAGTTTGATAGGGTACACAGAGAAAATGTTTCCACTTGTGGGGGAGTCTAAAACTAAAGGTCATAAATATAAGATAGTCACTAATAAATCCAATAGCGAATTCAGGAGAATGGTCTTTACTCAAAGAGTGGTAAGGATGTGGAACGCACTACCACAAAGAGTAGTTGAGGCAAATAGCATAGATGCATTTAATGGGTTTGCTAGATAAGCACATGAGGGAGAAAGGAATAGAAGGGTATGCTGATAGTTAGATGAAGAGGGGTGGGAGGTGGCATGTGTGGAGCATAAATGCCGGCATAGACTAGTTGGGCCGAATAGCCTGTTTCTGTGCTGTACACTCAATGTAACCCCTACTAAAGAGCAGCAACCCTTACTAAAGCTAATTGGGGTTGAAGCACAAAAAATGTTGCATTGTAAACTCATAGGGCTGGATTTTCCAAGCCCCGAGGAGGCGGGCATGGAGGCGGGACAGCCAGTAAAATCGGAGAAAGTGGGGGCGGATGGCAAAGCAGCCCCCATCCCGCCTCCGTGCCCTTTTGCCAGGAGGCGGGAAGATGTGCAGCTTCAGGTCCCATCTCCTGGAGGCGGGAAAGGCATTAATCCTTTTAACTGCCTGTTAACAGGTAGTTAACAGGCAGAAAAAAGGATTAGTGCCATTTTACCATCACAGGTGAAGGCTTCCCGACCTCGGAGAACCCCGCCGGGTTGGAGGAGACATGGAGGAGGTCTGCAGCGGTCGGAGGCACCTGGAAGTAAGGTGTAGAGGTGAGTGATGGGTGCAAGTGTGGAGTGGTAAGTATGTAGTGTGAGTGATAAGTTTAAAAAAGTGTGCATTTACCTTGTTTTCTTTCTACAGCCTTTAGCCGCACTGGATGGGGAGAGCTGGTATTCTCCTTGTCAATTTCACATAATGGCTGTTGGATCCTCCAATCTTACAGACATGTGAAATTTACAAAGTTGAAAGGTTTGATGAGTCCTCACCACAAAGTCTCATCAAACTAAAGAGAATGTCAGTGTTTGACAGCTTCACAGAGCTGTCAAGCGCTGTCATTTCTTCTTTCAAGAAGTCTTGACAGATAGCACGTCTGACGTTGACGTGATCTGTCAGTGACTTCCTCCCTATTGGCCTGCTGAGCCCGCAGGGCGGGCTTAACAAGCTCAATCAGGGGAAAATCCCTCTGATTGGTCAGGCGAGGATGGAGGCGGGGCATTGACATAACAAGCAGCAGTTCCCGCCTCCAACTCGCCTCCATTCACAAAATCCAGCCCATAGCCTCTGGCAGCTGGGTCCCATATGTTACTGGTCTAGTAATCCAGAGGCCTGGACTAATAATCCAACGAACGCAAATTCAAATCCCAGTTGAGAATTTTAATTCAGTTTAAATAAAACAGAAATAAAAAGCTAGTATCAGTAAAAGTGACCATGAAGCTACTGAATTGTTGTAAAAACCCAACTGGTTCACTAATGTCCTTTAGGGAAGGAAACCTGCTGTCCTTACCCAGTCAGGGCTATACGCAATGCCAGTCCCATACCAAAATGATTGGCTTTTAACTGCCCTCAGTTGTATCAAACTACGCCTTCTCAGGGCAACTAGGCATGGGCAATAAATGCTGGCCTGCTAGTGACGCCCACAACCCAAGAATGAAAAAGATTGCCAAATTTAGACCTTGCAGAAAGACCAAGACAGTCATCCCATCAGTCGAGGTTGGCTTTGCACCTAGTCCACTTTAAAAATAAATGGCATACTGTCAGCTATCCTCAATGCAGACAGCAAATTGTATACAGGAATATTTGCTCTTAACCTGTGAGAGATTCTACAGCTTGCAGGCATTAGGCTTTCCTCACTCATAGAAAATCCAGATTTTATTTCCTAACTGTGCACAATGCTCTGTTCTATATAGTTAGACAAAATATTCAGAAAAGAGGTACATTTCATGATATATTTTCTATCTTAAACAGAAATTGCAAGTAAAGCACTTCCAATGTTTCAAGTGTAATGATGGGTGTTTTCTGGGAAAATATCAGTAATTTATCTCAGAGATGTAATATTCACTTAAATTAAAAATACATATTCTATTCGCATCAGCATATTAGTGACATGAATATGATACTTTACACTTTAGAAAGCGAGATCAGCAGGACATACTGCACCAACAAATGATTAATGAGACTGTTACTCAACCACTTTACACTCACGGTTTCAATCTGGAGATATGAAGGAAGCAAATTCTTGTTTTTATGAGGTTTTTTTGGTAGGAAGAACGAGGAGAGGCAATATAAACTAAAGGGTACAATTCTAAAGGGGGTGCATGAACAGAGAGACCTGGAGGTGCATGTGCACAAATTGTTGAAGGTGGCAGGGCAGGTTGAGGAAGCGGATAAAAAAGCATACGGGATCCTGGGCTTCATAAATAAAGGCATCAGTACAAAAGCAAGGAAGTTATGATGAACCTGTATAAAACACTGGTTCAGCCACAACTGGAATATTGTGTCCAATTCTGAGCACTGCACTTTAGGAAGGATGTGAAGACCTTAGAGAGGGTGCAGAAAAGATTTACGAGAATGGTTCCAGCGATGAGGGACTTCAGTTACGTGGATAGACTGGAGAAGCTGGGCTTGTTCTCCTTGGAGCAGAGAAGGTTGAGAGGAGATTTGATAGAGGTGTTCAAAATCATGAGGGGTCGAGACAGAGTAGATAGAGAAAAACTGTTCCCATTGGCGGAAGGGTCGAGAACCAGAGGATACAGATTTAAGGTGATTGGCAGAAGAACCAAAGGCAACATGAGGTAAAACTTTTTTATACAGCGAGTTGTTAGGATCTGGAATGCACTGCCTGAAAGGGTGGTGGAGGCCGATTCAATCGTGGCTTTCAAAAGGGAATTAGATAAGTACCTGAAGGAAAAAAATTTGCAGGGCTATGGGGAAAGGGCGGGGGAGTGGGACTGGCTGAAGTGCTCTTGGAGAGAGCTGGCATGGGCTTGACGGGCCAAAAGGCCTCCTTCTGTGCTGTAACCATTCTATGATTGTATAATTTAGTCACATATATTGAATAAGTAGTGGGATGTAGAGCTGTTTTTATACTGTTTTCAGATCCATGCCAGTGCGTCCCATCGCCATCAGCTGCAGCAAATTCTGGCAAGTTTACTTTCAGGTTGCAGCCGAATGCACTAGACCCACGTGTCGGGAGCCAGTGCTACTAGCACAAGCCTTAGTACAACATAAAAAAGGAGCTTCAAAGCAGTTTCTCCAGAGGAATGATCTGGACGTCATATGTATTAAATTAAATTGTAGGTTCAACTGCCTAATATGTCATATCTGATACAAAGTACATGACATTAATAGGGAGAAATTCATTATAGCTAATGCTTCAGACTGCATGCAAAATTCAGTCTCATTGCACAAAGAAAGGATTGGAGCACTAAATCATGCGCTAATGGCCTAGCTCAGTGGCGTTAAACTCGAAGTGCTGACCAATATCAGGTGCAGTCTAATCACAGGTCATCAGTGCCACTGGCTCTTTCCAGTTCTTAAAGGGGAGCTTCATTGATGCTGCAGAACCTCATTCTCATCATTGCTGGCTGTGCAGCCATCTCAGCCAGCAGCAGCAGGTCAAGGAGAGGGAGCCGGACTGACTCAAGCAGCCCTCATGGCCCTTCTCCTCCCTCTGGCCACATGTTCCAATCTTTCTCGCTGCCTCTGCTCCCTCCGCCATAGATCCTGGAGGGCGCGGTCGAGGCTAGTACAGCCCCCATTAATGTAACCAAGTGTAGCACTTTGCTATGTTGTGAGGGTAGCATAGTGGTAATGTCACTGGGCTAGTAATCCAAAGGCCTGAACTAATGATCCAGAGACGAGAGTTCAAATCCCACCAGCTGGGGAATTTAAATTCAGTTAATTAAATAAATCTGGAATAAATACCATGAAACTATTGGATTGTTGTAAAAACCCATCTGGTTCACTAATGTCCTTTAGGGAAGGAAATCTGCCGTCCTTACCTCGTCTAGCCTATATGTGACTCCAGACCTACAGCAATGTGCTTGACTCTTAACTGCCCTCTTAAATGGCCTAGCAAACCGCTATGAAAAAGAATGAAACCGGATGGATCAACCTCTGCAACAGCTATGGACACGGCAACGGCACACCCAGCCCAGTCGACCCGGCAAAGTCCTCCTCACCAACATCTGGGGACTTGTGCCAAAATTGGGAGAGCTGTCCCACAGATTAGTCAAGCAACAGCCTGACAGAATCATACATAGAAAACATAGAAACATAGAAAATAGGTACAGGAGTAGACCATTCGAGCCTGCACCGCCATTCAATGCGTTCATGGCTGAACATGCTACCTCAGTACCCCATTCCTGCTTTCTCGCCATACCCCTTGATCCCCCTAGTTGTGAGTGTTATATCTAACTCCCTTTTGAATATATTTAGCGAACTGGCCGCAACAACCTTCTGTGGAAGAGAATTCCATAGATTCACCACTCTCTGGGTGAAGAAGTTCCTCCTCAGCTCAGTCTTAAATGGCTTCCCCTTAATCCTTAGACTGTGACCCCTGGTTCTAGTTTTCCCTAACATTGGGAACATTCTGCCCGCATCTAATTTGTCTAAACCAGTCAGGATTTTAAATGTCTCTATAAGATCCCCCCTCATACCTTTTAGCCAATGTCCCAAACTCCTCCATCACCAACCCTGGGTATGTTCCTGTCCCACAGACCCACCAGGGGTGGTGGCACAGTGATATACAGTCATAAGGAGTGGCCCTGGGAGTCCTCAACATTGACTTTGGACCCGAAGTCTCATGGCTTCAGGTCATGCATGGGCATGGAAACCTCCTGCTGATTACCACCTAGTGCCCTCCCTCAGCTGATGAATCAGTACTCCTCCATGTTGAACACCACTTGGAAGAAGCACTGAGAGTAGCAAGGGCACAGAATGTACTCTGGGTGGGGGACTTCAATGTCCATCACCAAGAGTGGCTTGCTAGTGACCGAGTCCTGACTTGCAGGTCTGGGCCTGCGACAGGTGGTGAGAGAACCAACACGAGGGGAAAAACCTACTTGGCCTCATCCTCACCAATCTACCTGTTGCAGATGTATCTGTCCATGACAGTATTGGTAGCAGTGACCACCACACAGTCATTGAGGAGACAAAGTCCCATCTTCACACTGAGGACACCCACCATCGTGTTGTGTGGCACTACCACTGTGCTAAGTGGGATAGATCTAGCAGCTCAAAACTGGGCATCCATGAGGCTCTGTGGGCCATCAGCAACAGCAGAATTGTATTCCACCACAATTTGTAACTTCAAGGCCCAGCATATCCCTCACTCTAACATTACCATCAAGCCAGGGGACCAACCCTGGTTCAATAAGGAGTGCAGAAGAGCATGCCAGGGAGAGCACCAGGCGTACCTAAAAATGAGGTGCCAACCTGGGGAAGCTGCAAAACAGGACTACATGCATGCTAAAAAGTGGAAGCAGCATGCTATAGACAGGGTTAAGTGATCCCACAATCAATGGATCAGATCAAAGCTCTGCAGTCCTGCCACATCCAGTCATGAATGGTGGTGGACCATTAAACAACTAATGGGAGGAGGGGGCTCCATGAATATCCCCATCCTCAATGATGGTGGAGCCCAGCACACGAGTGCAAAAGACAAGGCTGAAGCGTTTGCAACCATCTTCAGCCAGAAGTGCTGAGTGAATGATCCATATCGGTCTACTCCTGAGGTCTCCACATCCCATGAACGAATAAAAAAAAATAGATCACGTTACATAGACTTTGTAATGCTAATTGATGGTGCAGCCATGAGCTTTTGTGGCACAAGGGACTAGGTAGGGCTACGGGTTGACAGATAACACTTTCATATCTGTGTTCTAGACGCAGGAGCCAAGCACCTGCAAGTTTATTAATGGTTAAAGGAACACACACCGATGCTTTACTGCAGAAGATCGCATGTTCCAGTTGTTGAGCTCAACTAACCACAGATCTGCTTCTTCTCTTTCTTTTAACTTCGCATTGCAATTTTGCCGTTTGCCTATCTTTCTAATTGCATTATTTCGCATGATCCTTATGTGAACTGATGTAAAGTGCATTAGTCTTTATCAAGAAGTTCCAGACTCTCAAAACATTTGTCATTGTCACAGGACTAGCAGGCTGGTATTAAGGTTAACAAAGCATGGAATGTATTTACTGTGGTTGCACTACAGATAAATTAGTCTCTAAGCATATATTAATTGTGAGAAAGTTCCGATCCAAATGTACGCAAGGTGTTATTTAACCTTGAAACTAGGCTGTTTGTGATCTCTACCACAGTCAGCAAAGTTCTATATGCTAGTAGCCTTGGGGCTCAACATAAAATGGATTCCTTTAACACAAAACGGATTCCCTACTTGCTCTCTATCCCTTAACATCTTGAACCCGGCTTATCTCTGTCTTCTTTTTCTAAAAAAGGAGACAGAGATAAGCCACAAAATTATAGGCCAGTTCGTCTTACTTCAGTTGTTGGTAAACTGCTAGCATATAGGATATAGGATAAAATTACTGAGCATTTGGAGAAACATAGGTTGATCAGGCCCAATCAGCATACATTTCCAAAAGGCAGATCATGTTTGGTGAACTATAGAGAATTCTTTGAATAACAGAGGATTATAACACAGGATATTGTGAAAGAATGCAGTTGGGCACAGATAGCCGAGTAGAATGGGCAGACAGGTGGCAGATATAGTTCAATGTAAAAAATTATGAAGTACATTTTGGAAGTAAGAATAGAGAAAGGAAATACAGATTAAATGACAAGATTTTAAAAGGAGTAGAGGAACAGAGGACCTTTGGTGTGCAGATAAATAAATTAAATGTGATTTATTTTTAAATCTGGAGGTATATAAAAGATAAGGAGGTAATGTTGAGATTATGGAAGGCCTTAGTTAGGTTGCAGTTCGATTATTGTATACAGTTTTAAGCATCCTATAGAAAGGATATAAAAGCAATAGGAATGGCTTAGTGCAGAATCACTACGATGTTATCAGGGATGAAGCTTTGGGCTAAATCTTAACACCCAAAAACAGGTGGGTTAGGGTCATGTCAGAGGTTAAAATGCAAAAAATCTGAAACAGGCGCCCAATCGGCCTCAAACCCGCCCACTTCTGGTTTTAACCGAGGCGGGGCGAGGGGCGGGCGACCAATCCGCTTGCAGGAAGCGGGTTGGTCATTTAAATATTATAATGAGGCTGCTTGGCTTCATTTTAACAGTCATTCTATTTTTAAACTCATTTCGGCCGGGCTTCCCAGGCCTTGGGAAACCTGACGGCTGATAGGAGGTGAGAAAGGCTGAATCCATGAAGTAAATGCCTTTACAGCACTGCTTGTGGATTAGAAGGAGCAAGAGTGCTTCCTCCGGGCCCAACAAGCTACCCAGTAAGCACCCCCCCGCAACCGGTCTGCTCCCCCCTCCCTGACCACCACTGGACCCCACAACCACCATAGGACCCCCCACGATCAGGAGCACTCCCTACCCCCGCTTTGCTGCAATCAGGGCTCCTCCCACATTCTCTCTCACTCCCCCACTACACTTACATACTCTCGTAGGCTGCGACCTTGTGAAGCAGGCTTCCCGCCCGAAAGGCCTCCAGCCTGTCAATCAGACTGCCTATGTGTGGGAACCAGACACATTCGAGGAACAGCACCTCATCTTTCGTTTAGGCACGCTACAGCCCTCTGGACTCAATATCGAGTTCAACAATTTTAGATCATAACCTCAGCTCCAATCACATTTATATTTTATTTTATCCACCCTTTTATTTGTCCCCCCCCACCTTTTTTTTCCTCCTAGAAGCTGGCAGCTGTCCTTCATTCTGCCAGTGGATTTCACACTTCATTCAGCCTTAATCTGTCACATTAACACCACCTCTAGCCTTGCATATCTCTTAATGTCTCTTTATGTCTCATCATCTCCCCCTTTGTTCCTTTATCCCCTCCCCCTTTCCCCCTTTTCCCAGCTTTACCCTGGCCTTAAATCTATTTGATTTCCGGCTCTTCCCAGTTCTGATGAAAGGTCATCGACCTGAAACGTTAACTCTCTTTCTCTCTCCACGGATGCTGCCTGGCCTGCTGAGTTTTTCCAGCGTTTTCTGTTGTTATTTCGGATTTCCAGCATCCGCAGTATTTTGCTATCATAAAAAATTTAAATGAGCCCTGCAGTTAAAAAAGCAGGTAATTCTGGAAACCCCGGCAAGGAACTCGCCTCCGGGCTAAAATCCAGGCCTTTATCTTTATAAAGGCAGGCCGGAGAAGTATGGATGTTTTTTCACTAGAAGTAAGAAGCTTAAGAGATGACCTGAAGGAGGTCTTCAAGAATAGGAAGGCTTGTGATAAGGTATATAGTGATAGATTGGTTCCACAGATCAATGAAATGGTAACAAGAAGGTATAAATTTAAGACAATCATAAAAAAGGGAGGTTAAGGCGCTAACTGGGGGCACTAACATAAGAACATAACATAAGAAATAGGAGCAGGAGTAGGCCATTTGGCCCCTCGAGCCTGCTCAGCCATTCAATATGATTATGGCTGATCTCCTACCTCATCTCCACTTTCCTGCACTATCCCCATATCCCTCGATTCCCTGCCAAATTTCTCCCCAAACTTCTTTCATAAGGTTGTGGAATCCTCTACTACAAACCATTTTTAAAGCAGATTCCATAAATTCTCTTAAAAGTAATTAGATGGTTGCTTGTAAAAGAAGAATATTAAAGAGTATATGGGGGACCATGCAGAAGAGTGGGATTAGACTGAGTGGCTAATGTGGAGAAGTGCTCTCGGAGTTAATGAGCTAAATTGCCTGTTTCTATGATTTTAGGAGTGAAAGTTTTCTCTCTCTGTTGGTGGTAAGGGTCTTCTGTAAAATGTATTTGGCCAATCACAATATATTTCTCACTCAGCATCAATCCACAGCACATGACTGCCATTAATTTGGCAATAATTAGCAATCTTAGTTTAAAAAAAGGACCAAGAAATGACTGGGATAGGAAGCAGAGAAAATGTTCACTGGTGCTATAAGGGATGCTCTACTGAAGTTAGGGTGCTTACACATTGTTGGAGTGGAATATACTCTGCAGCTGGCTGTGTTATTTCTGATCTAAGAATGCTTGATGCTGACACTGAGGCAAAACTGAAGAGCGTTGCATTCTTTAGCACAGACATCCTTCTCCATGCTGAGCACAATAGTCAGACCAAAAACGACTTTTAAAAAAGCTTTTCTGGCTCATGGATGTGGCAGTGGCCTGATTTGGACTTGTAGGTAGTGGCTTAAAACAAATGCTGCCAGGTATTTTCTCCTGTTTCTAAGTGCCAGTGGTATGACGTTACAACTAGAGCTTGAGGAAGAGGATGGGATGATCTGCAAGTGGCTGAGGTGGTAATCATAACCCCTTGTGTTGGTGCTATCAGTGGAGAAGATAATACAAGAGGTGCTAGTCTGGTCTGTATTGCAGATGTCAGGTCCCACATTACATGTAGACGTGGACTCCCACCTTCACACCCACCAGAATTCCAGCAGTCCATTGCAATAAATTTTTCAGGAAATGGAATAAGTCAGCCTATCAATCCACTGAACACCAATGACAAGAGTGAAAATAGCGACTGCACCATAAATATCAAAATTTATCACAGACACTTGTTAAGGGACTTGGGTGTAAAGGATAGTTAAAACATACCAGCCACACTGAGAAACCCAATCCCATATCATTTGATATTTATGCAGATGTGGGAAGAGTTGGATTCTGATTTTATACTTAATGCAACCTGGAAAGATAACAACGTTTTAGCTATTTTGCTCTACTGTGACTGAATTTAGATATCCATTGACTATTGTAAATAAATACTGAATTAAATTGTCTTCCTACTCAGTTTGGCCCTGGCTGGTCAGTACTAGTCAGTATATTCTTCCATTCCTAACTACGAAACGTTCTGCTATATTTTCAGCCCATGAAGAAATAAAATTATTGGCTCAATTTGCTTCAGCAAATGAATTCTGTGGCTGTTGCAGGCTTCTGTTATGGATTAGCATGTTAATGGACATGGCCTTTGAGTTAATCTATTGTTACATTCTCACTTGTTGTGCAACATCTCTACAAGCTTCTCTTTCTTGTGTCTCTATTTGATCGCCTGACAGCACATCTGCTTCTTTTCTCGTGTTATGATTGCTTATTTTCCCCATTTGTAGTTCATTTGTTCTCAAAAATCCCATTTAATTAATATCATAACCATTTAACATCATACATCTCGCTGGCTAACTGTATCATGTGCGGAGAGAATCTTGTCTATATGTATTACAGAGTTAACACAGATTGAACCAAAAGTTCTCAATTCATTAAGAACTGAAGCAGCATTTTCACTAAAGATAAAAAGCAGTACACTGGTGGGATTATACAACACAGAGGCAGCTTGTTTGTTTGTTTCACTGTGGAGGTACATTGGTTTCAGTAAATGCCATCTCAAGTGTCACTTTCTCTGTGAATTTCTTTTCCTTCTCATGCTGACAGGCAGGAGATCCTTTAATGGGAAACCAAATATAAATTTGTCAAGCCATTCTAAGTTATTGATTAGAACAACATCAGTACTGGCAGATTTTTGTTTATAATTTTCACAAAAACCCTCAGACACTGACATTGTTTTTCATCAGATGCTAACAGCTTCGAATAGGCAGTGATGAACAATGGATGCAATCAGAGTGATGACATTTCATCTATAATGATGCTTACACTGTGGAGCCAGCAACAGGTGTTGAAAAAATCAAATGGGAACTATTCTACATTAGAGTTTCTCAGGCCTTAACTATCAATTTGTTGGATAATAGCAGCATAATTTTAATCAAAATTTGGTAGTATAGCTTTGAGAACATGATTATCTACCCACTACACAGTAACCAGTTTAAGATTCTCTTTACTATAGACCCTGCCTTTCTCAGATGTGAGGAGTTGGCCATCTCTTGGTTGGGCTGATGGGTGGGACACTTCAGGCAGTGACCATTTCCAAATCCCAGGAGAGGGATGCTGAGGATATTGCAGCACAGGCCCTCCTCCCCTCTCTGATAAAAGTGGTAATACAGAACAGGAGTATGAAAACATGACTGAGGACAGTTTAATTACAGCAGGAGAGTTCACATGTGGATGAAGCTCTGTTGCCCAGATGGGGTCAACTGTAGTGCAATTTTTCCTTCAAATTAAAGAGTTGTTGACTTGGGCAGGAGTTGGAGCCACTCAATAGACTGAGTGATTTGCCTGGCAACCTTCTAATTTGCACCAATCTTGTGCTTGTCTGGCAAGATCAATTTCATTGGTCCCTTAGTATATCAAATAAAAAGAGGATGTTAGGGCTGATTAAATTGTTATTGTATAAACCTATTCCCATTCTCATCCCTGTGGCACAAGTACAAAAGGTGTAAATAACCAAAATTTCCCATCCTCGGAATCCTAAAGCAGAAGCACGCACCCTTGTTTCCAGTGATGTCCAGGTAAGGTATCATTCCTCCCATTACAACACACGGTTTGCATGTGTGTTTTAGCTCCTAGGATTGATAAGAAAAATAGTGCTTTTCTTCTCTCCTCTCCTAGAGACACTGGCCCGGAATTTGCAGTCAAGCTTCGCACAAAGAATTCCCGATCTCTGTGTCGAGAATTTCGGGTTTTCCGCCGTTCAATTCAAATCAACGGAGTTTAGCAGGGATCCCCTTGTGCGAGCTGCTGTGACATCAACAAGCTGTCTAAGCTGCCAATCAAAACGCAGAATTCTCACAGACAGCGAACACGGAAGTGAGTAAGTTCTTAAAATTCTAACTTTATAAAAATGTTAGAGAGAGCAAAACAAAGATTAGAGCTCTCACATGGGGAAAAAGCAAACCTGAAATAAAGATGAACAAACTTCAAACAAAATATTTAAAGTTTCTTAATTTTTATTAAAATGGATAAATTTCACACTGCACAAAATTAAAATTCATTTTTCAGGCCCATAACCTTTGTTTAGCAGTCAATACGCTGTTAAAACCCCAGTTACACCTAATCCCTTTGGGTCTAACTTTTAGTGGTGAATTTAACAGCGTAATTACTGCGGAAGAGCCGAAGTTTGTCAGTTTCCCTGATTTGAGTGATTACACTGATTGCCAGCTCTGTGGGGGAGTGGGGGGGTGGGGGGGGTGGGGGGGGGCGCACAGCGCAGCCTGTTTCAGAGCTGTCAATGACAGAACGCAACTTCAGGATTTCCACATGCGCCTGCGGCAAATCCCGAAGTTGCGGTCAGTTTCAAAGGTGGAATGACAGCAAACGCTGCCAGTGCGCCGTCATCTGGACCGCAAATTCTAAGCCAATAGCATGCTGCGTTACAGATCCACAGGTACTAACAGCTCTCCAATACTTCGCCCAAATGGCCATTCTTCAGGTGTAAACCTGGGCAATGATTGTTGGCAGCCTACTTGACCGTGAGCATCACATTCAAACATAATCTTGTCCTCACCCAGTGTCCACACAGGCGTATTTTCAGTAGCAGGTCACTAGATAGCAATCAGGGCTGGGGACTGTGGCAAATTTGCCACTCCCTAGCTCAGATATACTGGGGGCAACTTAACCTAACTCACTGGGCGGGAAACTCACGGGATCGGGTGAAATGTCGATTTTACCGCCAGCCCAATATTACTCTCCAGCAACTTCATCGGACTGGGTGTAAAATTGGTGTTGCATCCAATCCAGTCAGTTTCCCGATGGGTGGGTTAAGTTAAACTTGCCCCCACTGAATCCAATTGCAGCACCCACAACACCAGCTGAAATCAGGTGCCAGGGTCAAGGATGTCACCGAGTGGCTGCAGAACATTCTGAGGGGGGAGGATGAACAGCCAGAGGTCATGTTCCATATCGGTACCAACGACATAGGTAGAAAGAGGCATGAGGTCCTGCAGGCAGATTTCAGGGAGCTAGGAAAGAGATTAAAAAGCAGGACCTCAAAAGGTAGAAATCTCTGGATTACTCCCGGTGCCACGCACGAGTGACTATAGAAATAGGAGGATAGAGCAGATGAATGCATGGCTGGAGAGATGGTGCAGAAGGGAGGACTTCAGATTCCTGGGACTTGGGGCCGGTTCTGGGGGAGGTGGGACCTGTACAGGCCAGATGGGATGCATCTCAACAGAGCCGGTACCAATATCCTCGTGGGGAGGTTTGCTGGTGCTGTTGGGGAGGGTTTAAACTAAGTTGGCAGGATGTAGCATTAGAAAGGAGAAACAAAGGGCACAAAGGATTGGGAGAGACAGATAGCACTAGAGTAAGAAATAGTAAGGTATTAGGTGGGGTCAGACTAAGAGAGGACACAGGATGGTCTAAGATAGGTTTACAGTGGATGTATGTGAATGCACGAAGCATAGTAAACAAGGTTGGTGAGCTGCAGGCGCAAATAGCCACATGGGAATATGATGTTGTGGCAATAATGGAGACCTGGCTCAAAAAAGGGCAGGATTGGGTATTAAACTATTAGGTGTATTCTATAGGTCACCAACTAGTGGGAAAAATATGGAGGAGCAAATTTGCAGAGAAATTACAGAGCGATGCAAGAACTATAGAGTAGTGATAATGGGGGATTCCAACTATCCTAATATAGACTGGGATAGTAATAGTGTAAAGGGCAGAGAAGGGGAAGAATTTCTGAAGTGTGTTCAGCAGAACTTTCTTGATCAGTATGTTTCCGGCCCAACGAGGAAGGAGGCATTGCTGGATCTGGTTCTGGGGAATGAGGTAGGTCAAGTGGAGCAAGTGTCAGTAGGTGAACATTTAGGAAACAGTGGTCATAGTATCATAAGGTTTATATTAGCTATGGAAAAGGACAGGGAGCAATCTAGAGTAAAAATATTTAATTGGATGAAGGCAAATTTCAGTGGGATGAGAACGGATCTGGCCCGGGTAAATTGGAATCAAATAGCAAAATACTGCGGATGCTGGAAATCTGAAACAACAACAGAAAATGCTGGAAACACTCAGCAGGTCCGGCAGCATTGTGCAGAGAGAAACAGAGTTAACGTTTCAGATCGATGACCCTTCATCAGAATTAGATTCAAAGACTGGCAGGCAAAACTGTAAATGAACAATGGGCTACCTTTAAAGAGGAAATAGTTCGGGTACAGTCGAGGTACGTTCCCACGGGGGAAAGGTAGGGCAACTAAAGTCAGAGCTCCCTGGATGACGAAAGAGATAGGGAGTAAGATGAAGCAGAAAAAGAGCGTGTATGACAAATGTCAGGTCAAGAATACATCTGAGAATCAGGCTAAATATAGAAAGTTCAGAGGAGAAGTGAAAATGAAAGTAAGAGGGGCAAAGAGAGGGTGAGAATAGAATGGCAGCCAACATAAAAGGTAAACCAAAAGACTTCTGTAGGCATATAAATAGTAAATGGGTAGGAAGAGGAGGGGGTGGGGTCGATTAGGGACCAAAAAGGAGACCTACGCATGGAGGCAGAGGGTATGGCTGAGGTGCTAAATGAGTACTTTGCATCTGTCTTCACCAAGGAAGAAGATGCTGCCATAGATATAGTGAACAAGGAGGTAGAGGAGATACTGGATGGGATAAAAATAGATAAAGAGGAGGTACTAGAAAGGCTGGCTGTACTTAAAGTAGATAAGTCACCAGGACCAGATAGGACGCATCCTAGGATGCTGAGGGAAGTGAAGGAAGAAATCGCGGAGGTACTGGCCATAATCTTCCAATCCTCCTTAGAAATGGGGATGGTGCCAGAGGACTGGAGATTAGCAAATGTTACACCCTTGTTAAAAAAAGGGTGTAAAGATAAACCCAGCAACTACAGGTCAGTCAGTTTAACCTTGGTAGTGGGGAAGCTTTTAGAAACAATAATCAAGGACAAAATTAACAGTCACTTGGACAAGTGTAGAATAATTAAGGAAAGCCAGCATGGATTTGTTAAAGGCAAATCGTGTTAAACCAACTTGATCGAGTTTTTGATGAGGTAACAGAGAGGGTTGATGAGGGCAATGCAGTTGACATGGTGTACATGGATTTCTAAAAGGCGTTCGACAAAGTGCCACATAATAGGCTTGCCAGCAAAGTTGAAGCCCATGGAATAAAAGGGACAGTGGCAGCATGGATACAAAATTGGCTAAGTGACAGGAAATAGAGAGTAGTGGTGAACGGTTGTTTTTCGGACTGGAGGAAGGTATACAGTGGTGCTTTTCTTGATATATATTAATGACTTGGATGTGGGTATACAGGGCACAATTTAAAAATTTGCAGATGACACAAAACTTGGAAGTATAGTGAACAGTGAGGAGGATAGTGATAGACTTCAAGAGCACATAGACAGGCTGGTGGAATGGGCGGACATGTGGCAGATGAAATCTAATGCAGCAAAGTGTGAAGTGATACATTTTGGTAGAAAGAATGAAGAGAGGCAATATAAACTAAAGGGTACAATTCTAAAGGGGGTGCATGAACAGAGAGACCTAGGGGTATATATGCACAAATCATTGAAGGTGGCAGGGCAGGTTGAGAAAGCAGTTAAAAAAGCTTACGGGATCCTGGGCTTCATGAATAGCGGTATAGAGTACAAAAGTGTGGAAATTATGATGAACCTGTATAAAATACTGGTTCAGCCTCAACTGGAGTATTGTGTCCAATTCTGGGCACTTTAGGAAGGATGTGAAGGTTTTAGAGAGGGTGCAGAAAAGATTTAAGAGAATGATTCCAGGGATGAGGGACTTCAGTTACGTGGATAGACTGGAGAAGCTGGGGTTGTTCTCCTTAGAGCAGAGAAGATTGAGAGCAGATTTGATAGAGGTGTTCAAAATCATGAGGGGTCTGGACAGAGTAGATAGAGAGAAACTGTTCCCATTGGCGGAAGGGTCGAGAACCAGAGGACACAGATTTAAGGTGATTGGCAGAAGAACCAAAGGCGACATGAGGTAAAACTTTTTTACTCAGCGAGTGGTTAGGATCTGGAAGGCAATGCCTGAATGTTGGCTTTCATTGCTAGGGGGATAGAATATAAAAATAGGGAGGTATTGCTTCAGTTGTACAAGGTATTGGTGAGACCGCACCTGGAATACTGCATACAGTTTTGGTGTCCTTACTTAAGGAAAGACATCCTTGCTCTCGAGGCAGTGCAAAAAAGGTTCACTCGGTTAATCCCGGGGATGAGGGGGTGGTCATATGAGGAGAGGTTGGGTAGATTGGGACTCTACTCATTGGAGTTCAGAAGAATGAGAGGCGATCTTATTGAAACATATAAGATTGTGAAGGGGTTGGATCGGGTGGATGCGGGGAGGATGTTCCCGATGACGGGTGAGACGAGAACTAGGGGACATAGTCTTAGAATAAGGGGCTGCTCTTTCAAAACTGAGATGAGGAGGAACTACTTCACTCAGAGGGTGGTAGGTCCATGGAATATGCTGCCACAAAAAGCTGTAGAAGCTACAACATTAATTAAATTTAAAACAGAAATAGACAGTTTCCTAGAAGTAAAGGGCATTAAGGGTTACGGGGAGCGGGCAGGAATTTGGACATGAGTCTAGGTTCGGATCGGTCATGGCCCTGTGAGTAGTGGAGCGGGCCCAGGGACTGTGTAGCCTGATTCTGCTCCTATTTCGTGTGTGCAATTCTGTTAGATGCAGGAGATGGTTCTGTGATAGATAGTGGATTGGCGGTTAGGATCAGATCAGCCATGATCTTATTGAATGGCGGAGCAGGCTCGAGGGGCCGATTGGCCTACTCCTGCTCCTATTTCTTATGTTCTTATGTTCTTATGAAAGGGTGGTGGAGACAGACTCAATCATGGCTTTCAAAAGGGAGTTGGATAAGTGCCTGAAGGAAAAAAAATTGCAGGGCTACAGGGTAAGGGCGGGTGAGTGGGACTAGTTGAAGTACTCTTGCAGAGAGCTGGCACGGGCTCGACGGGCCGAATAGCCTTCTTCCGTGCTGTAACCATTCTATTCTATTCTATTCTAGGCCCATAATTTGCTATCAAAATAACGGCAAAGCTAATCACAGAATCCCCACAGTGCAGATAGAGGCCATTTCGGCCCATCGAGCCTGCACCGACACATATCCCACCCTATCCCCGTAACCCCACATATTTAATCCCCCTAACACTAAGGGTCAATTTATCATAGCCAAATCAACCTAACCCACACATCTTTGGACTGTGGGAAGAAACCGGAGCACCCGGAGGAAACCCACGCAGACACGGGGAGAATGTGCAAACTCCACACAGACAGTCACCCGAGGCCGGATTCGAACCCGGGTCCCTGGCGCTGTGAGGCAACAGTGCTAACCACTATGCCACCGTGTTGCCCGATGCTCGCTGTTATTTATGCGCAAATGCTACAGCAGAAATCGAAAAGTTGGTGTCCGAGATCCGCTGTTCTGCCGTTAGTTTTGCGAAAACGGCATCTCGCTGTCTGGTTCACTGTTGAAATACATTGAACGGCATGAAGTTGCTGTATTTGCGTAGGAGATATGAACTAAACTCAACACTGAAAGTTAAATCTTGTCCAATTCAGTCCAAGTACCCTTTTAACGATATGATAAGCGTTAATTATTGCCAGTCAACCACTCTGGCACTTAAAATTAACTATTACAAGAGTGGAGTCTCATTCTTTAAGGGTTTAATTGTTGTTGGGAATTTTTTTAATGTAAAATTTTAAATTAAAAAATGTTTTTACTTTTCCTTTCTGTCTCTTTTTTCTCTTCTCTTAATCCAATCTTTCTTTCCCTTTTTATTTCTCTTTCTGTACCTGACATGACACTGACTAAAACTACTTAATTCACACTTCCTTCTCAGTCGTTGCACTGTTAATTTCACAATCCTTCAATCTGATTGGTTAAGGAGATACACAATTGCTTTCCCTGTTCACTCAGGGCTCAGATGGTCTGTTTCCCTCGCTGCAACGTAATCAGCTCACACTTTCAGCAACTTGCCACGCAAAAATTTTTAAAACCTAAACGCCTAAAGGCAAGTCTAAACAGCAGATGCCGTTAGATGCCCTTCCACAGCAAATTATGGCCCAAAGCAAAGGCATTCGCTGTTGGCCCTGAAGAAAGCTTTCCACAAAAATCTTGCGATCTCTGTGGCGATAAGTTCGGCTTTTGCGACGTTCAGTTGAGATTAGTGCAGTGTAGTGGAATTTCCATGGAAGTTAATGGGAATTCCCAGCGAAGAGCTGCTGTGATGTCAACAAGCTGTCTAAACAGCCAATCACAATGCAGAATTCTCACAGACAGGGAATCAGGAAGTGAAGAAGTGCTTTTATTCTGAATTTTTAAAAATGTTATAGAGAGCAAATCAAAGATTAGGGGTCTCACGTGGGGAAAAGGTAAACCTGAAATAAATATGAATATACTTTAAAAAAAAATTTTTAAGTTTCTTAAAAATGATCATTTTTATTAAAATGGAGAAATTTGACACTCACAAAATTTAAATTAGTTTTTCAGGGCCAGAACATTTGTTTAGCAGTCAATATGCTATTAAAACTCCAATTACACCTAATCCAACAATATCTAACTTTTAATGGGGTATTTAACAGTGATACGGTAGAGCGGAAGTTTTTGTCTGTTTCGCTGATTTCCTTGATCACACTGATTGCCGGCAATGGGAGGTGGGGTGGGGGTTGCACAGCGCAGCCAGTGTCGGAGCAGTGAGATTTCCGCATTAGGATGTGCATGCATTAAATCCTGAAGTTGCAGTCAGTTTCATAGGGGTAATAACAGCGAACGCTGTTCGTTCGCTGTTTTAACCCACCACAAATTCCGGGCCATTATCTTTTTACTCAACTAATTTCAAGATGGTTTCCATGTACAGGTCCAGGAGTTCATTATAGACATTAAATTAGGGTAAATTGTCCTGCTGGCAATTTTCAGTGTCTCCTAACCTACTCCTTCCTCTGAAACCAGGCTCTAGCACATGTACAGTACGAAGAGGAGGGGTGAAAATAAGGGCCCGGAATTTGCGGTTGTAATGACGGCAAAACTGTCAGGGTTTGCCCTCCTTACTCTGATAACTAACAGCAACTTCTGGAGTCTGCACATGCGCAGTTAAACACGGAAATGCAGAAGTTGCTGTCAGTGATACCCTCCTCCACAGGGTGCGCTGTTGAAGTCCTCGCAGATGGAATCAATTAGAAATCACTGATTTGACGTGAACTTCCACTTTTTATGCTCTATTCTCACTGTAAAAACCCTTGAAAAAGTTAAGCCTTGTTGAATGAGGTGTAACTGGGTTTTTAATGGCGTACTGAGTCATAATTACTGCTGAACAAACTTTTTGGCCCTGAAAAACTCATTTTATATTTGTGGAATGTCAAATTTCTGGATTCCATGTTAAAAATTCCATAGATTTTTTAAATATTAAAAAATAATTTTTAACTTCTTTTTTAAAAGTTTGATATTTCAGCTTTTACCTTAATCGCATGTGTATGTCCCAATCTTTCTTTCGCTTTCTGTAAAATTATAAAAAGTGAAGATAACACCTGCTTGTTACTTCCTGGTTTGCAGTCTCTGAGAATTCTTCCTGGCTGCTTGATGATATCACTGTTGCTGGACACCAGAGATCCCCTATAGATGGCGCCAGAATGAAATTAACATTGGGAAATTTGAAATCCACGCCACAGAACCCGCGGAAAATTTGTGGGCAATTTTCTGCGAGGTCAGCAGCAAACGCCAGCACTTCGCCACTGACCGCAAAATCCGGGCCAAGATAATTGGGCAAAGACTTGTGCCATTTACCCTGTGCACTAAAGAAGTTAGGAATCCTTAAATGTTTTACTTCATTTTCTGCCCTACTGTGAGCTAATTTTAATCGCAAAATATTAGCTAACAGTGCTATAAATATCTAATAAGTCTTTTCAAAATAACCTCTGTTTCACAATTTATATTATAAAAGCAGTGCCTATTACAGCATCCAAAGATTTGCAGATAGTGATCAATTTATTGTAATAGGCAAACAATTAAGTTTAAGCAGCCAAAATTCTATTTCAAACATAATTTTATAATTTTGCTCGACAAATATACAGATAACACTTCAGAGGGTGAGTTGATATGAGTTTTGTGAATTATTGAGAAACATAGATAAAAAAGTTCAAGACCCATAGGACAAGATACCAACAAGGTTCAAAAGAATATCAGAGCACAAGATACATAATAGCAGCAGAGTGGCACCAAGATTGATTTTAAAAGCTTTTCGATTGTAGTATGATAGGAAGATTGAGGGAGGTAAGGAGTTCTAGCTTTTGGATCCTGAACCAGAATTAGTTAGAGGGGGAAAATGGCGTGCTGATTCTTGATTTCAATCAGATAGATAGATAGAGTGTGCAATATTTATTAATGAGATTTGATAAGTTTTCCAGAGGCTTCCAGAAGTGATCTAAACAGCGTTGTTCATATTATGGATTTGTTCGGAATGAGCGGCATCATTGTTGGCCACAGAACTTTTTCTATTATACCTCTACCACCATTATGCCAATTAACATTAGAGGCCCTGAAATTTCTGAGACTGGGGCGGGCATAAGTAGCAATTACGTCCAGGGGAGGAGGAGCCTGGCATATGGGCCAGATCTTGACTGGGTGGGAGGGGGGGGGGGGGGGGGGGCGATCGGAGGTCGGTGTTGGGGGAGATTGGAATGGTTGAGGGGGAGATCGGAGGACACATAAAATGGAGGGAGAGATTGTAACGACCGGGGAGGTGGGAGATCGTGGCTCGTGGCTCGGGTGATATTGTGGCTCGAGGGCAGGGAGGGGAGGGGGGCGGGAATAGCCGATGGTGGGGAAAGCAGATTAACTTGGTGGGCCAGTGGGAAACAATCCTGCTTCTCCTGGCCCACAAGAAGTGGTGGAAAGGCACTTACTTGCTGGATGCAGCAGTCCTCACCTCCCTTCAGCTGTCGGGTTAAATTTAAAATGGCTGTAAAAGCTGAGGCATGCAGCCTCATTAAAATATTTCAATGGGCAACCTGCCTCCTAGGAGCGGATTGGTCACCCGCCCTCTGTCCCGCCTACTTTACAGCCAGAGGTGGGCGGGTTGGTTTCAAGTTTGAGATTTGTAATATTTTAACATCCCATCCGACAAAAACCCACCCATTTTTGGGGCTTAAAATTCCACCCTTTAAGTTCAAAGAAAAAACAATTTCTGTGCCCCATTTGCGTCTTTGGAGGTCTTCGCTCCACCTCAGAAGGGCAGATTGGCTTGAGCCGGAGAGGACACCGTTGTTGTGCCCTTGCAGCGCTGGCAGACTGCCCCAGCTATGCATATAAACCCGTCCCTGGAACTTGGGACAGGGTCTTCAGCCTTGGGCGAGGGGGGCGCAGTTCCACCCATCACAGTCACGCCACCAGAGCTTGGCCCGAGGAATTTCCAAGCCAAAGATTTTAATGTTACATTTCTAAATTGATGCTAAAATATTTCAAAGCAGAGGATTGAAGATGATGCTGCTCCAAAATTATAATTTTACAGGTGGGTAGCCCTTGAAAGCTGATTCTATCCATTCCCACCCACCTGCATTCTGACTCCTTTTGACAGGTAGACTCGCAAGTAATTCTCTCAATCCAGCTAATCTGCATGGAGGTGGAACCTACCGCAGTGAGGACTGTAACTATGGAAATACAGTAAAACCTTTGTTTTCAATTAAAAATAAATTTGGAGAAACAGAACCCTCCAGAGTGACAACTGTCGTGCTTATTCACATTTAAACGTAAACAATGAGACATAATTTAAACAGATCATAGTGATTCTGGCAACACGTTGTGCATTTAACGTGAAACAATATCCTCTGTAATAATTTAAGGTCAATTAATATGCCAGCAATTGAGTTATTACTTGATGTTTCTTTTTTGTAAAAATAGCAAAGATTTATGATCAAGTTTACAGACAGAAAAGGTTCCTGGTACAACCAGGAACAACCTGCCTTGAGGGCAGTTCAAACACAGCCACGTTGGCTGTTACAGAATACCGGCACTGCAGCAGATATTATGGGGAAAGATTCCCTCTCTGCACTATGTGTAGCAAAATTGTAAAACATGTACGAAGAATGGGTCACAATTTTGCTACCCATAGTGCTCAAAGGAACCCTCCCTATATCTCACGCAGCGTATTTTCAGACTTGTAGGGGGGAAATTTTCAGGGGTCAGCGGGCACGTTCGGTGGGGGGTCGGGTGAGAATTTTTTTTTTGACTGAGTCGGGAACCCACTGTCAACCTGCCGCCACACGACTTTCCCAGATGTCGGGTCTGTCAGGGCTGAACCGACTCAACATGCAGTAGTGGGGGAGGCAATTCAAGTCATTATGATCTTGTTAACAGCCCATTAAAAAGTATTTTGAGCTCACCTTACCATTTTACTAGGTCGCCCACTGGGTCAACGCTGCTTGGCGATCACGTCAGGTAAGGAGGTCGGGAGTTGTATGAGCATGGGATCATCTCATTTCTTGACAGCTGCAAATGTGCTATAAAAGCACCCATCTCACTGCTGTTCACTTTCCAAGTTCAGAAGTTGTGGTTACTGCATTTGGAAGTCAGATTGAGCTTTATGCAGGTTGCAAGTTTTTGGAGTAAACTCTCTGTCCAGTGTCAACTCATGGGAACAACATCTCTCACCATTGACAGATCGCTTCTGTCATCTCAAGTTCACCTGCCATCTATTACATCAGCATCGGTGCCCTTGAAACTATCTCAGCTTGGTCCTCAGAATCCCACCACGATCAGCCCCAACACCAGCAGCACCAGGCACACTAGCAGCACCAACAACAACACCAACCTTCTACGCAATCAACTGATGCTGCACAGGACAGAGGACCTCAGCACCCGACCACATTGCTGCCCGGGACACCAGGGATGGCCTCACCATGGCCAGATTTACTTCACTGGATGCTGTACATCCTGGCTGCCACATGATGTGCCAGGTTGGCACCATCCCACACCAACAACATAAAACATCCCTACAATGCCCTTTCACACTCATCAGCATTGCGGGGAATACCGTTATGTCTCACCATACACTGCAACTCACTAAGCCACTTCCAAAGGTGCACACAAATCTGTCCAAGAATGCAAAGTGTTGAAAATAAAGGTTTCAATGTTTGACACCACGTTAACAGAAACTTGACACGAACATTGGCTAAAACACACAAGTGCCTACCCTTGTGTGTTGTTACTTGGTATGATTGGACTAGGATGAGGGTGAGTGTGAAGGGTGGCTAGTGAGATGAGGAAGTGATAATGTAGATAAAGAGGGATGGGTGGAGGTGCAAGGTAAGTTGGTGTGAGTAAGGATGTGCAGGAGTAGGGTAGGGAAGGCAGAGTGATGGGGATGTGATGAGTGGCACAGCAGGATGAGGTTAAGTGTGGCTTTGCAGTAACGTTTCGTGATCTACTGAGATCATTGAAAGGTTTGCCCCACTGCAGCCTGGTCCTCCTAATGACATCCCTGCTTGTGACCTCCTGTGCAATGTGCAACCAGGCTGCGTTGATCTCCTGGGGAAGTCTCTTCCGCCCATTGGAAGGGAAGAGGACCTCCCTGCGTGCTGTGACTCCCTCCATAAGCATATGGAGGGAGTCATGGGAGAGCATGGGTGCAGCCATGCACCTCTGTGCAGTGCTTGTCAGTGTTTGCAGCACCACAATGCTGTAGAACACTGACAGCTCAACTGTCAAAATAAATTTGCGCATGGTCCCTTTAAGGAAACCGGCTGATCACGTGCCAGCAAATGATGTCATCAGACCTGCTTCCTTCAATTGGTCGGGAAATGCTCTGAGTGGGCTTAACAAGCCCAAACAAGGGAAAATAATTTTGGACAGCAGGCTGGAGCCAGCAGCGAGGCTGGGATCCGCCACTGGCGTCACCCGCCGAGGTTGGGGAAATCGCGGCCGTAGTTTTCACTCAAAGACAAGAATAATTTATTTGCAAGACACAATTGAAGCTGTAATTGTGTACCATATTATTGATCATACCACTGCATTCTGTGTACAAAAATTGTAAAGAAAAACTCGCAAGAACCTATACCTTGGTGACAGTGCCCCTTTAAATCACAAATGGTTCAGAATTATGAGAAAACCTGTTGAAAATGGTCCCAAGTATGACAAAGTCACATTTTTTAATCCCTTGCAATGGTGTTTATTATAGCAAATGTAACCGAGGTAATAATTTTCTTTCATTGGTTATAATGTATAGTTTGTCAGACGGTTCATGTATTGGTGCGTTTTGCTATTTGAGTTCAGTATTTAAATTTAGCATCTTTCCCTGACGCCACTGAGTTTTGCTATGTGGTTTCAAATGGCAGGAAGGGCAGGTCTCAGAAAATAAAATGCGTGGTCTTGTTGACAGGAAGATTTTTTTTTCTGAAAAGAGCTAGTGTATCTTGTCAAGATAAATTAATCTACACAGTATAAATTTGTAATTCATGTTCATGTTACATACAGAGTAAGAATGACTCAAATCATTACATATAGAGGCATCGCAAATGCCTTTGTGAATGATTTATTTCCTCGGTTCTTCGACTGAAGTTGTAAATGCATTCTTTCAGAATATGCTGATAATTTTGCTGGAAATACAGAACTAAGGAAATCTTCACAAATGTATTTACAACAATGATACACACACTGAACAGAGAAATTCTCATCCAATGGTTGTATATTTCTAAATGGCTTTTGTTATGTATTTACAGATTTACTGAGCAGCACTAATTACTGTAATTATTAGAGTGGTATGGCAGCTCTTATTAAACCTGCACTCAATATTTATAATAGTTATAATAGTATCATTACACTGTTAATAATAAGTATTAATATTTTATGATCAGATCAGAGCTAGTGTTATCCAATACTAAGTACAGGTTGATATAAATCCAGTATCTACTGGAGCATTATAAAGCAGCTTAAATAGTTTTGAGAGTAATGTTTGAGAGATGGATATTCCTTTAAGTGGACAGAAGACAAAAAAATCAAACCATTCCGTATCTATACCTAGTGTGTTCATTCCTTTTAACTGAATGCCTTTAGCTGAAAACTCCTTTTTGATTTTCGCTAGCATACTTGCAGTCTAGCTTCAGTATACTGTATATAATGACTGCAGTTACTCATGGAATCTAGGGTGACATTTCTCTCTGATTTAAAAACAGATTAATGATCCTTTTTTAATAGATTTTTTAATGCCCTATTAAAATGGCAGCTGTATACTTTCTTGAGCAATAGAATTTCATTAGTAGGAATGGTAACAAATCAGCCAATCACAACATTCCAGTAATAATAACCCTTTAATATTTCTTAAGCAGCTAACAAGCCACTTAACTAGTATTAATTTACTGAAAGTTTGTGAATTGAACTGTGGAGTGTGCCATACTTTTCTGAAATGGCTGACAGTCAAGGTCATAAAACCAATTCACAGACTGCTCTAGTAGATTGCATAATGGAGAAAATGGCTGAAGCTTTTAAATGCACGAGGACTGCCCTCCCCCTCCACCCTGCAACAAGTCACAGAGGCAGGCTGTGTAAAGATACATAACAAAGCAAGTGAACTCAGTGTCCACCACACAGAGGACCCAAAGGGCAGGAAAAAGTTGTGTGGCCTGAAAAAGAGCATTTGTGAGGTGCCCAAATATGCTCTGTTGCAGTATGGGTTGTGCAGATGATGGCACCATGTTGTCCATATTTGAAAGAGCTGCTCCTACATCATTCCTTCTCCTTCAAGCTGTATCAAGTGTCAACTGATCAGTCACTCTGAGGCCATCAGGGTTACCAGGCTAGTCAGAATCCTTGTGGTAGCATGCAGCCATGTTAGATATATAGGACTCTGTTTCAAGGGTCGGTACTTTATTAGATGTTAGCAAGGAAGAAGCATATTTGTTGCTTTTAACATTTTAAAGAGAATTGTAAAGTTTGTAATGACTTTCCACACACTGTTTGTACTGATTACTGTTCATTTACCTGTTTGATGTTCCATAAATCTGTCTAGCTGTTTATAGCAGAAGCCACAGTCTGAAATTGTTCTCCTGCCTACTGAAAATAAGTATGTCACGTGGCAGCTTATGATATGTCCAGTAGAAGTTCTCTGTTCAACCCCTTGATTTTGTTAAATTTAGAATAATAAGAACAACCTGCATTTTATCCAGCATCTTTCATATTCTTAGTACATCCCAAAGCGCTTTATAGTCAATAAATTACTTTTGAAGTGTAGTTACTATAGTTTTGTAGTCAAACGTGGCAGCTTATTTGCATACAGGAAGTACCCAGAAATACCAGTGTGATAAATTACCAGTTAATCTGTTTTTGGTGGTGCTGGTTGCGGGATGAATGTTGGCCAGGAAAACACTGTCTTCTTTGAAAAATGCCATCTGAAGAGGCAGATGGGACCTCAGTTTAATTTCTCATCTGAAAGATGCAGCACAACCTCAGTACTGCACTGAAATGCAAAGCCTAGATTTATGTGCCCAAGTCCTGGAGTGTAACTTGAACCTACACTTACTTAGGTACTGGGCAAGTGAAAGTACCCTCTGGTTCACAGGGGGATTTGAAGTCTACTGACAGAAGTGACCAATGATTCTAAACCCAAGAAAATTATCTATTCTGAAACACCAAAACATAAACACTGAACATTTTCATCTCGTAACTTGTGTATGGTGTATGTTGTGTATGTTGTACACATGTAAATGAATCTCACAGTCAGTAACCCAGTTTCTTAAAATAAAGTCACAAATGGCTCAGACTAAACTTAGCATCTTTTGAGTTTATTCCTTGGAATTTTTTTTAAAATGATGAATGAAGGTGATGATATTGGGAAACTGATTTGATAGAGTTACTGAAAACAAAAGCAAGAAAGAGCTCAAATACTGACAGTGAGGATACAGTCATTAACTCAGGGTATGCCAGTGATTATACCATTTCTTTTTTTTTAAATTCATCTCGGTTGCACTGTTGGATCAATAATTCAAAGCCAGTTCCCCTGAAACATTTCAACAAAATCTTTTCCCTTAAACTCAACAGGATAAGAACCAAACTATCGACGTTAACCAGAATTTGTTTTGTAACAAGTTTAATTTTAAAAAGGGTTACTAATCTTCTTCAAAAATATTACTTTTGATTTTAACAAACTGAACTGGATCCTAAATAAGCACACCAAATTTTTGTTTCTTTGCATCAGTTATCCTCATCATAAAGGGAAAATAACATTTACTTCGAGTTTAAAAAAAAATCATACTTTTATCAAAAATAATTTTCAACTCACCCTAAAAACGTCAGTCTTGCTTACCTCAAGCATAATGAATGGAGAGACAATACATTTACAACAAAGCTATAAAATGTGATAAAGCTTTTATTATACCCCTAATAAGAGAATGCTGTAATAAATGACACTAAATCCTCATTTAGAATTAGTGAATTTTTACATCAGCACAATGTACAGTAATAATGAGCTTTAGAAGACCCAATTAACAGGAATGAATGAACATTTTAAAAGAGTCAGTTTGCCCACATCAAAATTAGTTTTCTATCTACACTTTCCATCTGCTGGTCCCTTTTTATGTAGAGAAACTGCTTTGCATTTCATTAAAAATTATATTGATTTTTTTACCAACTGTCAGTCCTTTAACACAGTGGCCATGAAGTGAATTACTGTTTAATTACAGGATCTGTCTCCTTTCATTTTCACACTCAACAATCTCATATTCTGCTTAGTTAATGAGATATTTTTGATTACATTTTCCACACACACAAAAGAGAGCAAATAGTCATTCAGATTTGCAGTGCTTAACCCTTTAAGTCAAATCAAAATTGATGAATTCTCATCAAAGATAATGGGCCGAAATTTGCGGTCGGATGCGTACCTCTGGAGTACGCCGCCGACCCGAAAAAAAATATGAAAGTACCTGTTGGCTTTGGGTCCTGGGCCTCCAGGCGTATGCCTGCATAAAGGTGGTTCGGAAGCATCCCTGGGATCGCGTGGGTCAGGCCAACCAATTAGAAAGGGGGAATCCTCATAAGCTTATGGGGATTCTGTTCGTAAATGGAACCCGCATAAGCTTATGAGAAATCCCCAAATAAATAAATAATTAACACAATTCTAATAAAAATAAATATTCCCATGTTCAAAATTAATTAAAAGTCCCTTTGATTAAGCATTTCAAATAAAAATATGTTTTAATCATTTTTTAAATTTAAATTTAGCATTTATTTTAATTCTTACACTGGTAAGGGTTTCGTGGGCATTCACTGGGCAGTAGTTGGGCAAATAAACTCTGCGCCAGCGAAAGTGTTTTTTGGGGCGCGTGTGGACAATCTGTCAAGGAGAAACTTGCAGGGCCATTCTGAGGGCTTATGATGATGTCGCTGTGCGTATGCCATCATCGGCCCCATAAAATCCAGGCCAGTAAGTATTTCACAGAATCACAGAATCACAGAATCCCCACAATGCAGATAGAGGCCATTTCGGCCCATCGAGCCTGCACTGACACATATCCCACCCTATCCCCGTAACCCCACCTATTTAATCCCCCTAACACTAAGGGTCAATTTATCAGAGCCAAATCAACCTAACCCGCACATCTTTGGACTGTGGGAGGAAACTGGAGCACCCGGAGGAAACCCACGCAGACACGGGGAGAATGTGCAAACTCCACACAGACAGTCACCCAAGGCCGGATTCGAATCCGGGTCCCTGGCACTGTGAGGTAACAGTGCTTCTGAAGGGTTAAGTCATTCTGGTGAAAGTTTGACTGTAATATTCAAATTGCAAACACTCTTGGTTCTCAAGAGAATTGCTGATGCTAAAATAGGCCCGTCATAAAAGGCCTTACTTTCGGATCACATAACTGACGCTTGCAGTCTCCTTGTTCTGCGTGTCCTTGTCACCAAAAGATAGCTGACAAATATATTCACGTCTAGTGTTATAGATGACAAGAGAGAGCAGGCAATAGCAGAGGGTAAAGTCCCTTACCATTAACCTTTTCAGGACTCAATGTAAAAATGGGCAGAAACAAATGCAAAGTGAGCACTGAGAGGAGAGCTTTAATGCAGCTAGAGTCTGTTTGGCATGAGCTGAAGCAAAGCACTCAATAGACTTCGGGCTTGACCCATCAAAAAATATTGGGCCATATTTTGCTCTGAGCAGTGAGTTCGTTGGACTTGCATTGCCCATAGACTTTCTATGGGGTTTTGCATGGCAAATTGCTGTCAGCCAAACATCCAAACGGCATAGTGCCCTCTACAGGGCACGCAACTGTGTATCTCCTTAAGCAATCACATTTAAGAATTGTTAGTGAGCAGCACAGGGCTTGATTTTGCCAGGCCCGAGGAGGCGGGTTTGGAGGCGTCTGAGGTGTTAAATTAGCAAAATATGGCGGGCAGATCCGATCCTGCCCCCAACCTGCCTCTGATCAATTTTCCAAAAAGCGGCCTTACAGACCCCGTTTCGATCCCGCCTCCAAGAGGCGGGATAGGCCCTTAACAAGCACTTAATTGCCTCTATAATGCCATTTTGAGAGGCCTTTCTAAGTTTAACACATTTCCCGCGTGCTGCACGTCTTCTCTGGAACATGCCAGTTAATCCTGGCGGGCTCACAAGTGGATGGCTTACTAATAGCTGCAGCTCCACCATTAAAAAGGAGTTTTCACCGATGATCATTTGCAGGTGGCAGTACTTTGTTTTCTTAGGTCTGGGAGAACTTTTAGCAGGCCTACTCATTGTGGAAGTTTTGAGGCTAAGATCCATCTCCAGTGTGACCTCCTGGGAAACCCCTCTCCCCACCTTGACTGAGCGTTTCCTCAACTGAGGTATATACCAGAAGCATGGGGACCATTTATTTCCTTTCCTCCTGGACATCAGATTCGGACGAAGACCAGCCTGGGCAGCAGCAGCAGCACCCGGAACACCGGCAGCACCTGGATCAACAGCAGCACCAACAGCAGGAGCAACAACAGGAGCACCAAGCTGCTGCTCACCCACCTGAAGCTGCACAGGCCAGAAGGCGCCAGCACATGGAAGCACGTCGCCGCAGGAGATACCCCCAAAACAGGGTTTACAGACAGAGGATGAGCTACCTCAACATGACTGAGCAGCAGTGCCAAAGGAGGCTCAGACTTTCGCGAGAGGTAGTGGGTGACATCTGCGCAATGCTGCAGCAAGACCTGGAGCCCAGAGGAGCGGGTGGACACCCCTTACCAGTGGCTGTCAAAGTCACCAACGCACTCAACAGGGATCAACAGCAGACATCAGCGGCATCTCCCAGGCGGCCGCACACACTTGCATCACGCAGGTAACCGATGTCCTCTTTGCCATCGCGCACAATTACATCAACTTCTCCAAGGATCAAGCAAGTGTAACCACGCGTGCGGTTGGATTTGCTAATATGGCAGGCTTTCCAAGGGTGCAGGGCACCATTGACTGCACACATGTGGCCCTTAAGGCACCCCATCACAATCCAGGTATTTTTGTCAACCACAAGGGCTTCCACTCCCTCAACGTGCAGCTGGTGTGTTACCACAAGAAGGAAATTTTGCATGTTTGCGCCAAGTACCCTGGCAGTTGCCATGACTCCTTCATCCTGCGGCAGTCTAGTGTGCCTCCGCTCTTCAGTCCGCCAGACCAACTTTTCGGATGGCTTCTTGGAGACAAGGGCTATCCCCTGAAGACGTGGCTAATGACGCCGTTGAGGAGGCCATCCAACGAAGCTGAGGAGCACTACAACTCCAGCCACATTTCCACCAGATTCATAATCGAGCAAACCATCGGCTTGCTGAAGATGCGATTCAGATGCCTTGATAGATCAGGTGGAGCCCTGCAGTACTCAGCAGCCAGGGTCTCCAGAATCGTCGTGGTCTGCTATGCACTTCACAACATGGCACAGCATCGTGGCTTGTAGCGGCCTGAGGTACAAGTGGCTCATCGCATAGCCTCCTCAGATGAGGATGAGGATGATGAGGAGGAGGAGAGCGACAACAAACAGCTTGCGGAGGCGCATCAACCAGCGGCAGCAGCACGCGAGCACATTGCTGCCCGGGATGTAAGGGACGTGCTCATCTTGGCCAGATTTGCTTAGCCTGCCCAATCAAGCACTTTTGCCTTGCACCTTCTTACCAGAGCATCGACAATGGCCAAGAACCTACGGATTCCTATCACTCTGACCACCATACTGACAATTGCAAGTCGCCCTAAGCCCTCAATGTGGAAGTTCTGTTTGCGAAATGACACAGCCCACAAGTTCAAGTTTGCCATCAAGTTTTTTTATCACATAAATTCAGGGATGGCTTTTCAAAAATAAACACAACAGAACACCCAAGTGACAACCCTTGTGACTACTTGTGCTTTATCTTCCTCTTACGCGTGCTCCTACGTAGTGCTTCCCCTGTGGCTTCAGCAGATGTGGAGGCCCCTTGCTCACTTTCTTGCTGCTCCTGTCGCGACACCTTTGGCGGGTGTCCTCTGGGGTTGTGAGCCTGTGAGGGCTTGGCAACAGTCTGCTGCTCCTGCGGCTGTGCAGGGGCTGAGAAGTCAATCTCAGTTGGGTGAGGACTTTGGTGGGGCTCTGACCGAGGTCTCTGCAGTGGCATGGTCGTGTGAGCGCTTGGAGAGGAGCCCCCACTTCCTTGTTCTCTGCCACCAACATCCCTTTCATGGGTCAGCCCCACTTCGGAGCTAGCAAGTGGCTTGACAGCACCTTGCTGCACTTCAGGGGGGGCCATGAGGACCCATTTCTGCACTGGAAGTCCTACTCCAGAGGACTTCCATGAAGGTCTGGTTTCTCTGCTCAATAGCTGACCATCGCTCCTCAAGAGATGTCAGTCTATTCTGAACAATGACCATGTTTTCAAGGCCCTGGCGTCTAAGCTCCTCCATGGCCGTAGCCATCCTCTCCTCTACGATAGCCAGCCTTACCATGGAGGTAGCCATCCTTTCCACGGAGATTGCCATCCTTTCCGTGGTGATGCGTTCATGCGCCAATGCCTCCACAAAGGCTCTGCTCATGTTAGTGATGGACTCCTCCATTCGCTCCGCACTTGCAGCGACCCTGGAGACAAAAACTGACAGAGACTCCTGCACCTGTTCCTGGAGTTCCAGCACCGCTCTCCTTCTGGATGGACCCGGAAGCACAGGGTCGACATGCAGCTGAGCCGAGCTGGGAGAGTCCTGCGCCCTCCGACGAGGGCTCTCCACTGCTGTCCCTGTCTCCACCATCTGCTGATGTTCACTTGTGAGCTGTGATACACCAGGTGACAACTCTACTCTATCTCCCGAAGGTCCCAACGAGGTGTGAGTGTCTGCGCTGGTGCTGGGTGCGCTTAATTCTGCTGATGCTGCACCCTCAGAGGTTGCAGCTTCCTCTGAGGAGTCTGGGGGCTCAGGCTGTTCCTCCTGGACAGTGGGGAGGGGGGCTGTCGATGGTCCTGTGGGGGAGTAAAGGAAAGAGTTAGACATGTGAGATAAACGTTGCATGCACATTGAATTGTGCAGATGATCATAAGTCAATCTGTTAGAGCATTAGAATCAATATCAGTCACTCATGCAATGTCAATGAGAGAGATGAAAAACTATTCTGTCACCAGCTTGCTCTGATGCGCCCGTCTGTCCATCCCCCACTTGCGCATCCTCCTCGACTCCCAAGATCTCCAGGGCCGCCTCCTCTGTAGTGGTGAGCTGGGCTATTGAGGGTAGCCCTCCTCCTGTCCTCACCCTCTCCCTCTTATTGTGGGCTCTCTTTTCCTGCAATGAGGGACACAAGTGGAGTTTGAGTGAGAATGAAGGAGTGATTGTAGAGAATCCATAGCATAGATGCTTAGAAGGACACAAAGATGGAGTGAGGTGCCAAGACCAAGGGCCCTCCCTGTGTGTTGTAAGTTGTTGTCATTGCATCACAGTGATAGGGAGTGTGAGGGCTGCATAGTCGAATAGTTAAGTGAATGTGAACATACAGAGAGAGGGAATGGTTAAGGGTCCAGGGATGTAAGGGTCAAGTGGGATGTGGAGGAGGAGGTTGACAAAGCAGAGTGCTGATGATGAGAGGCGATAGGGATCAGATTGAGGGTCATGGGGATGGAGTACTCACTTTTCCTGTGCAGAGAAGGTCATGAAACCTCTTTCTGCACTGCAGCCAGGTTCTGCTGCACATTGATACGGCACTGACCTCCTGTGCCACTTGCAGCCACACAGCTTTGGTCTGTTGGGGAGGCTTTTTCCTCCCAGAAGAAGGAAACAGCACTTCCTTATTAAGAAACAAAGGATGGCTCTAGATGAAGTGTAAATTGTGCTGCCAGAATGAAAGACAGCTGCCATGTGGGAGAGAAGAACAGAAGGCACATCAAAAAGTGTGGATAAAAATCTGTTCCATTTCCTGCTTTTTTCCAGTTCTGACGAAAGGTTTTCCAGTTCTGACCTGAAACGTTAACTCTGTTTCTCTCTTAACAGATGCTGCCTGACCTGCTGAGTGTCTCCAGCATTTTCTGTTTTTATTTCAGATTTCCAGCATTTTCTTTTTGAATTAATTCTATGACTTTGGATAATTCGGTCAAAAGGAAGCCACTGTCCTTAACTCTGTTGGGGGTGCGGGTCAGGTAATGGAAGAATAGTAACATGGGCTCCCAGTGATAGAAAAGGAACAGGAAGATCAGTTACTAATTACATTGATTTCCTGTTGACATCATCAGCTGGTATGTTACTCGTTTATTTCATTAAAGGTTGTGGTTGTATTGCTGGTCGACTGCTGGTCCGAGACCGATAGCTGCGGAATGATGCACAGTCGGCAAACACCTATGATAACACCTGGCTGATAATTGCACTCTGCATGCCACAAAGGACTTCTGTTCCACATATACCACTCTATTCTCCTGAATTCCCAATTGGATTTATTAGTGACTATCCTATATTTATGACCTTTAGTTTTGGACTCCCTTACAAGTGTAAACATTTTCATTACGTCTACCCTATCAAACCCTTTCATTATCTTAAAAACCTCTATCAGGCCACCCCCTCAGCCTTCTCTTTTCTAGAGAAAAGAGCCCTAGCCTGTTCTGCCTTTCCTTATAAGTATATCATCCTTGTGAATACTTTTTGCACCTTCTCCACTGCCTCTATATTCTTTTTATAATATGGAGACCAGAACTGTGCACAGTACTCCAAGTGTGGTCGATACAAATTTAACATAACTTCCCTGCTTTTCAATTCTATCCCTCTAGATGTGAACCCCAGTGCTTGCTTTGCTTTTTTATGGCCTTATTAACCTGGATCACTACTTTTAGTGATTTTTGAATGTGTACCCCCTAGATCCCTTTGCTCCACTACCCTATTTAGACTCTTATTATCCAAGCAGTATGTGGCCTCTTTATTCTTCCTACCAAAATGCACCACCTCACTTATCTGTATTGAAATTAATTTGACAATTGCATGCCCATTCTGCAAATTTATTAATGCCTTCTTGTATTTTGTCACGTTCTTCCTTTGTGTTAGCTACAACCCCCAATTTGGTGTGGTCCGCAAATTTGAAATTGATTCCAGAGTTTAAATCATTAATGTAAATTGTGAACAACAGTGGTCCCAGCACCGATCCCTGTGGAATACCACTGCCCATCTTTTGCCAGTCTGCGTAGCTACCCTTGACCCCTACTCCCTGTTTTCTGTTTTGTAGCCAGCTTGCTATCCATTCCGCTACCTGTCCCCTGACTCCACACGCTCTGACCTTAGTCGGGAGTCTAATATGTGGTACCTTATCGAGTGCCTTTTGAAAACTGGAGGAAATTGCGACTCATCCAAAACTTGATGCCAGACGAGCAGTCTGACAGCACAGAGATAATGGAGGCATTGACTGACGAGGTGGAGCGGTAGAGCTGGATGTCAGTGTACATGTGGAAGCTGCCCCCATGTCTTTTACATGATGTTACCAAGAGGCAGTATGTAAATGCCAAAGTGGAGGGGGCCAAGGATCGATCCTTGGGGAACTCCGGAGGTAACATTGTGCAAGCAGGAAGAGAAGCCATGTTAATCACCTCTGCCCCAACCGCTTTTCTGGGAGTCCTTCCATATATCCACTACTCTGCGAAGAAAAAACCTTTGTTAACCTCTAGTCTGACTCAAGGCTTCTTAATTTTAAACATGGGTCCTCTAGTTCTTTCCTCACAGACCAATTCAAATTGCCTGTTTATGTGCATCCTCTATGCCTCTTAGCATACTGGAGATCTGAACTATGTACTGCTTCAATTTTCTTTTCTCCAATGAAATTAAGTTCTGTTCTGTTAGAATCTCTTAAGTTAAAGCTCTAATTTCATTTTTAGACCCTCTTGAATGTCTTTTTGAAGGTAAGGTGTCCAATATTCCAAATGTAGTCTCTCAGTGATTTATACATGGTTGCAGTAACTTGTTTTGGCTTATAATCTGCCTCAAGGCAGATCCTATTATTTGATTACTTTTGTTGATAGGAGTTTCACATTGATTGGAAATTTTTAGTGGATCAATAATCTTTTTCTACATCTTTTTCCTTCTCCGCCTTGTGAATGGATACCTTTTCATCATGTGCATGTTTGCTGTCTCCAGTTTCAATATGTATTAGGATATGTATTAGTGTATGTATAGCCAAATTAAATACATCATTAGTCCATGGTTTTAACTGGTTTGTATCTTTGAGAACACTGTCCCTTTTACTGGAGCAAATGCACCCACAGCACAGTACTTATGGGACCATAATAAAGCCATGTAGAGGTCTGAAGTTTAAAATGTCTAATTATAAGCATCAAATTTATTTTTCACCATTAGTAACCTCTTATCCTTTAATAAATAAATATAAGATACCAATGTAATATAGGGCTGGATTTTGCCAGCCGAGACGAGTTGGGGGCGGGACTACTGCCTTCCGGGCTCTAGTCCCGCCCCCAGCGACGTATGACGAACCCACGCTATTTTCCCTTGATTGACCTTGTTAAGTTTGCCCTGTGGGCTTACCGGCCAATTAAGAGAAAGCCGGTGACAGATGACGTCAGCGTATGACGCTTCATCTGTTGAAAAAATGTTGACAGATGAATTGTCAGCATTTGACAGCTTTGAGAAGCTGTCAAACACTGATAATCTCTGTTCTAAGGTGAGCCCTTGCACAAAGGCTCACCAAAAACCTCTCTTCTCAGCAGAAAGCAGATGGCTGCTGAATCTGAGAATGCAGCAGCCATTCTGTCATCTCTGCCGTTGAGATGAGGAACCTCCAGATCCTCAACGGTTGAAGCCTGCAGAAAGTAGCAAAGGTAAGGAAACTTTTTTTTAAAACTTTACACTCACGTCTCATACTTACCTGTCCTCACTTGCACCCATCACTCACCTCTACAGCTGACATGTCAACCCCTCTCACCCCCGCAGACCCACTGCTCACCTCGCTGACCCTGGCGAGGTTCGCAGCTATCTGGAAGCCCGCAATTGCAGGCGTAAAATGGGGAAAAGCGTCAAAACTGCCTGTTAACTAATCCTCTTCCCGCCTCGAGGAGACAGGTCCCTGCGCGACTCGGGGACCCGCCTCCCGGGAAGATGGCATGGAGGCGGGTTGGGAGTGGGGTTGGAACCCACTCCCAGTTTCTGCCATTTTCCCGGCAGTCCCGCCTCCAAACCCGCCTCCTCAGGGCTGGGAAAATTCCCCCCATAGTGTTTTAGTACACTAATGAACAGCACCGGGAAGGGATCAGTAATTCCTACAGGAAAATTCTTGATCTCAGTTAGGCCATGAGAGAAGGTGCATCTCTCACTGTCCACTCTCCTTGCAGGGCAAGGGAAAATCAGAAGATAAATCAATTTGATAATTTGGCTTTCTCCTAGTGACTGACTCCAGTGCAACTGGCAGAGGTTTAAGAGGTGGCTGTATTCTCACCTTCTCAGTTAAGGAATGGTACATGACATGAAGAACCCAAGAGAGGGAGACAAATAAAAAGGCTATCGAAATGGTGAAAAGTCTGGGTTTATTTAAACAAATCTGGTAATTTCAACACATGTCTCTCAGGGGAGCCCTTGCAATAATGACAGGAAATGCAGTGTTGCCAAGGTGATGAATGCTCACATTTAAAGTGTACAACAGGTATGCTTATGAGAATAGCTGTGATAAATGCTGCTACAGGCTGTTTCCCATGGATGGAAAATATGTTTTTTTTCCAAGGAATTGATCATTTAGTAGAAATGACACATATTTAATTACTGGGCTCAATCCAACTTTCACAAGCTTTCTGTTATGGAATGGCAGTAGATATGCAACAATGATCTTATCGTGAATTCTCCACATATGTTTTTAGACGTGAATTTGTTTTGAAACAAATATTATAATAATTCTAAACACAATTATGATCATTCTGATGATCAATTTTGTTCCTTTCAATTTTCAGTTATTTTCTTTTCTTCCAGTTTCAAAATTCTTCCCACACTACACACTATTCCTTTGGTGAGAGGGAAGGCGCGTCTCTGGCACATCAGCTTTACAGTCAGCTGCCTGAAGGTTCACAAGAGTGGTGAGGGCAACTCTCCATCCAACTTCCATCCCTCTCTCTTAAGAAAACTTTCGACCTTTGTAGGACTTCTGCTCTTCATGGTACAGCTGAACTTAAGAATGGTGGAAGATTGTAAACTCATTTGTAAAGAATGTGTTTACACATAGTGGACAGAAGAAATTTTCCTATGTTTCATCCTTAGCCAACTATTAATTCCTAACATTGACCACCATATCTGGCTGGATTATATCAAGCGTTATATCAAGGCCTCACTCTCTTACCAAAATAACCCGCAATTCTAGGATCATTCTGGAGAGAAAAGATAACCCCGGCTTCTTTTCTCCACTACCAATCATCTCTTTAAAACTCTTTTCCCTGCATCCTCGCCTCTAAGTGCAAAGAGCTCATGGACTTTTCTGTCACCAATTCAGAAGTCATCTGTTCAGCTGTCTCTGCTGCTTTGCCACCATCCCCTTGCCCACCAAGCCAAACCTTCCCCCAGGATTCCTCCTGCACCAGCCTTGAAACCCTGTCACTCTCTAATTTCTCTCCTATCTCCCTCCCACTCCTAGGCCCTCTCTGAGATCATTTCATTCATGACATCCACCTCCTGGTCCATTGACCCCATTCTCACTAAACTGCTGGCCATACAACATCCCTTCATGGCCCCCATGCTGGCTGACATTGTAAATGGTTCCCTCTTCTAAGGCATTATTTCCTCCTTTTCAAAACAGCCATCATCACCACCCCCCTCAAAAAACCCACTCAACCCCTCTGTCCTTGAAAACTACTGCCCATCTCCAACATCCCTTTCCTCTCCAAAGTCCTTAAAATATAAATGCAAGTTTTTCTTTCTAAATGTGTTGTCACCTCCAAAATCAGTGCCGCTATCTCCCACAAATCCCTGTTTAATCTCTCCAACCAGGTTTCCACTCCTCCCATAATACTGAAATGCCCTAACTAAAGTAATAAATAACATTTTCTGAAGCTGTGACCATGGTGCAATATCCTTCCTCAATCTCGCTGCAGCTTTTGACACAATCATGGAATCCTCCTTCAATTACTCTTCTCCCCTGTCCAGCTCGATGGGACAGCCTTCACTTGGTTCCACCTGTACCTATCCAATTGTAGCCAAAGCATCTTTAGCAATAGCTTCTCTTCCAGGCTTTACACAGTGACCTCTGGAGTCCACCAAGGATCTATCTTTGCCCATCTCCTCTTCCTCATGTACATGCTGCTCTTTATCTGCATTATCTACAGGCATGGGGTCAGTTTCTATATGTACACTGATGACAGCCAGCTGTACCTCTCCGCTACCACTCTGGTCCTTCCTACTGCCTCTGTGCTGTCATGCTGCTTGTCCGACATCCAGTCATGGATGAGCTGCAATTTCCTCCATTTTAACAGCTTTTGGAAGATGAAACTAGTCCCCACCTCAAACTCTGTACCCTTGCCAACGACTCCAAACCCCACCAAGCAACATCCTATTTGGCCCGATCCGACCCCCATATACTTTTCATCAATGTTTCCTTTAATTTTTTTTTGACTACACGGTCCCTGCACGGCCCATCCAAATTTCTGTGCATGTGTGGTTTTTCCTATTGCAAAGCCAGCACATGGCCTGTGCAGGAGCTCCAGACAGCAGCGTGGCCCTGCGGCTTAAAGGTAACATTGCTTTTCATCACAAAGATTGCTAATTTCACCTTCGCAGCATCACCTACCTCAGCCACCAAAACCCTCATCCATGCCTTCGTCACCTCCTTAAAATCCATGCCACCCCCCACAAACTCTCAGTTCCTCTGACTCCGTCTTCTTGTATATCCCTTCCCCTACATTACCATTGATGACTGTGCTTTCAGCTGTCTTGGCCCCATGTTTAGGAATTAAACCCCACCACCTCCTTTAAGACACTCCTTAAAATGTACCTCTCTGACCAGGCTTTTGTTCACCCTTCCTAATATCTCCTTCTTTGATTCAGCATCCATTTTTTCTGTTTATGCCTCTGTGAAGCGCCTTGGTACATTTTTTTAAATGTTAAAGGCACGATATAAATGCAAATTATTATGTGTGAAGAATTACATGTACAAACCCTTGTATTTTTTAGCACAGCATGCGGGAGCATCAACAAGCTGTGTCACCATGTTATTATTAGTAACGGTTATTTTATCAAATAACTTGCAAGCAAGTAATGTCTGATTATACAACAGCTTACAAAGGGGTAGAAATTGATTCGTACTGGTCTGCCTGCGTGAGCTTGGTACAGGGAACAATCCCTGCACCAGAACAGGTAGGCCTGATCAAAATTGGACCTTGGGCCTCATTTTAATAAAACCGGTGAGCTGCGCAAGTCCTATCGCGTGTCACCAGTTAAGTGAGGATGATGTCAGGTTGCTGCGAGACCGGCAGCAGGCTACAGTAGTGCTAAGGAGCCAGAAGGAACATTCCTGCTGCTCCTGGCTCCACATAAAAAGGTAATTTTTTTAAAAATGTTCCGTTTTGGTGGCAGTCCCTTTAAGGGCCACTGGTTAGCCTGCAAAGAGGACCAAGTAATCCTGACCCTCAGGGCAAACACATTTCTGAAATTGATCCTAAAACTGGCTTTAAACCACATATTAGCATATTCAAGGGCCTAACTGTATTAGGCTGATGCCAGGCTTGCCTCTACAGCACCCAAAGCAATATGGTGCCGGACGCATTTCCGACGCTGTTTGGGCCCGGGAGATTGGTCCCCTAAATTGCGCCTCTTTGCCCCCATTTTCTTCCTGGAAATGGCACAATGAGGTCCAATTTTACCCCCATAATCTTTCAAGAACTAAAACTCTTGCTACTTGAAAATACAGTATATGTTAGTGGTGGTTTTACAGGTCCCTTACATCAGTATATTTATAGGTTTTAATCCAGGTAACTAAAGGCACAACAAAGTTTCTAAAAATAAATTAAATATTCAGATGTACACTAACAGAGAATCAAAGGACACCACTCAATCAAAACTAAAAGGTAAAAAGGTGCCTCAGTATGATCAGTTTAATTTCACATATTTCATTCCCATTAAGGGCTAGATGATATATAATCCAGTATCCATCCTGTCATCCTTCCTTCCACCAAATGCTTAAATATTCCATTATTCTACATCAATTTAGAATTTACTCTCAGGAGAGTGGAGTTGCATTACAGCAGTAGAGGAGGCAGCACGAGCTATGAGATCCTGCAACAATTCCCTAATCCATTAAAATGACAGCAGTGTTGAACGAAATGTCTGCAACAGTCAAGAAACTGCACAGCAAGACTGACGATGTGGAGAGCATTAAGCCAAGAAGAAGTAACTAGACCTACTTAAAGTGCCTGAGGTCAGATATTCCATTTTTTTTTGGAATACCTATTACAATGATGCTTTAGCGGAGTATATTGTCTTTTATAAAAATCACACTCACACACATACATTTATCATGCATACCAGACACTGTAGTCCTGTTTTCAGATTGTGCATCTTTTCCTCGTAAATAGGCTCCACGGTCAGATGGTATAGTGACAATAAGAGACGTATTTATGGAGAAACAATACAGTGAAGGAAACAGCTAATTCCAAACTTCGGCTGGCTAAAGGTTAAAGCAAACTTCACACAGAAACCAACTGCTGTCTTTTTAAACCTTTCTATATAATTCATTACGCACAAAAAACTCTCCCTTTCCTGGATTATTTTTATAAAACTGAAATTAGTTGTGAGAATTTGATATTTTAAAACCAGATAGCACTACAATATAGTTAGTTTATCAGGGTGTTACATCTCAATAAACAGGCACTTTTTAATCTAAGCAAATTAATCTAATCTGCCTCTTAACCAATGTAATATCCTTAAAGTTCTCTCTATATTTACTAATTTTAATTATGTGATTGACTCATGATACAGGTAGCACCTGTACAAGAGCAGCCAGAAACCTAGAAGTTCTAGATCAACTTTGTTTAACCTTTAATTTAGTCACGATTTTGATTTTTTTCTAAGATTTTAAAGCCAGTTACTATGCTTTAGTGTTTCATCAATTTGTTTACAGGACTTACAAGTTTAATAAACACAGTAAAGTGGGTCATTTTCAGAACTAAGCACACATTTGAATGAAATTCAACAACTTTGAGCATTTTCTGTTTTTAATGAGTGGAAATTTAACAGTTTGGTCTAGATTTATCATGAAATTATACAAATTCACTGGCACTCATAACACCTTCTGGAGAAATTCAGCATAATGTACCACCAATTGCACCTCCCAAGATTCACCGTCAACTTCAGTGATGCAAAGGTAACAAGATAGTCCACTTGACCATTTTAATTTTGATGCTATTATTTAAGTCCTCATTTCGGTTTAAGATAACATATAGATATTTAAATTGTCATTTTACAAATTTTAGACGTAATACAAATACGTAACACTAATCTGGCTCAAGATACTATTGGTGGAAAAATGTATTTCTATTGTGCTTGATGTGCCATTGAACAACAGGATGCCTACTATTTCCTAACTAGGAAATTTCAGATCTTGGCCAGACCACCTGGAGGAAATGACTGGAGGAGATGACGACAGGAGGCCAAGTGTTTCCCCACGAAAATGGGGAAAAGGATTCTTATTGCTGAATATTCCTAGGCCACTTTTCTGCATCTACCAGTGGCTGCTTACAGAGCGACATTGGCAAAGCCACTCTCGGTTCAGGGGAAACCACACAGAGATCTAAAGAGGGCAAAATAACTAAAAATGGGGGGCAATTAGTCTGTTGAGGAATTTCTGGTTACTGTGCATAGAATCTCCAACATTAACAGCATTTTTGACTTTTAATATGGTATACAATTCTGCAAATATGAGCAGTAAATAAAAATTTCAATCACTAAAGTAAATGTGTTAATCATGCTCAATATCATCTAATACAGTAACTGATTGATTGTTTAGATCTATTTTTGCAAACCCTAGGGTGTGAAAATGTAGATTTTAGATAGATAGATCGCTCCCTTTGAAATGGCTGCTTCTCAGTAAAAGAACACTTTAATGTGCATTTATGTTCATAATTGCAACCTTTCATTTAAACATAGCTTCTTTGTTAGCTCAGTTATGGGTATGTGGGTGGAAGTTTGATCCGTTTATCACTAAGTGTGACATAATGACTGTCACCCCAAAGATTAAGCATATGCACTAGTGACAGGTCTTTGAAAACATTTTGAAAGTTATCTGGGGTCTTCAATTTAAGAACAATGGAAACTTCCAAGAATAAGAATATTGTTTCAGTTACTCTGAGGAATTAATCATTTTGTATATATTTTCTTTGAGTTCAGAATGTTCATGAATATAGCCTCACAATAGCACTTAAATCCACATTTCAATTCATTTGTAAATAATTAGGCAAGTGAAGTCAATTTCAATTTAAATATTCAGGCCATCTCTGACATCTTGCATCGAGTAAAACAGGATAGCTGCAATGTTACATGACTTTGAAGAAATGGAAACAGGATAAGGGGAAACATTACTATGCAACATTACTGTGGAGAAATAATTGGATATGATAAAAGCTAAAGTTCAGTTGAACAACTTGCTAACAAGCATGCAAGAATTAATTCTAAGAATAATGCAAAGTTATTGTGAATGTGAAGCCTGGGTATGGAAGATGACGACTTAGTTATTCATGGAAACTGAAGCTAGAGCAGATGTCTCAGTAAAACCGAAGACAATCAAATGAAGTTAAATTGGAGAATTCCCAAGCTGTAGCTCAGGATTAAGGGCATTGATACTTAGGAACACAATTCACACAGAAAAAAATAATACCATGCAGTGCCCATTCTGCTTTATAATTTTCTCATCTCCAGAGTCATACACTGATTCTTTAAAACAGAATGACAGAAATCTCTGCACAGAAAGAGGTAATTTGGCCCATCGTGCCTGTGCTATTACTACTTTCCCTCACTATACAGATCACCACTAGATTATTCTCTCTTCAATGCTTATGTACTTCTTCTATTATTCAGATTGGGTTTTTTGAACTTCAAGGGGACAGTGGATTGAAAAAAGGCACTATTTCATTGCTGAAAAAGTGCTGTTCCCTGATTATACCTAAATCCAGCAACCAAGGAACAGTCCATTCATCCAGTGAGATTACAGCTTTTTTTCCAATCTGTAAGGCCCACAATGTTCAAAATGCCAAACCCACTGAATTGCGGTAAAATAACAGCTAGGGCACACAAGTGTGTAACTGAAAAATATAAATTCAGCTTTTGGGACTTCGTTAACCAGATAGCCAGAGGTTGTGGACTGGAAATGGCCTGTGTGCCATAACTTGGACACCATATTACGACAGGGTAGCACCATTGGAGGAAATCCTGTGATATAAAGGAGCTGGTGCTCTTGCCATTGGAGGCAGTGAAACACTCTGAGTGTGGGTTTCACCAGATGTCTTTGAGGAAAAGTGTATCCAGCAGAAAAGTTAGTGATCAACTTTTGGGATGACAGTCTTATGTCACACTAAGGGCATGATTTTGCCGGCGCTCAGAAGGCGGGTTTGGAGGCGGGTCCGCTGTCAAAATAGCACAGATTGACAGCGGGTAGGAAACCCACTGTCAACCCGCCTCCACGCGAGTGCCCCAGGTGTCGGGTCTGTCTGCGCAGAACTGACCCGACTAGGGCACCGATGTTGCTGCAATAGATGGCAGCTGCAGGTGAGATGAAGGGGAAGACAATTGAGCTCATTAAATGGCTTGTTAACAGCCAATTTAATGGTATTTTGTGGCTTCCTTCCAATTTTACATGCTCCCCCACGGGTTACCCGCTGCTCGAGGAACACGCCAGCTCACCCTGGCGTGAGTTGAGTCTGCTCTGATGTATCTGATAAGCTGACAGCTGCAGAAGTGTTGTAAAGGATGCCATGTTGCAGATGGTCAGTTTCAGAGCTCAGAAACTGTTGGTTACTGCATTTGTAAGACATATAGAGATTTCTTTAGCTTGCAAGTGTTTCGAGGCAACTGTATGTCCAGTGCCACCTCATTGGAACAACCTCTCTCACCATTGACAGATCGCTTCTGTCATCTCACCTGCAGCTGCCATCTATTGCAGCAACATCGGTGCCCTTGAAACTATCTCACCTTGCTCTTCTGATTCCTTCCATGCTCAGCCCCAACACCAACATCACCAGGCACACCAGCAGCACCAACAACATCACCAACCTTCACCGCCATCACCTGATGCTGCGCAGGACACAGGGCATCAGCCCGACAACATTGCTGCCCGGGAGGTCAGTGATGGCATCACCATGGCCAGATTTACTTCACTTGACACTGTAAACCCTGGCTGTCACATGATGCGCCAGGTTGACACCATCTCACACCAGCACCGTAAAGCATCCCTTTAATGTCCAAGCCATTCCATGCACACTCATCACTATAGCGGGGGGGGGGGGGGGGGGGGGTGGTGAAGTTATTTTCTCAACATTCACTGGAACTCAGTAAGACACTTCTCAAGGTGCGCACAGATCTGTCCAATAAGGGGCAGTGTTGAAAATATAGATTTCACTGTACGACAACACATTACTAGAAACTTAACATGGACATTGGCTAAACCTCTCAAGTGCCTACCCTTGTGTGTTGTTAGTTGGTATACTTGCAGTAGGATGAAGGTGAGTGTGAGGGGTGGCTAGTGAGATGGGGAAGTGATAAAGTAGATAGAGAGGGTTGGGTGGAGGTGCAAGGTAAGTTGGTGTGAGTAAGGATGTGCAGGAGAAGGGTATGGAAGGCAGAGTGATGGGGATGTGTTGAGTGGCACAGCAGGGTGAGTTTGAGTGTGGCTTTGCAGTAACGTTTCGTGATCCACTGAGATCAGTGAAAGACTGGTGCCACTGCAGCCAGGGACCCCTGACAACATCCCTGCTTTTGCCCTCCTGTGCAATGTGCAACCAGGCTGCGTTGGTGTCCTGGGGAGGTCTCTTCCGCCCTTGGAAGGGAAGAGAACCTCCCTGCATGCTGTGACTCCCTCCATAAGCATATGGAGGAAGTCATTGGAGAGCCTGGGTGCAACTGTCCACCTTTCTCCAGTGCTTGTCAGTGTTTGCAGCACCTCAATGCTGTAAAACATTGACAGAACAACTGTCAAACTCAATGTGGCCGTGGTCCCTTTAAGGAAACCGGCTGATAATGCATCATCAAATGATCTCATCAGACCTGCTTCCAGGGCGGGCTTAACAAGGCCAATCAAGGGAAAATCCCTTTGAAAGAGCAGCCGGTAGCGGGACCGGAACCCGGCAACCAGTTATCCCGCCGCCATCCTGCCTCCGCAGAAAAAATCCAGCCCTAAGAATCTGACAGTTCAGCTTAAAACATAAATTTCATTTATTTGATTAAAAAAATATCAACCATATTCTCTTCATTACTGCCATCTGGGAGTGGCCTTTTTCCCGTAATGAAGGCGCATTAATTTCATACAATCAGCAGCAGCATCTTTGATATGAAATCACCTTCCCCATTCCCCAGAAAAGAAACAGAAAAAGATGTAACACAAGAAAATTCATAGGTCACAGTAGTAATTTGAATCAGCAAGTGACATTGAATAGCATCACTCACCCTTTAGTTTGAATGTCACCTCATTGCCACACTACATGAGATCAGTGCAGCTTTCCAAACACAGGATAAGTAGGAAACTTAATTAGAAAAGGGTCTCACTAAGCTGGAGAAGGCACAGGACAATATTGATCAGAAAAGGCATGGGAGGCAAAGGTCGGTGTGTTAAGATCTTAGCATGGAAGATTAACACCTCTTGAATAGCAGAAAGCCTTGATATTCAGGCATAGACCTATAACGAGTCAAAGGTGCCTCTTCCTGCTTTGGAGACCAACACTCTCCTCCTTAAGCCATCTGCGATAGTGAATACTATAATATAGCCTTATTGTCTATTCTGAAATAAATGCATGGACAGAATCCCCATTCCCTATCCTTTCCTTGTTTTCTCTGAGATAATTGCTCTTCCTCCAGTGGGAATCATAAGCGGTCTATTTTCCTATAAAGGACCTGTATTTGCAGAGTTCCATTGAGACAGAACTTCCTGTTGAGAGGCAATCAAAGGCAGTAAGGGAATTTCACCTCTGGTTTTTCTAGCATACTTTGACAACTGCAGTGGTAAGACAAAAAAAGAGAGACAGAGACAATCTTTAACACTGATATTATCTAGTAAAGAGCCCATTCTTTAAGAATTACATGGGCTGCCTGAGATGGCACGTACAGTTTTGATGTTTGGAAAAATTAGACATTTGGTTCAATTAAATATATTCCGATTTCAAATGTTGGTCCCTTTAAAACTGACACTATACATAATCAGAGGAACAATTTTCTGAGAGTCCCTTTTGCACATATGCAGCACCATTTTCCATGCTGGAGTTTGCAGTCGGATGCTGCACTCAGTGTGACCGGATTGAACCAGGTGGCTTTAAAATGAAGAGAGACACAAGGGGCAATTTTCCCAGCCCCGAGGAAGCGGGTTTGGAGACGGGACAGTTGGCAAAAAGGCAAAAACTGAGGGCGGGTTCGGAACCCGCCTCCGCACAATTTTGCCGGAGGCGGGTTTGATGGGTACGATTCGGTCCCGCCTCCATCAGTCGGGAGAGGTAGTTAAGACCCTTAAATTGTAGTTAAGGGCCTCTATAATCCTACTTTGACAGACCTTTGTTATTTTGCCACATTTTGTGCATGTTACACGACCCTCCTAAACCACACCAGCTAATCCGGGCGGGTTGACAAGTGGGTGGCCTCCTCACAGCTGCAGCTACACCATTAAAACGGAGCTTTCATCAGGGAGCAGTTGCAGGTGGAAGAACTTTTGTTCCACAGGACTTTCAGCACTTTTAGCAGGCCTACCAAAGTTGGAGGTGCTGCAGCTTCTAGCTCTCAACTGTGGGACCTCCTTGAAAGACCCTCTCCCCGCTTGGACTGAGCGCTTCTCCAACGGAGGTATCTGCCAACAGCATGGGAACCATTTATTTCCTTTCACCATGGACCTCAGATTCGGATGAGGAGCAGCCACGGCAGCAGCAGAACCAGGCAGCTCAGCAGCAACAGCAGCAGGAGCGCCAAGCTCCTGCTCACCCACCTGATGCTGCACAGGGCAGAAGGCGCCAGCACATAGAAGCATATCGCCGCAGGAGATACTCCCCTCTCAGGGTTTACAGACAGAGGATGAGCTACCTCAACATGACTGAGCAGCAGTGCCAAAGGAGGCTGAGACTTTCACGACAGGTTGTCGGAGACATCTGCGCACTGCTGCACCAACACCTGGAGCCCAGAGGAGCGGGTGGACACCCCTTACCAGTGGCTGTCAAAGTCACCACCGCACTCAACATTTTTGCTTCAGGCTCCTTCCAGGGATCATCAGCAGACATCAGCGGCATCTCCCAGTCAGCCGCCCACAGTTGCATCACGGAGGTTACCAATGCTCTTTTCGCAAAGGCGCACAATTACATCCACTTCTCAAGGGATCAAGCAAGTGTAACCGCGCGTTCAGTTGGCTTTGCAAATATGGCAGGCTTGCCAATGACGCAGGGAGTCATAGACTGCACACATGTGGCCCTTAGGGCACCCCATCAAAACCCAGCTATCTTTGTCAACCGCAGCTGGTATGTAACAAGGAGGAGGAGATTTTGCATGTTTGCGCCAAGTTCTGTGGTAGTTGCCATGACTCTTTCATCCTGTGGAACTCTAGTGTTCCTCCGCTCTTCAATCCGCCAAACCAACGTAACGGATGGCTCCTTGTTGACAAGGACTACCCCCTGAAGAAGTGGCTAATAACGCCGATCAGGAGGCCAGCTAACTAGGCTGAGGAGCGCTACAATGCCAGCCACATTTCGACCAGGTCCATCATCAAGCAAACCACTGGCTTGCTGAAGATGCGATTCCGATGCCTTGACAGATCAGGTGGAGTCCTGCAGTATTCAGCAGCCAGGGTCTCCAGAATGGTCGTGGTCTGCTGTGCACTGCACAACATGGCACAGTGTCGTGGCTTGCAGCTTCCTGATGAGCAAGTGGCTCAGTTCATAGCCTCCTCAGATGAGGAGGAGGAGGAGGAGGAGGACCGAGCAGCGGTGTATCGACCAGCAGCAGCGGCAGCACGCGAGCACATGGCTGCCCGTGATGCAAGGAATGCATTCATCCTGGCCAGATTTGCATAGGTTGCCCATTGTGGCACATGTGCTTGGCTCCTTAACAGATGATAGACAATGGACATGACTCTGTGGCCCCTTTTCACTCTGACCACCAACCTGACCACGCAAGTGTCGTGGAGCCCGCAATGTGGAGCTGCCTAAGCCGAAATAACAGATGCCATCACGCCAACAGTTTGCCATCACCTAACTTTAATACATTCACACAGGAATGGCATTTCATCAATAAACAGAAACAATCACCCAATCTGCACACAGATCTGGAGGTTATATCCCTTGCCAGCTGGACCCACACAGCCTTGGTTTCTTTGGGAGGCCTCTTCCTCCCAGATGAGGGGAAAAGCACCTCCCTGCTAGCTCTCGCCCCCTCAACCAGCATACCCAGCGCCTCATCCGAGAACCTCGGGGAGGCCCTTGCCTTGGAGCTGGCCATTCTTCAAGGAGATAAAAGTTTGGAGGTGGTGCACCATCGACCAAAAACCAGTGGAAGAGCCAAGGCAGCAAGCAGCCGTTAAATGAAGCAGGATAAGTGATGTTAGCAGAGGCGAGTTTCAGTCCCAAAAGACTAATTGGGCCAGGGGAACCCACACCTCTGAAATGAACCAGCCAATTAGGGCAAAATCGCAAATTTTTCCCACCTCACAGTGGAGGCGGGTTTGGAACCCACCCAAACCGAAACCCGCCTCCATTGGGAAAATCACGCCCAGTATTTTTTTCCCTTCTGTGTATCACATCTGGCCATTTAAGAAATTACCCATCTTTCAAAATAGCTGGAGGGGGGCAATCTATACCTGCGTACCCAATAATCTGCTGGAGAGGAGAAGGTTCATCAGAGCTCCCTATTGTTTTTAAGAAATAGGTTTGAGTTTCCTGCTGGTTTTTTTGGGATGAGGTGATGGTGACAAGAGTGCACATGTGCTTGGATTTTCTCTTAGTTATAACATTGGATTTGAACAATCTACAATTTTAAGAGGTGCAACTCTAAATACAAAAGTTCAAAAAAATCAAAATGCTCTTTACCAGCAATGAAGCATTTAGCAGAGTTTTGGAGCATACATTACTTTTCTGTTGAAATGTTTTTGTTATCTTACAGTCATCTGATCAAACAACATCAAAAAGAAAAATAAGTTTATCCTCTAGGGGACTCGTGCATAAAGTCTGTCTAAAATTTGTAAAGCTCGAGTTTTTGCACTTCCATTATTTAGCAATGATGGAAAAATTCACCACTATAACCCCTTCCCATGCTGAGGGAGAGGTTAAAATAATCTGAAGAACCGACAAACAAGGAAAAGGTCAGCTGCTCTTCATTAAATACAAGCCCTTATGTCCCTATGCCTGTATCTATGGGTATATATTGGCCTGGATTTTGCAGTCAGTGGTGAAGTGACAACGTTCACTGCTGACCTCGAAGAAAGCTGCTACACAGTTTTACCGGGCTCTGTGGTGTCGATTACCCCTTTTCCAACGTAATTTTCCATCTGGCGCCATCTACAGGGGATCTGCGGCGTCCAGCAACAGTGATGTCATCAAGCAGACTGAACAGCCAATCACATGGAAGAATTCTCAGACAGCAAACCAGGAAGTAAAAAGCAAGCTTCATCATTCACTTTTTAATAACTTTACAGAATGCAAAATAAAGATTGGGACATACACATGGGATTCAGGTAAAAGCTGAAATATCATAAACTTTTAAAAAAAAAATTTATTATTTAAAAAAATATGGAATTTTTATCATGGAATGGAGGGAATGAGACTCCACAATATAAAATTAGTTTTTTGGGGCCAGAAAGGTTGTTCAGCAGTAATTATGACTTAGTACTCCATTAAAAACTCAGTTACACCTCATTCAACAAGACTCAACTTTTTAAAAAATGAGAAGTCGCACAACACCAGGTTATAGTCCAACAGTTTAATTTGAAATTACGAGCTTTCGGAGCGCTGCTCCTTCGTCCTCCTTTACCTGACGAAGGAGCAGCGCTCTGAAAGCTCGTAATTTCAAATAAAACTGTTGGACTATAACCTGGTGTTGTGCGACTTCTCATTTTTGTCCACCCCAGTCCAACACCGGCATCTCCGCATCATGGCAACTTTTTCAAGGGTTTTTACAGCAAGAATAGTGCGTAAAAAGTTGAAGTTCACGTCAAATCAGTGATTTCTAATTGAGAAGACTGCAACAGCGCAACCTGAGGAGGAGCAGGATATCACTGACAGCAGCTTCCGTATTTTCACATTTAACTGCGCATGTGTGGATGACAAAAGTTGCTGCCAGTTTTACAGAGTAATGACAGCGAACGTTGACAGTTTCGCCATCATTATAACCACAAATTCTGGGCCAATAAAGCCTCATGACTCCCAGTATCTTTATCCTTATTTTGATACCAACTTAAGTATAAAGATCTTCTGAAAATAAAACCCACAAAAATTAAATGCATTTTTAACATTTATAAATGTGAAATAAAAACAATCACATGTTATCTAGATGTTGAATTACCCAGGCCTGTGCTGGCACATACAAAGAGGCCTAGATTAGCCTAGAAATTCTTTCAACCTGTTTAGGATGACTTCTGCCTGCCACTTTGGCTTCTCCATGACCCTCCCCAAATTGCAGGGACAGGGTCATTTGATTGATTGGAGCAGGAACCCCAGACCTGTAGAAGCACAGCAGAGGCAATCAGACAGCTGTGCCACATGGAGCACTCTCCTCCAACCTCTTCTAAACGCAATAGATCCTTCTGGGATTGATAGCATGTGTCTTCCCTACTGTAGGCCCCACCTAAGCATCTGAATGAGATCTATCACTGCTCTGGACAGGAATGGGGCCTATGGCAACTCGGGACAGGCATGGGAAGTGCTGGAAGTAGCAGGGCAAGCCAGGTGGAATTCTTGGAGTGGCCCATACACATGCCCAAACTATGGTTGGAATGTAGAAGAACAAACATTTCCCCATCCACCCAGGCAGAAATTTCCAACTTAATCTTCGTTCCACGCCAAATTGCAACCCCTCTTCCATAGTTCAGGGGACGGATGGGGAGGGGGTGGAATTTCCAGGCTCGGAGTTCTTCCATCTTGCTAGGTCAGCAATTATCAACCTCAATAATCTGTATACAATGTTCACTTACAGCTGTTATATGTTAAAAAGTATAGGGAGCTTTGTGGTCATATTTTTCAGTAGCGCATTGCTTTAACAAGTACCTCAGGAAGGAAAGAGTACAAACTGCCTGGTCATACAATTTCAAAAGCAAATTTTTTAAGTGTTAAAATGGTCACAGTTCTGCAGAATCCGCATGTAAACACGGTTATTAAAAAGCTATTTCTTCTTGAAGCAGCCAATCCTGACCATTGTCTATGCATACATCTTCTGTTGATGCCGGAGCAACAAAAACAATAATAACCCAATATCCCCCGAACCTTGCAAGGATGTCTCCTAGGCAAAAGCTCCTTTTCTTTCAAAGTCAGAATTCAACTATTCAAATTAATCCAAGGGAAGAATTAATTCATTTTCGTTAAATAAATGGCAGAAGCTGAATAACTGATGAAAGGATTTATGAAACCATTCAGAGGTAGTAGGAAGTGATGGGAAAAAAATCATCGGAATGATGGCATTTAAAATATCACCACATTTTTGCTTGGCTATAAGGAAACAGACATAAAATACAAGACTGATATTTCACTGTAGACACATCTTCATACATCAAAAGTAGTCACAGAACCTTTAGCTGACAGAGGTTTAGGATCAGAATGTTTATACTTTAAAGGGTTTAAAAAGTAATTTTTTAAAGAATTTAAACCGTGTGCACTTAAAAGAGTGCAAAGAAATAAAATATTACAGATATATGGTGGTTTCTATCTGCTTCTTGAAGTAAATTGCTTCTTTTAGGACCTGGGGTTCAAAACAGCATTTAAGGAAAGATTTATTTTATTGCAACCTGAATATAGTTCTATTGCTTTTTAATTTAATTGAACTTTTATGAGCCGTCAGTTTATGATTAAAGATGTAGACAGACTGTCAGAAATGGTTTCCAGCCTTCTCTAACAATGATCTGCGCTTGCGGTGTTCTTCATATACATTCAATTTTAAGCTAATTTAAGCTTTTGGCAGACCGATGAGATGTAATACAGAAGTTGCAAGCACTATTAGCCTATCAGCATCATTTGAAGGCCTCAGCAGAAAATGATGGATGATGGCCATTTTGCTGTCATTTTGACTGTACTTTGAGATGGAGAATGACAGGAGTGGGAGGAAAGTAAATGAGACATTTAATCCATACCTATAGCTCAAAGAACTGACAAACCACAGAGCTTCAAACTGACCAATTCTCTTCTACTTGAAAGGAAGATCTATCCGTTGTTAATTAAATTGAGTTTGAAGTTCAGAGAAATCAGCAACTACATTAATGATAATTACTCAATCTTGTCTAATATCATTGTGCCCTGGTTCTAGGTGACTATTACTTAGGTTGTAACTAGGTTCTAAAACTTGCATAAATGAGAATGGATGCAGGATTCTGCAACGTGACACAACACAATACAAAAATGCTTCATGATACCATCACACACAACAATGCTGAATTTATGTTAATCTAGAAACTCGTGGTTCCCATGTCTTAAGAATTGCATAATTGCTTACTTGCAAAAGTAACTAGAAATATTCAGAAGTCCAGTGCGTAGCTTGGAAACCTCCTGAAAATTTTGAGAGTTCTGGTAACTTAATAACAACAATCAACGGCTGCATGCATGTACTCAACATAAAAGTACCCTGAAATAAAACAGAAAATGCTGAAAATACTCAGCGGGTCAGGCAGCATCTGTGGAGAGAGAAACAGAGTTAATGTTTCATTGACCTGAAACATTAAATTTGTTTCTCTCTCCACAGATGCTGCCTGACCTGCTGAGTATTTTCAGCATTTTCTGTTTTTATTTCAGATTTCCAGCATCCGCAGCATTTTGCTTTTATAAAAGTACCCTGAATTTACTACCTAATGAGGAAATCTAGGTATGACAAACCCAGAACACAGTGTATGAAAAATGAAAATGGTATGAAGTAAAGTGCGGATCACTCTCTCCAAGGCTGCAGTTTAACACAGTACTGTGAGGGACAGCTACCATTATTGCTGACATTTCCAGAGGGATACTTGGCCTATCACTGTTAGTTTGCCATTTGGCTGTGAAGTGGAAAAGTTCCAGTTCACTGCACTGCCATCCCTCAGATTGGAATTCTTTATGCATTTTGACAAGACAGCCTTCTTATCAAAGTACCTCCACTTACATTTATCAATCATAAAATATATGTGTAAAGAAAAGAGAACTTAAAATTTGAAATAATAGCCCAGAAATTAGCAGAAAAAAATAACAGCACCCGCCATTATTAGTGTGCAATAAAACCTAGCAATTTGTGGCCTGGAAGAGATACACTATGAGGTGCGAATCACCACAAATTGCTGGACGATTTGCGCCACTTCACCGATAGCCTCTCAAAAACGGGAGCTCACCATCAATCTCCCTGTGAGTGTCAAGAAATTGCTGAATTCACGCCGTAAATACGAATGAATCTCGCCGCAGAAAGTTAGGGCTGGTATTTCATGTTGTAAGGACACTGTTAAGGACGAGATTTATGATCCTGTCACGCTACTCAATCTCAAAAGCCCAGAAAGGGAACAACTGAAACTGTGGAGTCTCACTCCTGCAGGTAGTAAATTGTTCAGAGAGGTTATTTTTTAAATTAAAAATGTTTTTCTTACTTTTCAGTTGTGTTTCTTTTTTCTCTCTCTTAATCCAATCTTTGTTCCCCCTCTTTATTACTCTCTATTTCCTTCTCCACCGCTCCCTCCGAGAAGGTTTGCAAATGTATTGGAAATTTTGAACTGGATCTTCCTGCTACAGTATATTCCTGACTAGGTACTGTTGATGATGGAAGTAGGTGTAAAATGCACAAACAGTTTTTATTCCACAACACCAACTTCACTCCGATAAGAACATATTGTACTATTTACATGTGCATTCATTGAATAATATGATCAGTAAAATGAATAAAGGACACGGGACTTTCTTCTGTTCAAAATAACTCCAATTGTGTTGTTCAACACACCACCTTCTTCAGCCATGTGTTATCAGCTTCCCACTCAATCACAAGGCTAATATTGTCTGTTACATGACATGATTTTTTTTTTATTCATTGGATGTGGACATTGCCGGCAAGGTCAGTATTTATTGCCCATCCCTAATTGCCCTCGAGAAGGTGGTGGTGAGCCACTTTCTTGAATGGCTTGCTAGGCCATTTCAGAGGGCAGTTAAGAGTCAACCACATTGCTGTGGGTCTGAAGCCAGACCAGGTAAGGCGGCAGATTTCCTTCTCTAAAGGACATTAGTAAACCAGATGGGTTTTTACGACAATCCAATAGTTTCATGTTCACCATTACTGATACTAGCTTTTTATTCCAGATTTATTTAATTAACTGAATTTAAATTCCCCAGCTGCCGTGGTGGGATTTGAACTCACGTCTCTCGATTACTCGTCCAGTAACATAATCACTATGCTACCGTACCCCGTAATATACTAAATATACTAAAACAAAACCATATGGACCTTTCTTTTTTCTTAAAAAGCAGAATTTATGTTGAAAATTGTTATCCTGTTGTTGACCTCTTTTTTATACTTCATTTTTATTTGTGTTTTTGCCTCTTTACTCTGGATTGACAAATGTAGATTGATGTACTTTGACAAGAAGGCTGTCTTGTCAAGATACATAAAGAATTCCAATGTGAGGGATGACAGAACTCTGTAACTCAAAATTCAAAAATAAAAAGCTTCTGAAAAACTTGAGTTTATTTGAGTCTAAACCTTGCAAGTGGATTGGGACTCAGAACTGCATAACTCGATTATAATACATGCACACAGACTGCTGACCTTGCACAAAAGCAAACCACTGAAGGATGAAACCTCTTCTGCAGGCAAGGCCCATTGCAGAAACATTTTTAGAATGACATGCCGACAGCCTCTGATTATTCAGAGAAAGTATCAATGTAAAATCTGTAACAGTGACCTTGTGATCAAACTCCTTGCTCTGATGTACTGCAGTTTATGCCTATGGGATTAGAAACATTCATACACAGTTTAAAGTTACACGGGCTGTGATAGACAGAAAGAGGGGTTAGAGAAGAAGCACTACAAAAGCTAAATTGAGCGCATCCTACAATGGAAAATAAAGTATTATGAACTCTTAGAATCGCTGGTGTGAGCTCAGTGATCATGAGTAATTTTGGCTGGTACTAGGGACAGATTACCGTGCGGGTACAGGTACATTGATAACTGCTGGGCAATTTGCTAAGTTATTGGACATGTCTTTGAGCACGAGAAACAAAGTACATTGTAATAATTAACATACAAGAAATAGTTACTAATATTCTGATTTCTGGTAATGGCCCGGAATTTGCGGTCAGCGGTGAAGCAAAGGTGTTCGCCGCTGGCCCCGAAGAAAGCTGCCCAAAAAGATCTTGCAATCTCTGTGGCGAGAAGTTTGCCTTTTGAGACGCGCAAGTGATTTCAGTGTAACGTAATGGGGAATCCCGAGAGCGATCTGCTGTGGCGTTAACAAGCTGTCTAAGCAACCAATCACATTGCAGAATTCTCACAGACAGGAACCCAGGAAATGAAAAGCTGCTTTTATCCCCACTTATTAATAATGTTACAGAGAGCAAAATAAAGATTGGGGCTCTCACATGGGGATAAGGTAAACCTAAAATAAATATGAACAAACTTTCAAAAAATGTATAACATTTTTTTTTAAAGTTCCTTAAAAATTGTAATTTTTATCATAATGGAGAAATTTGACACTAAATAAAATTAAAATTAGTTTTTCAGGGCCATAACATTTGTTTAGCAGTCAATACGCTGTTAAAACCCCAGTTACACTTAATCCAACAAGGCCTAACATTTAATGGGGTGTTTAAAGAAAGAAAGACTTGCATTTCTATAGCGCCTTGCACGACCACCAGACGTCTCAAAGCGCTTCACAGCCAATGAAGTATTAATTGAAGTGTAGTCACTGTTGTAATGTGGGAAATGCAGCAGCTAATTTGCGCACAGCAATGTGATAATGAACAGATAATCTGTTTTTGTTATGTTGGTTGAGGGATAAATATTGGCCAGGACACCGGGGATAACTCCCATGCTCTTCTTCGAAATAGGGATCTTTTACATCCACCTGAGAGAGCAGACGTGGCCTCGGTTTAACGTCTCATCTGAAAGACGGCACCTCCGACAGTGCAGCACTTCCTCAGCCTAGCTTTATATGCTCAAGTCCCTGGAGTGGGACTTGAACCCACAACCTTCTGACTCAGAGGAAAGTGTGCTACCAACTGAGCCACAGCTGACACATTAACAGCGATATTACCGTGGAAAAGCCCAAGTTTGTGTCAGTTTCACTGATTACACTGACTGCTGGCTATTGGGGGGGGGAGGGGGGGGGTGGTATCCACAGCGCAGCCAGTGTTGGAGCAGTGAATGACTGACCGCAACTTCAGGATTTTTGCATTAGGATGTGCATGCGCTACATCCTGAAGTTGCGGTCAGTTTCAAATGGGTTAATAACAGCGAATGTGGTTGACTCTTAACTGCCCTCTAAAATGGCCTAGCAAGCCACTCAGTTGTAACAAACCGCTACGAGAAACAATAATAAGAATAAAACCGGATGGACCACTCAGCATCAACCTAGGCATCGGCTTCGGACATGACAACGGCACACCTAGACCAGTCGACTCTGCAAAGTCCTCCTCACTAACATCTGGGGACTTGTGCCAAAATTAGGAGAGCTGTCCCACATACTCGTCAAGCAACAGCCTGACGTTGTCATACTCACAGAATCATACCTTTCAACCAATGTCCCAGACTCCTCCATCACCATCACTGGGTATGTCCTGTCCCACCAGCAGGACAGACCCACGAGAGGTGGCGGCACAGTGGTATACAGTCGGGAGGAAGTGGCCCAGGGAGTCCTCAACATTGACTCCGGATCCCATGAAGTCTCATGGCTTCAAGTCAAGCATGAGCAAGGAAACCTCTTGCTGATTACCACCTACCACCCTCCCTCAGCTGATGAATCAGTACTCCTCCATGTGGAACATCACTTGGAAGAAGCACTGAGGGTATCAAGGGCAGAAAATGTACTCTGGGTGGGGGATTTCACTATCCATCACCAAGAGTGGCTCAGTAGCACAACTACTGACTGAGCTGGCTGAGTCCTGAAGGACACAGCTGTCAGTCTGGGCCTGCGGCAGGTGGTGAGAACACCAACATGAGGGAAAAACCTACTTGACCTCGTCCTCACCAATCTACCGCTCGCAGATGCATCTGTCCATGACAGCATTGGTAGCAGTGACCACCACACAGCCCTTGTGGAGACGAAGTCCCATCTTCACACTGAGGACACTCTCCATCGTGTTGTGTGGCACTACCACTGTGCTAAATGGGATAGGTTCAGAACAGATCTAGCAGCTCAAAACTGGGCATCCATGAGGCGCTGTGGGCCATCAGCAGCAACAGAATTGTATTCCACCACAATCTGTAACCTCATGGCCCGGCATATCCCTCACTCTACCACTACCTGGTTCAATGAGAAGTGCAGAAGAGCATGCCAGGAGCAGCACGAGGCGTACCTAAAAATGAGGTGCCAACCTGGGGAAGGTGCAACACAGGACAACATGCATGCTAAACAGCGGAAGCAGCATGCTATAGACAGAGCTAAGCAATCCCACAATCAATGGATCAGATCAAAGCTCTGCAGTCATGTCACATCCAGTTGTGAATGGTGGTGGACAATGAAACAACTAACGGGAGGAGGAGGCTCCATGAACATCCCCATCCTCAATGATGGCGGAGCCCAGCACACGAGTGCAAAAGACAAGGCTGAAGCGTTTGCAACCATCTTGAGCCAGAAGTGCCGAATGGATGATCCATATTGGCCCCCTCCTGAGGTCTCCACCATCACAGAAGCCAGTCTTCAGCCAATTCGATTCACACCACATGATATCAAGAAACGGCTGAGTGCACTGGATACAGCAAAGGCTATGGGCCCCGACAACATCCGGATATCGTTTTGGAGACTTGTGCTCCAGAGCTAGCCGTGCCTCTAGCCAAGCTATTCCAGTACAGCTACAACACTGGCATCTACCCGACAATATGGAAAACTGCCCAGGTATGTCCTGTCCACAAAAAGCAGAACAAATCCAATCCAGCCAATTACCACCCCATCAATCTACTCTCAATCATCAGCAAAGTGATGGAAGGTGTCTTCGACAGTGCTATCAAGTGGCACTTACTCACCAATAACCTGCTCACCGATGCTCAGTTTGGGTTCCACCAGGACCACTCGGCTCCAGACCTCATTACAGCTTTGGTCCAAACATGGACAAAAGAGCTGAATTCCAGAGGTGAGGTGAGAGTGACTGCTTGTAACACCAAGGCAGCATTTGACCAAATGTCGCATCAAGGAGCCCTAGTAAAACTGAAGTCAATGGGAATCAGGGGGAAAACTCTCCATTGGCTAGAGTCATACCTGGCACAAAGGAAGATGGTTGTGGTTGTTGGAGGTCAATCTGATCAGCCCCAGGACATCGCTGCAGGAGTTCCTCAGGGCAGTGTCCTAGGCCCAACCATCTTCAGCTGCTTCATCAATGACCTTCCCTCCATCATAAAGTCAGAAGTGGGGATGTTTGCTGATGATTGCACAGTGTTCAGTTCCATTCGCAACTCCTCAGATAATGAAGCAGTCCATGCCCGCATGCAGCAAGACCTGGACGACATTCAGGCTTGGGCTGATAAGTGGCAAGTAATATTCGTGCCACACAAGCGTCAGGCAATGACTATCTCCAACAAGTGAGAGTTTAACCACCTCCCCTTGACATTCAATGGGATTACCATCACCAAAGCCCCCACCATCAACATCCTGGGGGGTTCACCATTGACCAGAAACTTAACTGGACCAGCCACATAAATACTGTGGCAACAAGAGCGGGTCAGAGGCTGGGTATTCTGCAGCGAGTGGCTCACCTCCTGACTCCCCAAAGCCTTTCCACCATCTACAAGGCACAAGTCAGGAGTGTGATGGAATACTCTCCACTTGCCTGGATGAGTGCAGCTCCAACAACACTCAAGAAGTTGACACCATCCAGGACAAAGCAGCCCGCTTGATTGGCACCCCATCCACCACCTTAAACATTCACTCCCTCCACCTCCGGCGCACCGTGGCTGCAGTGCATACCATCTACAAGATGCACTGCAGCAACTCGCCAAGGTTTCTTCGGCAGCACCTCCCAAACCCCCGACCTCTACCACCTAGAAGGACAAGGGCAGCAGGCGCATGGGAACACCATCACCTGCAAGTTCCCCTCCAAGTTACACACCATCCTGACTTGGAAATATATCGCTGTTTCTTCATTGTCGCTGGGTCAAAATCCTGGAACTCCCTCCCTAACAGCACTGTGGGAGTACCTTCAACACATGACTGCAGCGGTTCAAGAAAGCGGCTCACCACCACCTTCTCAAGGGCAATAAATACTGGCCTTGCCAGCAACGCCAATGTCCCAGAACGAATTAAAAAAAAATTGCTGATAGTTTGCCATTATTACCCACTGCAAATTCCTGCCCAATATCGCAACAAACTATCAAAACATATACTGATCTACTGTATATTTGCAGCATTTTCTGTTTCTATTTTAGATTTCCAGCATTTGCTGTTTTGTCCTTTTATTTTAGCAAAGCATATATTTGGTTTAGTACTACATAACGGGACAGAGCTGGTTGAAAATAGGCACCAACAGTCCTCCTGTTCCCATTCGGTTTGTAAAAAGTAAAGGCCTTGATCGTGTGTTTATAAACCAGTCCTTAGGAACACCATTCTATTCAAAAACACTGTTTTTTTACACAGATCCGGGGCTTTCACTTGGGGTTACTGACATAATAATTGACTGAAATGGTATTAACCTTGGCCTGGATTTTGCAGTCAGCAGCGAACAAACGGTGTTCGCCATTCATTACACTTACAGCTGCCCCCAAACTTTTCGTGGGCTTTCAAGCGGCAACTTACTATCATCGGGCATCTGATCCAGTGCGGTGGCCCTCTACAGGGGATCTGGGACCTGCGTGAGCAGGACAATGCTTGTCTCCTCAACCAATCAGATTGAAGAATCCTCACTGAGCCATGCACAGGAAGTGTAAGTTAGACTATTTAATGTAAAAATCATGTACAGAGAGTGAAATAGAGGGAAAGAAAGATGGTATTAAGAGAAAGAGATAAAAGAGAGAAAGAAAGAGTTATTTCAATTTTAATTTTTATAAAATCTCCAACAATAGTTAAAATCTGAAGGAATGAGACTTCACACTTGTAAAAGTACATTTTCAGTGCCAGAGAGGTTGTTTGGTAGTAATTAAGACTTACCACACCGTTTGAAATTCACTTACACTTGAATGGACAAGCCCCAACTTTTTCTGGCATGTTTAGTGGGTAACTAGTAAGTACCGCAACTTCACGCCCTTGCATGTATTTCAATGCCGAGTCTATCAGCGAGATACCGGTGGAACGAAGCTTGTGGAGGAGCGGGGCAAATCGGACAGCAACTTCCCAATTTCTGCGTTTTACTGTGCACATGCGGATGCCAGAAGTTGCTGTCCAATTTACTCCATAGTAACGGTGAGCACTGATAGCCTCACCGTTATTCTTAATGCAAAATCCGGGCCATTATCTTCTGCATTCATGGGCTTAATGTGTGAACTAACTACACAAATACACAACAGGGCACTTTATACCAGTTGCAATGTACATACACCTTCTTGGGCAAAACAAATGTTTATATCGAGGTGATGATATATCTCAGGAGGTGAATTACAGTGTAGTGATCCAATTAAAGTAGGTCTAATGACTGCATACACTGACAGTAAAGTGCGTGAATGCTTTATAATAATTACATATTATTTAAATTGCTTTTGTTAAAAAACCGTCTCCTTGATGCAGAAAATGTTTCCAGTATTTCTTGGACAACAACAACTTGAATTTAAACAGCACCTTTTAACATAGAAAAATACCTCAAGGCATTTTAAGTTGATTCCTGGGATGAGAAAGTTGTCCTATGAGGAGAGATTGAGTAGATTGGGCCTATACTTTCTGGAGTTTAGAAGAATGAAATGTGAGGTCATTGAAACATATAAGATTCTGAGGGGGATTGACAGGGTAGGTGCTGAAAGGTTGTTTCCCCTGGCTGGAGCGGCTACAACGAGGGGGCATTGTCTCAGGATAAGGAGTCGGCCATTTAAGACTGAGATGAGGAGGAATTTCTTCACTCAAAGGGTTGTTAATCTTTGCAATTCTCTACCCCAAAGGGCTGTGGATGCTAAGTCATTGAGTATATTCAAGGCTGAAATCGATAGATTTTTGGACTCTGGGGGAATCAAGGGATATAGGAATCGGGCAGAAAAGTGGAGTTGAGGTCGAAGATCAGCCATGATCTTATTGAATGGCGGAGCAGGCACGAAGGGCTGCATGGCCGACTCCTGCTCCTAATTCGTATGTTCTTACAGAAAGAAAAAGAAAAATCAACATACAGCAGGCCATGGTGGTAGAATAAAAGAGTTGACTGAAAGCTTGGTCAAAAAGATGGAGGTGGAGAGAGACATTTAGGAATAGAATTCCAATGGTGGAGCAAAGTGTGGGAAGAATGCACAAGCCAGTGTTAGAGGACCAACGGGTGCATGAAGGAAAGCAAGTTTGGCAAAAGTAGTGCGGGTGAGGCTGTGTAGAGATTTCAATACGAGGACAAGGAGCTCAAATTCAATGTATTCTGAGACAGGGGACCAATGTAGGTCAGTGACGACAACGGGAGGGACAAGTTGGCCATAATGCGGGACAGGATACGAGAAGCTGAGTTTTAGGCAAATCAGATTTTATGGTTGGGTAGAGGCCAACAAGATGAACATAGGAGAAAGTCGTGAATGACATGGTTTTGTCAGCATTGGTGGCAAGGCATAAATGGTGGTAGGTGATGTTGTGGAGGTGGAAGTAAGCAGTCTTGCTGCTGGATAGGATGTAGGCTTTGAAACTCGGTCTGGGTTAAACAGAATACCAAGAAAGCCCTGCTTCAGCATGAGTGAGTGGCCAACAAGGGGATACAGTTCATGACAAGAAAGTAACGTTTATGGCAGGGGCTGAAAATTAAGGCATTGATCATCCCACTGTTAAGATGGAACTGCAATATTATCTGCATGTTTTTTTTTTACACTGCATTATAAAAACACTCATTGTCTGGTATGCATTACATAAAAATGAGTAAGGTTGCTTAAAGGTAAATTCAAGGCATGTGTACAGTCCCAAATTCCATCTCGATCCATACTATAAGTGCACATACAAACCATCTAAGTAGCCCCAAATATTTCTGCAAAGGAAGGAAAGAAGGAAGGAAGATATTAAAGTGCTTCACACAAATAACTTTTGAATTTAGTCCCGGTTATGTAGGCAAATACTGATACTAACTTGCACACAGCAAGATCCTATAACCAGCAATCAGATGCATAACAAGTTAATTTGTTTTGATGGTGCTGGTTGGGGGATGAATGCTAGCCAGGACACTAGGAGAACTCCCTGCTCTTCTTTAAAGACCCCAGGGCACTATTTGATGTCTATGTGAACAGGCAGTCAGAGCCTCAATTTAACATCTCATCTGAAGGACAGCGAGTTAGACAATGCCGCACTCCTTCAGTACTGCACTGCAGTGTCAGTTTAGATCAGGGGCTCAAGTGGGATGAGGTGGACAGATATGAACTCTCAACTTTCTAATTCAGAGGCAAACATGCCAACAATTAAGCCAAGCTGATATTAAATACAGTATTATAAAGAAAGTTTACTTAGAAAAGCTCAGTAGATGGTAAGTAGACAACATAAATGAGAATTACACACAACCTTTGTTCTTCATTATCCATGAATCAGAAGAGCTGCTGGATAAGGGCAAGCTATGGTAGAGAAGTGCAATTAAATGTAAAGTATCTGCGTTTTCAGACATAGGAATGTTCAGTTTAAAGAGATCTCTCATTTTAATAAAAACAGGATGATAATTTCTCATATATTTTATAACACCCAAAAGCTAAATATTAAACTTTGTGGACCTTTCTGTAGAATAGAAACTAACAATGATAAGCCACAATTAATTTGGATACAGTAGATGTATTTGTGCATTCTTAAAGGATTGATTCATAAAAAATGGCAGTATTTCTTCATAAGCCAATACTCTTTGAGCAGCAAGCTGGTATGCAGGTTTTAAGACTGCTAGTTAGCACGTAGCAAGCTAGGCAGTAGACTTATCAAAGTCTACAAGCTATTAAATTGGTTCCTTTCATGTTGGCACTTACTGATTTAAAGCAGAGCTGAGTTCCTCCAATTTTCTGAAGTCGCTCACATTCTCCAGTTTAGCCAGTGGCTCCATCCGCTTCACTATTATTTCCAGCATATCTGACATTTTCCTCAGCACGCGTGACTCCAATCCAATTCCTTTTAATACAAGAAAGATCACATTATCATTACAATGATGAAATTAGGCAGTGAAAGTAAAGAACATGGTATACAGAAGCTTTGGCAGGGCCACGCTGGAAAATGTGATTTAAGAAACATAGCTATCCTCAAAAAAATAAGCACAAATCTCTTAACAAAGGAAGAAAGTTCAAAAATGGTCCATCTTGTGTTACTTTTGAAACTGTTTCCACTGGCAGGAGGGTCGGTAACCAGAGGAGACAAATTTAAAATAATTGGCAAAAAAGTCAGGGGGAAGATGAGGAGAAATGTTTTTACTCAGCGAGTTGTTGTGATCTGGAATGCGCTGCCTGAAAGGGCGGTGGAAGCAGATTCAGTGGTAACTTTCAAAAGGGAATTGGATCAATACTTAAAATGTTAAAATTTGCATGGCTATGGAGAAAGAGCAAGGGAGTGTGACTAATTGGATAGCTCTTTCATAGAGCCGGCACAGGCACGATGGGCCGAATGGTCTCCCTTCTGTGCTGTATGATTTTACGATTCTATAATCTAACTAAGCTTACAAAAAAAAAAATCACATTAAAGTTCTGATTTTTTTTCCTAAGTGTGCAAATGCATGTGCCAGAGGCTAGGGTAACACTACATTGATTATTTTAAGCCCTGCTTTCTGGGAAATAAGAGAACATGTGATCTAAAATGTTCTATTCCATCCCTGTGGCAACAAAATTCAAGCCTCAGAATCTGATAGAATGAAGGATATTTGAAACTAAAGGTATGCTTTTTTTTTTAATTGGTGCTCACTCTGTAAAGTGTCATTTAGGTTCAGAAATAAAACTAAAAATCATAATCATTTGGACTTGAGCATACTTTGCCTAGCATGTTTTAATTGTACACGTGAAAAGATAATACATTCTGCTGTTGGTATGAAGTTGAACAATTTCACAGCTAATAACCAGCAGCTAAACAGAAATTACATCTCATCTGTGTTGTGCAAGCAGTACTGGTGTACATTTCAGTTGTACAACATGATTGCAGTACATGTTGGTGCATGCTTGTAGAATTAATAGAATACAGAATAGCAGATTGAAAGTACATCGGTTTGGATTTGATATATGTCAGAGTTAAATCAAACTGCTTGGTAGAAAAATCTGCTGAGTCTTTCAGTTCCTGGCTGTAAATGGTTTACCAAATACGAATCTAAACTTCAAACCTGCCACAATCTGTCAGTTGACAGCACATGAGCCTCTGTTTTTTCTGGCTAAATTATTATAAAAATTGATAAATACACTGGATTAAAAAATTTTTTTTTCTTTTTAATCCGGTACCTACACTTTACATCATACTTATTTATTCACACAAATCAGTCCATGAATAAGAAAGTACGGCCAGAGAACGCAAGAGGAAATTAGTGAAAGTAAACTTAGAATGTACACATCAAGACAAACTTGATAAACGTTTAGAATAATCTATCAACCGAGATAATAGAAAAAAACATTAGGGTTATTCCAAATAAATTGGATGTCACAATGAGTTAACGTAGTGGAGGGATGAGCTACAATAGCTTCGAGATAGCCTTTTCTTGTATGTTCTTAAGTGCATACAATTTAATGGAGATCCTGCTAATGAGGGTGACCATTCAAAGGAAATACTTGTTCAGTTACCAATTTGTTTCCTAGGTGCTGTACCATGTTTATTTAGTAGAAAACACTGGATAAAGGAAGCGACCGCTTTAAGAGATTTCTACTGCATAGAAATTAAATACAATCCTCAAATTACAACAGCAAAAGAAAAACTGACTTATGCAATGTCAAAATAACAAAGCTACATAATATTTATCTGATTAGCAATGACTGGTGACTATATGATTTATGTAGAGCTCAAGAAATCGTAAACTAATTTTGTTTAGCATTACAATAAACACAAACATGCATTACAAAATTGCCAGTTATCTTAAATGATTATTCAGCAGGCAATAGCAGCCTGCTGATATCACAATGCAGATTTCAGTTTGCTTCACTGGTCGCCACAGTGGGCGAACATCTTCCACTGGGTTTATTTAGTCCAAAGATACAGTAAAACAACAGCATTAGTTTAGTGTTCTCGAGGTTGCCGAAATGACCTTGAGTGTACAATATAATCCTTTGGCTCCAAGCATTCAAACACACATTCTTAATCACAACTGTAAGCCTTGGGGCAGTTGTTTATCACTACAAGCCATGAACAGAGTCAATATTTGTAATATGCTATTTATCAACAAATAACTAAATTGTCTTAATTCTTTATGTGCTGGCATCTGAACTGGTGTAAAAGCGAATGGCTCCAGTACTGTAATTGCTGCCCAATACCACAATTTGTAAAATACATTCTCTCATTGACTTGCAGGAAAAATGAAGCTCAATGTTATTACAGCACTTACTGAATACATCGCTTCATCTTACCACAGTAATTACATTATTTCATGATCAAAATCAATAAACAAATTGCTGCATCTGAAATCTGTTCACCTTACAAACAACATTAATATTCACCTTGAACAACAGCTGGAATCACACCTTAGTTATAAATAGAATTCGGAGGATATAATCGTAATATAATTTCTCAGTCAACTATTATTTTGGTGCATCTAAGTGAAAGGTCTGGTTGTGTATTCTTGCAAATAGATTGGTGTTTGATTTGAGCAGATATTCAGATTGGCTTCAACTTTTGCAGATAGAGTTGGCATTGAGATGATCTTGTTACATTTTGTATTAAGTTATTTTTTACAGCGATTTTCCTTTGATGTGTGGATTTCCCATAATGCTGTTTGGAAAAAATATGGTAGAGCCACTTACATAGGATTACATAGGATATACGGCACAGAAACAGGCCATTCGGCCCAACCAGTCCATGCCGGTGTTTATGCTCCACTCGAGCCTCCTCCCATCTTTCCTCATCTAAATCTATCAGCATATCCCTCTATTCCCTTCACCCTCATATGCTTGTCTAGCCTCCCCCTAAATGCATCCATACTATTCGCTTCAACCACTCCCTGTGGCAGCGAGTTCCACATTCTCACCACTCTTTGGGTAAAGAAGTTTCTTCTGAATTCCCTATTGGATTTCTTGGTGACCATCTTATATTGATGGCCTCTAGTTATGCTCTTCCACAAGTGGAAACATTCTCTCTGTATCCACTCTATCAAAACCTTTCATAATTTTAAAGGCCTCTATTAGGTCACCCCTCAGCCTTCTTTTTTCAAGAGAAAAGAGAGCCAGCCTATTCATCCTTTCCTGATATGTATACCCTCGCATTTCTGGTATCATCCTTGTAAATCTTCTCTGCACCCTCTCCAGTGTCTCTATATCCTTTTTATAATATGGCGACCAGAACTGTATGCAGTGTGGTCTAACCAAGGTTCGATACAGGTTTAGCATAACTTCCCTACTTTTCAATTCTATCCCTCTAGAAATAAACCCCAGTGCTTGGTTTGCTTTTTTATGGCTTTGCTAACCTGTGTCGCAACTTTTAGTGATTTGTGTAATTGTACTCCGAGATCCCTTTGTTCCTCCACCCCACCTTGACCAGAATATACAGTCAGAATCTGGTTAGGAAGGTCAATTTAAAACATCATTAAGAGTGGGAGTAATCTGGAAGGAAGGTAGTGAGAAAGCCAGGACATTTTTTTCCTCTCTATTGAGAAACCATATGCCCTCCACTCAGCACTTCAGTTTCATAGTCTATCCACGATTAAGAACCTGAAGAAGTGTAGGGAGTTAGGAGCACAAACACACAGCATCACCCTTTGCAGCCCAGTGGATGGTATTACCAGACAGTCCTTTTTAAAGGGCTATGGTACTATTATGATAGGGCAGAAGAAAGAAAGAAAGACTTGCATTTATATAGCGCCTTTCACGACCTCAGGACGTAAAACCTCAGGGCAGTAGAACAGTTCACAAAGTTTACTAGACCATCATCAGTCCCATTTGAAGATGTCTTTAAATCATCAGCCATGTAGAATCATAAAATCATGCAACGCAGAAGGAGGCCGTTCGGCCCATCGTGCCTGTGCTGGCTCTTTGAAAGAGCTATCCAATTAGTCTCACTCCCCTGCTCTTTCCCCATAGCTCTGCATTTTTTTTCCTTTTTAATTATGTATCCAATTCCCTTTTCCAAGATACCATTGAATCTGCTTCTACCCTTGCAGGCATTGCAATCCAGATCATAACTACTCGCTGCGTAAAATAATTTCTCCTCCTCTACCCCTGCTTCTTTTGCCAAGTCTTTTAAATCTTTGTCCTTAAAACAGTTTCTTCCTATCGACTCTACCAAAACCCATCATAATTTTAAGCACCTCTATTAAATCTCCCCTTAACCTTCTCTGCTCTAAGGAGAACAAACGCAGCTTCTCTAGTCTCTCCACATAACTGAAGTCCCTTGAAGTCAACTGAAGTCATGTGTGATGATTTTTTTATAGCAATGTTAACATTTTTAAAATGTTCTCAGTAAAACTGCTTCAAAAGGCTGGCAGCACTGCTCCATATTGTCAGACATTGGCCGCAGTTTTATCGGCACTGAGAGGGCGAGTTTGGAGGCGGGACTAGGTTAAAATCATTTTGATTGACAGCGGGTTCTGATCCCACCGTCAACCTGCCTCCAAACAATTTTCCCAAGTGTCAGGTCCCTGATTTGCGCATGGACCCGACACCTAGTGGTGGGAAGAGGATTAAAGCCAATTACCTGCCTGTTAACAGGTAGTTGATAGTAGTTGACAGGCTAGTTTTGAATTTTGCCGCTTCTGCCTCGGGTTTCCCAACATCTGGACACCACGCCAGGTAAGTGTGGCGTGCTGTGAGTCTGCTGTAATGTTTCTGGATTGATGACAGCTGCAGAAGTGGTGTGAAGGATCCAATGTTGCACTGGTGAGTCTCAAAGGTAAGAAAATGCTGGGAAATTCATTTTTAATGCATTTACACATTTCTTTAGGTAACAAGTTTTGAAATCCATGTCCAGTGCCACCTCATTGGGAGAAACTCCCTCACGAGTGACAGATCGCTTCTGTCACCTCACCTGCAGCTGCCATCAATTCCAGCCTATGGAGGGAGTCATTGGAGAGCCTGGGTGCAAGAGCTCACCTTTGTACAGTGATTGTCAGTGTTTGCAGCACCTCAATGCTGTCAAACACTGCGAAATCAGCTGTCAAAAAAAAATTGTGCGTGGTCCCTTTAAGAAAATCGGCAGATGACGCGTCATTAAATGACGTCATCCGGCTGGCTTCCTCTTAATTGGCCGGCAAGCCCGCAGGGGGGATTAACAAGGTCAATCAACGTAAAATCACGTCTGTGGGCCGGATGCAGTTGGGGGTGGGACTGGAAGCTGGAAACCACCTGACCCGCACCCAACCCGCCTCCAATGAAACAATCACTGCCATTATCTGCCTTTCTGCAATGAGGGAACATATTGACATCACTGCTTTTCCAAACTTTTCTTCATAATCTTCCAATTAAGTTTCACTCCATGCTTACTCAATGGAAGCCCTGATTGCTAATAAAGGTAGAGAGAGACTTTTTCTATGGAGGTTTATCAGTCTCACTCTGTTCAAAATCCCACAAACACCTCATTCAGAAACATATGATTTCTGAATTTTGGTGAACCAACAGCAGAACTTCAACCTGTGACTAAAGCAATAGAATAAGTATATTTTCCTCTAGACTACTGGGGGTTGAGGAATTAATTCATATTTTAAATCACTTCGAAGCAGTGCTGGCCCAGTCCACAGGCAATAGAAGCATCTCTCCCAATTCGATGAACACAACGTTAAGACTGAGGACTACATGTCACTACAGCCTGCATGCTACTATTCAAATTTTGTCCCTTTCTCAGCTCACACATTGAATGATGTCATGGTTTCACCAAATACTAAGTTGTGCATTGGGGTGTTTGTAAAGCCATTTTCATTTTAAGCCTTTCAGAAAATATCACATCGCAGCAGATAGAGCGACTCCAAATAATCAGATTCTATTTGCTTTGTGGCTCTGTACAGCAGGTAACGCCTGATATTTCCACAGACACAAATTCATCATTTTTTGATATCTCTGCTAGGCTGTGCAAACATTTCAACTTAAGATAGCAAACCTGATGTTGTCTTACATGCCAGCTATCCAGATTTCTTTGAACCAACTACAACAAGCAGTGTGACAGCAGCACGGGTGAAATTGCCTTTTCCACCTCACTTTCCTTAGGGTAAGCACTACTTGAACATATGTGACTGATGTCCTATGACTCAACAATACAGCTTGTTAGAGCATTAACAAACTGCCCTACCAGGGAACATATTTTCCTGTGTCGGTAAAGTTTCAAGAAAAATTCTTATGATTAAACAGGAAAGGAGAACATTCTTGACAGCCTAAGATGGATGTAATAAGAAAAAGAAAGAAGTTTTGGAAGCAGCCTCAATTTTACCCCAGCCTGCCTGGCACAAATAGGACGGGCAGCTAGTTAAAATGGCGATGGGATGGAGGGGGGACTTGCGCTCCATTGCTATGCATTCCCACCCCAAGCCACTTTAACTTCCAGGATTCCGGCAGTGGGGAAGCCGCCCACCCCAGGCAAGTGAGGATCTAATTAAAGTGGAAAAGTCGCAGCCCGATGAGGTCATCAGCAACCCAGGATTGGAAGGCCCACATGGCGCCGAACCCACTAGCAAAAGCTGGAAGCAACCAACATCAGGCTAGAAGAGGACCAGGTAAGTTGTTTTTACACTTTAAGGTTTCTTGTGGCCCAGGTTGAACAGGAAATCTTGAGCCTCCTCTCCCCCAGTCCTTCCCTTTGTCCTTCTCCAGCAGTGATCAGGCCTGACACCCTCCTTTCACTTACCTTGCCGTTCCCTTTGGTCCCCGGCAAAGCAGCCTACCGCTCGATAACTTTCGACCAGCTTCGAATGGTGGACGGTGGAGAGAAATTTAAATGGGGCCCAGGAGTTAAAACGGCCACAGCCTCACGCCGAGGAGTCCATGGGGGTTTCCCTCACCCGCACCCACCTGCCCCGAACATGCCCCGGGTTAAATTCAGGGCTTTAATAATTGTAAAGAATTTGTTTAAAGGTCTCTTCAAGAAACATTTGAACTTTGTTCAGTAAATTAAATTGTGTTGTGAATCAGCTGCAAAAATGGAAAGATCGGCACAGAGAATAGCTGATGTAGGAAAAAAAAGTCAGTGGCAGATGTTTTTTTGGGGGGGCGGCGGACGGGAAGAGCTCCCAATCAATTCTGTCAAGCTACCTGTCAGCTATGTTCTGGTAAATACACAAGTAATGTGGAAAGAAATCTTATGTTTGGATGTATAATTATGCTTGGACAATATGCAGATTGGTTGGCTGCCAATTGGAAAATTGGGCATGCCATTAACTTTTAAAGGGCTGCTACAAACCCTTAAAGGGGAGTTGCCTCTTGTTGCTCTGTAGAAAAAAACAACAATTCAGCAGCATGTGTGTCCTGAGGGTGGTGTCAAAGACTCTTGCCTTTAACAAGGACTACTTAGAAGTATTAATGCAGGAGGTACAATGAAGGAGGATGGTCTTGTTTGGTACCAAAGAGCACCTACCTGTAAAAGCAGCAAGCTGGAGATCATTGAGCGAGTGAATGCAATCTCTAAAGTCTATTGTAGCTTTATACAAGAGAAGCTGCATGGCACATTTGCAGTGGAGACCTTAATACCACACCCATTGCACTTCACTGGTCACCTGCAAAAGAATCATATCAGGCCATGCAATGCAAGAAGGCTTAGCACAGAGAACGAGGTTGTCAGGACAAAGGAATATCGTTTTGGGTGCACTTGCTAACACTTTCAGTAACGTGCTCTGCTTATAGGCCAAGGCTGCTCAGACCCATCGGGAGACAATCAAGACACACTGTGGGCCAGCTGTACTGAAGTAGCTGTCCACCTTTAAGGAGGTGACCTTTGCCCTCTTTGGATGTGAAAAGACATTGGTGAGGGTAAGTTTGGAGAAATAGTGCCACCACCCAGCAAGTATCCTCTATTTGTTATGATGCTGCATACACTTACTCTCAGTCTAAATTATCATAACCGGGGCTACATTTGCTATGCAGCTGCATGACGACTTTGCCTTTCTTGGAAGCCACTAGCTGAGTAATGTATACTAAATTTTACCCCTTTACTTTGCCTTTAGATTCTTCCAAAGATGAGGATCCCAGAGGAAGTGGCACCACAGTTCCAGGCACTTTACAACAAGTTACATCAAAAACTTAACTCATCCTGCAGCATCATCAGAAACGGTAGGACATTAGAAAATGTAGTTAGTGAGGAGGAAAAAACTGGAGGTGGCAAGTGAGGTAGATTTGTTAGAAATCAGGGGTGTCCAAAATGAATATGGTTATGCGAACAAAATTGTGATGCGAATAATGCTGTATTTACATGATTGTATTAGAACTAGAGACAAAAAGTCTCTTCAGACTAGTCTTAGAATAATTAGATAGATGCTTAGAATCTGCCTGTGTTTTGGTTCCCTGCGGATGTTTCAGCATTCTGCAGTGTGACGGTCATAAATAATCTTGTTTTCAAAATAGGATTTCAACCTTGTTTATGTTTCTCTAATTGGACTGACTAAGGTTCAATGCCTATGTTTCTTCTATTATTACTAATAACCATGATATAATGCTAAGGTAGGAATTGGTGTTAGCTTAACAAAACTGCTTGTAAGGATAATTAAAAGTTAATTCGGATAAAAGACATAGAATGAAAAGAATTTGAGGAGGTTAAAGGTATCCATCTTAGGATGGGGCCGTTTGCTCGATGAAAGTGAGATAACGACTGGCTGAAGTGCGACAGCTCTGGCTTGGGCCTCCTGATTAAAAGGGGATGAGGTCAGGCCCTGTACTTGCTGTGCCAGGTAGGATGGAGACAAAGAGAGATAAGATATGAATTCCAAAGGAAGAACCTTCAGAAAGATTAAACAATAAGACAAATTGGATGAGATCATGAAACCCCTGGAGGGAGGATCTTCATCTCGAAGTCGAGGCAACGAACTCGACGCCCCATTGGGTGATGAGGTTTTAGGGGAACCTCTATAGGATAAATGGTCTTGTCAATAATTTGGCCTCAGGCCCACCCCTAAAAAGAGAATAAAAGTAACACCCTGAGGGCTCGCCCACGCAGACGGTGGAGGGGAGAGCTAAGTAGAAGTTGGGCTGGTCGAACGCTCTTTCGAGAGTGATCCTATGCTCACCAACTCGGAGGTTCTAGACGAGAGGAAGAGAGGCCGCAAGCCAGAGAACTGTTCACGCACACCCGCAGTCTGTCCGATCGGGACCGGTACCAGCTGCTTGTCACGGTCGTATGTTTTTGCTGTATAACTAGCATGTTATATTCCGTCTTAAACTCTGATTAAACACAATATACCCACCATCTTGGTTTGCAGTCGATCCTGATTATTTGAAAGACTGGAGCTAAACTACTAATTGGCCTAATCTCTACAGATTGGCAAGATTGAAAGCCTATGCTATTTGGTAACTAGATTGGCTTCCTACTGGGCCTATATTCACATCGGAACTAATGCAGAAGCAGAAGGCATTATCCACGTCTTTGAGGTAGGCATGAACAGCCTGCATCAGCTAGCAAAGAATGTGCTGCAGTGCACTCTCACTGAGATCTTTAACAGGGAATTTGTAATAGGGAAGGATATCAAGGGATATGGATCAAAGGCGGGTAAATATAGATAAGGTACAGATCAGCCATGAACTAATTGAATGGCTGAACAGACTCGAGGGGTTGAATGGCCTAATCTTGTTCCTAGCAAGACATCACTGCAGTCCTGCTGGAGAGCTTTACTCAAAAGCAGAGTACCGTGGTGCAAATGGCATCTTCATGGCCATCTACAAACTTGGCCCCAAAGCAGTGAGAGAATAAACATAGAACAACATTCTCTCCCAAGCACTGTAACTGACACCATTAAGACTTTAGATCCACTTACAGGAATCTATCACTGTTGGATTTGACTGACTGGGAGGTCTTTTGGAAAGAGCAGTGATGATGGACTTTACCCCGATTAAAAAATACCCTACAGACAGCACTTATGCAGATCATAAGTCATCCAGCAGGATTGCCCAGCATTGGAAGCATGGTGGCAGAAGGATCTGATGATGCCCAACCTCCCACTCCAACCAGGCACCTCAAAAGATTCATGAAGTGTCAGAGAGTGGGCAGGCACTCAGTCATTGCATCCTGAGATATGGCTCCAGCTGTTGCAGGGATATTGTTTGACCATGCACATAGGGGTTCAAAGCCACAACCATCCTAATAAGGCCATTGTCCAAAACTGCAGCTTACCACCATAGTTTCTTCTCACACTCAGGAACCACTTCAACACAGTCTAAAGTTTAAGAGTATTCGATTACTAAGGGAAAGAGAGGATGTAGGTCTTCGAGACGTAAATAGTACTTAATAAGTAGAGACCTTTTCACTCATCGGTACAGGCTGTTTTTGTTAAGCTTTGGAATGGAAATAAGCATTAGGAGAGGGCTGTAAAAGATGGGAGGGCAGATTGTGTGCAGGGAATAGGCACAATGTTCTTAGGGCTGGAACATGTGGTATTTCTATGGAAAACCAAAGTTAGTCAGTGATATCCATTAGTGGAAATAGTTATCCACGAGAGTTCCGCTCCAACCGCCCTGCCTTTACATCATATTCTACCTCATCATCTTCCTGTGGGGCGGAGGACCATAGGCCTTCTCCTTAGTTTGCCATATGCGGACTCCTATTCAAGTGGCAAAATTACATAGCATACAGATGATGAATATTAAAACTCTGCCTGAACTGTAAAGCACCACCCCAGCCCACCGCTCAAATCAGTGGAATCACTATTTTAACGTCCCTGTTGTGCACTCCAAAGAAACTTTGCTGGTGACATGAGCCCTATTATATCTGCATTCTGCTGCGGTGTGGGATTCGTCTAATTGGGGTCATAAGCCACTATTGCAAATAGCAACTCTGGCTCATTCTCTAGGACCTGTCAAATAATGCACATACATGGACTGTTGCAGAATGAAAGCATCATGATTCTTCTTTGGATAACTGACATTAATGTACAGGATGACATTTCTGTTTTCTAAAACAATCTGCACAGTTATGAAGTGATACTATTTCTTGCTGATGTATGCATTATTGTTGGATCTGTGGAGACCTAATGGCATATGTAATACTCCTGGGCTCTCAAGAAGCCTGCCAAGCTGTAAATTCTGTGCCCTTTCCATTAGCTGTCTTCTTCCCCCTGGGAACAGGAAATATGTGTTTCTCCTTTCAAACATATCATCAGTCATTTATATATGAATGACCTGCAGACTGGCTTATCAAGCAGATGTCCCCTACAGTGGCCTGGAAGGATCATCTGGTATAGCAGCTTAATACCGTAGTGACTTTAACAGCTACAGGAAGCGTCATCTCAGTCCTTGACGTTATCTGTAGATCAGCCTGCAGTAGATGACTTAGCTCAGTCATTGCCTCTCTTGTGAGGTACCAAAGACAGGTCTTCTCGGACATACCAAGTAGGAGTGGCATGGCCAGTAAAATAGAGATCCTTGAGTATTGATGGGACTGAACAAGCCGCCCTGAGGTTCTTTGGAACTGAAGATGCTGTGCCCTAATGAATTGGTCCTCCTCATCCAATTCATGCAGCGTGATGGGAACACCCAAAGGAATTCCCATTCTCCCAACATGGTTAGTGGCAACTTCTACTGAACTGTAATTGCCAAGACTCCAGAAAACTAGGTCTTAGCAAAATAAAGGCTTCAATGAAAAAAGCAAAAACATAGAAAAAAATTGCAGGATGTTTAATGCACAGTGAGAAGTGCTGACTGGCAAATAAACTACAGTTCAATATTCAGGCAAACATTAGCAAACTGGCTTGAAGATACACTAAGGAAACCAGACCCAGACCCATTTTCCCATCATGTGCCCATTTTATATGGGTGAGGAGCAGACTGTGGGCAGAGGCTCATCCAAACCCATGAAATTTACTGAGGGACTCAGTTTATATAATGAACATATTGTAATGTGGGTTGCATGTGCCTGTCCTGGAGGCCTCTCAATTTTCACTAAAATCACCCTTCAGAAAAGGCTGATTTTCTGATCCGTGTCCACCACAATCAAGCCTCCACTGCACAAACACAGCTTCAGAGAATTGGGGCTGCACAAAATAATATTATTCACATTTGTCTCTTTGCTTATTTGAATTAAAATTTTGTAATAATAGTAATTTAAACACATTATAAAAATATATGCCTGGAAATTCTGAGAGACCTGCTCCACTGCTGGAAGTGCAGCTGGTCAGGACTTCCACCCACTCATCCGTCCTGGTCCTGACACAAATTCTGGAAATGGGATCATTTCCATAATAGGGGTAGGGGATTAATTGACATTAGGATACAGCATTGTGGGGCCACTTCTGGTTACTTACAGCAAATGGATAGTTACTGTTATCTGGCACACCGCCAGTTCCACCTCCAAATGGGACATCTTAAAAGGGGTTTGGAGGAAGCGCTCACACCCCCTCCGCATTGTAATTTAGCAGAAAGGGGCAGAAACTGGTTCCACCCCAAATTCCTTTCCACCCCATGTACTAAATCCACACTCAAAACAGCCTGGAATTTCTAGGCTATGATCTTTTATGATCACTTGTTTGTATCCCACCTAAGTTCAATGTGTAGGGCTGTGAAACGCACTGCAGATGAAGAGTTTTTCCTGCTTGGATCTCTATTATACCCTTAGGTGTTAATGCTGAGATCAGAAAATTTACAGAAAGGGGAAAAATGGATAATGCATAATAGAAGTACATAAGTAGGTTTTATGGGCATGCTAGGATTATGTATTGGCCGAATACTCCATGTCTTGGGTTTTTATACACGTTATATAAATAATTCAACAGATGGGAACAGGGTGCAGTTGGTTTGATATCGGGCTTTTCCTTGGTTCAAACTCAGCTCAGATGGATAGAATAAAAATCTCGGACTCGAGTTTCCTCAGTGGGTGCTACCTGGATGTTCACCCCGAGGCTGCACCCATTTTGGCGATGTCAAATTACGTCCAAGTACTATCCCAATCTGATTAGAAGAGGCCCAAACTCAAAATGGGAGTAAATCAGCGTAAACAATCGGGGCCCAAGGAAACCCCGAACCCACACCAGTATATTTCTTGTTTGGGTCTTAAAATTTTAATTTTAACTCATTTAACCAGCATTCATGCACATCAGGTATAGCGTGATTAAGAACCTGCAATCGGGGAAGCTTTTTACTTTTTAGTGTGACTTATACCATAAAAGTGCATTAAAAGAATCAGTAAATAGAGAGCAGGTCTTAGTGAGAATAATTTTAAAATGTTCCAAAAATCGCAATTAAATGAAAAATTACTCTGGTTCCTGCTGCACCCGGAAATCTGGTCACAATGTTAAAAGACCCCCCAAAATAAACACAATTGGAGGACACTCGCATTTGAGAGTCAGGGGTATGGAAAGAAGTTCGTTTAGATGGTGGGTTTGATGGACAGATGTAAAAGACTGAGACTTGAGCATATTGTAGTTACGTAAGTAACTCATTTACGCCTAAAATTTTTGATTTTTAAGCGACTCAATTTGTTTGCACTCAAAATTACGGGTGTATCTGGGCCCAAATGCAGAGGAAACTACAAGCCCTCCTCTGTCTGCTGGCTTTAAAGGGTTCTATGAAATTAATTCACCAGAAAACTGCCTCTACGGCATTAATTATTTCACTTAGACAGGCTGGTCAGTGTGGGAAATATAAAAAAATTGCTACGTTGGTGCAGTCAGGGATGCACTTCTGCAGCAGAGAACTGTATTTGGCTGTGATATACTGGATCTGACACCAGGGCCGCAATTTTGCCGGTGCTCAGAGGGCGGGTTTGGAGGCGGGTCAAAGGTTAAAATAGTTTTGATTGACTGCGGGTTCCAATCCCGCTGTCAACCTGCCTCCAAACAATTTTTCCAAGTGTCGGGTCCCTGATTTGCGAATGGACCCAACACCTAGTGACGGGAAGAGGATTAAAGGCAATTACCTGCCTATTAACAGGTAGTTGCTAGTAGTCGACAGGCTATTTTTGAATTTTGCCACTTCTGGCTTGGGTTTCCCGACGTCCGGACACCACGCCAGGTGAGTGTGGCATGTTGCGAGTCTACTGTAATTTTTCTGGATTGATGACAGCTGCAGAAGTGGTGTGAAGGATCCAATGTTGCACTGGTGAGTCTCAGAGGAAAGAAAATGTTGGGAACTGCATTTTTAATGCATTTACACATTTCTTTAGGTAACAAGTTTTTAAATCCATGTCCAGTGCCACCTCATTGGGAGAACCTCTCTCACCAGTGACAGATCGCTTCTGTCACCTCACCTGCAGCTGCCATCTATTCCAGCCTATGGAGGGAGTCATTGGAGAGCCTAGGTGCAAGAGGTCACCTTTGTGCAGTGATTGTCAGTGTTTGCAGCACCTCAATGCTGTCAAACACTGAGAAATCAGCTGTCAAAAAAAAAATTGTGCGTGGTCCCTTTAAGGAAACCAGCAGATGATGCGTCATCAAATGACGTCATCTGACCCACTTCCTCTTAATTGGCCGGCAAGCCTGTAGGGTGGGCTTAACAAGGTCAATCAAGGCAAAATCACGTCTGTGGGCTGGATGCAGCTGGGGGCGGGACTGGAAGCCGGAAACCACCTGACCCACACCCAACCCGCCTCCATTGATAAAATCATGGCCCAGGTGTCTGCCTGAAATGAAAAGTGTTCCATACTGTAGCATTAATACCCCGCTCTTTGATAAGCACAATAACAGGTAATTTTGCATAGTTTAAAAGCTACACTGCACTTCAGCAATGAATTTCAAAAATAGTGCAATCTATGCTCACGCATTTGTGTTTTATTTCTGAAAAATTGTTAACTTCAGCACGATTGCACTGACTTAGAACCTTCAAGTGAGTGTAACATCAAAGGACTGTTGCCATGGTAGCATGCCTGCAAGACACTTTTCCATACTGTGGTGCAAAAGGACTGGTCCACTTGGCTGAGGAAGTTGTATTGTCATCTGTTATGTCTGCTCGCAGCAAGTTTCAATTCGTTAGTGGATTTTTTTTTGCTTAAACTAGGATTAAACGTTAGAGATGTGCTTCACATAGTATGGAACATACAACAACTGTTGGCAGGCAGTGTGGGAGTAATTGGACTGTGCCTGCAGCATGCCATGCCTGAAGACTCCCAACATGGGGACAGTGGCCAGTGAATAAGATAAAAGAGTTAATACACAAATGGTAAATTGCACTACCCCATCACCAGTAGACAATGAAAGTAACACGCATGTTTAACAATCGATAAATTAATGAACACGAAAGGGGAGGGTAATGTAATCTTCCTGATCCAGAACCAGATAGTGGATCACTGGAGAGCATAGTAAGGCCAATTTTTAAAAGAGATTTTGCAACCCTTGTTGTGGATTTGCATATCATATTGAGCATGGTGTGAAGAATTCTCACAAGGAGCAGAAATTCAAGTTTGCCAGGGTTATTGGAAAATAACTTTATAATTGCCTTTGTGACAGTCCACCTCTTGAGCCTGAAACTGAAACTAAGGATCCTGCCAGACCTGATAAATACTTTGGCAGGGTACAAACATCGGGACAAGAATATTCGAGCACAACTGTAAAATAAACCCTGGCCTGGAGTTTCCGCTTGATCGCACTGGATTTTTTTGGCGCAAATCAGCTGAAATCGGCGTAACCGGCGCAAAAGATCGCGGAATTTTAAACACAAATTGAGTTTCCGCGATCTTTTGCACTAGTTTTAAAAACATCGCACCAGAAGCAGGCCCCGTCTACAAAACTGGCCGCGCCCCCAGGGTGAATTAATCATCATTGAGACATTCCACTAATTCTGCTCGTTTGCAAGCTTTCGTGGAGGCTCCAAAAATTAAGCTGGATCTTTTGGCTGCAAGGACACTAATAGGCACGTTTTAAAAGGTTTTGAAAGTATTTTTTTTTAAACTAGGAAATGGACTACTGTACCCTAATATAACTAGAAAATAGTTTTGTACGTTTTCTAAAAGTTATTTTCAGTAATTTAAAATTGAGTTACTCAGAGGTGCCGATTGACACAGTGATTAATAATGCTTATTTTTTGTGATAAACCCATTTTCAGCTGTATTAATCAAACTTTACCAAGTTACCACTCTTAAATATTTCAAGAAATATTTTTTAAAGCAAATTTTTTTTTTTATTACGTTTTAAAACGCTCATGGTTCATGCAGATTTTGTGTTCGTCGATATGCAACGAAGTTTGAGCAGTAACTCGGGGGGGGAAAAAAACCCTTTCAAAACGGGCGCAAGGATCAGCGATTGCGCCCAAAGCGGAAACTCAATCCCCCTATATTTTACAACCCACAGGACTACTGCAATTTAACATGAAAAAAACAAACTTGTTTATATTGTCACTCCAGCAAAACATATGTGCATCAAACAGCAGACAAATTACTAAATGATTTTTATATTTCACTATTTTTAAAAAATGAATTGTAAAACCACGATATCCTTTGCATATGACCCTTAAAATAGATAATTCTGGTCCACATTCCATATAAAATAAGCTGTCATTTAGGGATCTCCAATGGGATTTCATGCAGGAAATATGTTGCAAAGATTAAGTGGCTAGAGACAAAAATTTATCAGGACATCTTCTGTCAGTTGGCCGACACCAGGAGAATATAATTTTCCACTGTATTTGTCAACAGCACATTTAATTAAAATTAGTTATTTATTCCCACCCAACTTCATTACTGAAGGCTTAGATGAAGCCACTCTAAATAAGTGATGGCATTTTCCAGTAATTTTAGGCTGTGTGTCATTAATCCTATCAGTGTTGTTTACATATTTGCATGTCTGATTGACTGCTTTACATGTTACAAGTGTTAAATGTGTTTGCACTAATGTGAACAGACACCATTCCAGCAGTTAAATTAGCTGTTTTACAATAGTATTATTAGAGGTAGCTAGAACTTAGTTATGCTTATTACAACAGCAAAATGTGAAACCTGCAAGTAAACAACACACAGCAAATTAATAAAGAAATGCTTTAAATTGTACAGGTCTTTAAAAGACAGGTTTACCTAGTAATTGCAGCTAGATTTTTCTTCCATTGCTTTATTTGCATTCCTCAGTGGCACATTTGAAATTGTAGTTGTGGAAACATGTTTTACATAATAGTATATTTGCAATTCCTAAAAATGAGTAACTGTGTTTCTTCAAGAGGGCGATCGATTTGGATCTATTTAACGGGGTACAATCTCCTGTATATATAGGTAGGGACAATTTTACACATTAAGATGAGACAATTATCTTTGTGCATTAAACTTCAGGTGCATTAGACTCATTGTGGGATAGTTGCGGCTGGCACATCAGCAGTGTTTCCAGATAGAGATCTAACTTTTTGTAGAAAGCATTTGATTTCTGCATATTTGCTTGATGATTTTCATATTTTTTTTCCTGTATTCCCACAAAATGTAACAAAACAATGAAGTTATTAAGCTATTTTGCTAAACAGTAAAGAACCCCATTAGTTACATCCAAGGGGGATTGGTGCACCCCATAAACCCCATAGCTGTCACTTCCACAATGGACCCACTGCACTGAAAACAGCAGGAAGAGTGCACTTGTGTTACACTTTCTGCATCACACACCCTGTAATGTTAAATTATTATGGCTTGTTAATAGCCTATTAATGACACAGCAAGATACCTCTCTCTCACAGACACACTCACTGATCACCAGTATTTTTATTCATTTATCTGTTATGTTCTTCACTGTAAAACACAACTAGTTTGAACACAGATTTATTATAGTCATTTACCACTATTATAAAATAAATGTGGATGAAGTTATGAATTAAAAAAAAATATGATGTTGAATCACTGATTTAACACTTACTCAAAGGTTTGTTGCGGTTTTAGATTCTTTTTCCATTTTCTGCTTCAAGTTATAAGCTTCCTGTTTGTATGTTTTCATAAGAACTCACCTACTTGACATTATTTTTCTCCTTTCTGTCATTTAAGTAGAGCAAACATGTCAAAGGAGAATTCCTTCAGGTGATAAGGGATCTGGGGATAGATTAAATTAGCCACGGACAGGAATAGTACTTCCATTCTCCATACAGCCAGAGGACATTGCTGCAGGAGTTCCTCAGGGAAACATCTTTGGCCCAACCCTCTTTGGCTGCTTCATAAGTGACCTTCCCTTGATAAAGGACAGGAACGGGACTATTCACTTGTGATTCCACATTGTTCAGCTCCATTCACAAGTTCTCTGAAAATGAAACAGCTTATGCCAGCCTACAGCAGGACAACATCCAGGCTTGAGCTGACAAGTGGCAGGAAACATTCACACCACATAAGTGCCAGAAAATGACCCTCCTCAACAAAAAACAACCTGACCTTCAATGCCACCATCATCGCTGAGTTCCCCACCATCACTATCTTGAGGGTCACCATCAACTGTTAGCTTTACTGGACCAGCCATATAAAGACGGTGGCTACAAAAGTAGTCATGATGCGGAGATGCCGGTGTTGGACTGGGGTGGACAAAATTGAGAGGTCGCACAACACCAGGTTATAGTCCAACAGTTTTATTTGAAATCACAAGCTTTCGGAGCTATCGATTGCTCCTTCGTCAGGTGAAGTAAATTAGATACAGAATCGCCAAAGCATATATAGATAGAGAACAAAGCATGTGTACCTTACAATTGCAGACCACTAAATTAAATCATCCTGACTATCTGCCGAGGTGTGATAAAGTTAATCAAGTCAGCCAGGAAGGTACCACATCAAAGACATAGCAAGATACAACTGAGACAATGAGGTGTAGTCGCAGGGGTTCTAACGTGTCAAAAGCTGCCGTCTGTATGTAAAACGAAAAGCTTTAAAATTTTTACTTTTTTACTGGGAAAATTTTTACTTTTTTACTGGGAATCACATCTGTGAACAAGCCAACGACGACTCGAGTCTGGATCACGTCATGTATCGTGACATAAAGTAGGGCAGAGGCTGGGTACTCCAATGAGTAGCTCACCTTCTGACCCGTAAAAAGCCTCTCCACCATCTACAAGGCTCAAGTCATGAGTGTGATGGAATACTCATCACTTGCCAGGATGGGTGCAGCTGCAATAACACTCAAGAAGCTTGACATTATCTAGGACAGAGCAGTTCACTTGATTGGCACCCCTGCCACAGGATTAGATATTCAACCTATCCATCACCAGCACAATGAGGCTTCAATTTGTACTATCTATGGGATGCACTGCAGTAACTCACCAAGGTAGCTTCGACAACATCGCCTACACCCCCCACCCCCGTGACATCTACCACCAAGAAGGACAAGAGCGGCAATGTCGGCAGAACTTCAAGTTCCACTCCATTATCCTGACTCTGTTCCTTTTTTTATAGTTTAGTCAATATCCTGGAATTCCCTACCTAACACCATTGTGGGAGCATCATCACCACAAGGACTGCTGTGGTTGAAAAAGAATGCCCACTATCACTTTACCAAGGTAACTAGAGATGGGCAATAAATATGGCTTTGCCAGCATCACCCAAATCCAAAGAACAAATAAAAAGGTCTAGCTCCAGGGGATTACATATTTCTGTCACTGGCTCTTTCATGAACTCAAATAGTTTCCTAGTGCAGATCTCCTCTGATTTGTGATGCTGGAGCACTCTGGGCTGGACATATGAGTGGTTGGGTAAGGGCAGCTGCAGCACAATTACCCAAGGTATAAACACACCTGCTCATATCCTCCTCTTCCTCTTCCAGAAACAGCAAACATTGTGGCATATCTAGAAGAATGCCTATGGTCAGAATTGTGGCAGTGCCACAGATGAGAGAAAGGATCCCATTTGAAATTGACAAAAATAGAGTCAAAAGACTCCCAAAAAAAATAAAGTAATGCAACAACTAACAAAATGAAACTATTACAGTTAGAGACATGAGTAGACAAGAGTTCATATGTAGTTTGAAGAACAGCAGAAGATTTCATGCATTTGCCTTCTCTACTGAAAGACTAAAATGGAGCCTCCCAAAGCAGATAACACCTACATGTTTACTGCCTAGCACTTGTTTAATAGCAGAATAGTCTGGTGACCTTGGGAAAGTGAGATATGAAGCCTGAGAAAGTGGAAAGGAAGATGTTTGAGAAATTGAGTCATCTTTACCCATGTCAATCAATAAAACTATTGTAAAATTACCCATGATTCATGTACCTTGCAGTTTAGAGAGGTAAAGGTTACACATGAACAAGTCATGCTAAGTCTGTCATATAAAGACATTTTAATAAGAAGCCTATACGCAGTTAAAGGTATGTAAACAAATGAATTGTTATAGGAATTTGGATTTGAATGTTCGATCAACCTGAATACCGAGCTTTTTTTTTATTCGCTTATGGGATCTGGGTATCGCTGGCAAGGCCAGCATTTATTGCCCATCCTTAGTTGCCCTTGAGAAGGTGATGGTGAGCCGCCTTCTTGAACTGCTGCAGTCCGTGTGGTGAAGGTACTCCCACAGTGCTGTTAGGTAGGGAGTTCCAGGATTTTGACCCAGCAACGATGAAGGATCTTCGATATACTTCTAAGTCAGGATGGTGTGTGACTTGGAGGGGAACTTGGAGGTGGTGGTGTTCTCATGCGTCTGCTACCCTTGTCCATCTAGGTGGAAGAGGTTGCGGGTTTGGGAGGTGCTGCCAAAGAAGCCTTGGTGAGTTGCTGCAGTGAATCATGTAGATGGTACACACTGCAGCCATGGTACTCTGGTGGTGGAGGGAGTGAATGTTTAAGGTGGTGGATGGGGTGCCAATCAAATGGGCTACTTTGTCCTGGATGGTGTCGAGCTTCTTGAGTGTTGTTGGAGCTGCACTCATCCAGGCAAGTGGAGAGTATTCCATCACACTCCTGACTTGTGCCTTGTAGATGGTGGAAAGGCTTTGGGGAGTCAGGAGTTGAGACACTAGCCGCAGAATACCTAGCCTCTGACCTGCTCTTGTTGCCACAGTATTTATGTGGCTGGTCCAGTTAAGTTTCTGGTCAATGGTGACCCCCAGGATGTTGATGGTGGGGGATTCGGCGATGGTAATGCCGTTGAATGTCAGAATTTTAAGGTGTTGAATGCCCCAATCATCAGGTATTCTTACAAGTACTATTGCATGTATGATATACTTGATGAGGAGGAATATATTGAACGTCTAATCATGAATAAAAACAGATATTCGAACAGTACAGCAAAAAAACTAATTTAAACACCAAATGAGTAAGCCCAAAAATTGCTAATTGGGGCTTTCCAGCCCGTACGCATTTAATTGCATAAGGAAGGACATCAGTGCATTTCGAGCACTGATCATGTGTTATGGGGAATGCATCTCATATCTATATCTATATCTAGATATGTATATATATATGTATATATATATATATATATATATATATATATACATATACCACCACCATTGCTGGTTGTAAGTGTTTTTGATACCATATATATATATTTTTTTTAATTAGCAGCCTTCTCCCATGTTGTTGCCTGGTCGCATGATGACGATCAGTAATTTAAACAACTATCCAGCCCAAAGCTTTTGCACCCAATAATATGGACCTAGCTCAACTAAGTGTCGCTGGGGCTACATACCACAGAATCAGCCCTATATTTAATATAATAAAATCACAAGGTCATTAAGCAAAATAAAAGTATTAAGCCCCCTTTCAATGGAAGTGAATTTGACCCATGTGTAATTTTGCAAGCTTTTGTGGGGGAAAAAATATATTAAAACCCTTATCTTAAGGATGCTTATACTTTTTCTTAATGTATCCATTCGTGCCACAGCCTTATATTTATCACAGATGCTTGACCTTAAACAGCATTCTCAGTCTGAAGGACAATTCTCGGTTTAAAACATTCAAATCTATGAGACAAGGCTAGTGTCTAATTAGAATTATAACATGTCACTTACCATAAAAGTCAATAATGTGTGCAGCTGATGGTATCAAAAACACTTAGAACCTGCTTCGAGGAACAAACCCATCACTAGACACTTATTTTCTGATTGGTGTTAAAATAAAACAATTGGAAAACATATGCTATCATCATCTTGGGAAATATACTGCGCGGGTTTTGGTGAGGGCCAAAGCACTGCCGATAGCAGCGGTGGCCCTGGACATGCAAACATGGAGAGCGTGACGTCAGTCAGCGTGCAACGCCAACTTAACAAACGTCTGCAAACGTGGACCATTGTGCGGAGTTTAGTGCTGGGTCCTAAGCTCACTCTGAAAAGCGAGCAGGCAGCAGACTGACAGACGGTGCCAGCACTTCTTAAAGGGACACACACATCTTTCAGGTATGTTTGGACTGAATATTTTATATTTTATTGAAGTAGTGGCTTGGTGCAATACATGTTAAAAGTTTTAAAGAGTGCAGGGAGTGCTGCTGGACACTTTCAAGGCCTCGGATGGTAAACAAAGGCCACTGAGAAGACAGAAAATGCTGCAAATACTCAGCAGGTCAGGCAGCATCCATGGAGAGAGAATCAGAGTTCATGTCTCAGGCTGAGGTGCTGCCTGACCTGCTGAGTATTTCCAGCATTTTATGCTTTTATTTCAGATTTCCAGCATCCGCTCACAGAGGGAAGAGGAAGACACGGAAAAGACGGAAGCGGAGGATGCAACCCAGACAGCCCACAGCCCCTTTCTGGCAGAGATATCCCAATTCCCCTTTCAACATTTGTCCCATACCTTACCCTTCCCTCTGTTACTGACCATCACAACGCCCTCTTGGCCACAATGCTGAAATAAAAGCCACCACAAAGCAAACTTTCCAATCCAACTTTATTCATCTATCCATCCAATATGACATCAAGAAATCAACTCATCACCCTTATGCATTCCCTTAGGTGACTGTCATGTGTGTGCCTTTGCCTATCTTACTGATGTCATGCAGTGCTACCCCAGTGGCTGCAGCAGGGCTGGAGGAAGGCTGCTGACTTTCAGTGGGGGACACTGCAAATGGTCTTAAAGGTCGACCTTGAGGAACTGGTGGCTGGCAGTGTTAAATTGAGTAACGGTGTTTCTTCTTTTTCTTCACTCTCCTTTCCCTCTTCTTGGTCAACCACTGGCTGGGCAGGCTGCATTTCTTGAGTGTGAAATGAGGAAGGCACTAGGGTGGAATTGTGGTGACGGGAGGGCGGGAAAGCATGAGGTGCATGCATGAAGGAGGATAAGGTATGAGGATACCAGCATCTTTTATCCTTTCAGCCCCTTTGCTGGCCAAGGGCTCAGCCATGCCCCTGCCAAGAATGGCCAGCATGTCACCTCCAAGGAGGTGAGGTGAAGCTAGGAATGGGAGGTGTGCCTTGTGTTTGGTACAGATTGTTGGTAGGTGAATGATTGGAACGGGGGGAGTTGTGCATTGAGCAGTGTTTAAGGCTAGTGGTGCAGTGGTAGGGGATGGCTTTTGAAGATGCATTCACTGACCTTGACCAGTAGTCTGAGGTCATGAAGCTTTTCTGGGCACTGGAGCCAAGTCATGGGGTCAACACTGCTGGCAGTGATGGCCTCGATGATCTGGTCCCACATCCTTCGTTCTGGAGGGCCTCCTGGCCCCTGTCTTGCAGAGTTGACCACCTGCACAAAGCCTGAGTGCTGCATGCGAGACCCTGGGTGCCCTTCCCTGGCTTGCTGAGCCATTTGTGTTAGTGCTGAGGCACTTTCCCATTTTTTTTGGTGCGGAAGGCAATTCAGCTTTAAGAGCTGAAGACTACCATTTGGGAATTCTTTTTAACGTTACTTTTATTTCAGAAGGCAGTTGAGATGTAAGGGCTAAAAAAAAAAGCCTATTTTTACATTATTTTTGTTTGTTTTAGAAGGCAGCTCCCCTTTAAGCGACCGCATTGCTTTCTAAAATGAGAACCTTGCTTTAAGCGAAGGCTATTCTCGCTGCAATGACTCTACAGCCACGCTACATTGGACCTCCTGCTGTGACTACCACCAGGAGAACCGGTTTTGCACAATGAGTTTAGCGTTGGGCTAATGTTAATTAGCAACCAGCACCAATATCCCGGTCCTGCCAGCGCTATTAATTTCGGCAGTGGTTAACTCCGGCCTGTGGTGGCACAGGCAGGTTTTTAGCGCTCTCCAATTTCTAGCCCATAGAATTTACAGCAGAGGTTATTTGGCCCATTGTGCCTGTACCTGTATCAGCTGTTCAACTGGAGCTGTCCACTCTAATCCCATTTACCTGCCCTTTCCTTATCAATTACTTCTCTAAATACTTTTGAATGTTGTAATACAGCCCGTCTTGATCATCACTTGCGATAAGGCATGTTCTAATAAACATCTGTGAAAAAAATTCAAATTTCCCAGTCATTCTTCCAGTGATAATAGAGTCCATTCCCCCTACTCACAAACTCCTTCAAAACCTTTCATAGTTCTAAAAACCTCTTAGATCACCCTTGAACCTTTGGCACCCTTGGCATTAAAAAAGCATCAATTTTTTGAGTCTTTCTTCATAATTATAACCGCTCACTCCTGATATCATTCTAGTGAATCTTTCGTATTCCCTTTCCCTATGGCTCTAATACTCTTCCACCATGAATACCTAGAACAGCTCGCAATACGCCGACCATGACCTAAGTAATGTCTTGCATCACTTCCTTGCTTTTACATTTAATGCCCTTGTGTGCAAAACCCTGAATCTCATTTGCCTTTTAATGGCCTTTTCTACCTGCGCTCCCACTGTTGAAAACCTAAGGGGGGAAATTTTTGGGGGGCGTCAGCAGGCGCGTTTGGTGGCGTGTCGGGTGGGGAAAAAAATGTTTTGACAGTGGATCGGGACCCCGGCGCCACGCACCTTTCCCAGATGTCGGGTTTGTCAGTGCTAAACAGACCCGACACTCAACGGTGGGGGAGACAATTCAGGTCATTGTGACCTTGTTAACAGCCCAATAAGGAGTATTTTGAACTCACCTTTACATTTTACGAGGTCGCCCACGGGGTCCATGCTGCTCGGGGATCATGTCGGGTAAGCAGGTCGGAGGTTGGTATGACCATGGAATCATCTCATTACTTGACAGCTGAAAATGTGCTATAAAAGCTCCCATTTCACTGCTGCTCACTTTCCAAGTTCAGAAGCTGTTGCTTACTGCATTTGGAAGACAGATTGAGCTTTATGCAGGTTGCAAGTGATTGGAGTAAACTCTGTATCCAGTGTCGCCTCACTGGAACAACCTCTCACCATTGACAGATCGCTTCTGGTCATCTATTACATCAGCATCGGTGCCCTTGAAACTATCTCACCTTGGTCCTCAGAATCCCAACACCAGGCACACCAGCAGCACCAACAACAACACCAACCTTCTCCGCAATCAACTGATGCTGCACAAGACACAGGACAACAGCACCTGACCACATTGCTGCCCGGGACGCCAGGGATGGCCAGATTTACTTCACTTTACGCTGTACACCCTGGCTGCCACATGATGTGCCTGATGGTCTGCATCCCAGAGTACTTAAGGAGGTGGCCTTGGAAATAGTGGATGCATTGACGATCATTTTCCAACATTCCTTAGACTCTGGATCAGTTCCGATGGAGTGGAGGGTGGCCAATGTAACCCCTCTTTTTAAAAAAGGAGGGAGGGAGAAAGCAGGGAATTATAGACCGGTCAGCCTGACATCGGTCGTGGGTAAAATGATGGAAGCAATTATTAAAGATGTCATAACAGACCATTTGGAAAGTGGCGACATGATAGGTCCAAGTCAGCATGGATTTGTGAAAGGGAAATCATGCTTGACAAATCTTCTGGAACTTTTTGAGGATGTTTCCAATAGGGTGGACAGGGGGGAACCAGTAGATGTGGTGTATTTGGACTTTCAGAAGGCCTTCGACAAGGTCCCACACAAGAGATTGGTGAGCAAAGTTAAAGCACATGGGATTGGGGGTAATGTGTTGACATGGATTGAGAACTGGTTGGCACACAGGAAACAAAGAGTAGGAGTAAATGGGTACTTTTCAGAATGGCAGGCAGTGACCAGCGGGGTACCGCAGGGTTCGGTGCTGGGACCCCAGCTGTTTACATTATATATTAATGATTTGGACGAAGGGATTAAATGTAATATCTCCAAATTTGCGGATGACACTAAATTGGGAGGCAGTGTGAACAATGAGGAGGATGCTAGGAGGCTACAGAGTGACTTGGACAGGTTAGGTGAATGGGCAAATGTATGGCAGATGAAGTACAATGTGGATAAATGTGAGGTTATCCACTTTGGTGGTAAAAATAGAGAGGTGGACTATTACCTGAATGGTGGCAGATTAGGGAAAGGGGAGGTGCAACGAGACCTGGGCGTCATGGTACATCAGTCACTGAAGGTGGGAATGCAAGTGCAGCAGGCAGTCAAGAAAGCAAACGGAATGATGGCCTTCATAGTAAGGGGATTTGAGTACAGGAGTAGGGAGGTGATGCTGCAGTTGTACAGGGCCTTGGTGAGGCCACACCTGGAGTATTGTGCGCAGTTTTGGTCTCCTAACTTAAGGAAGGACATTCTTGCTATTGAGGGAGTGCAGCGAAGGTTCACTAGATTGATTCCTGGGATGGCCGGACTGACATATCAAGAAAGATTGGGTCAACTGAACTTGTATCCTCTGGAGTTCAGAAGAATGAGGGGGGATCTTATAGAGACATTTAAAATCCTGACTGGTTTAGACAAATTAGATGCGGGCAGAATGTTCCCAATGTTAGGGAAAACTAGAACCAGGGGTCACAGTCTAAGGATTAAGGGGAAGCCATTTAAGACTGAGCTGAGGAGGAACTTCTTCACCCAGAGAGTGGTGAATCTATGGAATTCTCTTCCACAGAAGGTTGTTGAGGCCAGTTCGCTAAATATATTCAAAAGGGAGTTAGATATAACACTCACAACTAGGGGGATCAAGGGGTATGGCGAGAAAGCAGGAATGGGGTACTGAGGTAGCATGTTCAGCCATGAACGCATTGAATGGCGGTGCAGGCTCGAAGGACCGAATGGTCTACTCCTGTACCTATTTTCTATGTTTCTATGGCACACCCCACACCAACACCATAAAGCATCCCTACAATGCCCAAGCCATTCCTTTTACACTCATCACCATTGCGGGAGATACTGTAATGTCTCACCATTCACTGCAACTTACTAAGCTACTTCCAAAGGTGCACACAGATCTGTCCAAAAATACAAAGGGCTGGATTTTGAATGACCCATGGAGTCGGGTTTGGAGGCGTGTGTGGGGTTAAATTTGCGGGGTTGGGGTTTCCGACCCTATCCCGACTCCATCCCGCCTCCACGCAATTTTGACATAATCAGTCGCGGGGTTCCCGATTCCGTCCCGCCTCCAAGAGGCGGGAGAGGCCATTAAAGCCCTTAACAAGCTCTAAATTGGCTCTGTAATGCCATTTTGAAACGCTGTAGCTAGTTTAACCCTTTTCTGACGTGAAGCACGCCTGGTGTGAAACACTCCAGTGAAACCTGGCGGGAGCACAAGTGGATAGCTGACTATCGGCTGCAAGACCACTATTACAACGGAGATGTGCAATCAGGCTGCATTGGTCTCCTGGGAAGGTCTCTTCCGCCCATTGGAAGGGAAGAGAACCTCCCTGCGCGCATAAGCATATAGAGGGAGTCATGGGAGAGCCTGGGTGCAGCCGTGCACCTCTGTGCAGTGCTGGTCAGTGTTTGCAGCACCTCAATGCTGTAGAACACTGACAGCACAAATGTCAAAATCAATTTGTGCATGGTCCCTTTAAGGAAACCGGCTGATGACACGTCATCAAATGATGTCATCAGACCCGCTTGCTTCAATTTGCCGGCAAACACGCTGGGCGGGCTTAACAAGCCCAATCTGGGGAAATTCATTTTGGACAGCGGGCTGGAGCCAGCAGCGGGGCTGGGACCCGCCACCAACGTCGCCCACCCCGGACCTGCCGAGGTTGGGGAAATCGCGGCCTATGTCTCTGGACCCCTCGGTCTCTGTCTTTCCACTCTTGTTAAGAATTGTGCCATTTAGGGTTTGCTTCCTTTCATTGTTCGTTTTCCCAAAATGTACCACTTTATATTTATCTGCATTCAATTGCAACTGATACCTATCTGCCCCCTCAAATATCCTTTCTGAAATCTCTTGCATTTTCCCCACAGTTTGCCATTTCCCTGGTGTCATCAGCAAGCTTCAATATCATTCCACTTGTGTCCAAGTCCAAAACCACTTATATAACTGAAAACAAAACAAAAATGAGAGAGATTGCAGCACTAATCCCTAGAGCACACCAGTACTTACATAGCCTCAGTGAATGAATGAATGTGATGAGTTTGTTACATTTCAGGATAAATTTTACAAGGTCCCATGCTGCTAATTGGGCTTCACATATGTACAATTTTCCAATATGTGCTGGCTGACCGGTGGTGTTGGACCTTGCACAATTTGCCCTTTAATATCTAACTATATTCAGAATTCAAAACGTATTTTAAATGGTACGAGAAATCTTTATCAGAGGCAGTGTGCATTAGTGGCTTTCTGCCCTCAGCTACATCATTACTCTAAGATACACAATAGAGTAGTGCTGTTTTTAAAAAGCAGGGTGGACTAATACAGTTTTAGAAGCAGCAATTTCTGAATCACAAAAAGCCGGTGAACTGCTGTTTCTGTAATGGATTTTGCAGCCATTATAATTTGCGCGAAGTTCCCATGATATAATTTTTCCTAATTTCTACAAAGAAAAGTCCATTATATTTGAGTCTGGTGAGATTCTGCCAGGAAAAAAAGCACAAGACAACAAGAGTGTGATGCAAAATGGATCTGAGTGAATGATTCATCTGGCCTGCAACCTTTGTTTTTTCTCCTTACATCAGTCCTCAAATTAAGAATCGTACTGGACTTTTTTGAAAGCAACTGACACGGACAGTTATTGGTCTGGCCTGAGTTGTGACAGAACCACAGTTCAGAAAAGCAATAATGGAGTTTCCATTTGCAGGCTTGATGTCATGTAGGTCTCTGGCACATTGATCGAGAGAAACTTTAATTCTGGGGATATGCTTTCTTATGAAGAAAATGTCTGTTTTTATTCGTTTTTAAATTTAGTTCAGCTAATAAGTATTACCTGATAAGGACAATTTAAAAAAAAAATACTGGGGCTGAAAATGATATCTCTTTGGCACCTCTATTGTTACTGTGCATCAGCTGGTGGCTCCCCACATTATGGGACATGGAGGTCCTTTAAACAGCCAGTGCAGCCCATAAGCACTTATATCCTGTGCACCTATTGTGTACAGGAAACTTTCGTTTATCCGGCATCGACGGGACCGGCGTGGTGCCGGTTTATCGAAAGTACCGGATAACGGAGAGTTATATCTACCGAGGCTATTTTTAACAAAGAGACTCCAGGCAGCGCGGGAGAATCAACTCCTGCTACTGCAGTGTTTCGGACTTCCGACAGCGCCAGGAGGCCGAGTAGTGGCACTTTTGAAAAGTACCCCTACTGACTAAATCGGCGTTCGCGGACTCGGACTCGGACTCGGGATCGGCAACATTGCCGGTTATTTGAGAGGAGTTTTCGGAGCACTCGGCGTTCGCGGAGACTCGACTGCGACTCGGCAACATTGCCGGTTATTTGAGAGGAGTTTTCGGAGGATGATTTTTGCCGGTTAAGCGAGAATTCCGGATATTTGGGTGCCGGATAAACGAAAGTTTCCTGTACTAGGCTCATTTTACCCCCAAGTTTCATGTTAATTATGGGATGTCCCATAATGTGTTTGGAATACCTGACTAATGCCCCAAATGCCTCTTCCCTTCAGTTGGGTCCTTGCCTTTGAAAGGTGTATTGCTATTTTACTGATTTTCCATCTAGTTGTTTGACATTCACTGCTTCTTTGCTATATTGCTATAATGGGAGAAAGGAAGTCAGTGAAACTCATTGGAGCCTTGCTGACAGCTTCTTATATGTGCATTGTATCTATTATCAGTGCCCATTTCCCCAACGATTGAACATTATGTGCTGAGAGAAGCAATGGGCACACAACAACAACTTGCATTTATATAGCGCTTTTAAGGTGGTAAAACGTCCCAAGCTGCTTCACTGCAACATCAAACAAAATTTGACACCAAGCCACATAAGGAGATATTAGAACAGGAAGAGGTAGGTATTAAGGAGCGTATTAGAGGAGGAAAGAGATAGAGAGACGGAGAGGTTTATGGAGGGAATTCCAGAGCTGAGGAGCATTAGGCAGCCTAGGCAGCTGAAGGCATGGCCACCAATGGTGGAGTAATGAAAATTAGGGATGTGCAAGAGGCCAGAATTGGAGGAGTGCAGAGATCTTGGGAAATTGGTAGGGCTGGAGGAGGTTACAGAGATAGGGAGGGGCGAGGCCATGAAGGGCTTTGAAAACAAGGATGAGAATTTTTAAAATTGAGGCGTTGGTGGACTGGGAGCCAATGTAGGTCAGTGAGCACACGGGTGATGGGTGAATGGGACTTGGTGCGAAGGAGGTGGAAACGAGGAGAGCTGTCCTATATCTGCAGGGGGCCAGGAGGCCCTCCAAACCACTGTGAAAAGGCAGTGGGAGCAGATAGCCTCGGAGGTCAATGCCAGGAGTCTAGCCCCGAGGACCTGGATGCAGTGCTGCAAGAAGTTTAATGACCTCACACGAGTGGTCAAGGTCAGTGAATGCATCTTCAAATGCCATATTCTACCAACTGCACCACTAGCCTCAGCCACTGCTCAAATCGCCACACCCCCATCACTCACCTACCAGCAATCTCTATCAATCAGGACTCATAGCTAACATGCATATGCTTCACCACACCCTCACACACATAGCACTGTTGCAAGCCTCACAACCACATCTCACAGCTTGCACACACTCTCAGTTATTCAACCAATACAGCCAACCCAAACATATTGCACAACACACTGACACACTTTCCTCTCTCTTGCAGGAGAAGGTGGCGCACAACCGAAGGCAGCAGGAACTAACCGGAGGGGGTGGGGGGGAAAGAGGTGCGCCTGCATACTCTAACCCCATGGAGGACTCACCAAGGCTTCTTCAGCAGCACCTCCCAAACCCACGACCTCTTCCACCTAGAAGGACAAGGGCAGCAGGCGCATGGGAACACCACTACCTCCAAGTTCCCCTCCAAGTCACACACCATCCTGACTTAGAAGTATATCGTCGATCCTTCATCGTCGCTGGGTCAAAATCCTGGAACTGCCTACCTAACAGCACTGTGGGAGTACCTTCACCACACGGACAGCAGCGGTTCAAGAAGGCGGCTCACCACCACCTTCTCAAGGGCAACTAGGGATGGGCAATAAATGCTGGCCTTGACAGCGACACCCAGATCCCATAAGCAAATTTTAAAAAAGGACACGGTGCTGGCCATTATCAGAAGTGCCGTTGCTGAGGCTGGGGCTAGTGGCAGGGCCGAAACCATTGAAGATGATGGTATCCTCAAACTAGACTACGCCTAGATTCCCTAGAATTTAGAAGAATAAGAGGTGATCTCATTGAAACATATAAAATTCTTAAGGGGCTTGACAGGGTAGATGCTTGGAGGATGTTTCCCCTGGGTGGAGAGTCTAGAACTAGGGGTCACAGTCTCAGAATAAGGGGTCGGACATTGAGGACTGAGATGAGGAGAAATTTCTTCACTCAAAGGGTTGTGCATCTTTAGAATTCTCTACCCCAGAGAACTATGGATGCTCAGTCATTTTACATAGGATTACATAGGATATACGGCACAGAAACAGGCCATTCGGCCCAACCAGTCTATGCCAGTGATAATGCTCCTCTTGAGCCTCCTCCCATCTTTCCTCATCTAAATCTATCAGCATAACCCTCTATTCGCTTCTCTCATATGCTTGTCCAGCCTCCCCTTAAATGCATCTATACTATTCGCTTCAACCACTCCCTGTGGTAGCGAGTTCCACATTCTCACCACTCTTTGGGTAAAGAAGTTGCTTCTGAATTCCCTATTGGATATTGTTAAGTATATTCAAGGCAGAGATCGATAGATTTTTAGATACTAAGGGAATCAAGGGATATGGGGATAGGGCGAGAAGATGAAGATGAGGTAGAAGATCAGCTATGATCTTATTGAATGGCAGAATAGGCTCGAAGGGCCTACTCCTGCTCCTATTTCTTATGTTCTTATGTTCTCACATCCCACTTCCTCCTCATCCCACAATCTCTTCTGATTTACAAGCTGCAGATGGTGTAAGCATGCACCTCCTGCTTCCCCCCCTCCCTCTCCTCACCACAACCTTACCCTTATGCCTTTGTCCTTTCAGATACACTAGAAGTGCAACCTGGCCAGGCAGTGGAGGAAGACCAAGAAGAGAGTGATGAAGAAGATACACCATCACTTGATTTCACACTCGCAGCCACCAGCTCAGATACTGACACTGTGCGTATCTTAGAGGATAGATTAGAGACAGGATCTGCACATGGTGAGACACCAGGCATAAGTGTGCTGCAGCTAGGTGTCAGCTCACCAGAGAGCGAGGTCGCACACAGGTTCTGCTGCAGAGGACTCAGATGAGGACTTCGATGGGCCAGACTACAGAAGAAGGGTGATGGGTGTACACAATGAAATGCTTGGTGCATTGGGAAGCCTGCCAGAGAGCTTCTGGTCAATGTCAAGGAGCATGGTGGAGTCTGGCACCAACTTCGCACAAAGCTTGGAGCTCATCCTTTCCAGCATGGAACTGGTGGCCAACTTCATCAATACACTTGTGGACCCAATCATGACACAGCATCTGTTGGCTGATCCCCCAAAAAACAGGCGCTACCGAGCCCAATTTCTCACCCAAGAAGTTTTCTACAGTTGTTCACTGAAAAATGCAAGCAGGGTTGCAACCTCGCTTTAAGTGATGTATCCCCATTTTGCTCCCTGCCCCACCCATAAAACCCATAACCTAAAGTTATGAGACAGAGCTGCTTCCCCTCTGAGACATGCACATAGAACCATAGAAATTTACAGCACAGGAGGCCATTCGGCCCATTATGTCTGTGCCGGCCGAAAAAGAGCTATCCAGCCTAATCCCACTTTACTGCTCTTGGCCTGTAGCCTTGCAGGTTATGACACTTCAAGTGCATATCCAAGTACTTTTTAAATGTGATGAGCGTTTCTGCCTCTACCACCCTTTCAGGCAGTGAGTTCCAGACCCCTACCACTCTCTGGCCCAACGTGAAACCTGTCTATTGTAAGGCAAGGCCAGTCCCCTATGCGTTGAAAATCAGGTGCCAGAAGAGCTAGCGAAGCTCAGAGAGAATGGAGTGCTAGTAAAAACTGACAAAAGTGAATGGGCTACCCCAATTGTGGTAGTGCCCAAAGCAGACAAAACTGTACACTTGTGTGGTGACTACAAAGTTACTATCAACCAAGCGGCTGACGATGAACAGTACCCGTTACCTACATCACAAGATTTGTATGCAACGCTCTCTGGGTCAAAGGTTTTCTCCAAGCTTGACCTGTCACACACTTATGCTCAGCTGAATGTTGGCAAAGAGAGTCAACAGTATCTCACCATCAACACACACAAGGGACTGTACTCATACACCAAGCTGCCATATGGTGTAAACTCCTCCCCTAAAATATTCCAGGCTACGATGGATAAGATTTTGCAAGGAGTTACAAATTGCTTATGCAATCAAGACGATGTGCTGATCGCAACAAGCAGCGAGGAAGAAAATCTAGAAGTGTTAGATTTAGTGCTTCAAAGGTTGAATTCCCACAATGTCAAATTGAAAAGGAGAAAATGTGCTTTTGTGCAGCCCAAGGTTGTGTACCTTGGTCTGAAAGTTAATGCAAATGGCTTGCTACCAGTGAAGGAAAAGGTTGATGCTGTCATCAATGCTCCAAAGCCACAGAACCAGATCTTTCCTTGGAATGGTCCAGTACTACGCATGTTTTTTATCTGAGTTAGCGACCATGTTAGTTAGCTCCATTGCACGAGCTCCTCAAGAAGGATGTCCAGTGGAAGTGGACGAAAACGCAAGAGGAAGCTTACAACGCTTGTAAGAGAAGTCTCTCTAGTGATGCTCTACTTGTCCACTACAACACAGAGCGTGAGCTTAAGTTAGCGTGTGATGCTTCTAGCTATGGTGTCGGAGCTGTCATAAGCCTTGTAATTAATGAATGAGAAACCAATCGCGTTTGCATCGCGAACCCTCACAAAGAGTGAAAGAAACTATGCGCAAATTGAAAAGGAAGCACTCGTCATAGTGTTTGGAATCAAGAAATTCTAACAGCTCCTGATCGACAGAAAGTTTACCCTGATAACCGATCACAAACTGCTCCTAGCAATATTGGGGCCCAAATCTGCCATCGCTGCAATAGCAGCATCAAGAATGCAAAGTTGGGCAATGTTGTTGTCACAATATGACTACACGATTGAATATTGCATTTCAAAGCAAAACGCAATCGCAGATGCCTTGTCCAGGTAATCACAAGTTCTCGTGTTGGGAGTGAAGGTGAGATTTTCATGGTAGGTGCAGTTAACAAAGACTTTCCCATGAAAGCAACTGAGATTGCAGATGAGACTCAAAAGGACTCAGTACTGAAAAGAGTGTATGAAAACACCTTGAATAGATGGACTGATCAGTGTCTGGACACAGAATTGAAACCATTCCATAACTGTCATACTGAATTGTCTTGTGAGCAAGGTTGTATCAAGTGGGGAAACAGAGTGGTGGTACCTGCTTCTTTGAGAGATAGAATTCTGACCGAACGTCATACTGAACATCCAGGGATCGTCAGTATGAAATCAATTGCAAGAAGCTTTGTTTACTGGCCTGGATTGGACAGTGATCTTGAACCACTTGATCATGAACACATAAATGAGTTTGACTCAGTTCAGACTTCAGTAACTGAAGTACCAGGTTCAAACAAGTCTGAGTTAGAAACAGGATCATCTTTGAGTTCGGAACCAAAACAAAACAGCCCAAAAGCTGGTTCAACACCAAAACCTTCTATAAGGAGATCAGGAAGGCTCCGCAAACCTGTTATTAAACTGGGCTTGTAGTTCGTTTGTAGGATTTGCAGTTCATTTAAAAGAAAAAAAGCCAGGAGTTTTTGTTATGTGGTACATGTATTGCTGGGAAAGGTGGGACCATAGTTTTGTTGTATTTGAGAGGCGAATATGTACTTTTTTTTAAGGGGGAAGCAGTGTAATGTATTATCACATGGTTTAGTATGAGCATGCTCAGTTCGCTCTGACCTAGTAAAGCAAACACATGGACTAGCAACTCATTGTGTCTCTGTCCTTCACTTGTTCTACCCACATATTACACTCCCCAAATGCATTACCTCACACTTCTCCAGATTGAATTCCATTTTCCACTTTTCTGCACAACTTTATTGATGTAAATGTGATATGTGAGGGAACAGATTTATTTATCTATCTGCAGTGGGTAAAGAAAATATTTATTTTCATACAAAGTTCTTTCCAAATTCCTTCACTGGACAAATGCACCCATCCCACTCTCAGGCCCAAGCACTCTTCCTACCCCTTGCAATAGCGTAGCCTTCCGCTCACGGTGCGCAATGCCAAAGGAGATCTGCTAATTTACTGTTGAAACTGCTCAAATGGGTCAAACCACTGGCTATCACTCTACACCACAAATGTGTGACAAGTTTTGTTCAGCTGCAAGTAAATTGTTAAATTACCATGATTCAAAGAGGAAGCACAGAATAGCATTTACATTTTCAATCTCACATGGAGACAGAGGCATATCCTGTCTAAAGGACAGCTGGAGTGTCACGAGTTTGTCGACTGCTTCCCCAATCTCGCAGTTGAGAAAAATTTTATCTATAAAAATCACCATCATGATTGAGCTGCAACAGAAACAAAAATACAAGTTCCTTTGTTTGGCAAAAGGAATGGCAAAGGATTCTCCTCACTCAACTGTTTTCTGAATCTACCCAACTTCCTTGCCAGCCAGCATTTCATTTTTAAACAAGAGACTGCTGATATTCTCACTTTGTTTCGGACTCAAATTTATCAACACAGTACGATAACATTGTATCAAAAAAAAACTGTCCACAAAATTCATGTTGGAATGGTTTGACTGGAAATATCAGAAGTAGAATTGGAGACTTATTGGAAAACATTCATCTCCTTCACGGAGTTTATATTTCAACCTATACTTTAAATACAACAGTATATGGGTCACACTATAAATGTCTAGACAAAGCAATAAAAATGTACTTTAATAAACAATATGAACCACCTTAAGTATAAATCAACCACGGGACAGACAAACTAAAGCAAGTAACAATTTGTTTTACAGCCTCAGGAGTATTTGAGTGCAGCTAGATTTGTAAGGAATAAAACTATCGGCAAGAAACATTACACATCCATAAGTAATTTTACTGCAGCTGCTGTTAAGTGATCTGTAAAGGTTATTTGGCATTAAACAGAATTGTTAACATCTTTTAAACTACAGTGGTTGAAGCGAGTTAGAAGATATTTTTCATTATAAAACTTTTGTTTATAGTACTATAGCCAGGCTAGACTCCGGCAAGCAAACCAAATTTACTCTATCCTGTCAGTATTTAGTACTGAATCTCTTGTAGCTTTCAATATAAACATTTTGAAACCTATGAAATCTATATAATAAAATCAGAATGATCGTCATCTGCACATTTTGAAGTTGGAAATTATACATGAAAATAGAAAAAAGGCAACAAATCAAGTTTAAATTTCCTGATGAGCAATATTCAGCAAATATACTAAAAACTGGAAATCTATTACTTTTGATATGGAAATGTACTAGAGACATTAGTTGATTACATAGAATAAGGTGCATGTGCGCGTGCATTGTCAGACTTTGGACATCACACTCAAGATATCACTTTGTTACAGACAGAAAACAGCTTCTCAGATGTCTGCTTCTCAGCTGTAACCTGAGATTGACAAGGTCATTCAAATCGCCAAAGTTCCCTAATCAAACAACAACTTGCAAGTGACCTTGCAGCCCGTGTTCACCTGGTGGCCTTAAAAGAAACACAGCCCTATCTTAGCAGAGTAATACATGGTGCATTGCATGATATAACACTACTGTCCTTATGAAGCAGTGCATGATCAACCTTAGTGAGCAACACCATGGGAGAGCCACTAGAATTAAAATCAGTGTGTCTGAGTATGCAGACATCACACTGCAGGTGCCACATTTTATTACATATGCAAAACAATCGTAAAGAAAGAAATATTTTGTCCCTCTGACCAGGTTCCTGAAATTTGCAGGTAATTTACTGACTTCTAATCACGCTCGAAGTTACAATTATCTGGATTCTCAAAGAGTATATGAGCAGTGGCCTTATAGGCACAGGCCAGGTAAGCAGTTGAACATCACAGCTATGCTCTGCAGACTACCCATGAGAAATACCGCAGGATATCTGGTAGGCTCATGAAAATAAGATACTTTTTGCAGCATTCCTGATATTAGCTTTATTGATCTTGCTTATGCTGGTGCTTCACTATTTCATGTTTCTATATTTTTTGTGAAATTTCCCACTGTAAACCACATGTGATACAAATCTCACTTCACTGCATTTAATTATTATTATAAGTGACTGCCTTGTACCATTGCCTCAGTGAATGCAAGACAAGTTTAATCTGCAACTCTGAATGAATTAACTAGAGTGCTTAGAGAAAGTCATACACTGAGGGGAAAAAAAATATTTGAAATTCATTAAAATCATTCTATTTTGACAGTTAAGCAAGTTTCTACTTGGGTGGTAATACAAATATTTTTAAATGTAGCATTTAATAATAAAGATCTCAAGAGTTTGATATTACAAAACCCACTCTTTAACTGTTAAAACACCAAACTGCAATGTATAGCATACCTGCACACTCTCCAGTACTTCAGTCTCTCCTTTTATATCCTTGTACCTGGCATTGAAAAGATCTCATTTTTTATATTTTTAATAATATTCAAAATTTGAGTATTTTTCTACAGCAAAGTTGGTAGATGCTTCTGCCTTCTAGTTCCCAATCAGGGTGGGGGAAAGAGTAGCACTGACTTTCTCCCCTCTATATCTAGAATTTTCTTCATGAATTTTGGAGTAAGTCTGAGTACAATAATTTAAAAAAAAATACATTTGAAACAACCAAGTTGCTATCACTGGTGAATAGGCCAAAATATCTTCAGCACTGGCAAAAACTGTTTGTGAACATAACTCTATGCAAGATGAGGTTCTTATCTTGGTTCCCATTGAAAAGTCAGTCTAGATGTCGTGCCTATTGTTGCGCAGTACTTCCTACACAAGAACAGGAGTAGGCCATTCAGCCCCTCGAGCCTGTTCCGCCATTAACCCACCTTTCTTCATATCTCGCAAAAATGTATCAATTTCGTCTTGAAAATTTCAATTGACCCAGCATCCACAGCCTTTTGCGGGAGAGCGTTCAATATTTCCACTATCCTTTGTGTGAAAAAAATGCTTCCTGATTTCACTCCTAAATGACTTAACATGCTCTCGTATTCTGGATTCTCCCAGCAGAGAAACTAGTTTTTCTGTAACTACCCAATTGAATGAATCCCTTTATCAGACACCAGAGTTTATCTCCACAATGTTTCATTTAAAATAATGCAATAACATGAATTTTCCCTCTAATTGTCTATCCCTCATCTGAAGATGCTGACTTATGCTGCGCAATGACTCCACAAGTGGCAGCCATCCTCCTGTACCTTACCAATGTGGTTATTCTTCATTTGTGAGCTTAGCTAGTGAGTGATACCAGATTATTTGATTGTGGGAGGACACAACAATTAAATCTGATCCTGTCCTGCACTTTTTAGTAGGAGTTAAAGGACAGTGATCGAAGAAATAATATTGGCCGGTTTTATTTCTTCCTAGGTCAGGAGTGCAGAGGTCAATTGTAGGACCCCTAGCTCAATTCATGCTGAGATCGTAAGATAAATACAGACAAAGGACATCCATCCTAATTTAACTCATCTGTGCAGAAAAGAAAAACCCACAGTCCTCTCATCACAACATCCAATTAACTCTTGAAAAACTCTAAGGTTTTCATTTCCACTACCACCCCACCCGCAGCCCCCCCCCCCCCCCCCCGCCCACCCACCCCACCCCTGCAGCTGTAGGTTTATTCCAGTGTTGATTCTGTCATGGCTGACAAAATTCTGACTACCATCACTCCTAAATTGACTTTTCATTCATTTGAAGCTGTGCTCCTTTGTCCTACTCTGACGGCTTACTTTCAACTAGTGCTGCAGATTCACCTTCTCCATACCGTTTAATGTGCACCTTTATAAGGTCCTCTCAATCACCTTGCTTCAAAGATTAAAAAAATCATAGTTTCTTTCAACCTCTCTCACAGCTCAGTGCTTTAATGCTGGGGACAATCTTCATTTAGTTAACTCAGTGCAGCTCTACACTGAACAATGTCTTTACCAACTGAACCATCAGGGAGCCACATAAAGACTTCTTACGCATGACTCAACACAGACTGTCATATTATACAATAGCTGCCACTCAAATTAACCATTTGCTTTTATTACAACTTTCTATATCTAGGCTTCAAATAGAGAGAGGAGATCTAAGAGAGAGAAAATGAGAGTTAAAGTAAAATAGAAACAAGTAGCATGCTCCAATCCCAAAATACAATAATGTGATTAAACCGTCCCTCCTCAGAGGTTTTAGGCTAGTGTTCAGATTTGGATGAAGAACACATTGTAAAATGGCCACCTGCCTGTAAATCAGGATGTGCAAGTTCCATTTGTTTCATCTGATAATACTGTTAAAGCGACGACTGTAACAGTTGAATATTCCCTGTGTGAATTTATTAACTGTATGAATCTGGTTCCCATAGCAAGTGGAAGTAGGCAAGAGAATTTTACAGATAATACTGAACAGTATTATTCATATTTTTGCAACACTAAGGGGGAAAAATTTGGTATCACCCATTTTGGGACGCTAATATCGGCCGGGTGCAAAGTTTAGCGCCCGGCGCTAATTATCATCTCCGACTGCAAAATTCACCTCTATGTGAATAAATGCTAAATCAGGCGCTACACACCTCTCTTAAGGCACAAACGTCAGGGAGCGAGGCGCTACCTCAGAACGCTTCCGAAGCTCAGGCGATGCCAATTACCATGGAAGCCAGACAGACTGGCGCCGTCCAGTTCTTAAAGGGGTGGGGCCATTTTGTTGGCCAGCCACTCCCTGCTCATTGCAGCCTTGAATCGCGGCCTGGAGAGACTTCTAAAGCAATTGTGTTGGAAGCACTAATGGATAGGCCCAGGGAAAGAGCTCGGCGTTTAGGAATGTCAAAAGTGGTGCTGAGGGCCAAAACTCCTTAGGACAGCATTAAAACCAAAAATTTTGCCGACAAGAAAAGGCAGGAAGCGCCCGCCTTTAAATAGCGCTCCCCCAGCCGCTTCCCGACTTCAAAACATTCCCCGCTACCTGTCGTTCCTAGCGGCAGGCGCTAAGGCAGGGGGCGCGACTCAATATTCGGTCTGGGGCGCTACCGGGGCGTTGCACGTTTGACTGACGTCACGATCTGCAGGTGCAGGAGATCGTGGCAGTTGTGTTTAGCGCCGCCGCAAAACGACTGGTCAATTTTGCGAGCGGCGCTAAAATTGCCGCGCTCAGGCGCTAAGTTCCTAGCGCCCCATTAGCGCCCCCAGAGGTGCTAACAGGAGGCGCTAGCCAACCAAATTTTTCCCCCTAAATATTTCATTTTGACACAGTGTAGGAGAAAGCAAACTGCATTGAGAAGCACCTTCTTAATGTATGTGCATATGTTTGCACTCTCCTGTATGGGAATAGATGGTGTGATGGTGCTAAGGGGAAACAGGGAGAAAATGTAGTTAAAAATAATACATCAAATAATGGAAAATGAAAATGTAATTTTCACTTGTCAGGTGTGATTTCTGTAATTTTATCTTTGATCACAACAACTCTTTCCTTAACCATAGATGCTCAATAATGTTGTCCACTAACAGAAATATTATAATGCGGAGATGCCGGTGTTGGACTGGGGTGGACAAAAATGAGAAGTCGCACAACACCAGGTTATAGTCCAACAGTTTTATTTGAAATTACGAGCTTTCGGAGCGCTGCTCCTTCATCAGGTACAGTGAGGGAATACAAATCGGTTACAAAGTATATATAGACAGAGAACAATGTGTCTGCAGAGATAGAATCCATCAGGGAGGCATTACATCAAAGACACAGCAGAGTACAGCTAAGACAATGAGGTGGGGTCACAGGGGGTCCAACGTGTCAAATGCTGCAGTCTGCAGTTAAGCTTTTTACTTTTTTTTTAAACTGGAAATCACATCTGTGAACCAGACAACGACATCGAGTCACATCCTGTAGCGTGACATGAAACCAATTTCATGTCACGCTACAGGACGTGACTCAACGTCGTTGTCTGGTTCACAGATGTGATTTTCAGTTTTAAAAAAAAGTAAAAAGCTTAACTGCAGACTGCAGAATTTGACACGTTGGACCCCCTGTGACCCTACCTCATTGTCTTAGCTGTACTCTGCTGTGTCTTTGATGTAATGCCTCCCTGACGGATTGTATCTCTACAGACACATTGTTCTCTGTCTATATATACTTTGTAACCGATTTGTATTCCCTCACTGTACCTGACGAAGGAGCAGCGCTCCGAAAGCTCGTAGTTTCAAATAAAACTGTTGGACTATAACCTGGTGTTGTGCGACTTCTCAGAAATATTATACTTCATCATGATGCCAGTGAATTATGTTGAATGTTTCTTTAAAAACTAAATTTGGTCATTTGTCTCAAATAAGATTACAAAATGTTGCTTAGGTTTTCATGTTTAATCTCCTGAATTGTGTTAAGCATCCACTTTTGTAAAGCACTGTATGATTTAATGGTCATGTACCATCGCAAATCTCTGGCTTCCTAGCAATAAATCCACGCATGCAAACAGAGTGGTCAGCTGTAGTATCCAAGAATCCCACCATGTTTCTTTTTTAAATCTTGATATAAAAGCTTCCATATAGAAATTGCTGGATTGAGAGCTATCCAAAATTGTGTTTATTGAAGGAAGTCTACAGAGTTCACATTGCAGGTACCATACTTAACTTTACTGAACCAATTTTTAAAATTTAACAGCTATTTCTGGCATTGTGCTGCTTTCCTCCCTTTCCAATGGATAACACAACAGGCTGGATTTCCCTGTGTCACTTTCACCACAGAGTCGACTTCAGGCAGTACAGCAGAGGAAAGATCTAGCCCAACAAATGTTAAGGGAAAGTCTGAATGACGCACTGCTACAGCATATTGGAACAGGAGTGCACATCACCTTGACCGTGGAAGGATGTTCCATTTTCCCCTTCCCCCAACACAGTGAATTCCAGATCTCAGCTAGACTTCAGTGATCAGAGATGACCTTGTCTGTGAGATGATGGGAATAGAGAGGCTACATAAGATGGTAAGGTCAAGGGAGTGGCTGTGTATATGGGTAGAAGAGTTTATATGGAGGGAGGGGTTAAAAGGAGGACAGTGCACTCAAGAGGAAAAAGAGGGTAAGATGAGCGGAGATGGAGGTTGAAATCACGGAGGGTGTGAAGTCACTCCATGCAGAGGCTGAGGGAGGAAAGCAGTGAGGATATCTCCGTGAGAAACGTGACGTGAGGCTTAGGTGGGCAGTAGAGAATGAGGATTTTAAGTGAGAGCCGAGAGGGGTGGAACAAGGTGAATTACTCAAAGGAGATGGTGCCAGAGGAGTAGCCTGTTGCGTCTTTGAACGTGGGGTCCGTGCTGCGATCTGGCAGCCCGGTACTCAAGGAGGCTCCCCGGTATTCCAGGTAGGGCCCCGCAGAGTTGTGGGCTTGGGCCCTCCTCTTTAATGAGGGCGAAGAGCCCTTCCATGCAGCAGCGCTACGTGGCCCAGCATGTAGCGCTGCAGAACATACTGCCCCGATATTCGTGGTTAGCGCTCTAAGAAGTGGAGCGCTTGAATTAGTGCTCCACCTCCTTCTTGAGGTGCTAAAACTGAAGTTAGCGATCGCTGGCGCTATTTTTCGCCGGGTGCTAGGCGATGTGGGTCGCGAACGAATTTTTCCCCCAAAGTACTTTACGGGGTCGGATTTCATTTCAATTATAAAACTTAGTTCACAAAGCAATGGAACTGATATCACACCATGGATCGTGGCGTGTTTGAATTTTTCAGAAACTGTTGATGTATAAAATTTCCACTGGGCTTTTACATTGTCAGTTTATCTCCTAGGAATTCTGGTTCTCTCATGCAGGGCGAGTCAGGTTCTACCTATTTGCTTTTCCCCTTCCCTGGGCACAATACTTTGCTACAGCATGAGAAAGATTAAACTCGCTCAATCGAGGAAAACGATGGGCAGCCATGGGTCTTCAATTTGTAACCGAATCTGTCTCTAAGGGGAAACGTATGACACAACAGGAAAATATATATATATATATGACATTTTGTGTGCACATAGTACAGCAATAATTAGTAAAGGGACAGGAAAGCAAGAATGGGAAATTATGTAAATGGGGGTGGGGGGGGGCAACACCAGTAACTTGCAAATTAACAGAGCACAAATGCATTTCAGTTACTTTAGGTTCAGAATTTGGTTTAGTTTTCACTGATGACATTAGGTGGGCTGCTCTTGCATTCATGCACTGATTTATAAGACTCAGTAAGAGATTTCAATATGGGGATTGTCTTTTATTTGATGTGATGCAGTTGAAAATGACAGCAGTCACCACATCAACGAGCAACAAGCCACAGCAATGTCCTCTGATCTGACTCAAAACTGCAATAGATTCTGAAAGTCTTGCTTGTTGTGATCCCAGCCAATTGAGATAGATTGGATCAGTTAGCTACTGCACCAATTTTTTTTTGCTTGGAAGTTTATTCACTTTGTACTTTGAGAATTAATCCTTCTGAGGCGCAAAGCATCTAGAAAATGATGTACTATGTAAAATAATTTGCATAATTTGAACATCAGCAGGAGAATTAATTGGATTTCTAATTCCTCTGAAGCACCGGAGACAAATCTAAGAGCGTAAGTTATTTTATGTAGCATCATTAGCTTCAGATATTCAGTGTTATTTCTATCCATTCCCTCTTGCAAGGATTAGAACCCAACATTCAGTAATTTTGCTTTTCTCCTTATTGTGCTAGCTAAGTTTTTAGACTTTGTAGGTACATTTTCATGAGGTTATTACACTCATTCTACAATTTATTACCTGCATCAAGTGAACATATTCGCCTGTGGCTGCCCTATTATTTAACCGTAGCAGGCTGTTAAGGTGCTTTTTGTGGAGACCTTCAGCACTCTGCTGCCGATCACACTGCTGACTAATTGTAAGAATTTCCAACAATCTCCCAGTCCAATTAACTCTTCCAGTGCTAAAATTTTATTTTGTACAACACGCACATTGAATTCACCTGGAGTACTTTTCAACTCAGTTCCCAGCGCAAGTGTGCCCTACGTTTACCATTGATTTATTAGTTTGACCATAGAGTCATAACGGCACAGAATGAGGCCATTCGGCCCATTGAGTCCGTGCCGGCTCTCTGTAGAGCAATCCAGTCAGTCCCATTCCCCCGCTCTATCCCTGTAGCCCTGCAAGTTTATTTCCCTCAAGTGCCTATCCAGTCTCCCCTTGAAAACATTGAGTGTCTCCGCTTCCACCAATTCTGTCAGCAGCGAATTCCAGGTCATCACCACTCACTGCGTAAAAAAGTTTTTCCTCACGTCCTCCCCTGTATCTCTTGCCCAAAACCTTATATCTGTGTCCCCTAGTCCTTGTACCATCAACTAGTGGGAACAGTCTTTCCCCGTCTAGCCTATCCAAACCTGTCATAATCTTGTACACCCCTATCAAATCACCCCTCAACCTCCTTTGCTTGAATGAAAACAAATCCAGCTTCTCCAACCTGTCCTTGTAGCTAAGGTCCCCCATCCCTGGAACCATTCTGGTAAATCTCCTCTGCACCCTCTCAAGGGCCTTCACATCCTTCCTAAAGTGTGGTGACCAGAACTGGACGCAATACTCCAGTTGTGGCCTAACCAGCACTTTATAAAGGTTCAGCATAACTTCTCTACCTTTGTACTCAATACCGCTATTTATGAAGCCCAGGATCCCATATGCTTTGCTAACCACTCTCTCAATATGTCCTGCCACCTTCAGGGACCTATGCACATTAACTCCCAGGTCCCTCTGTCCCTGCACACTCTTTAAAACTGTGCCATTAAGTGTATATTGCCTCTCCCTGTTCCTTCTGCCAAAATGCATCACCTCACACTTCTCTGTATTAAATTCCATCTGCCACTTGTCTGCCCATTCTGCTAGCCTTTCTATGTCCTGTTGCAGTCGATTGGTATCATCATCACTGCCACACCCCCAAGTTTGGTGTCATCGGCAAATTTAGAAATTCTACGCTGTATTCCAATATCCAGGTCATTTATATATATCAAAAAAAGCAGTGGCCCCAGCACTGACCCTTGGGGAACACCACTGTCTACCATCTCCAGTCTGAAAAACAGCCATTTACCACAACTCGCTGTTTTCTGTCCTTAAGCCAATTCCTTATCCAAGCTGCCACTGACCCACCTATTCCATGAGCATCAATTTTGTTAACCAGCCTTCTATGTGGTACTTTGTCAAACGCCTTCCGAAAAAAATGTTTTCCCTGCCCACCACCTCCCTTTTAGTTAGCGCCCCGCGAGCCTTCTGCCGCTCCGTTCCCGCCCCCTGAATCGGTCGCTGACATCGCCCGGCGCAGATTCAGGGGGCGCGGGCCAATTTTGCAGATGGGGTGAAAATGGGGCACGCGCACACGGTGATGATGTCATCATCGCCTGTTTATCAGACTTAAGGCACACAGGAGTGTATAGGCCTGGAAGGGACCACTGCACTCCATCTGCCCAGTTCCAGTATGCGGCTCCCTGTTGAGTGCGGAATCACAATATAATACATTTCTTATTCCATGTTTCTCTGATGGCAGCAAGAGACACCAACATCACCTAAATGAATCACAATAGCTATTTAATTTGCAACTTCTGCAGCAATTTATATTGCAACACATTTTACAATAAAACAAAAAGCAAAATGCACGCAGACGTTGGAAATCTGAAACGCAAACAGAAAATGCTGGAAACACTCAGCATGTCAGCAGCAATTCTGAAGAAATGAAAAAAAACGTTTCGCGCATAAGCCTTGTCAGAACTCATAAAAGGGTTATACCTGAAACATTATATTTTTCCTTTCTCCCCAGATGCTGCCTGACTTGACCCCTATGCATTTCATACCATGCACAATTCACCTACATCCAAAATATGAAAAGGTATGAAACGCATGGGCTTGTGTTTCCTATTGATCTTGGCTCAATTGGTTTTGTCAAAATCCAGTTCAGTAGTTAAGTATACAAGGTGTGAAATGCATAATAATTCATTTGCTGCAAATCAATAGGGATTAAAAAAAAATCAATATCCATCATTCTGATTCACGACAGCAGGTTTATGTATACCAGGTATCAGTCCTCCACCACTTAACATTTTTCTGACTCACCTGGCTAGGTGAAAAAATTAGGTGGGGCAGTCAACTGTTAATTGGCAACTGTTCTTGGGGAGTGAAAGGCTAAGCATTTACTTTTAAATAGGTTGGAAATGCAGCTTTTCTAAACAAAAAGCCACCTGTTTATCACTACTTTATATAGGATTTTAAAATATTTCTTCTAATGAAACTGAGATGTTCCCAACAGGCCAGGCAGCATCCGTGAAGAGAGAAACAGAGTTAACGTTTCAGGTCGATGACCTTTCATCAGAACCAGTTCTGATGAAAGGTCTTTGACCTGAAACGTTAACTCTGTTTCTCTCTCCACGGATGCTGCCTGGCCTGCTGAGTTTTTCCAGCGTTTTCTGTTGTTATTTCGGATTTCCAGCATCCGCAGTATTTTGCTATCGTATGAGATGTTCCCAAACCTTGAACAGACTTGCTACAGAACCTACATTCCATACTGTAGATTGTGGTTGGGGCTTAAGGAGCTGCAGAATTCTTGGGGCTCTAGGAATATGCACATCCAGCCACATTTGTGTCAAATTCAAATTTAAACATTTATGTTTTAAGAAAGAAACAAGTCAATCTTTGGGGAAGATGCTTTATATTAAAAAACTCAAAAGATTAATGAAAGGACATTCTTTTGTTTTATGTCATAAGTGAGTTCAAATAAGTGGAACAACAATTTCTGGAGAGAAACAAATGAAGAAGACACATGAGCAGCCTTTGAAGCATTCCTAGCAGCGCAGTATATGATGAGAATAAATCCAAACCATCTAAAATCTCATCAGAAATAAGTCCATGGGCCATGCCCTTACACAAATAATCACACACTCACCAACCACAAAATTGGCACCAGTGTAAATTTATTCTGATGAATGTATTTACAAGATATCCTCACGTTATGTATTATTTAAGGCCCCAAGCTCTGGAATTCCCTCCCAAATCCTCTCCATCTCTCGGTCTCCTCCTTTAAGAGGCTCCTTAAAATCTATTTCTTTGACCAACCTTTTGGTCACCTGTCCCAATATCTCTAAGTGGCTCGGTGTCAAATTTTGTCTGATAATGCTCCTGTGAAGCACATTAGGACATTTTACTACGTTAAAGGCGTTATATAATGCAAGTTATTGTATTAAAGTATCTTGGGCACTCCAAGAAGAAGTACTTTCCCCTACTTTATTCACACTTATTACTGGCTGGATTACATAAAGGAGTACTGATAAAAATGCAACAAAAACACAAAATGCTGGAAATACTCAGCAGGTCAGGAAGCATCTGTGGAGAGAGAAACAGAGTTAACGTTTCAGGTCGATGCATCAACTGGAAACGTTAAACATAAGAACATAAGAAATAGGAGCAGGAGCAGGCCATTCGGCCACTCGAGCCTGCTCCGCCATTTAATGAGATCATGGTTGATCCGATTTTGGCCTCAACTCCACTTTCCTGCCCGCTCCCCGTAACCCTTGACTCCCCTGTTGCTCAAAAATCTCTCTATCTCAGCCTTGAATATATTCAATGACTCAGCTTCCACAGCTCTCTGGGGTAAAGAATTCCAAAGATTCATGACCCACTGAGAAAATAAATTCCTCCTCATCTCCATCTTAAATGGGCGACCCCTTATTCTGAATCTTTGCCCCCTCATTCTAGATTCCCCCATGAGGCAAAACATCCTCTCAGCATCTACCCTGTCCAACCCCCTCAGAATCTTATATGTTTCAATAAGATCACCTCTCATTCTTCTAAACCCCAATAAGTATAGGCCCAACCTGCTCAGCCTTTCCTCATAAGACAACCCTTCCATCCCAGGAATCAACCTAGTGAACCTTCTCTGAACTGCCTCCAATGCAAGTATATCCCTCCTCAAATAAGGGGACCAAAACTGTACGCAGTACTCTAGGTGTGGTCTCACCAGCGCCCTGTACAGTTGTAGCAAGATTTCCCTACTTTTATACTCCATCCCCCTTGCAATAAAGGCCAACATTCCATTTGCCTTCCTAATTACTTGCTGCACCTACATGTTAACTTTTTGTGTTTCATGTACGAGGACACCCAAATCCCTCTGTACCGTCGCATTCGGTAGTCTTTCTCCATTTAAATAATATTTTTTCTTTTCTATTCTTCCTACCAAAGTGGATAACTTCACATTTTCCCACATTATACTCTATCTGCCAAATTCTTGCCCACTCGCTTAACCTATCTATATCCCTTTGCAGACTCTTTATGTCCTCCTCACAACTTGCTTTCCCACCTATCTTTGTATCGTCTTGCAAATTTGGCTACAATACACTCGCTTCCTTCATCCAAGTCATTAATATAGATTGAAAATAGTTGAGGCCCCAGCACTGATCCCTGTGGCACCCCACCAGTTACAGATTGCCATCCTGAAAATGACCCATTTATCCCGACTCTCTGTTTTCTGTTAGTTAGCCAATCCTCTATCCAATCTAATATATTACCCCCAACACCATGAGCTCTTATCTTATGCAGTAACCTTTTATGTGGCACCTTGTCGAATGCCTTTTGGAAATCCAAATACACTACATCTACTAGTTCCCCTTTATCCACCCTGCTCGTTACCTCCTCAAATAGATTTGTCAAACACGATTTTCCTTTCATAAAACCATGTTGACTCTGTTTGATTGTATTATGATTTTCTAAATGCCCTGCTACTACTTCCTTAATAATAGATTCAAGCATTTTGCCAATGACAGATGTTAGGCTAACTGGCCTATAGTTTCCTGCTTTCTGTCTCCCTCCTTTTTTGAATAAGGGCGTTACATTTGCGGTTTTCCAATCCACTGGGACTTTTCCAGAGTCAATGAAATTTTGGAAGATTACAACCAATGCATCCACAATCTCTGTAGCCACTTCTTTTAAGACCCTAGGATGCAGGCCATCAAGTCAAGGGGACTTGTCAGCCTTTAGACCCATAAGTTTGCCTAGCACTTTTTCTCTAGTGATAGTGATTGTTTTAAGTTCCTCCCTCCCTTTTGCCCCTTGATTTTCTACTATTACTGGGATGTTTTTAGTGTCCTCTACTGTGAAGACAGATACAAAATATTTTTTCAATGCCTCTGCCATTTCCTTGTTTCCCATTATTTCCCCAGTCTCGTCCTCTAAGGGACAACGTTTACTTTAGCTACTCTCTTCCATTTTATATACTTGTAGAAGCTCTTGTCAGTTTTTCTATTTCTTGCTAGTTTACTTTCATAAGCTATTTTCTCCCTCTTTATTATTTTTTTAGTCATCCTTTGTTGGTTTCTAAAATTTTCCCAATCTTCTGGTCTACCACTAATCTTTGCAACATTGTATGCCTTTTCTTTCAATTTGATACCATCCTTAACTTCCTTGGTTAGCCATGGTTGGTACATCCTTCTCTTCGAGTCTTTCTTTCGCACTGAAATATATCTTTGTTGAGTCATGAAATATCTCTTTAAATGTCTGCCACTGCTTTTCTACCGTCTTACCTTCTAATCTATTTTCCCAGTCCACTTTAGCCAACTCTCTCCTCATACCTTTGTAATTACCTTTATTTAAGTTTAATACTCTAGTTTCAGACCCAAGTTTCTCACCTTCAAACTGAATGTGGAATTCTATCATGTTATGATCACTCTTCCCAAGAGGATCCTTTACTATGAGATCATTAATTAATCCTGTTTCATTACACATTACCAGATCTAAAATAGCCTTTTCTCTGGTCGGTTCCATAACATATTGTTCCAAGAAACTGTCTCGAATACACTCTATGAACTCGTCCTCAAGGCTGCTTTTGCCAATTTGATTTGTCCAATCTATATGAAGATTAAGATCGCCCACAATTATTGCAGTACCTTTCTTACAACCTCCCATTATTTCTTGATTGATACTCTGTCCTATAGTGTAGCTACCGTTAGGGGGCCTATAGACTACTCTCACCAGTGCCTTCTTTCCCTTACTATTTCTTACCTCCACCCAAATTGATTCTACATCTGAAACTTCTGAGCCAAGATCATTTCTCACGATTGTACTGATCTCTTCCTTTATTAACAGAGCTACCCCACCTCCTTTTACTTTCTGTCTATCCTTCCAAAATGTCAAATATCCCTGAATAATCAGTTCCCAGCCTTGATCACATTGCATCCACGTCTCTGTGATGGCTATTAGATCATACCTATTTATTTCTATTTGTGCAATCAATTCATCTATCTTGTTACGAATAATGCGTGCATTCAGATAAAGAGCCTTTAGTTTTGTCTTTTTATAATTTTTCCCTACTCTGACCTTATTTGCTGGTGCACTCTTATGTTTGTACCTTCCTGTCACACTCTGGTTTCCATGGCCCATATCGCTACCCTGCACTATTGCCCTGTCCTTTCTCTTTAACTTTCTAAATTTCCCCTCGCTTGAACCCTCCCTCCCACTATTTAATTTAAAGTCCTATCTACAACCCTAATTATTCGATTCACCAGGACACTGGTCCCAGCATGGTTCAAGTGAAGGCCATCACAATGGAACAGCTCTCTCTTTCCCCAGTACTGGTGCCAGTGCCCCATGAATCGAAATAATTAACTCTGCTTCTCTCTCCACAGATGCTGCCTGACCTGCTGAGTATTTCCAGCATTTTCTGCTTTTGTTTCAGATTTCCAGAATCCTCAGTATTTTGCTTTTGTTCTGATAAAAATGCAGTTGGTTATCATGAGATCACTGGTTAAATACTATGTGATTATACAGGTGTCTCTGCTTCTGTTTTTTTTGTTGTAACTGGATGTTTAACACTTGCAGAAACCCATCATTATGTTTTAAGAGTCTCAACCCAAACTACTGAGAAAGTTTTGCATGTAGAATTTCTCATTTGCTTGATGTGGAGTGTATACTCTCTCCCCATGGAGATTCACCCCACTTACCCTCGTCCAGAGAGCACTTAGGTAGTGGTAGAGTTTAGGAATCCCAAACTGTGAGTACTGCTGGAGTTTAACCAGCTAAAATCAATTACGAGTACTCTATACTTATAAGCTTCCTGCTGCTTATCCAGCTAGGAACAGCCTACTTGTTATAACATTGGCTTACAGAGATATTCTAGAAGTGAGTGGATAGAATTCTAGTCCTCAAGAGTCAGATCCATTAGTAGCCCAGGCTAGATGGTCAATCAACAGTGCTCTGGAGTACAGTGGTCCTACCTGGTTCGATATTTGATTACTGAATCCACCATAGAGGGTTGACTTTGTTCTGACCCATCCACTTGGAACCACCTTGACCCTAAAGACAACCTGCTTACCTCTCCCACAGGGAGGATGTTCTCCAGCCGTTGGTGAAATTGTAGAAGTGTTTGAAGGAAGAACTGATTTACTAGAACAAAAAGATTTGGTTCACCCAACAACAGCAGAAAAATAGGTTGTAAGGATACAAACTGCCAGGAATATTCTGAAAGAAATTTATCATTTAGAATGTGGGCAGTTTTACATGCCTGGGAAGTGAGATATGATTGGATGGAGATATGCCTTGTGTTTTATCGCTTTCTGTTCACAGCCAGAAGGGGAAGGCTGCCAGACCTCCTGCTGAGCAGCTAGGACCAATGGGCATGAGGTGTTTATTGTTAACCAGTACAGACAAATGAATTACTTACTATTCACAGTCTATGAGAAAACAACATTGAAGCTTGCTTAAGCATCTTAACTATCTGTTGTGTCTTTTTTTTTAAACTTGCATGAATACACGATAAAACACAACATTTTAAGTAATTAATTATCCAAATCCTTTGTGGAAAAAATGGTCAAATGATCCCAAAACATGACTTCTGCGTTAAAGTTTCGAAATTTCTGGAATTACAGAAATTTGTTAATTGAAGGATCATCGTGAGTTATCATTATTTTTGCAACAGTACAAGAGGATGAGATATTTCTCTTCCTCTTGTTGGCACAGCATAAAGTATATAATGATAACTCCTTCAGTGCGTTTTTAAAAAAAAACAAGTTCAAGAGAAAATCTTTCGTATTTCTTCCCTTCGGATTTCCCTGGTTACACAAGATTTGATGATAGATTGATATCTGCAACACGAGAATAATCTAAGTTAATGGAATACTTATAGATTTCATGTCAAGACCCATGCTCTGGTTTTTGCTAAGTACAAATGATAGTCAGTACTGAAAGATAACAGCTGGGTTAAGAATAAGGGATAAATAAACAATAAGAAAGCTAAGTTGCAAATGAATTACTCAAGTTTGGCTTCAGTCTTTCGCGAGAACAGACAAGATATTACTGGAACGCCCCATTAAAATGTAAGGCAAGTTGATCCCCATGTCATAACTTTCAAGGGGTTAATACATTTGTCAATAGACATAATTTTCAGGAATCATGATCAGTTATGAATGTGTCTGAATTAACGGTGGTCAGATTATATTTTTCTATGCCAAGCTTGTAGCTGGTATTAAAATGGTTCCAGCAACAACTCACAGAACAAAGCTTGTGGCTCATTAAAGCAAAATGTGAGGGTTCTGATTAATTTGTAACCTACTCCCTAACATTGTGGTCAATCTATTTTGTTAATTCAGTTATTTAACGTAATGGTGTAATTTCTGAGAAATATAACAAAGGACTTTGCTTCTGCTAATGGAGAGGATATTTTTGACACACAAAGCTACAAGCATTTTATTCAGATAACCTTTTTTCTTTATAAATTCAGTGTTTGTGAGACTGTTATAATGGACTGCTTTTGAATGTGGACATGGTTTCAGTGCAGTGTGTCACGACTCTTCTGCTCAGAAGTACTGACAGTCCATGGTGGAAGATTGATGAGAAGAGAATATTAAATTCATTTCATAGAATCGTACAGCAGAGAAGGAGGCCAATGAGCCGACTATATCTGTGCTGGCTGTCTGAAAGAGATATACATTTAGTCCCATTCCCATGCCTTTCCCCATACCCCTCTAAATTTTTATTTTTCAAATATTTATTCACTTCCCTTTTAAAATCCATTGTAGATTCCACCAGTGTTTCTGGTAGGGCATTCTGTATTCTTGCAACCATTGTATGTAACAAAAATCTCCTAACCTCTTCTTTCTTTGGGTGATAATCTTAAATTTATGCTCAAGAGGCCAGAGTTGGAGGAACGTAGCGTTCTTGAAGGGTTCTAGGGCTGGAGGAGCTTACAGAGATAGGGAGGGGTGAGGCCATAGAGGTATTTGAGCAAGAGGAGGACAATTTTAAATTATGTTTTGGAGCACTGGGAACCAATATAGGTCAGCAAGCAGAGGAGTGATGGGTGAGTGGGATTGGATGTGAGTTAGGAGATGGGCAGCAGAGATTTGGATGAGCACAAGTTTATGAAGGGTGGCAGATGGGAAACCAGCCAGGAGAGCATTGGAATAGTCGAGTCTAGAGGTAACAAAGGCCTGGATGAGAGTTTTAGCAGCAGATGGGCTGAGGTAGGGGCGAATACAGGCGTTATTACGGGGATGGAAGCAGGCGGTCTTGGTAAGAGAGGTTATGAGGTTGGAAACTTAGCTTAGAGTCAGATAGCAGCGCGAGGTTGTGAACAGTCTGGTTCAGACAGAGACTGTAGTCAGGGAGAGGGTCTGATAATGGGAGGGGGAGGTGGGGGCAGGAGGAGGAGGGGAGAGTTTGGGGGGCCGGGAAGAAGCACACCTGCTCCTCCTGGCCCACAAGCAATGCTATAAAAGGCACTTATCTTCTCCCCAAACCAGTCCTCGCCTCCCTTCAGCTGCCGAATTTCTGGGGGCCTGGGAAACCTGGCAGGCCACAGTTATGCCTATAAAACAGGTTAAATCAGAGGCTGCCAGCCTCATTAAAATATTTAAATTGCCAACCCCTTGTCCCGCCACCATTAAACTCGCAAGTTTGAGATTTAAAATTTTTTAACCTCTGTCCCAACCCTAGCCCACCTGTTTTTGGGTGCTAAAATCCAGCTCAACGGCCTTTCATCAGAACATCAGCTAAATATAACCATAATCTCCAGTATGAATCACAAAGCAGAAGAGTTCCGCCCAAACAAATTGCTTAATGTGCATCATTAACAATAACCTAGGTAATGGCAGATAAAAACAAGAAAGCACAAGCACAAGCACACACACACACACGTTTGTTATATTGGCCTGTATTCTGTGGCCCCTACGGGTGCGTACGTGCACGCAAGGACCGCAAAAACCCGGAACTTGCAATCTGTCAAGAAGATTCTTGACAGATCCTCTGCATCCCCGGGAAAAGGGCATCTGTGGGCGGAGAGTTGCGCTATTTGCCCAAACTCTGCCCAGCGAATGCCCGTGAAATTCTTACGCCTGGTAAAAGCAGGCATAAGGCCTGCTTTTACCAGCGTAAGAGTTTAAATGAATATAAAAATAATTTTTTTTCAAGCAATCATTTAAACATTAAAACACCTGTAAAATAAGTTAAGGTTATTTTTAGCCCCTTTAAAACATTTAAATTTATTTTTCAAAAAATTACATTTTTGTTTTAAATGTTTAATTATATTGTATTTTAATTCATTTTAAATATGAAAAGTTTTTTTTTAATTTATTATGTTAGTGTTTTTTATGTGATCCCCATTCATGCTATGGGGATTCCGTACGTACTTGTGAACCGCCTGTGCCCCTGGGATACGTGGGCCTCTTCACATGTTTACACAGAGGCCCAGGAGCACGAGTCTCTGTGGATCCAGGACCATCAGGTAGGTTTGTAGATTTTTTGCCGGTCGGAGGCATCCGCCCGCGAGAAGCCTCCGACCGCAAAGTCAGGCCCATTGTCATTGCTGTAAAATATGCAACAATATTAGAAAATTACCTCAATAGTTATTTTTTTTTAAAACCAATTGTAAAACCAAGAAATCCTTTGCACATGACCTCTAAAATGAACAATTCTGGTCCACATTCCATAAAATCGGCAGTCATTTCGGGTTCTCCAACAGGATTTCATGCATAAAAAAAATGTTGCAACGGTTAAGTGGCTGGAGAGAAAGATTTATCAGGTCCATTAATAATATCTCCTGTCAGTTGGCTTCTTGGCTGACATCAGAAAAATATATCTTGCCACTGAATGTGTCAATAGCATGTTCCATTAAAAGAAAAAGTTATTTATCCCCACCCATGTACACTACTGACAGCTAAGATGATATGTCTACTCTATATAAAAGCTACTCTATATAAATGATGGCATTATCCAGTAATTTTAGACTGTCGTGTATTAATTCTTTTGGTTCTTTATGTATTTGCATGTCTGACTGACTGCTTCACATGTTGCTGGTGTTAAATGTGTTTGCATTGAAATTTTCAGGCACTATTCCAGCAGTTAAATTTGCTGTTCCACCACAGTGTATTAAAGCTGACCAGAACTCTAGACATATTTTCCTGAGTGTGTGAAGTTTAAGAGATGTGACTAAACTGGGAACTGATAGTCACACAATTTCACTCTTATTACTGCAATTTCAGTATTCTTTAAAGCCTAAAATGTGTGTGGTGAGATTAGTGTTAAGAAAAAGGCAAAAATGCTTATTACTGCCTTGTTAATGACTGAAGAGCTTGTCAAAGATCTAACATAGGCCCAGATTTTCCTGTCAAAATAATGGTGAGGCTAAGGGCGCTCGGCATTATTTATGTGCAAAGGGTAGAGCAACTTCAAGCGAGGGGCAGATGCGCGGATAAACTCAAATATGCAAATGTTGCTGTCCGAGTTGTCCATTAGCTTTGCAAAAACAGCAACTCGCGGTCTACCTCACAATTGAAATGCGTCAAATGGCGTGAAGTTGCTGTATTTGCGTGGTAGAAAGTTAAGTCTTGTCCATTCCAGTCTAAGTACCCTTTTAACGACATTGTAAGTGTTGATTACTGCCAAACAACTTCCCTCGCACTGAAAATTAACTATTACTAGTACGGAGTCTCATTCCTTCAGGTTTTAATTGTTGTTTGGAGATTTTAAAACTGTCAATTTAAAAAAAATGCTTTTACTTTTCCTTTCTGTCTCTATTTTCTCTCTCTTAATCCAGTCTTTCTTTCCCTTTCTTTATTTCTCTTTCTGTATCTGATTTGACATTGAATTCATCCACTCTAATTTACGCTTCCTTCTCCGTCCTTGCGCTGTTAATTTCTCAATACTTTAAAATCTGATTAGTTGAGATACACAGTTGCTTGCCCGATTTACTCAGGTCCCAGATGCTCTGTTTCCCCTCGCTGTGATGTTATCAGCTCGCACTTTCAGCAACTTGCCTTGCAAAAATTTTAAACCTAAAACGTGCAAGGGCAACTCTAACTAATGGCAGATGCCATTAGATGACCTGCCACATCAACATTTGGTCCATATAGTGGTAGATTTTCACCTTTACTGTCTGGGCATTAAGCATTGCCTGGGCGAAACACAGATCGAAAATCTGGCAGGGAGGATCACAAGCCTTTTATAGAATGCGCTGGATTTTCCTTCCAATAAATTTAAATGGAGGGAAAATGAGACAGGTTCTGTTATGGACATGGAATTCCTGCTGCTAGATTTTCCTCTGTGTGCTTCACCCAGGCGATGCTCAGCGCCCAAGTGATAAAGATGAAATTTTACTCCATCCTGCTTTCCACTGTGGAATCTATTGAAGAAAATTCTGTTGATCAGAATGGCAGTAAGCTCCATGAAGGAAGTGCATGCTTTGCATGCATCGTCACAAGTGAATTTTGCAGACAGCTTTTATTCCACAGTCCCAATTTTATCCCCTCCTCTCCTAAAGGTGCAGGCTCATGCTAGCGTACAGCTCCACAGAACTAGCTGCCCTCTATTACATCCCTAAATGACCACACCTAGACATACCAATTCTCCCGCATTCAGTGGGAGGCTCATTATCTTTAGTCCCCTATAATCACTGGCAGTCTCAGAATCTTCCACCCTCCCACCACATAGTCTGACTCTGCCAATGTTTCCTAGTATTCTTTTATTTTCTCTCACAGGAAAGTGAAAATAAGGCCGTATAGTGTTAATAGAGGGCTTTCATTACCACGATCAACAATGTATTAACCCGACTCCATAGTCATCTCTTGCTTTCCCTCATTCCTCAGCAAGAAAAAAATACTTGAAATTCCACAGCCAGGTTGTTTTGAAGAGGCAAAAAGACATACAAAAATAAAGAATAATGGCACTCACTGATGATGTATTTCCACTGCACTTGTGGGAGGAGGCTGCAATTAGCACCACAGTGACTTGGTGTTACCAGAGTTTTTGTGGTCAGATTGTTCAAATCATTTGACCAAACTCTGTATGTGAACACATCGGTTGAGACACAGGGAGCACGACTGAAGTATGGATAGGATATCCAACAGAAAAAAATAAATTATATGGCCACTTAAAAGTAAGTGCTCGCATGGGGGGGGGGGGGGGAACAAAAATAATTTCAGCCTTTACAAGACTTGAAAATCATTAAAAAATATTTGTCAACCTTTCCAAAGGTGGTATGGCAGGCAGAAAAGAAAACAGAGCAAACCTAATGCAAAAGGCACAAAACAGAATACTTGAGGAATCCCCTTGGCGATGCAGAAACTGACCCACTGTTTGACGGCTGATTAAGTGGATAGGCTGCTACACGAGGTGGATGAAAGGGGGGGTTGCCCTAGAGTACTATCCCCACAGGATGGCAGTGCAACATGCTTGACAGTAGGGCAGCCAGGCCCAACACTAGATTAGCTGCAAAACCCAGGAACAGTTGCTGGAGAAGGTGGCATATTAAGAAACCTGACAAGTACGATACATCCAAGTAAATGCCACAAAACTTTTGCCTGTCAACCTGTTCCACGTTAACTGCTTGCCTATGCCAAGCCCTCTCTCATTGATCAGATCCCGAATTCAACCAGGAACGCATTCAGGGTGCAACTTGAAGGTCATGCCACACTCATACTTTCCTTCACACATCAAACCATTGAAACAAAAACATCATTTACTGATATCTAGGATGTGCTTCAGATTGGGCATTTGGCAGCCATCAATACCCCTGTATTCTGAGAAATGCACCAGTGGAATTACATTGGGCAGCTGTCACACGCTGTTCAGTAAGAAAGGAGTGCTGGCCATACTGAGCAACACATCAGTCACCTGCTTAATACATGTGTTAGCAGCACATTACCTATCATTGCAGTGCTACCAGGGAATGACCCACAGACTTAACCGTTGTGGGCAGTGGGGATCTGGTCAACCACTGGCAGTGTTGTTCCAATGTTGCAACTTGGTAGCTGGCTTCTTTGCTGCAGATAGAAAAGCTCTACAATCACTCCCTGCTGATTGGAAGAAAGCCAAGACAATTGTTGTCTGACACTAGCAGACAGGTGGACAGGGCCCTGCGCACAGCCCTGGCTTATCTTCTTTCATCATGTACCTCCTCAAACATGAAATACTGTATTTTTGAAAAGTTAATTGTACCCCAATTGTTTTCGGTCAAGAAATAAATAAATAGGAAATATGAAACAAAATCTAATAAAAACACCATTCTAAAAGGGTACTGTAAATAATCAAAAAATGCAAAGCCTATGGCAACTTAAGAGCTCCTTTACTCATAGCTTCCCTTGCTCTTATTTAAATGGACACGAGGATAAAAAGACAAATCTCACAATTGTGCAAGGAGTTCATTTGTATCAAATCTGGGCCTTTCATAAGGCGAAGACATGAATTGAGTGCAAGCGCACAAAGTGCAAGAGACTGCAGAGCTACAATCCAGTAGGAAATGGGTCCAAGACCGCTCTCTTGATTCTGTGAACCCCTTGGCACAACTGCATTCCCACTCAGCACCTGAGAATCTCATCTAGAGACAATGAAAGGGAAACAAAAACGGAGAAAAAAAGACATGGAAAAATAGAAAAGAGGGTAAGAGAGAAAAATACATTAACCATGCTTAGTCATCTCCTGTGACCTATGCGATGGACACAACTTGCTGCTTTCAACCACATTCATGATTTTGCTGCGATGCATCACCTTAGGTACACAGCTCATGACTGAAAATCCCACATTAGATTTTTCCAATGTTGACACTTCTGCCATTCTTTGTGTGGAGTCTCTGCAGACTATAATAGAGTATGGCAGCCTAGTGATTGCAGTACTGCATTACCAAGCTAGAGGGCAAGAGTTCAAATTCCAACATGGGAAATTGTGAAAGTGAATTCAATAAATCTGATCATTTGTGGGCTATGAAACTTGTCAGGTTGTCTTAAAAATCCAACTTGTTAACTAATGTCCTTCTAGAAAGGGTACCTGCCATCCCTACATGTGACTCCAGTTTCACAATATGCAGTTGAATATGTGGTGGAATTCTTAATGTCCTCTGAAATGGCCTAGCGACTGCTACAAAACAGCCATAAAAGAAATATTAGATAGATCTATTTTCAAGAACCCAGGCATCAGATCAGGACAAGACTCAGCAGCCCAAAACAAGGCAGTGTGCCATTAGCAGCGAAGTTGTACACCGTAACAATCTATTACCTCAAGGGCCAGCACATCTTTCACTATTTACATCTACTGGCTTGGAGATCAACCTCGGTTCAATGTGCAATGTAGAAGGCCATGCCAGGAGCAGCACCAGGCATATGTAGCACAGGGCTTTCCGTGTACTAAAAACCAAAAGTAACAGCTTATAGATGGAGCTAAGTGGTCCCACACCAATGGATCACAGAAAAGCTCTGTAGCCCTCCACATCCAGTTGAGAATAGTGGTGGACAATCAGGAGGAGTAGGAGGTTTCATTAAAATCCCCATTCACAACTATGGCAGAGCCCAGCATGTGAGCAAGAGACCAAGGCTGAAGTGTTTGCAAGCATCTTCAGCCAAAAGTGCCAAGTGGACAATCTTACTTGTGTAAGATACCCTGGGGGTGAAATTGGGTATCGCCCCGTTAACTTTTAAAAGTTTGGAAAATTAGCAGCAGGCGCGATGTTTTTCTAACTTTTAAAAAATTCGTTTTTCTCACTCCAAGAGGGAGGTGGAGCCCTAAATCAAGCGCTCCACTTCCCTCTTGCAGCACGATTGGCAGCAGGCGGGGCGGTGAGTTCTGCAGCGCTGCACACTGGGCTGTGCAGCGCTGCCACGTTGGAAGGCTCCTTCCCTCCCTTAAAGGGAAGGGCCATCACTGCAGGCTCTGCAAAAGAAAGGGCACCTACCTGGACCACCAAGGGAGCGGCGAACCCACGCGATCAGCCCGGCACTCACTCAGAGCGCCGAGCTGAGCGATCGCGGGCAGGAACCCGCAAAAAAAAACTGGATCAAGAAAGGTAAGTTTATTTTTACTTACCTCGGCCACCTTGCCTTTAAGCATCGCTCCCAAAGCGGCTGGTAGCCCGATGTACGTGCTCTGAAGCTAGTGTTGTTTTTGCCCGGCGATGCTTCAGGGGGCAGAAATAAATTTCGGGTCCGGGGCGATGCACGGCCAAATGACGTCATGATCTCCGGCCGCAGGCGGGTGTGGCGATAGGGGTTACCGCCGGCGCAAACCGGCAGGTGAATTTCCCAGGCGGCGGTAACATCGCCGCGCCCAGGCGGTAAGACCTTAGCACCCTGTTATTGCCCCCCCGGAGGCGATAACGGGAGGCACTAAGGCACTGAATTTCTAGCCTCCTATTCTTATATACAAATATACGTAGGATTAAGATTTGGTTTTATCTCATGATTAAAGTTTTTGGTTTCTTTTTACTTATAGATTGTAGATTTGTACTGTAGCTAGAAGTAATGAAATGGTTAAAGTTGTCCATTTCCAGAATGCTTTAGGGTGTACTCTTTTGGGTACGAACAAATAAACTTTAAATTAACAAAAATACATTAAATGAAACTTAATAAATTTAATTAAAATTTGATTGCCGGTGGTGATAATGCACTCCAGTCCCTGCGGTGCCTGCTTTAGGGTGTAATGTGTCAGAGTACAATTTAGCTGATTGTGTTGTTTAGCTTCTGCTGAAAGTGCAGCATGTGATTCGTGCCCGTTGACTTATTTTTGTGGCCACATTGTGAAACGAGATAGCCAAGGTAGTCTTGAGACAGGAATTGGGACAATGGAGCTCAGGATGATCAGTTACATCCTAAATGGTAAATCAATGATGTTTTTGAAGGAAATATCCCATTTTTGGGGGTCTCGTTCACAGTAACACTTGTCATGCCATAATGAATCAGCAATGACTGTGTTCGTGAGCGATGGCCTATAAAGATCTTGAGCTTTCCTTAAGAAGTTGTAGAGAAAGTCAGGATCAACTAAGGTTAACTGTCTACTCAGGGAACACGGGGGTAATATTGTTTATTTCTCTGTATGTCTACTGCTCAAAGACATTGGGCTGGATTTTAAGGAGGAAGGTGGGTTGGGGGCGGTCCGAGGCAGTCGGGAAACCTGGGCGCTGGGTTTCCTGCAGGCCCTGCCGACTTTAATGGCAGGGCCTGATTTGCATGCGAGGCCTTGGTTTCCTGCCCGCAGCCAGTCAGATTGAGAGGCTGGTTGGGTAGGCCAGTGGCCGCAGAGAGGAAGGAGGGAGAGTTTGTGTGGGGACTGGGCCCCGTTAAAGGATCAGGTGGGGGGGGGGGGGGGGCGGGGGGGGGGTGTTGGGCAGAGGATCGGGGGTCATGCCAGGCTGTTAAAAGGATCTGGGGGGGGGTGGGGGGGTGCGGGTGGAGGTGAAGGGAAGATCGGGGCAGGCAACCGGAGGATCGTGGGGGGGGGCAGTGAAGATCGTGGCCGGCCTCAGCGTCATCGTCGGGGGGGGGGGGGTGGTGGTGGTGGTGGGGGAGGCCTGGGGGGGGTGATCGGAGGCTTCGTGAGGGGGTCTCTGATCGGAGGGGGTGGGTTAGGTAGGGACCCTGGATCCAGGAGGTAGGTATAAAAGGCACTTCGGTGAGTCAGTGGGAAAACCGTCAAATGGCTGGAGTCATACCTGGCACACAGAAAGATGGCCATGGTTGTCAGAGGCCAATCATTGCAGCTGCCGGACATTGTTGCGAGAGTTACTTGAGGCAGGATCCTTGGTCCTACTCACCTGCTTTAGCAATGGCTTTCGTGCACTCATAAGGTCAGGAGTGGGGCTGCTCCCTGATAATTCTAAAGCATTCAGCTCCATTCACAACTCCTCTGATGCTGGTCAATGCCAGCCTACAGCAGGACCTGGATAAACTTTGGCTGACAAAGTGTAAATAGCAATTGTGCCACATAAGTGCCAGGCAATGACCATCACCAACAAGTAAAAGCCAACTACCTCCTCCGTCCTTCAACAACATCATCAGTTCCCCCACCATCAATATCCTAGGAGTCACCAATGGCCAGAAATTTAACTAGACCAATCAGATCAGCACCATGCCTACCAGAGCAGAGTACTCTGCAATGAGTGGCTTACCTCCTACCTCCTCAATGCCTTTTCATCAGTGTACTTACCACTGAATTTATTTCATGTATTTTGAAAAAATTGCGCAAACATTGTGTGAATTATAGATTATATCTACTAAAGATACTCATCAGGTTTTGTCCCCCATCTAGTTCCCAAGATATGACCAGCCAACAGTGACAACAGTGGAATGTACATGATGCGTTCATACAGTTTCTCCAAGCACTTAGAATATTACAATATCATCCCTCAATTACCAAGTCTGACTCAGCAAGGTCAATGGGGTGATACAGTATAGTGTGGCGGATCGCCACCTAAACAGGCGCAATCCACTTTTCCGTCCATGGACAATAAATCGGGCACCTTGCCTTTAAGGCAGGAGAAAAGGAGTGGGCGTGGCCTCAGAGTTTTCAGGCAGTTGGTTAGCAGTCATTTTACCAGGCAGATGTGATTAAAAGCTTTGTGTTCCACACATGGACTCGGCCTTAATTCGTGTTTCGCGGCAGCCACAACATTGGTGACCCCGACGCTCAGAACGTATTCCGAGCACTGCAATGGCGGACACGAACGCAGTTTCCGTGAAACTGCCAGAGTTTTGGGAAAACCAGCCCGAAGCCTGGTTTCTCCAAGCCGAGTCCCGATTCCGGCTGCAGCGCATCACCACAGATGGGACGAAGTACGACTACCTCGTCACATCACTCGGTAGCTCCACAGTTACAAAGGTCTGGACAGCGCTGCAGAACCCACCAGAGGAAGGCAAGTATGCACATCTTAAGGCCGCGCTCCTTAAAAAATTTAGGGCCTCGACATACCAGCGAAACTGCCACCTCCTCGACCTTCCAGGCCTCGGTGATGCCTCACCGTCAGACCTCCTCTCCCACATGCTCTCCCTCACCGACGAGAGCCCACCCGGATCCCTTTTCTGCACGCTGTTCATCCGCCAGCTACCTCTCAGCATCCGCCCAGCGATCGTGGCGTCCGGCCTCACGGACCTGGAAGCCCTGGCCGATGAGGCCGACAAGCTGCTGTCCGCTCACTCCAGCCGCGACGTCACTCCGGACCTGGCAGCTACTGCCTGGGTGCGCCCCTCACCGGCCACCACGCGGCCACAAGGCCCAGCCACCGGGCTCACGGGGCCTTCGCGCCCCACTGACCCGGGCCACTGTTACTACCACACACGGTTCGGCACCAGGGCACAACGGTGCACACCTCCCTGCTCTTTCAAGTCCGCCCCCGTACCAGCCCCCGCGATGGCCGTGGGCCACGCGGGCTCCCTGCTGTACGTCACGGATGACAAAACCGGCCGCCGGTTCCTGTGCGACACTGGAGCTCAGCACAGCATCATCCCGGCCTCCTCCCTCGACATCCAAAAGGGCAAACGAGGACCGGCGCTGGCTGCTGCTAACGGCTCGTACATTCGGACGTACGGCACCCGCACAGTCACCCTCGACCTCGCTGGTCGCCGCTACCGATGGGAGTTCATCACTGCCAAGGTGCTCTCCCCTCTCATCGGCGCGGATTTCCTGTGCGCCCATGGCCTACTGGTAGACATCCCTCGACACCGCCTCGTGGACATGAACACCATGTCCCCCATCCTGGGCGCCATGGCCCCCCGTCAACCTGACAACATGGCGTCACAGTGCCACGCCCGGGCCACGGATTACTCCTCGGCACTCCTGGCCGAATTTCCGGCCCTTACCAATCCGACCTTCTCCGCGGAGGCCGCCAAACACGGGGTGGAACACTTCATCCCCACCACAGGCCCCCCAGTGAACGCCCACGCCCGCAGGCTGGACCCGGCCAAACTGGAGATCGCGCGGACCGAGTTTGCCACCATGGAACAGCTCGGCATCATCCGCTGCTCCAACAGTCCCTGGGCCTCCCCACTCCACATCGCCCCCAAACCAGGCAGGGGTTGGCGCCCCTGCGGGGATTACCGCCGCCTCAACGACGCCACCACCCCTGATCGGTACCCCGTGCCGCACATCCAGGACTTCTCGGCTAGACTGGCCGGCCGCTCAGTCTTTTCCAAGGTCGACCTGGTGCGCGGCTACCACCAAGTCCCCGTCCACCCCGCGGACGTCCCCAAGACGGCCGTAATCACCCCCTTCGGCCTTTTCGAGTTCCTGCGGATGCCCTTCGGCCTCAAAAACGCGGCCCATGCATTCCAACGGCTCATGGACTCGGTCCTTCGGGACCTGAAGTTCCTGTTCGTCTACCTGGACGACATCCTGGTAGCCAGTTCCTCCAAGCAGGAACACCTCGAACACCTTCGCATCCTGTTCGGGGGCTTCAGCGACACGGGCTCATCCTCAGCCCAGCCAAGTGCCAGTTCGGCCTGGACAAGATCGACTTCCTCGGCCACCACATCACCCATGCTGGGGCCATTCCCCTGCCCACCAAGGTGCAGGCCGTCCAACAATTTTGCCACCCCACCACCATCAAAGGCCTCCAGGAGTTCCTCGGGATGGTGAATTTCTACAACCGCTTCATCCCCAAAGCGGCGTCCCTCATGAGGTCCCTGTATGAAGCCCTCCGGGGCAGGAGCGGCAAGATGGCGGTCGAATGGACACCATACGCATCAGCCGCCTTCGACTCCACCAAGACCGCGCTCGCCAACGCCACCCTGCTCGCGCACCCACGGCCCAATGCCAGGGTAGCGCTCACCACGGACGCCTCCGACCACGCGGTCGGCGCCGTGTATGAGCAGTGGGTCGACGGCGCCTGGCAACCACTTGCCTTCTTCCGCCGCCAACTACGCCCCCCGGAGGTCAAGTACAGCACCTTCGACCGCGAGCTCCTCGCGCTGTTCCTGGCGGTCCGCCATTTTCGGTTTTTGCTGGAGGGCCACCCCTTCACTGCATTTGTCGACCACAAGCCCCTGACATTCGCAACGGCAAAGACAACCGACCCCTGGTCCGCCAGGCAGCAGCGCCAGCTCGCGGCAGTGTCTGAGTTCACCACGGACATCTAACACGTCTCCGGCCGAGACAATGTGGTAGCCGACTGCCTCTCCCGCCCCGCCATCCACGCCACACACCTGGCAGTCGACTACGCTCAACTCGCAGCAGACCAGATCACCGACCCTGATCTGCTCTCCGCACCTACCAACCTACCAGGGCTACGCCTGGCCGACGTCGCCTGTGGCCCGACCGCAGTCATGGTCAAGTGCGACATATCACTAGGTCAACCTCGGCCCGTCGTCCTGGCGCCGCTGGGTATTCGAGATTCTCCACAACCTCTCCCACCCCGGCGCCCGCGCATCCATCAAATTGGTAGCCAACCGCTTTGTCTGGCGTGGCCTTCGCAAGGATGTGCATACTTGGGCCAATTCCTGCCTAGCCTGCCAACGGGCCAAGGTGCAGCAACACACGAAAGCACCCCTCGAGGAGTTTACTGTCCCTTCGCGGAGATTCGACCACATCCACGTGGACATCGTCGGGCCCCTGCCGCCGTCGCAAGGCCACACGCACTTGCTGACGATCGTTGACCGCACCATGCGCTGGCCCGAGGCAATTCCACTGACCTCTACCACCACCGCCGACATCGACAGAGCCTTCGTCAGCACCTGGGTCGCACGGTTCGGCATCCCCTCCGACATGACGTTGGACAGAGGTCCGCAATTTACCTCTGAACTCTGGACCGCCGTCGCACGCAATCTCGGGGTGACCATTCACTGCACCACAGCGTACCACCCCCAAGCCAACGGACTGTGTGAGCGGTTCCACAGATCCTTGAAGGCATCTCTTCGAGCCAGCCTCCAGGACGGCGCCTGGACCGACCGACTTCCGTGGGTCCTCCTCGGCCTGCGCACCGCGGTTAAAGAAGACCTCCACGTATCGGCAGCAGAGCTCGTGTACGGTCAGCCGCTGCGCGTACCCGGCGAGTTCCTGCCCACCGCCACGACACCCTGGTCAGCCAACCAGCAACGCCACGACTTCGCCTCACCGGCGCTACAGTTCGCCCCGGTGCCCATTGCCCGACACGGCGAATCCACCTCACACGTCCCACTAAGCCTGCACCAGGCACGGTTCGTTTTCGTCCGGCATGACACCCACCGCGGACCCCTTCAACCCCCGTACGACGGGCCCTACAAGGTGCTATAGGCTGGGGACAAATTTTTCACCCTGCAAGTGGGCGACAGGACCGAAAAAGTGTTGATTGATCGACTCAAGCCAGCACACTCGGATCCCGGTGAGCAGGTCCCTGTAGCTCGTCCACCGCCACGCGGCCGACCTGCCCTCAAGCCGGTTCACCCAGCTGCTCCACGCCCGGCCGTTCCACGTCCACCGGCGTCCTACAAGAGCCGCTCCGGCCGGCCCATCAGACCGCCGCACCGTCTCGTCCACACCTCCTAAGCAGATTCTGGGGGTAGCTGTGTGGCAGATCGCCACCTAAACGGGCGCAATCCACTTTTCCGTCCGTGGACAATAAATCGGGCACCTTGCCTTTAAGGCACCTTGCCTTTAAGGCAGGAGAAAAGGAGTGGGCGTGGCCTCAGAGTTTTCAGGCAGTTGGTCAGCAGCCATTTTACCAGGCAGATGTGATTAAAAGCTTTGTGTTCCACACATGGACTCGGCCTTAATTCGTGTTTCGCGGCAGCCACAACAATAGGAAACATAATTTTGACATCAAAGTCTACTGTGACTACACAAAATGCTTGATTGGGAAAATGAGCATGCCACTGGTAATTTATAATGATAATGACAGTGTCAGATATGGTTAGAAGACGTAAAAAAAAAAATCACTTTTAAAAAATGTAGCCAAACTCTGGTGTTGTTTTCACATTAATAAAACCTGGGAGGAAACAAATGCAGTCAGGGACAGACTGGAAATAGTAAAGAAAAAAAAGTGGTTGCAGAGACAGAGGGGGAGAAATTCGGTATCGCCCCGTTTGGGGCGCAATTATCAACCGGGCGCAAAGTTTAGTGCCTGGTGCTAATTATTGCCTCCGACTGCAAACTTGGCTTCTATCGCCCCTGGAGGTGATTGGAGCGCTAAATCAGGCGCTACACACCTCTCTTAAGGCACTAACGCCGAGGAGCGAGGCGCTACCTCAGAGCACTGGCGAAGCTCATGTGATGTCAGTCAGCAATGGAACACAGACACACTGGCGCCGGCCAGTTCTTAAAGGGGAGGGTCAATCTTGCTCTCCATCCACACCCTGCTCAGTGCAGCCTTGAATCTCGGCTTGGAGAGACCTGCACATCAAATCTGTTGGAAAGAACAATGGAGAGGCCCAGGGAAAGAGCTCAGAGTGCAGCCCCCATAGACTCTTCTAAATCGATGCAAGGAAGGTCAAATCAAAATGAACCTGCAAAGTGCTGCTCAGTACCCAAAACTCCTTCACACAGCGTTGAATCTCTCCAGAAGTCTCTCTCTCAGATTACGTGGTGCAAAAATGTCGCCGACAAAAAAAGGCAGGAAGCGGTCGCCTTTAAATCGCTCCCCCAGTCCCTTCCCGACTGCAAAACGCTCCCCTCAACCTGTCGTTGCTAGCGTCAGGCGGTAAGGCAGGGGGCGCCACTCAATATCCGGTCCGGGGCACTACCGGGGCGTGCACACTTGACTGACGTCACGATCTGCAGGCGCAGGAGATCGTGGTGGTAGTGTTTAGTGCTGCCGCAAAATGTCTGGTCAATTTCGCGAGCGGCGCAAACATCGCCGCGCCTGGGCGCTCGTTGCTTTGCGTCCCATTAGCGCCCTCTTAGGGTGCTAATGGGAGGCGCAAAGCAACCGAATTTTTCCCCCCAGAGAGCACAATCTCAAGAAGCAGGTAGGCTCACAATCTACGGCGCAATGGGAATTACAACAGACAATAAGTAAAGGAATAAAAACTGACATGTAACGGCTAGGAACTACAGATACTTCAGATGGATCACAGAAAGCAGGGAAATTGATCCTGCAATTTTAGCAAAGTGATGTTCACTTTACAGCAATGTGAAAGTTGCAGTAGAACTCTTGACTAATGTTCTAACCAGACATCAGAGAGGAGCAGTCTCTAGAGGAAGTAGTTCCTGCTTGGATTTGACACCACACGGATTGTAACACTGGTCCAGTGTAAAACTTGCTTTAAAAAGTGCTCAGAGTCCTTTGAATCTCCGAAACACATTTCAGACTTACCAGAGGTTGATTAAAATATTAAAAGAGTATGAATGCTCCTGCCTATACCCTCAACACATTTCATTGTAAACCACACTATCTGGACTGCAGAATTCAAGTTAGTTCCAGGGCAATATAGTTGAGGCACTGCTTGACTGGTGCCAATGCTACTGTTAGTAATCACAGACCAGAAGTTACAATAAAATAGCACCCTTAGACACAATTGATCTCCACCAGTAATTCTTGTTTTCTTAATAATATCACAGCATGCTATGGATTTTCTATTACATTGCTAACACAGGTCTCCTTGGGCTAGAGTAGGTGATCTCAATGCTGACATGAATATTTTGGTCAGTAGTAACTATGCAAACAGCATTTTTACTACCAGTTTGGAGCATCCAAGCAGGCCTAATGAGCTGACTCTTCTTGTTACAGGCAATTGCCTATTAAAAGTCAAGCATATGCCCCCTTTTTAAAGGGACACAACCAATAAAAAAAACCTGTAACTTAACAAAAACCTTTAAAGGAAACTTAACAAATTAAATTAAAATTCCATTTCCAGTGGTGATGATGCACTCCAGTCCCCACCAGTCACGGAAGGCCTCGAGCGTGCCGGTGGATACCGTGTGCTCCATCTCCAGGGACACCAGTGGGCGAACGTAGCCGCGGAAGAGAGGCAAAAAAATATTTCTGCCTGGTTTCATATGATAACCACTACACTACAGGAACAGGCCCGATAGAAGTAATGCTGAATGCCAGATTGATAAAAAGTCTATTGGATTCATAATTAGGGGAAGAAAAAGCTGGAAAAATGTGCACATGCAAGTTTCAGCGAAAAAATTCCAGCATTTTTTATTTTTTATTCTCTAAATATCTCATGGTATTTAGAGCAAGTTGAAGTTTGCCTTGATGCTCCAACAATATTATTAAAATGCTCACAGAAGCACATTTAGATCAAATCACTCAAGCATCAGGAGCTGCACAACAGCAATAAGATGACCTGGTGAGAAGGGGAAAGTAGCTATTTACAAAGCCTGCATGAATTACATAGCCTTAATTGAAAAAAAATGTTAAAGACAATTTAAACTCAGTAGGCAAATCCTGAATTCATTATTTTAACAAATTGTTGAATGAGTGAAAATGTCACTATAATTTCTACTGTATTACCAGATCACCTTAAAGTAACTGCTGCCAAGAACTTTTAGGCTAGTGGATTTTTCAGACACCTTTCTCCAATTAAGCAAGGATGGGCCAGTCCTTAACTACAGGTATATACAATAATTAAACCAGTTGGGGATCATTACCCACAATAAAGTGGTATGTCACCTATGCCAAATATCTCAACTGAAAATTTCTGCGGCTATGTTCGCGGCTGGGTGGCCCTGGAGATGGAGCACGCGGTGTCCACCGGCAAGCTCGAGGCCTTCCGGGACAGGTGGGCGCCGCGGGGACTGGAGTGCATCATCTCGCGGGCCGACGAAATTTTAATTTAATCTGATTATTTGAAGGTCCCTTAAAGTGAATGGGTATGACAAAAGATGTCAACTGAAAATTAAAGCAACTCACAACTAGGTAGCTGAATGGTGCATTGGATTGGAACATTATCCTTACACTCTCTGGGGCGGAGGGGAACAGGCAGATCGGAGGACCTCCTCGTAGGACTGCTCCTGGGCCTGGCCAAAGTGGCCATTAACAGGTCCAGGCAGCGGGCGGTCGAGGGGGTCGTTCGGCCCGATTGCCTGCCTCTCTTCCGCGGCCACGTTCGCGCCCGGGTGGCCCTGGAGATGGAGCACGCGGTGTCCGCCGGCACGCTCGAGGCCTTCCGCGACCGGTGGGTGCTGCGGGGATTGGAGTGCATCATCACCCCGGCCAACACAATTTTAATTTAATTTGTTAAGGTTCTTTTAAAGTTATATTAGTTACAGTCTATTTGTTTAACCACCCAATCAAAAAGAGTACACTCTCTGGGGCCTGATTCAACACAGTCCAGTGCGATTGGGTGAAAATCTCTTCTCTCTACCCTCTGTAAAGAGTCTATAATTAAATAAATTTGACCAGTTTTACCAAGATCCCCTGGGCATAGGTATGCAGCACAAGACTGCCCACAAATGGACACTAAATTGGTAATCCTACTCGGAGAAGTTAATAGAGGCTGCTGGTGTAGTGAATGAAAAAAAATCATATTGATAAAGCAGAGTTTGGAATTAAATTACATTCCTAAGGAAAAGTGAAGGGGTCTGACATGGACACAATTCTCAGTGTCACAGATGGGAAAATGTTGCACTCAACAGCACTGACAGCTATAGTAGTGCACATTAAAAAAATCAAAAATATAAGGGGTGATTCTGCAATTCGGTGCTTCCCACTGAGAATGCCAGGTCATGGAATCACCCCTATCAATCTAAAAGTAACTTGCACTCTGGCACATTTATCAAGACTGGATAAATGGAATTACAATTTTTTAAAATTCTTATGTAATAAGGTTTGAATTGCTGGTTTCATTTACTTAAAAATGTCAAAGCAGTTCATTTACTTGATTTAATTAACGTCATTGTACCTTTTGATGTGAAAGAAATGGATCATATTGCATAAAGAGTTTCTTTCCATTGGGACGGAACTTTAGCACAGGAAGAAAAGAAAGCACCGTGGGAACAAGTTCATTAGTGCAAGGAATAAAGGAAAAAAGGAACTTTTCTCAAGTATACCTTCACAGGTAAATCAGAGGGCAGAGATGAATATAAGGTTAAGGAAGATAAGAAACTGGCAGGAGAGCTAAAGTAGAAACGCCGTTTAAGGTTGAAGGTGATAGAAGGCACAACCTGAAAGCTTTTATAAATATATTTATTAGAAACAGTAGGATCTCCAGGGTGACACAAGGTACCAAACAGCCTTGTTATGGTTCATGTTTTCTCCCACACCTTTTTTCACTTGGGAGCGGCTTGGTGACCATTTCTATAAGCAGACTGCATCTCTTACAATCTGAAACCTGCATTTTTTAATCTGCTGCACTGAGTCAACATAGCCCAGTCATTAGCTCCCACCACAATAAATTGCTTACTGGAGAATACGTTGGATGTCCTCCACTGGCACCGATTTGTTTACAAATGAAATAATTCACAGAAGAAAAAGGCAAGTACAGTAACACTATACAGCACAATCAATAATATACATCACATACAACTCCGTTGACAATTTTAAAGTGTCCAAGGTTCAACCAGCCCCTTCTGTAAAACCCATGGAAAGACATCAGGCTGTATTTCATACATACATATGAAAATGAACAGGTAGAGACCAGCTGGTCCATCAAACCTGTCCTATGACAGGATGTAACTTCATCTTCAGGTCAAATCAGTTTTGTATGATTGAGAACTGGTACTAATCCTGTCCAAGAGTTCAAGTGCAAATAGCACTCAATTCTCTGGTCTAAGCACACATTGAAAACACTTCTACTAAGCCTAGAAGCAAGCTGGTTGCGTTTTTTTAGTGCTGCCCCTTAATGCTCTAATAAGGCCTGTTTCCTACTGCCCTTGTACAACTACTGCAATTCCCCTGAAAACAACAATCAACAAACAGGGGGTCCAGTAGCATATATGACCAGCAGATCACTTAGTCCTGGTCCCACAATGAATGCAGCTCCAGTCAGTACCAATGTTCCATGTCAGCTGTTTTTTTGCAGTATTGAGCCACCTTAAATGTCATAGTGAGGGACTTAGTAACAGCTTTAGCATCAAGTGAAGGATTTTAAAAGTCTTGGAGGTTGCTTTGCTGCCAATCATTCAAGTCATTTTTGAAGCATTTACAGTTTCAGATGTGTTCTCGTGAGTTGATATATATTTTTCTGCTCTCAAAGTGTGATTTGACAGATCTTAGAATTTTCTTTATTTGATGGGGTATCTGAAAGGTAGAAAGCCTTCTCTTTTGAATCCAAGGCAAGGATAACAGTTGTGATGAAGTGCATGTACTTTGTAGATAAAATATGCCCATCAGCCACTGAGAATGAGCTGTGACAGCCTTTACAGTACTCAATCTCTTTTATACAGGCTGATAAAGCAATAATAATTAGTTTACTGGCTAACCTTTAAAGTAAGCCCATTTAGTGTTTTAATGTTTTTCCTATGTTTTAAACAGAACAGTATCGGCTGATAGAATAAATCACATGAGGGAGGGAAAAGCATATACTTATCTACAGCAAGTCCAATAGTCTCCTGAAGTAACTTGTACGACATCAGATAAGGTGAAGATCGGTATTGAGGTCAAAGAGGGACACTGACCTACTCTGGATTGGAGGCAACCACAGAGTCGTCCTCGGTTAACCTGACTATATCAGATCAGGAACGATCCAGTGGAACTCTGGTGCTTGGAATGAAATTGAGAGGTCGCACAACACCAGGTTATAGTCCAACAGTTTTATTTGAAATCACAAGCTTTCGGAACTATCGCTCCTTCCTCACCTGAGGAAGGAGCGATAGTTCCGAAAGCTTGTGATTTCAAATAAAACTGTTGGACTATAACCTGGTGTTGTGCGACCTCTCAATTTTGTCCACCCCAGTCCAACACCGGCATCTCCGCAGCTTGGAATGAAGCCATACAGCACAGCCATGGACAGTCAATGCTCTGGACCTTTGCTGCCTAAGCGTAATTGCTTGCTTACTTGCAAAATATAGAGGTGGGGAAAAATAAGTGACGATCAGGCACGCGGACTGCACTTTTATAGGGAACACAGGCAGCCAACATTTGTCAACAATGAAGTTACGACATCTTGATCTTCAAGTCAATCATGTGATTCCTCAAGACCTGGGGGTGTACGTGCACAAATCTTTGAAGGTGGCAGGACAAGTTGAGAAGGCTGTTAAAAAAGCATATGGGATCCTGGGCTTTATTAATTGAGGCATAGAGTAAAAAAAGCATGGAAGTTATGCTAAACCTTTATAAAACACTGGTTAGGCCGCAGCTGCAGTATTGTGGCCAACTCTGGGCACCACACTTTAGGTAGGATGCCAAGGTCTTGGAGAGAGTGCGGAGGAGATTTATTAGAATAGTACCAGTGATACAGGACTTCAGTTATGAAACGAGACAGAGAAGCTAGGATTATCCCCTTTAGAATAGAGAAAGTTAAGGGGAGATTTAATAGAGGTGTTCAAAATCATGAAGGGTTTTGATAGAGTAAATAAGGAGAAACTGTTTCTAGTGGCAGAAGGGTCAGTAACCAGAGGACACCGATTTATGGTAGTTAGCAAAAGAACCAGATGCGACATTAGGAAAAAAAAATTACACAGTGAGTTGTGAGATCCAGCAAGATCTGGAATGCACTGCCTGAAAGGGTGGTGAAAGCAGATTCATTAATAACTTTCAAAAGAGAATTGGATAAATACTTGAAGGGTAAAAATCTGCAGGGCTATGGGGAATGAGCAGGGGACTGGGACTAATTGAATAGCTCTTTCAAAGAGCCTGCACATGCAAGATGGGCACAAATGGCCTCCTTCTGCACGATATCATTCTATGATTCTATATTGTATGATGTGTTAGGCAAGTAATTTGTTTTCTCCAATCCCATGTGGATGCTGAAGCTCAGTCCTACTTGGTGAAGATCTTTAGGTAGAAGCTGCATAGAATCTACTTCAGAGTCTGCCTCAAGAATTCCTGCAGCTTGGCTTTCACACACTGCATGAGGTCAAATTGGCAATATCCCTGATTGTGTGGAGAATGCTGAATCGGAAGAAACTGTTTGCAACAACTAGATAATTAGTTAACTAAGCTGTTCAGCCACTTTTCCCAACTAATCTTCATTTTGCTTCTATGGTGTTATTCATGTGAAGCTAGTTTGGAATACTAGATCGTTGTCCTCCCGTATCCACTTTGAACTGAGTTTTCTGTCCTTATAACCCCAAGAAATCACAATTTACTATAGAAGCTGAAATGTCCTTTGTCAGATTGGACTCTGGCGATTCCTCGCATGGATATATCTGCTGCTGATTCCTTCTCCAAACTTCTCACACATCTGGCCAATAATATTTGCAACAATAATTTTTCTTCAGATTTATATTTTATAAATTATGTATCTTTCGATACAATGACTAATGGCACTTTTAAATTACTATTGCCTGAATTTTACCGATCAGAATCTTCCAATTAACTGAAGCTTCACAAGCAATCTTTTTTTTTCCATAGGCTCCATAGTTAAGGGTATTGTCACCATCTCCTCTACTGGGATCAATAATGTTTGGGATGATTTACGATCTACCTCTATCTTCAGACTTCGATGGTTACTCTAAAAATTGGGCCTATTAAGCATTGTATTTCTCACTTTTCCCAATTCAGATTAGCGATTACTGGCTCCGTATATTCTCCTTCAGTTAGTTAAGCTGGCTTTTCCATTCCTATTCCCAATGTCACTTCATGATTATCCACCTACCGATGAGCTTCATAGAATGATTCCTGACTGTTTGTTTCTCCTCCGAACATGAAAAGATGGACGCTAGATGAAGAACTGAGAACTAGAAAAATTCAAATGCTCGTCAAGTTGTGATTCCAATCTATAGGTTGGGATTCCAATATTCAGTTGCTACGGTTACCAGGCCATGTGATATACTTATAGCTTTTCATACCGTTTCAGCAGTATCTATTTGTGAACTTCGACGCATAGTGTATGTCACAAACATTCAGCACTAAAAAGTTCAATCATGCACACAAATTAGTTCAATAACACACTTCATTGCATTCCAATTCTGAACATGGATTGAAACAGCAACAAATGTTAAGTGCATCAAAATGAAATTTTCTGCTCAGTTTTAGATCTTTAAAAATGTACCACCTGTCCAAAATTAAAACAATGCATAGAGCATTTTCAAGATTGTAAAGGTTGCTGATGAATTTTAATTTGCAGCATTTTATTTCAAACCTGAGCAGTCTGAAGTTGTTTATTATGATTGTGCTGACAAGGCTGTCGAGATTTGCATTTTCCTGGGAGGAACGTAATGTCCGCTGCTGTCCTTATTTAATAGCATACAGGTTCGTTATTTCAACATCATGGCATATAATTCCTTCTAGGGAAATTCAAACTCCTATCTTAGAGCCATTTTATCATGGCATGGTGCCAATCTGTCAACGCTATTTCCCAATACTCATTTTTTTGCTTTCCTAGGCTTCCCTGCAGGCTTCTACTAATTGGGAGCTCTCTACCAAGCTCATACCACAGCTGTATCAGTGTAAAGGTACAGTTGGATAAGCAGAAATGTGCTGTGCATAGTGGGATGAACTCATATGGGATCTGCATATACTTAAATTGCTATTAGGTAGGCAAACGCTACTCAGCTTCTAAAATTATAATTTATTCTGGCTTTTCAATGGCTGTAAAACCTAAACAGGAGAATTGTAAATGCAACTGCATCCCTGAGTTGGGCACATTAAAATCTAATAACAACAAACCTATCAGACCTTTGAATCTTAGAAAGTTAGCTCAGGGTGATTTTTCCACAGGGAATGGCAATACAGGCTGGGTTCATTTGTATTCTCTTCCATGCCTCTTTCTTTCTTCCTTTCTTTTTCTGATTTCTCCCTATTTTATTATCCTTCCCTTGTATTGAGATTTTCTTTTGTTTGAATATTTTCACCTATACAAACCTGACATTTACCGCAATGAATCACACCATCTAATTCTTACCTTTTCCAGACTATCTGACCCTTACCTGACATACCTTCCCATTAAGATCACAAAGCACTATGGGGGAAAAATTGGGTCGCTTTGCACCTCCCGTAAGCGCCCCCCCCGGGGCAAAGTCCTAGCACCCGGGCGCAGCGGCGCTAATGCCTCCCGCGAAATTCAGCGGTAGGTTAGCGGTGGCGGTAGCGCCCCGTGGCGCTGCGCCGCCGGCGATTACATCATCGCCATGCGCAGCACTCCGCTTGCGCCCCAGCCACAAACTTCCCTTGCGTCCCCTGACCTATTGCTGGACGATATGTCCGACTGGTTCAGGGGGTGTTTTGCCAGCAAATTAAAGGGCAGGTGCCGGGCGGCCATTTTTCTTTTGGCCGACTGCCAGCACCTGCTTCTTCTTACCTCTGTATGCGGGGTGCCGGCCGCGACCGCTCAGCGCGGCTCTCCTCTTGAGTGCCGGGCTGTTCTCCCGGCACCCCGCTCCCCGGTGGTCCAGCAGGGCCCCAGTGCGCGCAGTGCTAGGCCCCGCCCCTTTAATCGGGGAGGAGGCCTGCAATGACGCAGCGCTATGTTGGGGCGCTAAATTTTAAAAAGTTGGAGAATTAGCGCCAGGTGCTAATCCTTCTGACCTCCCACTAAATTGATTGTTAGCGCTCCAAGAAAGAACTGGAGCGCTAAATCAAGCGCTAATCACCTAACTTAGGGCACTACACACAGAGAGCGGGGCACTACCCATAGAGAGTGGGGCGCTACCCACAGAGTGATAACCAATTTCAGGTGCACTCCAATCGGGACTCATTATTCACACTGGCACCTTCCAGTTCTTAAAGGGGAGGTTCAATCATTCTGCACAAACTCATTCTCAACATTATTGGCTCTGAAGGTGACCTCCAAGCAACTCAACAGCTACACCTCTTATCCTCATGGCTGATCCCAGTCCCAGGGAGAGAGATCGCCGTTTCAGCGACCAGGCATTGGAGGCATTGGTTGCGGCAGTCGAAAGAAGGAGGGTAATGCTGTTCCCGGCCACTGGCAGGAGACCATAGCCACTGGCAGGAGGCCATTGCCCCAGGTCTTAGAACATAAGAAATAGAAGCAGGAGCAGGCCATTCAGCCCCTCGAACCTGCTCTTCAGGGCAATGTGGAGGGAAGTGGCCCAGGACGTCTCGGCCAGTAGTGTGGTCCTCAGGACCCTCACAGAGTGCCATAATAAATTCAACGACCTCACTCAGGTGGTTAGGGTGAGTACATGCTTCAACAAGTCCTACATACCAGCATCTGAACCTCAGTCTGTACACACGGCACAAACCACCACACCCCACCACTCACCCACCAAGCATCTCCGCCTACTAAAACGCACATCCACATCTCACGCCTTGCCTACAATCACAGCTATTCAACTATGGCAGGCACATCTCCCAAACACATAGCTGCACACTCACTCACACACTTTCCTTTCTCTTGCAGGCCAAGCTGGGCCACAATAGGAGGGAGCAGGAATGAACAGGTGGGGGTGAAGCAGACATCCAACAGCTTACAGACCTGGAGGAGCGAGTGCTGAGAGTCATTGGGCGCCAGGTGGTGGGCGCCGTGGCCGTCGGCTACGTCGGCCCCCTTGAGGGCAACAACGGTATGTTCATCCCCTCTCCTTCTCCCATCCCACTTCCCCCTCACACCACAAGCCTTTCTCACTTTCCAGCTCATTATACTGTCTGCATTCCTTGCTCCCTTCCTGCCCCCCTCCCCTCATCTTAACGTGAGTCTTGTGCCTTTATGCTTTCAGGTATTCAGCAACCAGCTGACCAGCCTGTCCCTAAACCTCCCAATGAGAGTGAGGCGGGAGAAGAGGAGAAGGAAGAAAGCTCCGCATCACTCCATGTCTCACCAGCAGGCACCACCTCAGATACTGGGACTACGTGATCTTTAGAGACAAGTTTAGTAGAGGGGTCTGCACTGGATGATGCGCCGGGGACGAGCAAGGCCAGGGGGGAAAGGGTAGCTCGGGAGCCAGCTCCCCGAAGGGCGAGTTCGCGGGCAAGTTCTGCTGCACAGGACTCAGATGAGGACCTCAATGGGGAGGCGTTCACAAGAAGGGTGATGGGCATGCACACCAGGATGATAGGTGCAATGGCAAGGGTGCCCGCGAGCCTGTCGGCAATGGTAAGCAGCGTGGAGGAGTCCGCCTCCAACATTGCACAAAGCTTTGCGCACAACATGAAGCCTATCCTTGGCAGTCTGATCTGAGGCTCAAGGTCAGGCTACAGGAGGTGGCAGAGCTCTGTGACCACCTCCTTGCTGAAGCGGCGCCTTCTAAGACACAGCTCCTCAGTTAAATTTGTGTAGGAGAAGTGCTCCCGGAATACCCTGGGAGGGTAAGGCCTCCTGTTGAGAGCTCTGTTTGCCCTCCTCCCTCTGGCCACATTTTCCAATCTTTGTCTCTGCCTCCGACGTTGATTCTGGAGGGCGAGGTCCAGTGTCAGTACAGCCCCCATTAATGTAACCAAGTGTAGGACTTCGAAATCTTAGCAGACTGAAAGTGACAAATTTTTAGCAGGCAGAACACTCCTGAAAGTAAGAAATGTTTAACTCATTGAAAACGGCTGTTTCGCTAACGGGAGGCGCTAACATGTCAAATTTCTCCCCCCAAATCTCTTAAAACAGTGATTTTGAGTTTGCAGTAAGACAAGCTAATAAAATTGTGACCTTTTATCCCTGTGTTAACATTCCCTAAAACACTATTTCTGGAAGCTATAGAAAACCTGTTATGGAGAGAGGGTTTGATGTGGTTTTTGTGTAGAGTCAGAAATTGCAGTACAGGAAACTTTCGTTTATCCGGCACCCAAATATCCGGAATTCTCGCTTAACCGGCAAAAATCAGGTAAGTTTTATTATACAGACAAGACCCCGATTCTGACCTTTCGCCCCCACGAAAGGGGGGTCAACGTTCTTCCGACTCGGACCTGTCGCCGCCACGGAGGAAAAAGCCGGAGTCTCGTTTACTTTCCCTCTCCGGGTCCCAATTGTTAAGCCTGTGGCCGTGTACGGGGCTCTCGTACCTTGGTAAGTATACCTCTCTGTAATCCGGCACTTTCGATCAACCGGCACCACGCCGGTCCCGTCGGTGCCGGATAAACGAAAGTTTCCTGTATATAGATACTGTTCTAGTGAGAAGCTGTATTTCTGTGTACAGTTTCTTGTCTCGATGTATACACTTTCAGCTGGTAAGGCAGTATGGACAAAGCTGATGTTGTTTAAATCCCTTTTGCATTCAGCCAACATGAGATGTTCCGATGAGGCAAAATGGACAGAGTTGGTTTTCCTTCCCCTAAGGTGTGGATCTGTGCTTACTCGGTACACTGCACTTAGCAACTGGTCAGGAACTGATGGAGATTGCAGGGACTCGCAATCACAGGAATGTGAAATGGAACTACTAAGAGGCTGGGTGCCTTGAAGAGCTCTTCGAAATGGATATTGTAAATTATCCAAACCCCAAGTGGAATAACTGTTGCAAGTCAACAAGAGTGGTCTTATTATGAAATTATTTGGAAACAATGATTGTGAACAGGAGCATGTTGGTAACACGACAGCACTAGTTGGTATGCTTCAGATATATCCCAAGGCATTCTCGGTAATAGGAATTATTAATGTTATCTTATTAACATTTCCAACAGGCGCAGTATCTAGTAATACACTGCACAGTTGTGTCTGTTTTCAGAAGTTGGCTACAGGTAGTTTGCTATTTCAAATGATTCAAACATAAAATAATCTTTGGCATTAGTGGTAACATAGGCCAATATAATATAGCAATCTGTACAGCATTGACAATGAAAAATGAGAGGGAACCCACAAGACTTCCTCCAGTCTAACCTTTTATGGATCAGCAGATTAATTTACAGTTCATGTACATGTTACTTTGAAAGGAAACAGCTTTTCACATAAACTTGAGTCTGGAAGTGCAAGTTAATTGCAACTGCCTGTAAAATTGAAACAGATAAGCTTTCAAAGGATAAACCAATCTTTAAGTTTCTCATGTCACCTGTCTATATCTTAATATCACAACAGGCATCATCAGGATTTAGAGATGCAGACACAGGATATATTGTGACAGGGTTATCACATGCTTTGATGTATTTTCTGGAACTGGACGTGTGAACATTCATTATGCAGGCCAATAACTTCATTTGTAATTGACCCAAAATTTATATTTAAGCTGAAAATCACTTTGATCTGTTCTTTTATTACTCTTCTGTTCTTGCTGCAATTTCATATCGTTATGAAAGCAGAAAAATAGATAAAATGAGAATTTGCTTTTATATGGCAACTTTAATGTAGCAAATGTCCATCAGATGCTTAAGAAAATAAATGCCAAGAATTAGTACAAAAAGAATTAGGAGAGCTGACTGAGGAATGGCCAAATGGATAGGTTTTGAGAAGGCTTTTGAAAGTGGGGAAAGAATTAGCACGGTGGGGGGGTTTAAGCAAAGAGTTCCAGAATGTAGTGCCAAGGTGACAGAAAGCTCTGCCACCAAATTTGGAGCAAAGGCAGTGGAAATGAACAGGAAGCAAGAGTCAGAAGAATGGAAGCACGCATTGGTATGTATGGTAGAAGAAGGGCTTAGAGGTAAAGTGGAGTGAGGCCATGAAGGCATTTATAAATGAGGATGAGGATTTGGAAGTCAATGTATTTGAGAACAATGAGCCAGGAGAAGTTGATTACAACCCAAATAATACGTGTGTAGGACGTAATGCGGGATAGGATGCGTGCGACAGAGATTTCGACAAGTTGGAGTAAACGCAATGTGGAACTTGAAAGGGTGGCAAGCAGAACATTGGCGAAGTTGCGTCTGGAGTTGACAAAGACCCAATGAGGGTTTCAGTAGCGTTGAGTGTGAGGTTAGAGAGGAGACAGGCAAGTTCCGTAGCTGAAAATAAGTTAGGTGTTGATGATAGACAGGAAAGGTTTTGAAGCTCAGCTTAGGGTCAGGATACTGTGCTGGTGCGCCATCTGAATGAGCCGCCAGGGAAAGGGAATGAAATCATGGGCTGGAGGGTGGAATTTTTAGCGGGAGCCAAGCAGGATAGCTTTAGTTTAGCCAGTGCTAAGTTGGAGAAAGTTATGGCTCATCCACGACTTGCTCATCTACAAACAGTCACATAACACAGTGGTGACAAAATGGAAGAGCTGGGTACAGGTTTAAAAACTGTCAAATAAAAATTAAAAGAATTTATCAACACAGTAAAGGGAAATGGCTTAGAGGACTGCATGTGCCTGTGGAATACTTTTAAAAGTAATTGAAGGAGCAGGATCAATAAGCCAAATGTAATTATGTTCCTTTCTAAGTACTGACTGAGAATTGGTGAGAAATTCAATAAATGAGGAGGAGTGATCTTTTCAGGGGGTTTTCTTCCCCAAATTTAGATCTCTGAATCATGCACCATTTCATGATCTGCAGACCCAGCAGCAACCTAATTCTAGATCTCTCAATGTTGCCCTTGAATTAACGACTAGGAAGCACTTGGAAGTGACTCATCTGTGATTTTTCTCCAAATTTCTTTAGAGAAGCACTGAGCCTCCACTTAATTCCTCCTCCTTATGACAAAGTCAAGAAAGGACATGAGAGAGTGTAAGGAACTGTAGGCATGAACCTGCTTCCTACACAAACACAAAGCCACTTGAATACCTTACAATATTTTTTTTAATGTATTCTTGTGATGTGGATGACGCTGGAAAGACATTAGGGGTGAAATTCCCATCGTTAGCACCTCCAGTGCGAGGCGCTAATGGGGCACAAATGGCTTTTCGCCCCCTCCCGAGGCGCTAACACCCCCTGCAAAATTCCACAGGAGGTTAGCGGCAGAGCTATCGGGTATCGTCCCGAACTTCTGCGCCCGGAGATCATGACGTCATCTCCGGACGCAGCACCTCGGGAGAAAAATTTGCCCTCGCACCCTGCAGCAGCGCCGGGCGATGTTACCGACTGCTGCAGGGGTCGCGAACAGTGAGGCCGGCCGTTCGCAGGGCGCCATTTAAAGGCGCGGTGGCCGGCCGACATGAAAAAAAATCGCCGATTTTAAAAAAATTCTGAGCACCGGACGTGGGCTGAGTGCCGCGATCAGTCAGCCTGGCACTCAGCTTGAGTGCCGGGCTGATCACGTGGCACTCCCACACCCCGGTGCTTCAGCAGATGCCCCAAAAAAATGCAGAGCTCGCAGTGGGGAGCCCTTCCCTTTAATTGAGGGAAGAGCCCCTGCAACGTGGCAGCATCACACCTGTACATGCCTGGCGTTGCTGAGCACATCGCCTCGGATCGGGACATTCCCCGCCTCTTGCGCTCCAAGAGGCAGGCGGAGCACTTGATTTAGCGCTCCACTTCCCTCTTGGAGCAAAAAATGGGAATTTCTCAAATGTTTGAAAAGGTTAGCGCCTGGCGTTAACGTTTTCAAACATTTTTGACTTAGCGCCCCAAATGGCCCTCTAGGGGAATTTCTCCCCCATTATCTCTTGCCCATCCCTTGTTTCCCTGAGGGTATTAAGAGTCAACCACATAGTGTAGGACGGGAGTTACATGTAGGCCAGACTGGGTAGGATGGCAGGTCCCATCCATGAAAGGTATTAGTGAACCAATTGAGTTTTTACGACAATTCAGCTGCGTGTCTGGTCATTTTATCTAGTGCCAGCCACAAATTGCCAGTTTTAATGAATTAAATTTCCCAACTTGTCATGGTTGGGTTTGAATTCAAAACCTCTGGGTTGCTTGTCCAGTACTATAGCCAGTATGCCACCATACCCATTTTGAAATACCTTTCTTGTCCCTTGTCTAATGGTTTGTCCCAAGTCATAGAGCATCATAATTTTGCAATAACACTTTCAGGGCAGCAAGCTTTCACCTTTTCAATATGCAAATACAATGCGATGATCCCTACTGCTGGAGATTTGTACCATCAACCTCTTAATGAAATAGAATATTTCCAAAAGAACGAGTAAGTTACACAAGGTAGTTGAGATTACTATACGCAAAATTATATACAATATTGTACTAAATGTATTATTTCACTCAGTAAATAATAAGGGGGTAAATGTGGAAACATTTTTCATAGTTGTGTGACAAATTGAATAAAATTTTGTTTATTCTTTTTCAATTAAAATTATTTTTTGGCAGCTTCAACCTAGTTCTAACTGAGCACAAGTCCACAATAGAAACTGCCTATGGCACGGACGGCTCTGCTAGTTACTGTCAAAGTGACCACAGCTTTGGATTTCTATGCTACTGGATCCTTTCAAGCAACAGCAGAGAACATATTTCAAATGAAACCAGCAGTTCATTGATACATCAAGTAGGTTGCAGATGCCTTGTTTGCCCGGGCTAAAATCTTTATCCATTTCTCTATGGAAAGCGGGCAGCAGCACATGAGAGCATTGGGGGGAAAAATTCGGTTGGTTGTCACCTTCCATTAGCGCCTCCGGGGGGCGCTAATGGGCGCTAGGAACCTATCGCCTGCTCGCGAAATTGACCAGTTGTTTTGCGGTGGCGCTAAACACAACTGCCACGATCTCCTGCGCCCGCAGATCGTGACGTCAGTCGAGCGTCAAACGCCCCGGTAGCGCCCCGGACCGGAAATTGAGTCGCGCCCCCTGCCTTAGCGCCTGCCACTAGGAATGGCAGGTAGAGGGAATGTTTTCAAGTCGGGAAGGGGCTGGGGGAGCACTATTTAAAGGCGTGCGCTTACTGTTTTTTCTTGTCGGCAAAATTTTTGGTACACGCAGGTTGAGAGGAGAGAGACGTCCGGAGAGATTTAACGCTATCCTAAGGAGTTTTGGTCCTCAGCACCATTTTTGAGGTTCCTAAGCGCCGATTTCTTTCCCTGGGCCTATCCATTAGTGGTTCCAACACAATTGCTTTAGAGGTCTCTCCAAGCCGAGATTCAAGGCTGCAATGAGCAGGGTGTGGCTGGCTAGCAAGATGGCCCCTCCCCTTTAAGAACTGGACAGCGCCAGTCTGTCTGGCTTCCATGGTAACTGACATCACCTGAGCTTTGTTAGCGTTCTGAGGTAGCGCCTCACTCCCCGACGTTTGCACCTTAAGAGAGATGTGTAGCGCTTGATTTAGCGCTCAAATCACCTCCAGGGGCGATAGAGGTGAATTTTGCAGTCGGAGACGATAATTAGCACCAGGCGCTAAACTTTGCACCCGGCCGATATTAGCGTCCCAAAATGGGCGATACCCAATTTTTGCCCCTTGCACTTTTCTTTTGTGTCACAAGTTTACCCAAAATACCGAACATTATTGTGGCATGCATGTTGCCACAACAATGGTAATTAACTAGCTAGCTGGGAAGATATCTTGCTTTGTTCATAACATAGCAAAAGTAATTGTAAGTGAGTTATTTCACAAACTGTACTCTTGCCATTCAAGGAATTCCTTCAATGACCCAAGATTCTGTCAGCAGTGGAACTGTTAATGTCATGTTGCTATTCCTCCTGATGTAGCAGCAGGGAGCTAAGGGCTAACTTTAACTCATGCTCATTTGTGACAAATGCAGAGCATAGGTAGTAATCCCTCAGACATATTTTGGTTAATTTCTTCAAATCGGCTATCTTCTTTTTCACAAATCTTCATGCCTTGTGGATTCTGAAGGCTCCATTCACCTTCCTGAAAATTTGTTCCCAAGACTGCTGAACTGGAGGACGGAGCTTGGCCCTCTTGTGCCATTTATGATTCCCGTCCGTTCTCTCACTCCCCAGAGCAGTGATTCTGGAACCTGGTCACCAACATGGCTTTCTTTTCATCGTCTGTGCCCCATGTGCAGTCTAAGAATATTGACTACAATCAAGTGCTACTATTGAATGGGGTTTCAAACCGCTTTAAGTATCTGGTAAGGCCCTTAAAATGCTATTTGAAGATAGATTACAGCCACAGTCTAATTTGTTGCCCTGTTGTGTGAGCACTGAAGCACTTCAACTAGCACACACGTCCAAAACAGGAAGATTGCTTATTCAGATTTTGAACATTGCACATAATCCTAAAGCAGAGCACCATTTATTCCTCATTAGGATACAAACTGGTAATTTCCAGGCTTATGATTATTTGTGGTGCACATGGATAAATAATGACACTTTCAGAAAAGCTATCTTAACCAGGCATTTACAGAAAACTGTGCCAGTGAATTCATTAACACAACAGCAGCAGTAAAAATCACAGCAATAATACCATCCAGAACAATAATATAGTTCTTCAATTCCCAACTAGTGTAAATATATCTGCATAATTAAAATATTTCTTAATAGTCCTTGCTATAAACATGAATTATTCATATACTTAGCATATTATACATCTTTTGCCAAGCCCTTGAACTGTGCGGCTGATTAGCCAACTGTGCCAACCAATGTTGTCACTAACTTTATTTCGACTACTGATACCATAGGAAAACTGCCACTTAGATCAGAATGGTTTGATGTTGTGTGCCTTTCCTCTTGCTTGATATTTAGGCTGACACTTCAGTGCAGTACTGAGGGAGTACTGCACTGTCAGAGGTGCCATTTTTCGGATGAGACGTCAAACCGAGACCCCATCTACTCTCTCAGATGGACCTAAAAGATCCCATGGCATTATTCGAAGAAGAGCAGGGGAGTTCTCCCGGTGACCTGGCCAACATTTATCCCTCAACCAACACCTAAAAAACAGCTGATGTGGTCATTTAATTCATTGCTTTTTGGGGGGCCTTGCTGTGCACAAATTAGCTGCCGTGTTTCCTACATTACAATAATGACTGCAATTCAAAAGTTCTTCATTGGCTGCAAAGTGCTTGGTGACATCCTGAAGTCGTGAAAGGCATCATATAAATGCACATTCTTTCTTTTCGCAAATTGCCATTCATTTTCCTTTTCATAAAATCGAAATACTATTAACATATAAATAGTAAAAGGGTAGTCAAAGGAAGGGTGGGGCCGATTAGAGACCACAAAGAAGATCTTCTTGTGGAGGCAGAGGGCATGGCTGAGGTACGAAATTAGTACTTTGCATCTGTCTTAACTAGAGAGGAACATGCTGCCAATGTAGCAGTAAAGAAGGAGGTAGTAGCAATATTGGATAGGATAGAAATAGATGAAGAGGAGGTACTTAAAAGGTTGGCGGTACTCAAAGTAGAAAAGTCACCCAGTCTGGATGGGCTGCATCCTAGGTTACTGAGGGAAGTAAGGGTGCAAATTGCGGAAGCTCTGGCCACAATCTTCCAATCGCCTTAGGTATGGGTGAGGTGCCAGAGGACTGGAGGATTGCAAATATTACACCCCTGATCAAAAAAAGAGTGATAAGCCCAGTAATTACAGGTCAGTCAGTGTAACGTCGGTGGTGGAGTAACTTTTAGAGACAATAATCCAGGACAAAATTAATTGGCACTTGGAAAAGTATGGGCTAATAAATGAGAGTCAGCTTAGATTTGTTAAAGGCAAATCATGTTTGACTAACTTGATTGAGCTCTTTGATGAAGTAATGGAGGGGGTTGATGAAGGTAGTACGGTTGATGTTGTGTATATGAACTTTCAAAAGGTGTTTGATAAAATAGCACCTAATGAACTTGTTAGCAAAATTAAAGCCCATGGGATTAAAGGGACATAAGAACATAAGAAATAAAAGAAGGAGTAGGCCATACGGCCCCTCGAGCCTGCTCCGCCATTCAATAAGATCATGGCTGATCATCAACCTCAACTCCACTTTCCCGCCCGATCTCCATATCCCTTGATTCCCCTAGAGTCCAAAAATCTATCTGTCTCAGCCTTGAATATACTCAAAGACTCAGCATTCACAGCCCTCTGGGGCAGAGAATTCCAAAGATTCACAACCCTCTTGAGTGAAGAAATTCCTCCTCAACTCAGTCTTAAATGGCCTACCCCTTATCCTGAGACTATGCCCCCTAGTTCTAGACACTCCAGCCAGGGGAAACAACCACTCAGCATCTGCCTGAGGTCACCGACCTGAAACGTTAACTCAGTTTCTCTCTCCACAGATGCTGCCAGACCTGCTGAGTATTTCCAGCATTTTCTGTTTTTATTTCAGATTTCCAGCATCCGCAGTATTTTGCTTTTGTCTCAGCATCTACCTTGTCAATCCCCTTCAGAATCTTGTATGTTTCAATGAGATCACCTCTCATTCTTCTAAACTCCAGAGAGTATAGGCCCATTCTACACAATCTCTCATCATAGGTCAGCCCTCTCATCCCAGGAATCAATCTAGTGAACCATCGTTGCACCGCCTCCAAGGCAAGTATATCCTTCCTTAGATAAGGAGACCAAAACTGTGCACAGTACTCCAGGTGTGGTCTCACCAAGGCCCTGTACAATTGTAGCAAGACTTCTTTACTCTTATACTCCAACCCCCTTGCAATAAAGGCCAACATGCCATTTGCCTTCCTTATTGCTTGTTGTACCTGCATGCTAGCTTTCTGTGTTTCTTACACGAAAACACCCAAATCTCTCTGAACACCAACATTTGAAAGTTTCTCACCATTTAAAAAATATTCTGTTTTTCTATTCTTCCTACCAAAGTGAATAACCTCACATTTCCCTACATTATACTCCATCTGCCACCTTACTGCCCACTCACTTAGTCTAGCTATTGTATCTAAGATATTTACTAGAATGGTACCAGGGATGAGGGACTTCCATTATGTGGAGAGATTGGAGAAACTGGGGCTGTTTTCCTTCGAGCAGAGAAGATTAAGAGGAGATTTGATAGAGGTGTTCAAAATCATGAACAGTTTTGATAGAGTAAATAAGGAGAAACTGTTTCCAGTGGCAAAAGGATCGGTAACCAGAGGACACAGATTTAAGGCGATTGACAAAAGAACCAGAGGCGACATGAGGAAACATTTTTTTATGCAGCGAGGTGTTGTGATCGGGAATGCACTGCATGAAAGGGTGGTGGAAGTAGATTCAATAGTAACTTGCAAAAGGAAATTGGATAAATACTTGAAGGGGAAAATTTGCAGGGCTATGGGGAAAGAACAGGGTAGTGGGACTAATTGGATAGCTGTACCAAAGAGCTGGCACGGGCATGATGGGTAGTGCAATAGATGTATATGTAGACTTTCAAAAGGCATTTGATAAAGTACCACATAACAGACTTATTTGGAAAATAGAAGCACGTGGAGATTTTTTAAAATCACTTTCCGCACCTGATTTGACAGTGAATTAAATATTTTCACTGCCATTTCCTGGTTCAGACCCTGCGCAGCGCAGTAATGATTCTTCAATCTGATTGGTTAAGGAATTACACAGTCGCTTGCCCTGTTCATACAGGGCCCAGATCCCCTGTAGAGGGCGCTGCCTCGAAATGGCTTCACAGAATAACAGAATCACAGAATCCCCACAGTGCAGATAGAGGCCATTTCGGCCCATCGAGCCTGCACCGACACATATCCCACCTTATCCCCGTAACCCCACGTATTTAATCCCCCTAACACTAAGGGTCAATTTATCATAGCCAAATCAACCTAACCCGCACATCTTTGGACTGTGGGAGGAAACCGGAGCACCCGGAGGAAACCCACGCAGACACAGGGAGAACCTAATCAAGTTCCAGTCCAAAACCCCATAGAAAGTCTGTGGGCAAGTGCAAGTGCCGTTTGTTCACCGCTGAGAGCTGAGAGCAAAATCCAGCCCAATAAACTGGCATACAGTGCATATTGTAACATTGTAACAAACATTGGAACAGTTTTTGTCCACGTCCCTTACAATGGAAATGGATGATTTTTGGAGCTGGCAGCACAAAGGCATCAAAGTTAAAAACAAATACTATATGTTACCTGGGCTGTACTTCACCTTCATACAATTCTCAGCATTCTATTCCACAGCGGTGACATTCCTCTCCATGATGGCACAAAAGGTACCAAATCAATCAATCTATTTACTTGTGCAGTAAAAGCTTTTGTGTCTCCTGACTATAGTGAATGCCATGCCTTTTATGTCTCTCATGAATGTCCGTCAATTTTCAACACCATCATTTCTGAACATAGACACAGGAGTAGACCATTTAGCTCCTTGAGCCTGTTCTGCCATTCAATTAGATCATGGCTGATCTGTACCTCGATTCCATTAACCCACCTTTGATCCCTATTTATTGATACCCTTACCTAACAAAAACCCGTCAATCTCAGTCTTGAAAATTTCAGTTGACCCAGCATCCACAGCTTTTTGGGGGAAAGAGTTCCATATTCCACTACCCTTTGTGTGAAAAAGTACTTCCTTATTTCACTGCTGGATGGCCTAGCTCTAATTTTACGATTGTGCCCACCTGATTTTGGTTTTTTTTTAAGTATGTATAGTTTTGCTGTTTTTTCTGCTTTCTAATTAGCTATTATCTACTTTTGTTATCAAATAGTTTAAAACCTTTCTTCATGAAAACAATTTGTCTTTAATGACATTACACAAAAACAGGTTTCTCTGTAACACAGCCACCATGACAGTTCTTCATTCAGTCCACTATATAATTATTTAAATTGATGGACAGAAAATTGGGCATGTTCCATTACAGTCATGAAATATCCCTGCCCAATATCCCCTATGTGCTGCATCCAGAAGGTACAATACACCCAAGCACAATAACAAGAAAATCTGCTTCTTAGAAAATTATAATGTAAATAACTGGAAATAAGAGGTTTACGGTAGCAAATAGTAAAGTTATTTGATTCTTAAGCGAGTTTTACAAAATGGTTGGTAGATTGTATTACATCTGTATCAGTTAGGTATATTTAGTTTTACCTCCAGTCAGTCATGTGATATATTGCTTCAGTAAATTTGCTGTAATAAACCAATGGGCAAACTGAAATTTAGGCTGCAGGACATCAGAAACCACAATCCAGGTCCTGGATTACCTCTGAGAGATCTACTAGTCCAGTCTACTCCATTTAATTCAAAGTTACTTCATTCAAAATATCTGATGGTTCAATTTTTTTAAGCAACAAATTCTTCAATCCAGTAGGAGCATGTGTTCTTCATTTCTCCAGGTTTTTCTGCCTCTACTCAGAGCAAACATTGGGGATTTATGTTCAATGTAAAAATCTTGTTTCTTAAAGACAATAGCCCTGAAAATCCACGTGGGGTGTATCCTGGCATAAGTGCCAAGATGTTCTTGCCAGAAACCTCTGCTGCTGACTCCAGTTCAAGGGATGGTTCTCTTAATTGTCTTGCAGTGGCTGATGCCCACACCACTAGGGGCACATCTAGGGCACCCGTCTGCTAAAGAGGTTAGAAGCTCCAGCCAAAGGGTAGTCCTCCAGCAGGGCTTCCAGGTCTCTCCACCCGCTCCATAGAACAGCGGTAACCCCATGGCCTCTTTTGTAAGCGGCTATGTAACGTTCTGGCCACAATCCTCAGTTTGGACCCCCAGGTAGGCACCACTTCCCACTTAGTCTGTATGGTCTCGCCAAGTATGCCTCTGCTGACCCTATGCCAGGTCCCACTAAGGGCCAGGAGAGCGGGAACTCCAGACATAGGGATCGTCGCCCCTGGCCCTACCCCATCTTATGCTGATGACCATGTTTGGGGCAAACAGAAGCTCAGCCCTCAACAGGCCATCATGAAATCCCCAATTTTAGACCGGATCCCAATCTAATTTCAGACCCTCTCGGTGGAATCCTGCCAAAGTTATAGTAGGAGTACACCAAAAGGGCCATGGATTTCCAGAGCCATTCATTTCAAATGAATTTCTTTTCCCGCCTGCAGATTCAACGTGGCTCCTTAGCCCTGTTTCTCAATTCCTTTAGTGGTGCAGATTCTGCTGCACCTGTATCTTATTCATGGTGTTCGTAATGACAGATGTGGAATATGTCTTGCATCATGTTGTAAAATATGTCCACATTAAAGAGTAAATTCAGCAATTCTGCACTACTCACATGGAGCATCGCTCAATGGAGAACTGTTGCTCTAGTGTAGCCCCATCTCTGATTTGTGCTTCCATCAAACACAAAGCACCTGAATTTACCCTTATGTCTTCTCTTTTAAATTGTCACTAAGCCAGGTGACTGGGATTTTTTAAATGGATGTCAGGGCTAAGATTTCTGTCAAGTTCTCTTTGTCCTTTTAGCTTGAGAACCCCTAAGCAAATCTAAAATTCCATCTAGAGGCATTATAGTTAATCGTACAGCAAATCTCTTTAGTCAATGTGACATTTGATGGTTTATTGACACTTAATGTTCCACAAATAAAGGTGGCCTGTCCAGTCACAAAATTCCAATGGGCTTTGCCGTGAGCCAGATACAATAAACAACTCATCAAACGGCCAGGGGAATTACTTTTCACTTCCCATCCATCCAGGATGATAGAAATAATTAATATTGATTATCAGGCTGTTGAGAAAGAGCTTGGGTTTTCTTCAGAGATAGTTGCTTATTGTGACACATCTGCTTTTATTCTTGAGGCATCAGAAGCTGCCTACACCAAATATAATTACTGCAGCTTTTTGCCGAGCTGGAGTTACATCACGTCACATGAAGCTGAACGCCATGAAGCTGAAATGCCCGTATTATATTAATTCATGGAACCACAGAAGTTTACAGCACAGAAGGAGGCCATTCTGCCTATAGAATCTGTGCTAGAGTTATCCCAAGCTAATCCTACTGCCCTACTCTCTCTCCATAGCCCTGTAGCTTCCTCTAATTCAAATACTGATTCATACTTCCCTTAAAGAATGCAATGGTTTCTATCTCAACTACACGTTGTGGTAAAGCATGTCATGCTGTAACAACGCTCTATGTAAATAAATTTCTCCTGGACATGTCGATCCAGGCCGACTTTACCAACCTACCACCACCCTGTCTCAAATCTAGAAGGCCATCTTGGACCGGCGCCGAAGCCTTTCAACGATCTCCCCTCAGCCTTGATGACCGATGGCGAAATGTTTGAAAGAACTGCGATATACCAAATGGATTCCTTATAGAGAACCCCACAGTACAACCTGAAGGATCAAACGTTCCTCGCAAACAGTGGACAACCATCAACCACCTCAGAACCAGTCACGGTAGATGCTGCCACCTTCTCCATAGATGGAATATGAAAGCATCCCCATCATGTGACTGCGGAGCTCCTAATCAGACCGGGAGCAAATTATCAAACCCTGCCCTCAGAGGAAATTCGCAAACAGCCTACAAGATATCCACACTGTTACACCGGAAGCTTTGGCCAGGATACCTGACTTAGATATTGATATTCAATTTGTTTTTTGCTACTACTAAACAAAAGAAGAAGAAGAATTTCTCCTAACCTCTTTCCTCAATCTCTCAGTGACTATTTTAAATTGACCTCTCGTCACTGATTCCCCAACTAGGAAAAATAGTCCTTTCCTTTACCCGATCAAATTCCCTTATAATTTTAAAACCTCTATTAAATCTCCTCTTAGTTTTCTCTGCTTCAGTGAAAATAATCCCAATAGCTCCAGTCTTTCTTCATAACTATAGTTTCTCATCCCTGGTATCATCCCAGTGAATCTATGCTGTATGCTTTCTATCACTTTAAAGTCTTTTTTATAATAATGAGGCCAAACCTGCAGACAGTATTCTTAACTGTAACCTAACCATTGCCTTGTACAAATTTATCATTACCACTTTGCTCTTGTACTCAATGTACTTATCTACAAAATGCAAAATGCTGTTACCCTTTTATGGCTTTATAACAACACTTGCACTGTCAACAAATTATGGGGTCAATATTCTTTTTCTTTGACCTGGGCAATGGCCATTTCCCTTCGTGCAAAGGACAGGGAAATGGGGTGGACATCTGTTTTTCTGGGTCTCTTCCCCTTTACGTTGCCACAGGATTTCCAGGGCTTCCCTGTGGGGTCAGAGCTGTGCTTGAGATATGCGCAGACCTATTGCAGACATGCAAATGAAATGTCCCCAGCCTCCTATTAATTTGCCTGGGAGGAGGCTCATTAGGCACACTTGCTCAGCGGTGCCCAATGACACTTGGTCAGATGGCCAGCCTCCAGACTCCTGCTAACTGGAGGGGCTGCAGGAAGCCTAGTGGCTGGCCGAAGACAATTAGGTAAGGTGATATTTTAATTTTTTTCTCCCCCCAAGATGTTTAGAGGCAATCATGGCCTTATTGGGGCTGATCTCCACCAGCATTCCCCGTGTTGGGGTGCCCTGAAGCCATGTAAATGACATGGACAGTAAGTACCAGAACTCCTGACCCTAATAGAAGTATTGTGGGTCAAGTGTGCTGCTCCTTTCCAATGCCAGGGCAGAAAGGGGTCAGGAAAATTGTCCTTATGTATTTGAACCCCGAGGTCTCTCTGTTTCTCCATACCTTTCAGCACCTTTCCATGGAGAATATACTCACATTCCCTGTTTTTACTTCCAAATGCATTATCTTGCACTCTCCTCATTAAATTGCATTTATCATCTATCTGCCCATTCTGCTATCCTCTCTATGTCTTCCTGAAGTCTTTTACAGTACTCCCCACTGTTTACCAAATCCCTTTCTTGTATGTTGTTAAAAAGTTGTAGACTATGCCCAAGTGTAATTCATCTATATATATCAAGAGCAAATGTGGACTCAGCACTGATCCCCTCGGGGGTACATAAGCTCCAATGCATCTCCAATCCAAGGGGCACCCATAAAGTTCTGACCTCAGTTAGTCTAATACTTCAGCTCCTCTCATCCTGGAATAGTTAAGAATGACAGCCAGTTAAAGGATTCTTAAAAAAAAGACACTAAAAATTTTGAACAGCTTTGTTACTTCCAGTTCAGAAATCTGTTTCAAGTATTGGTGAGAGTTGAGTGCCGTATCTTGGGTTTCCATTCCATTTATTTTTGCCTCCACTTCTGAGCCCTCTCCTGCCTCAGCATTGGCAAAGCTTGATAAAAGGCTGAGATGCATTTTGTACCTTTCCAAAGACTTTCATAATTTTTGTCACTCTATTAGGACACATCCTTTTAATTGTCCCCGTCTCTTTAAATTTCACTTACATGCAATTTTCTGCTTCTGTGTGCTACCTGCACATGGAACTATGCCAAATAAGCTGACCCTGGCAAATTGGCTGAAAATAGCAAATTTTCATTTGTGCCATTTCAAAATCCATTGCTAACCATTTAAATGTAAATTACACCCATATCAAAAAATGTAGGCTTACGCGAGAACAGCCTCACCAAATATTTAAATTCATTTCTCTAATTGGGAGATGTCCAATTACCATGGCCTGGCCATTAGTTGCAATTCGGCCTAACAAATCAAAAATGCAGTTTATGTCTGCCATTCTCCTCTGCTTTTCACCCTTGAGTCCTGCCAGCTACAAAGCCTAATGTTGAAAAGCAGAAAGTCAGCATTATAAATAGTTGAACCATGTATTGTATTACTAACATCAGTCCTTAAAAACATTGATGATTTGGGGAACAACACTATTTTCATCTGTAGACATCTGAAACTCTTATCTGTACATGGGCGGCGGTGTTTGCAGGGAGGGGAAATCTAATTGTTGAGCACTGTAGTTTTAAGAGTTTTTGGTTCACCATCATGACAATGTCCAAACAAATCCTTTTAAATTAACATTAGAGATGAGAGCAGTAAACTTGCTTTGATATTACTTAAAGATGCTGCTCGTAAAGACTGTGCTGAAATTTTCAAAGAACATTACAGCAAGGTTTTTTTTGGTTAAGCCCTTTGAGAAATAAAGCTGAGGCAAAATGTCTGTTTCTGTATGCTGTTGGTATCATGACAAAGCATCAATATTCCAATTAAGCTTGATTCCAGGGAACAAACGCTTGCCTCTTTTTGAAAACTGCAGAATCAGAGTTACATAGCAGCATGATCCAACTTTTGGAAGAGAGGAACCATTGCATTTTGTACAGCAACAACCTAAAATAGCGCTGTATGATCAGAAGGCACATCTATTCAGTGTACTTTTTGGAATGCAAGGCCTGAGAATATGGAATTATCAATCAAGGTCAACCATTTATCTATCTAATCTCTCTATCTTTCTATACAACATAAAAACAATAGTTGTGTGTGGTTCCTGTTCATTACATTTCCAGCATCGCAATGTTTGTCACACTTAATCATAGACAAATTTAAGCAGAACTGTATGCAGATTTGTGTGTCACCCCTATCCTGATTGGTTGAAATTGCATTTTCATGGCTGAAATTATGGGGGGAAAATTCAGCCCCTTAGCTCCTCCCGTTAGCACCAGCAGGTGGCGCTAATGGGGCACTAGAGCAGTATCACAGGGGCGATGCGAATTCAGCGCTGCACACCCAATCCCGCCGCCCATACTCGTAGCACTGCTGGTAAGTGTTATCGTCGGGAATGTCAACACCAGGTGATCGTGATGTCAGTGAGTGTGCAACGCTCACTGACCGCCTGATCTGCTAAATATTGTCGCCACCGACCTTAGCGCCTGGAGTAAACACTGACAGGGAGAGCTGGTGTGAAGCACCAGGATGCTGGCTCCAGGGACGTCATATAAAGGGATCATCAGTAATGACTCGCAGCTGTCAGGTTAGTGCAGTTTCAGTGGTTTCTTGTCAGTTTCACATACAACAGTTTCATGCAGTAATTTCAAGGTTCTTTTGTATCAGGAGTGTTGTGGTAACTAAAAAGTAGCTACATTTATTCTTCAAAGAATCAAACTGCTACACTTGGTAACATTAATGGTGGCTGTACTGGCAGTCGACCTCGCCCTCCAGTATCCAGCAGAGGGAGCAGAGGCAACGAGAAAGACTGGAACATGTGGCCAGAGGGAGGAGGAGGGCCATCAGGGCTCTCAACAGGAGGCCTTACCCTCCGAGGGTATTCCGAGAGCACTTCTCCTACATCCAATTAAGCCAGGAGCAGTGTATTAGAAGGCTCCGCTTCACGAAGGAGGTGGTCACAGAACTCTGCCACCTCCTGCAACCAGACCTCCAGCCTCAGACCAAAGCAACCATGGCTCTCCCAGTGGCAGTCAAGGTCACCGTCGCCCTCAATTTCTTCGCCAGCGGATCCTTCCAGTCTGCAACAGGAGACATAGCTAACATCGCGCAGTTCACCGTCCATTGCTGCATCTGGGAGGTCACAGAGGCTCTCTACAGTTGGAGAAGGGACTACATTTCCTTCCCCATCACCAGAGAGAAGCAGGTCGAGCGTGCATGTGGCTTTACCAGGATAGCAGGATTCCCCATGGTGCAGGGCACCATTGACTACACCCACGTGGCTTTGCGGACACCGCATAACAATCCTGAGATCTTCCGTAACCACAAAGGCGACCACTCACTTAATTTGCAGTTGGTGTGTGACCACAGACAGCGAATCCTCAATGTCAATGCCCACTATCCTGGCAGCAGCCACAATGCCTTCATCCTGCACCAGACCGATGTGCCAGCACTATTCCAGCCATCACATCAAGCTCACAGCTGGCTGCTCGGAGACAAGTGCTAGCTGCTCTCCACCTGGCCCACAACTCCCCTCCGCAACCCCAACACTCCTGCCCAGCACTCATATAATGAGAGCCATGCTGCCACCAAGAACATCATCAAGCAGACCATCGGCCTGCTGAAGCAACGGTTCCGCTGCCTTGACCGCTCAGGAGGAGCCCTCCAGTACTCAGCTGAGCGGGTGTCCCATGTCATGGTGGTCTGCTGCATGCTCCACAACTTGGTCATCATGAGGGCCCAGCCCTTGCCACCAGGTATTGCGGGACCACCTCAGGAGGAGGAGAGGAAGACGGGGAGGATGATGAGGAGGACGAGGTGGACGAGGAGGAGGAGGAACAGGAGCGAGGGAGGAGGCAGCCACTCAATCGGCCTTCTGGAAGGGCAGTCCGTGACCACTTCATGAGATTGCGGTTCGAATGAATTAAACCCCAGATCCCCGTTGCTCACCACATCCCCATCATTCCATCCCTGTCACAGGCCATATAACAGCGCAGAGCTGAAATAAGACACACGACAAAAGAATCCAAACTGAATTAAAAAATTATCAAAACTCAGTGAACACATATTTATAACAAAAATATTAACTATGCACCCTTGTGCAATCCCTTAGTGCCTGTCATAACTGTGCCTTTACCTACTCTAGTGCTCCTACGAAGTGTTGGCCCAGTGGCTGCAGCAGGGCGGGTGGAAGGCTGCTGAGTCTCTGTGCAGGAGACTTCAGATGGCCTTGCAGGACGCCCTCAAACAGCTCTGGGCCTGGAAGGCCCAGCTGTAGACTGCACCACCTCAGCATGTGCGGCAGCAGTCTGAGCTGGCTGGATGACAGGCAGCGACAAGGGCAATGGTGGAGTGGCAGTGGTGGGAGCAGGAATGCCTAACAAAAAAGCCAGATTTTACAGGAAAGCTGAGCTTCCTATGGACTGAAGCAAAATATATGTACAAACTACAAAGAAGTATGGGATGGCTTACCCTGGATGAACAATAAACCTGCTTATTGTTTTTTATATTATACATAAGAATTCCACTACATTACTTTAGAAGATGATTAATGTCAGTCATGACAGATACTTTTGTAATAATCAAACTACTAATCAGGTTTATTCACAGATCAAGTTATTTACTGCAGCAAGCAGCATCAACAAGTATTGAAGTCAGCTTTGAACCAGTTCATGAAAGGATTTAACAGACAAACTAGTTAACTGACTCCAGAGAAGGAAGTTGACTTCTGTCACTGGTGGGCACTGTAGGGACTGGAGTGTATAGTCGATCCTGTAAATAATATAATGATTTAATTTGATATGTTTCCTTTTTCTTTTTGTATGTTTTGGGTGTTTATTAGTTTGTGCCCCTCTAAAAAGGGGGCACTTTTATTAGGTTTTTTGTTTGGTGACACTGGGGCAACCAGTGTCTCCTTAAGGGTTTCAATTAAAAGAGTAGAAGGAAGTTTCTGCCTGATCCCTGCTGGTTACAAAAGCAATTACATAGGCATCTTACCCACAGATCCATATGTTGCCCCCAAGCCTGAAGCAACTAGGGGGGAAAAAATTCAGTTGGTTGCGCCTCCCGTTAGCGCCTTAAGAGGGCGCTAATGGGGCGCAAAGCAACCAGTGCCCAGGCGCGGCGATGTTTGCGCCGCTCGCGAAATTAACTAGACATTTTGCGGCGGCGCTAAACACTACCACCACGATCTCCTGCGCCGGCAGATCGTGACGTCAGTCGAGTGCGCAACGCCCCGGTAGCACCCTGGAGCGGATATTGAGTGGCGCCCCCTGCCTTACCGCCTGCCGCTAGCAACGACAGGTTGAGGGGAGCGTTTTGCAGTCAGGAAGGGACTGGGGGAGCGCTATTTAAAGGCGACCGCTTCCTGCCTTTTTTGTTGGTGACATTTTTGAACCACGCATTCTGAGAGAGAGAGAGACTTCTCGAGAGATTCAACGCTGTGTGAAGGAGTTTTGGGTACTGAGCAGCACTTTGCAGGTTCATTTTGATTTGCCCTTCCTTGTATCGATTTAGAAGAGACGGTGGGGGTTGCACTCTGAGCTCTTTCCCTGGTTCTCTCCATTGTTCGTTCCAGCAGATTTGATGTGCAGGTCTCTCCAGGCCGAGATTCAAGGCTGCAATGAGCAGGATGTGGATGGAGAGCAAGATCAACCCTCCCCTTTAAGAACTGGCCGGCGCCATTGTGTCTGTGTTCCATTGCTGACTGACATCACATGAGCTTCACCAGCGCTCTGAGTTAGCGCCTCGCTCCTCGGCCTTTGCGCCTTAAGACAGGTGTGTAGCGCCTGATTTAGCGCTACAATCACCTCCAGGGGCGATAAAAGTCAAGTTTGCAGTCAGAGGCGATAATTAGCGGCAGGCTAATCTTTGCGCCCGGCCGATAATTGCGCCCCAAATGGGGCGATACTGAATTTCTCCCCCCAGATCAAAAGTATAGTGGACTAGTACATCAAAGTGTCCAATTTTTATACCAATAAAACCCTTTGAAGCACAGTCTTGTCTTTGAGGAGTCAACCTATGTGATAAGGGCTCTTTACTTGAATAATGAACTCCAAAACTCTGCTGCCTGCATCCAAGGTCATCCAAAACTCTCTTGCCCCTATCCTAATTTGCACCAAGTCCTGGTCACCCATCACCCCTATGCTCGCTGACCTACATTAGCTCCTGGTTGAGCAACGTCTCAATCTTAAAATTCTCATCCTTGTTTTCAAATCCCTCCATGGCCTCGTCCCTCCCTATCTCTGTAACCTCCCCCAACCCTACAAACCTCCGAGATACCTGCACTCCTCCAATTCTGGCCTCTTGCACATCCCAGATTTTAATCGCTCCACCATTGGTGGCCGTTCCTCCAGCTGACGAGGCACTAAACTCTGGAATTTCCTCCCTGAACCTCTCTGCCTCTCTACTTCTCTTTCCTCCTTTAAGACGTGCCTTAAACCTACCTCTTTGACCAAGCATTTGGTCATCTGCCTTAATAGCTCAGTGTCAAATTTTGTTTGATAACACTGCTGTGAAGTGCCTTGAGATATTTTTCTACGCTATAAATGCAAGTTGATCTTGTTGTTATTGAACAGCAAGCTCCATAATATATACACAAATGCGTGCTGATAGCCACTTGCAGTGTCTGATCATTTCTGTCTATGCTAGAATTATTCTGATCAAATTATGTCATGGCTTAATATCCTGGTGATATACATTAATTCTTTCCAGCTCTTGGGCGTACTCAGTGAATTTTCTTCCAGATGCATATATCTGTTAATAATCAATAGTCTTGGCTTGGCTGCTTCATTTCGGATATATTCCATGCAGAGTCAAAAGAATACTTGCCGATTTTCTAGCCTGCAGTTGTAGAAGCCATTTGGAGGGTGACATCTTTCTTAACAACAACAACAACTTGTATTTATATAGCTCCTTTAACATAGTAAAATGTCCCAAGGCGCTTCACAGGAGTATTATAAGACAAAAAATTTGACACCAAGCCACATAAGCAGAAATTAGGGCAGGTGACCAAAAGCTTGGTCAAAGAGGTAGGTTTTAAGGAGCGTCTTAAAGGAGGACAGAGAGGTAGCGAGGCGGAGAGGTTTAGGGAGGGAATTCCAGATCTTAGGGCCTAGGCAACAGAAGGCACGGCCACCAATGGTTGAGCTATTACAATCAGGGATGCTCAAGAGGGCAGAATTAGAGGAGCGCAGATATCTCGGGGGGTTGTGGGGCTGAAGGAGATTACAGAGATAGGGAGGGGCAAGGCCATGGAGGGAGTTGAAAACAAGGATGAGAATTTTGAAATCAAGGCGCTGCTTAACTGGGAGCCAATGTAGGTCAGCGAGCACAGGGGTGATGGGTGAACGGGACTTGGTGCGCGTTAGGACACGGGCAGCCAAGTTTTGAATGACCTCAAGTTTACGTAGGGTAGAATGTGGGAGGCCAGCCAGGAGTGCGTTGGAATAGTTAAGTCTAGAGGTAACAAAGGCATGGATGAGAGTTTCAGCAGCGGATGAGCTGAGGCAAGGGCGGAGATGGGCGATGTTACGGAGGTGGAAATATGCGGTCTTAGTTATGCTGCGGATATGTGGTCGGAAGCTCATTTCAGGGTCAAATATGACACTAACGTTGCGAACAGTGTGGTTCAGCCTCAGACAGATGTTAGGGAGAGGGATGGAGTCAGTGGCTAGGGAACGGAGTTTGTGGTGAAAACAATGGCTTCGGTCTTCCCAATATTTAATTGGAGAAAAAGAGCCTTTCTTTTAAAGGGAAGAACGCAGTACAGAGAAGAAACCCATAAGCTACGGAAGAAAATACCTGGCCTTGAAAATGAGCGAGCCACCAGTTAGGTGCTAATCATGCCCGCCCGTGGAAACTTCAGCGCCCACCAACTATCTAGGAGCGCAGTGTCTAGGCCATGCCCTGGAGACCCCATTCCCTCCTCCATTGGACCCCTGCGTATGGAAGCCAATATTAATTTTTTTGTTAAAAGCAATTCCCCATCTTTGGTGGTCCAAGCCATTTCCCTAGCCTGAACCTCCCTATGTGAGTCCCACTTCCAGCTTTCTGGAGGCCGGTACGCCTCATCTCACTAAGTGTCCTCATATCCAGTCTTATGCTGAGTCCCTTTTGGGCCAGAGAAATGAGAATTTCCAGTGTAGGGAATCCCTTCCTCCTCTCACATGGCTGGCCTGTAAGGGGCGGGTGGGTGGAGGCTTTGCCCTTTACACAGCGGAGCGGTATTTACCCCTTGAGGTTGGAACCGGGCAGATCTGCCTTTTTCTAAGCAATTCTGCCACAGTTATGTTGGGAGTCTGGCAGAACAGCCAAGGAAATTCAACTCCCTGTTTTTATTACAGATTGTACAATCACACTGGGGAGGGGATAGATGAACAATGGGATTTAGGTGTATAAGTGGATAAATTATTAAAAGTTAGGTCACAGGTGCACAAAGCAATCCAAAAGGCTAATGGGATGCTTGGCTTCAGAACAAGAGGTACAGAATATAAAAACATGGAAATGTTGCTGCAATTATACAGAGGGCTGTTCCGACCTCATTTGGAATACTGTTTTCAGTTTTGAGTGATCCACCTTAGGAAATATATATTGGCCTTGAAGAAAGCATACCGCTGATGAAAACGATGAGATGAGATAAACTTGGGTTATATTCCCTGGAGATGGAGGCTAAAGGGTGATTTGACTGAAGTATTTGAAATAATGGAGATAATTGAAGAGAATGAATAGAGGACATCTTTCTTCCAGTGGAATAATCCAGAGCTAAAGGGCCTAATCATAGAATTTCAGCTAAGCCAATTAAAAGCAAATCCAGGAAAAACTTCTTCACACAATGCAGTGCCCCAGAAGGCCATAGGTGCAAAATTAACTCAGGCATTTAAAATTAAGATAGACACAGACTTGGAAAGTAAGGGTATTAAGGAATATGAGAAAATGCAAGGAATTGGGATTAGAAAGATAAACAACAGAGCTTCCGCATTAGACTGGATGGTCTCTTGCCATTCCCATGGTACTGTGTTGCATTGTATAAAGGGGCAAAAAGGCACCTGAGTTAAGTACTATATTATTGGAACTATTAAACTATCTCAATGCTATTTCTAATTGTTAAACTGTAATATTATTGTACCCTCATTGATGCTTAAGGATTGTTTTTAAGATCAATTTTATATGATTATTGTAGCTCTCCTTCCATTACTATGTCACTCCACCCTGTCTCAGCATTAGAACATAATCTATCACTTCTGTTAGTTGCTTTATACTACCTGAGAAGCCAAGTCAAGTTGGAGGTTGACTAGCACTCACAGCTGCATTCCCCTCAGCCCACCCACATTCTCAATAGCAGCCGTGGCAGGGAAGCATTAGCAGTCATTTCCATGTAATTTTTTTAATGTTAATTATCAATTTTGCATCTAGCTCCATCTGTCACACCATAAGTCTTTGTGACACCTCAAATGGCATACTTCAAGTTTCCATCAGATCTTAAAAGCTTCCCTAGGGCAACTGACAGTGAATGGCTCAAATGTCATCTACCGATTTATATATTAATTAAGAGTACGCCAGCACATAATTCTTCTTCATCACCATCTGGCATCACACTTTGAATATGCAAAAGTATTTCCATACTCACACCTTTCAAGGGCTTCAGGCTGGACATGTGGCAGCTATTAGTGACCCCTGCACTTTGGGAAAGGCATCGGTGTGGTAACATTGGGTATGTATATCCTGCTACCCTGAGAAAGGAAGTAAAATGCTGTCCATGCTGACCAATGCATAAGCCATTTTACACACATCTGTGAAGCACCTTGGGACAATTCTTTATTTCTTTGTTAAATGTTGTTGTTGTTACTAACCAGGAATGAGCCATAGGCTAAACAATTGAAGGCAGTGGTGATTTTACCTACTTATTGGCACTGTCATCCCTATTTTACAAGTTTCTTGCAGTATCCTTGCTGCAGATAACAAAGCTCTGTTCTGTAGATAATTAAAGCAGTTGTCTACGTCATTGGCAAGTTGGTGTCCCAGGCAAAACTGTCCCTGTGCAAGGTTACATCTCCAGGACAAGTTCCAGCAGATGGCACAACTCTCTCTCATGAAGGAGAGGTGGTGAAGGTAGGTCTGCTCAGACATTGGCATGTAGGCATGCTGGACTTCTCATACATGGCCAAGTAGGTGTATCTGGGTCAGTAAATGTAATTTCTAGTCTGAATCTGAGTGGACGCCAGACACCTGAGACACAAGTCCACCTGCCATTCTTCCATCCGCCTGAACTCCTTTAATTACTCAAAATCCATGACAGCCGTTGGCAAGACCCAATGTTATGCCCATCCTGAGCAGTGTAGTTACAGCTGAGGGGGAAAGCTGGTGGGGAGCAGCAGCAATGTTGTGGCTGGAAGTCTGTGCAAAAGGAGTCCTGTATTTCAAATCAGCAGCAAACAGCAGAAAAAAATATTGCAGAAGCAATAATGCAGAAGCAGCAGTATTTCAACTCGGAAACATCAGATAATAAACAACCTTCCGAAAACCAGTCAGTCCCAGCTTTAAGAATGGGCATTCTGCAGTAAACAGCAGAAGCCACCCAATGTTTGTTTTAAAAAGGCGAGCAGCGCACAAAGAGTGTGCCTATGGGAAAAGACGGGGAATTGATTCTGGCACATATTTAAATATATTTACATAAATTTAAGGGCTATAATGAGACCTGTGCACACTTGCTCGTTTCCATGCTGCACACACACTGAGAGCAAGATGCCACTCCCCGAGCGCAACATTATGGAATCAGCTCTTAATAACCATAAAAAGGTCTACTGTTATTAATGTAGATTTTCAAAATGCAAGTTTAATTTAGGTCATCTTGCAAGGTAAATATAAAGGGAAAATTATACCATTGTCCCTTTCCTATTTATTCTAACACTTTTCAGTTTAATGCTATCCTGGTTACAACACTGCTGATATCTGGCTCTCGATTGCTCCCGCAACCTATCAATGCCAGACATCTGGAACTGGAAGATCAAAGGAACAGAATATAACTGACTATAGCTATAAAAAGGTAATGCTATAACTAGGCCTGCTTTTGTGTTGATAATTAGCACAGAATAGTGTCTGTCAGCTTCTCTGTATTCCCTTTGTCCCTTTAGTGCTGCTTTATTATTGTTTTGCAGGCCTGAAGAGAAAACCCAGAGTGCAGGAGGAATATAATTGCAAGCAGGCAAGTAAAGGTAGAAAATTTGGCTAGAGGGACGAGAAGGAAAAGAAACCAGGAGATTCAGCTATGGGCGTGGCTAAGGGAGAGTCCAGGGAGATTTGTATTTTGCCCCAGTAAATTGTAAATGACATGCATAATCAGAGGCTAGACACCTTGCCTCCCATGTCAGCTACATTTGCAGCCAAGTTAAAATAGTTACAAACAGCAATCCTCCAATTAAATAGTGTGGGCAAGAGGAGGCAAAGAGATTTGGAAGGTCAGGTCTGTGGGGTGGGGGCAAAAACAGAGAGATCAGGAAGGGTTTGGTTCCAGAAGGGTAAGAGAAAGACAAAAAGCCAGGAATGATTCGGCTGCAGGTATACAAGAAGATACAGAAAAATCAGAAAGCACTGGAATGCGTGTGAATTAGAGGAAACAGGAAGGATTCTGCTGAAAGGTACGAGGAGACACATCCAAAAGGAAAATTTTAAAATTAGTGAAGAGGCAGCTTCAATACAATATAGAATTCACAGTGAGAAAATTTAATAAACTATAGTGTGGAAGAGTTGTGAATATAGTTGCTGCATTGTTATTACAGATTAAAACAGAGGTACATGGCCTGTTTCTGTGCTGTAAATACTATGTAATACAGAGAAACAAACAGGCACTTGACTGTGATATACCTGACAGACATACTGAAAAGATGTCACAATACCCTAAGTTCTTTTTAAAGGGTCAGCCTCAGTTTGAATGCACCACTTATTAAACACAGATTTTGAACACCTCCAAAACATCAGTTTAAGTATTTCTTAGCTCAGTAATAGGGCTGATTTTCTAAAACTGGTGCAAAATCAGTGGGGCTGGATCACTGTGAGCGGACCACTCGCACAACAGAATAGGTCCAACCTAACATTATATTCTGAATTGACTCATTACCATGTGCACTCCCATCTAGCTTGTGTCTGTAGCTGAGAACTCATGAAAGCTGCCGAAGGTGACAGAAAATAATACTGTAGGATTTTGTAGGAGAAGAGCTGCTGGGAAAATTTAAAGGGATGTAGCTGTCTACTGTTGAATAATTTCAAAAATTTAAATAAAGCACTTAAAGCCAGTGTTATTCTGCCACCTTCCAAAGACAAGAAAGATCACGTGAGGACATGTGAAAAAAAACAGTAAACGGAAACAGATCTAGGTAACAGTAAAGTGAAAAGGGTTGTCTGTTCAATTCTTGGTCATACTACTAATTTACCCAGATGTGTGGGCAAGCAAAAGCATTCTTTGTTGCATAGGGAGTATAGTCTCGCCTATGGGATTGGCCTGAAACAGAATTACATCTTGAATCCTTTCAAAATAGGCATTGATCACAAAAAGCGCAATCCCAGTGCAAAAGCTGTGAAATCACACAAAGCTTTTACTTAAATATTTTTGCATGCATTCTGGAGCTTTAGGCTATGGAATGAAGGGGTAAGTACAGTTTTTTGGCTGATATAAATCTTCGGCCTGATTAGGGCCTCATGTTCCCTCCTCCCCGCCTCAGAGCTCCAAGTTTCCAGCAACACAGCAGGGCGAGTGCCTTTGTTGCAGCTCTGCAGGTCCAGGCCACCTGCAGCAATTATTCAATTGGCGTCTTGCCGGTAATTTGGAACGGGGTCCTGGCGATGCCAAAGCAGAGGGCAGAAGTTCCATCCCAGTGCACTTCCACTCTGTTGCCAGGGTATGTGAAATTGTAGGCTGTTATTTTCTCTGTCACTCTTTAATATTTCAGTCTACATATTATTTTTTCCCTCAAATTTTAAGTAGTATAACAATGAGTGGAAGAAGTATCTGCACGAAATATTATAGAAAAGCTTTGGGGAGAAATTCAGTATCGCCCCATTTGGGGCGCAATTATCGGCCGGGCGCAAAGATTAGCGCCTGCCGCTAATTATCGCCACCGACTGCAAACTTGACTTTTATCGCCCCTGGAGGTGATTGGAGCGCTAAATCAGGCGCTTCACACCTGTCTTAAGGCGCAAAGGCCGAGGAGCGAGGCGCTACCTCAGAGCGCTGGCGAAGCTCATGTAATGTCAGTCAGCAATGGAACACACACACAATGGCACGGGCCAGTTCTTAAAGGGGATGGTTAATCTTGCTTTCCATCCACATCCTGGTCATTGCAGCCTTGAATCTCGGCCTGGAGAGACCTGCACATCAAATCTGCTGGAACGAACAATGGAGAGTACCAGGCAAAGAGCTCAGAGTGCAGCCCCCACAGTCTCTTCTAAATCGATACAAGGAATGGCAAATCAAAATGAACCTGCAAAGTGCTGCTCAGTACCCAAAACTCCTTCACACAACGTTGAATCTCTCGAGAAGTCTCTCTCTCTCTCTCTCTCAGAATGCGTAGTTCAAAAATGGCACCAACAATAAAAGGCAGGAAGCGGTCACCTTTAAACAGCGCTCCCCCTTTCCCTTCATGACTGCAGAACGCTCCCCTCAACCTGTCGTTGCTAGCGTCAGGCAGTAAGGCAGGGAGGCGCCACTCAATATCCGCTCCAGGGGCGATACCGGGGCGTTGCGCACTCGACTGACGTCACGATCTGCCGGCGCAGGAGATCGTGGCGGTAGTGTTTAGCGCCGCCGCAAAATGTCTAGTTAATTTCGCGAGCGGCGCAAACTTCGCCGCGCCTGGGCGCTAGATGCTTTGCACCCCATTAGCGCCCTCTTAAGGCGCTAACGGGAGGCGCAACCAACTGAATTTTTCCCCCTTTGTCTCTTCATCTTAAAATCAAGCTTCTAGGCCAATAATAGGGGTTATGTTACTTTTACATAATTTGGTTCTGGCTTTTGTCCTAACACTATTACTTCTATTTTCAGCGGACAATATGAAAATGCGCACAATAGATTTTCTGCTCTTAACAGTTTCCACCCGGTTATACACTTAGCTGTCCTCATTTTGTAATGTATAGCTAAAAACTTTAATTTCCTGCACAAGCAATATCTTAAGTATATTTTTGAAGCTGTGGTTGTAATTTACCCTTGATTATTGTATTCTGATTAATGTCACCATGAGTAAGAATATTAAAGAATATCTTCTAGTGCCAGGTAATTATAGAAAAAAATAAAATTAGCGATAGCACTGCGTGTAATGAGAAAAATGTTCAAGAGAAAACAATACCATGCATGAAGTTTAGTGGTTCAGAGGGTAAAGGATCAGCTCTCATCAAAACATTGTATGAGCGCATGACTACTGAGAGGCATGTTGCCACTTGAGACCTTTAATGGAGATGGTCATGGAATGTGGGAATGGGAGGGAGTGGTTGCACTGGGGAGGGATTGCAAGTCCTGGGGTCTGAGAGGATTGAGGATGGTTAGGTGAGGAACTATTGAGGGTGGGGGCAGCTGTGATGTGGTAGTGTTTGGGTGGTCTGGTAATATTTCTATAAGGTAAAGAGGAATAAAGCCGATACAACTTCACAAATTCCCCCACACCAGAGGTTTTTGAATAATGCTTTCCCAACACTGAGCTGAGAAGCCTGTTGTCATTATTTAAAGCGCTTAGTGCACTTATACTGTAATTGCCGCCTGTATGTCAGTAATTATAGTAAAAATATACTATGCAATTTAAATAACTAAGATGGGTTTCCAAGATCGATGCTAGGAAAGATTATCCTCAAATCATGCCCTGCAACCACAGAAAGGTCTTTCAGCTGCATTCAAGACTGTGACTCAGGAACTTGTTTTAAAGAGTTTACTGTGTTTTAATATTTTAATAAATGTACAGTAAGCACTTAACCCAAAGAAGTTATGCTAAACCTTCATAAAACACTGGTTAGGCCTCAGCTGGAGTATTGTGTTCAATTCTGGGCACCACACTTTACAAAGGATGTCAAAGCCTTGGAGAGGGTGCAGAAGAGACTTACTAGAATGGCACCAGGGATGTGCGACTTCACTTACGTGGACAGACTGGAGAACCTGGGGTTGTTCTCCTTAGAGCAGAGAAGGCTAAGAGGAGATTTGATAGAGGTGTTCAAAATCATGAACGGTTTTCACAGACTAAATAAGGAGAAAGAAACTGTTTCCAGTGGCAGAAGGGTCGATAACCAGAGGACACAGATTTAAGGTGATTGGCAAAAGAACCAGAGTTGACATGAGAAGACATTTTTTTACGCAGCGAGTTGTGGTGATCTGGAATGCACTGTCTGAAAGAGCGGTGGAAGCAGATTCAATTGTAACATTCAAAAGAGAATGGGATACACACTTGAAGGGGAAAAAAAATGACAGGGCTACGGGGAAAGAGCAGGGGAGTGAGATTAATTGGATAGCTCTACCAAAGAGCCAGCACAGGCAAGATGGGCTGAATGAGCTCCTCTGTGCTGTATCATTCCATGATAAACAGTTTAATATCAGTTTTCTGGTCACAGCCAGGCTATAAACTTTCTCTTAGGCCACGATTTTCTGCTTGGAGGCGGATTGGCATCGGGAACGTTAGTCAGCGGGTTCTGGTCCCGCTACTGGCGCCGGCCGGCCTGTTGACACAATTTTATGTTAATTGGGCTCGTTAAGCCCGCCGTGCGCGTTACCCGCCCTGATCACAAGGTGCGGGTCTGCTGAGCTGATCTGCTGACGCGTTTGCAGCCGGTGTATTTAAGGGGGTCATTTCACAATTAGATCTCACGTTGTTTCTGCTGCTCCTGACTGCTGCTGCTCTCCACGATGTCTGCAGAGAGACAAAAGGCAGCTCCCCGCTTTAACGAAGAATCCCTCCATGTTCTTGTGGAGGGAGTCAGAGGATGTCGGGAAGTCCTATATCCAGGTGATGGAAGAAGGAAACCTCCTCAGCAGATAAAGGCAGCCTGGCTGCGAATAGCTGAGGAGGTCAATGCCAGGTCCATGTTCAAACACACCTGGGTCCAATGCAGGAAAAGGTTCAATGATCTCCTGCGCTCTGGAAAAGTGAGTATAAATGCACACTTACCTTAATTCTGCTGTGCCTGTCATCACATCCCCATCACTCTGCATTGCCAACCCTACTCCTGCACATCCTGACTCAACCCAACATCCCTTGCACCGTCCCCCATCCCTCTCTCCCTATGTACAGAATCACTTCCCCATCTAACTGTGCACCCCTCACACCCATCCTCAAGATTATGCAATGACAACAACTAACAACTCAAAAGGAGGGAACTTGGTAATGGGAACCCACTCCATCACAGTCTCCCTCGAAACATCTATCGTATCCATTCTTTACACTCATTCCATCACTCTCACTGAAACTCCACTTCTTTCCCTCATAGCAGGAAAAGAGAAGCCACAATAAGAGGGAGAGGGACACAGCAGGAGGAGCATCACCATCCTTCTCACAGCTCACCCATGCTGAGGAGGCAGCTCTCGATATTGCGGGATCAGTGGAACAACCTGGTGACAGAATGCATCTCCATCCATCTTATTTGGCTTTCATGAGTGACACATATGGGATCTGATGTCAATAGAAATTAAATGCTCATCATGTGCACAATGGGATGTGTCTGCAATCTACATATCACATGTCTAACTCATGTCTTTACTCTCCCACAGGACCATCAAGAGCCCCCCTCCCTACTGTCCAGGAGGAAGAGCTGGAGGACTCCTCAGAGGATGCTGCATTCTCGTCCTCTGAGGGAGCTACATCAGTGGAAATGAGTGCACCCAGCACCAGCACAGAGACGCACACCTCGGTAGGTCATTTGCGAGATAGAGTAGTGTTGTCACCTGGTGTATCACAACGCACGAGTGAGCAAGAGCAGATGGTGGAGACAGGGACAGCAGTGGAGAGTCCTCGTCAGAGGCCGCAGGACTCTCCTAGCTCTGCTCAACTGCATGTAGACGCTGAGCCTCGGGGGCCATCCAGAAAGAGAGCGGTGCTGGAGTTTCAGGAACAAGTGCAGGAGGTTCTGACTGGGTTTGTGACCACGGTGACTGCGAACGTGCAGAGAATGGAGGAGTCCATCTCAAACACGAGCAATGCCGTGGTGCACACAATGGCGAATGTAGGTACCGCCATGGAAAGGACAGCAACCTCCATGGAGGACATAAATCGCCAGACTCAAAACAACATGATGACTCTTCTAAATAGATGGTCAGCTATGGAGGATAGATGGGCATCTATCGTGGTGAGGAACCAGAGGTCCATGGACATCCCCGTGATGAGGACTGTCAGTACAGAGACAGGTCCTCATGGCCCCACTGATGTGCAGCAAGGTGCTCTCCAGCTACTTGCTAGTAGAGAAGTGTGGGTGGCCCATGAAAGGGATGATGGTGGGAGGCGACATGCAAGTGGGGGCTCCTCTCCAAGCGCTCCAACTTCCATCACCTTGCCAACCCCTCGGTCAGAGCCCCAGATGAGCACCAAGTGATGGCCGAGTCTGTCCCTGTGCAGCCACAGGAGGAGCTGACCTTGGCGGGGCATTCACAGGCTCCAAAACCCAGAGGACAACCGCCAAAGGCATCTAAGCAGGTGTAGCAGGGAAGTGAGCAGGCTGTCTCTACATCTGCTGAAGCCACAGGGGTAGCACCACATAGAAGCACACCTAAGAGAAAGCTGACACATAAATAATCACAAGGGTACTCACTTGGGTGTTCTGATAGAATTCAATGTTAAGTTTCTGTTCTTTTATTCTGTTGGAATAAATTAATGTGGTCTGAATGTTTGACATCATTGCCATATGTGTGCTCACAATTTGAGGTGGCACAGTGAAGCCTTTTATGTCCAGCAATACAGGTGACAGTGGATATGGAGTTAACACCATACACTTACAGCCTCAAGACAGAATGTGTCTCCCAAATCGTGAAATCAGCAACCACTGACATTTGAAATTGAGCAGATGTGAGATTACATAATTACATAAGATATACGACACAGAAACAGGCCATTCGGCTCAACCAGTCCATGCCGGCGTTTATGCTCCACACGAGCCTCCTCCCATCTTTCCTCATCTAAATCTATCAGCATAACCCTCTATTCCCTTCTCCTTCATATGCTTGTCCAGCCTCCCCTTAAAGGCATCTATACTATTTGCTTCAACCACTCCCTGTGGTAGCGAGTTCCACATTCTCACCACTCTTTGGGTAAAGAAGTTGCTTCTGAATTCCCTATTGGATTTCTTGGTGACTATCTTATATTGATGGCCTCTAGTTATGCTCTTCCCCACAAGTGGAAACATTCTCTCTGTATCCACTCTATCAAAATTTTTCATAATTTTAAAGACCTCTATTAGGTCACCCCTCAGCCTTCTTTTTTCAAGAGAAAAGAGACCCAGCCTGTTCATCCTTTCCTGATATGTTTACCCTCACATTTCTGGTATCATCCTTGTAAATTTTCTCTGCACCCTCTCCTGTGCCTCTATATCTTTTTTATAATATGGCGACCAGAACTGTACGCAGTGTGGTCTAACCAAGGTTCGATACAAGTTTAGCATAACTGCCTTACTTTTCAATTCTATCCCTCTAGAAATAAACCCGAGTGCTTGGTTTGCTTTTTTTATGGCCTTGCTAACCTGTGTCGCAACTTTTAGTGATTTGTGTATTTGTACTCCTCGATCCTTTTGTTCCTCTACCCCACCTAGACTCGCACCCTCCAAGTGTTAAGTGACCTTCTTATTCTTCCTACCAAAATGTAATACCTCACATTTATCTGTGATGAACTTCACTTGCCAATTATATGCTCATTCTGCAAGTTTATTAATGTCCTCCTGTAACTTGTTGCTGTCCTCCTCAGTATTGACTATCCCCCCAATTTGGTGTCATCTGCAAATTTAGAAATTGTGTTTTTGATTCCTAAGTCTAAGTCATTAATGTAAATTGTGAACAGCAGTGGTCCCAGCACTGATCCTTGTGGAACACCACCACCCACCTCCTGCCACTGTGAATAGCTACCCTTTACTCCCACTCTCTGCTTTCTGTCCTGAAGCCAGCCAGCAATCCATTCTGCTACTTGTCCCCTGACTCTGCATTCTCTGACCTTGTTCATCGGTCTATTATGGGGTACCTTAGAGAGTGAAGCTTTTAGAATGCAGTTGCAGCTGTGAAGTATCCAGCTCGGTGGTCCTCCCGACACACTTACCTGACGTGATATCTGAACGTCGTGAAACCCGTTGAAAATTTTGGAAAATAGGAAAAGGCTGTCAAAATAGCAGTTAACAAGCACTTAACAAGGAGTTAAGTGCCTTAAATCCCTTACCCGCCGCTTGGTGTCGGGTCTGTTGTGAAATTGCAGACCCGACACTGTTGAAACTCACACGGAGGCGGGTTCGCAACCCGCCGTCAATCATTGCAACTTTAACAGCTGACCCGCCTCCGAACCCCCCCTCTGAGCGCTGGCAAAATCGCGGCCTTAGAGTGAGAGCAGAAGGAAAGACACTGGCGCTGAGGCCAGGGAGTGGAAGTGACAAGAAAGGACAGGAGACAACAGGAAAAAGGAACAAAGGGAAGTGCACTGGCACCCAAGATGGAGGGGACTCAGGAGTGGGAGAGGTGGCAGGATTTTACATCAAGCGAGAGACCCAATTTGACAGTCCTCAGGTGGGTGACATTGTGAAGAACTGCAACAAGATACCATCTACTTTGGACCGGAGTGAGGAGAACTCAATCAAAGGTAAGTGCAATTAATAGATATATTTTTGAGAATGAAGGGCAGATATGAGGAAATAGCGGGACTGAAAAAGTGTGCTGGAAATGGAATGTAAAACAGGAAGAGTTATACTTACAGGATGTGCATGACATTTAATGATACAGATTGGTATAATTCCTCATATTTTTAGAAAAAACATTCCTACTGCTTAAGTATTCTTAGGTTAGAAAAATCATATAAATTCCCCTTTGGATGTCACATATCAATTTTAATATTGTAGCATTTGATTTCATAAATTTCCTCAACAATGGTTGCCACTAGCACAGTTTATGCTTTAGCAGTAGCAGTAAACCTAGAGCTTCTTATTCCTTCGTGCTGCTGGTAATACAGAGAATAATAAATAGTGAGTTATTATAAGGCAGACATCTAATCGAGTGATCAAATAACTTCACAAACATTGAGATCAAAGTTCAACTAGCTTGCAACCATCATTTGAATCCTGAGGTTAGATTAAGTCTTGAAACACTGATATAATTTCTTGATGATATTGGTGTTCAGATTTTATGCTGAGGCTTCACTCTGGGTTTTTTTCAGGCACTGAGAGATACAACAATGGAAGTAAGACCAAATGCAAATAATAGCAAAATTGGTCAAGAAAATTGGGATAGCCCATAGCAATGGCATGGTTACAGATAAAATGAAAGAGGGTTTGATTTCTCAAACATTATTATGAAAAGCATCCATCAAACCTGTGCATAATTTATCATGATGTCAGAGTGCATGACATCAATATAACCATAGACCAGCACCCAACATCTAAAATCTCAGTGGTAAACTTGGACAGGCAAAACTAAGAGCATTGGAAATTTGGAAAATGTTCCCAGTGACGGCAGGCTGCAATTGAAAAACAATTTGAACTGCAAAATAGAGTTTCGGCAGAGGCATAAGCATAACACTCGGTCAAAAAGTCAACCTGTTGTGGTCAGGTTTAACTGAATATCATATTGGCCCAGAATTTTGCCAAATCAAGTGAATCTCCAATGTCCAGTAACAGTGATGTCATCAAGCAGGCTGAGCAGCCAATCACATTGATGAATTCTCACAGGCAGCAAACCAAGAAGTAAAATGCAAAAATTCTAATTTACTTTTTATAAATTTTACAGAGAGCGAAATAAAGATTGGGACATACACATAGGATTATGGTAGAAGCTTAAATATCATAAACAAACTTCTTTTAAAAATTATTATTTTAAAACCATGTAATTCTTAATCATATTAATGGAAAAATTTCCACAAATAAAAAATTTGTTTTTCAGAGTCAGGACGGTTGTTCAGCTGTACATACGCCGTTAAAAACCAAGTTAACCTCTTTCAACAAGGCTCAACTTTTTCGGGGGGTTTAACAGCAATATTCCAGCGTAATATGGGACGTTTTCGCCAGGAACTGTGATTTGAATTGATTGCCGATTCTGGGGAGTTCTACAGCACAACCTGTGGAGAAGCATAGAATTGCTGACAGCAGCTTCTGGATTTCTGCGTTTATCTATGCATGCGCTGATTCCAGAGCTTGCTGTCACTTTCAGAGGAGTAATGACGGCAAATGCTGACAGTTTCATCGTCATTACCACCACAAAATCCGGGCCATAGGCTTTAATATCGTGCAGCCTATTGATTGGTCTATATGCACCACTACCAATAATGAAACTGTTTCCACGGCTGAAGATATAGGGCCAGAAATTCGGCTGTTGTCGGGTGAGTACGCGCTGTGTACTCACCAGTAAGGCCATCTGAAGTGCCAGTTTCCTGCACTGCGCATGCGCGGGAAACCGGAACTTCCGTTCCCCTGAAGGGAGGGGTTCAGAGGTGAACCGCGTGCGCGGGAGAGGCTGCGCGCACGCAGCGAACTTCAGGTTTTTTTTCAGGTTTCTCCGGGAAGGTAAGTATGGAGAAGCTGCGCTTTTAAAAAGGAGGCGCAAGGCCTGTTTTTAACAAGGTAAGTGGTTAATTAATTACAATTTAAAAAATTTTCAACAGGTTTATCTTTTTTAGATACTTTAAAGAAAGGTAAGTTTATTTTTAGCACCGTTAAAAAGTATAATTAATTTTTTCAAAAATTTTAATTTTTGTTTAAAGTAGTTCATTTATTTAACTTATAGTTATTTTAAAAATGTGATTTTAAAAAAAAATTATTTGAAGTTTAAGTGTGGTTTTGGGGCCGATCTCTATTCATAGATTTGACAGGTCTTCCTGTCAAATCTATGAATGAAAATGCCCTGCTAGGATTGGCTCTCCATGGCCCACGTGATCCCAAGGGACGCTTCAAACTAACTGCGCCCCTGGGATACACAAGCACTGCGCGCCGGCAGCTGCAGGAGGCCCAGGACCCGAAGTCCTCGTGGGCCCAAAGCACAACTGCAGGCGCAGTAGGCAAGTACGCGCGCGATGCTTGCACCCGCAGGAAGCCTGAAAGCTGAATTTCTGGCCCATTGGGTCAGTATACTGAAGAAAGTACATGGGATTGGGTACCTCATACCCAATCCTTAAGGCAATTAATTAACAGATGGATATAAGGGTGCAGTTATGCAGCTACTTTCACACTGATGCGAAGTGGATTGGGTGCACATCAATGCAAAAGTAGCAGTGCAATTCAATACTACTGAATGCACTGCAGCTGCGACATGTGAGACACCAGCCTATAAAAGTTATAATATGGCTTGCAATTAGAAATAAAAGGTCCATGTCAGACACTAAAACAATTTTTAGCTTTCAACCACTCTAGCCTTACACAAATTTAGAATCCAGTTGGTGCCCAAAATCCTTGAACTTTATCATAAATGGATAGCATTGAATAAATTAATCTGTAGTGGCATTTAACATAAATCTGCATTTACCTTCAGATTTGATGCCTAATTGTCTGATGCCAAAGGGTGAGTCTCCCAGTCTCTTGCCTGAAAACTGTCCGCCAAGGGAGGTCATTATAAAACAGAGGGTGAAGAATCCAATCCCAGCCACAAATATCCTAGAACCAAGCAGAAAGCATGTCACACTAAAATATAATGTCAGGTCTTATGGTTCACCATTATCTGTGATTACTGAAAATACAGTGTTGTATGACTGGTTGTATATATACGTGTTATGGTGATTTAACATTTTGTTTTATTAACTTGCAGCCTTTGAATATTTGTTTAAATGTAGTACATACTTCAGTCCAACTGAAAATTAGTAAATAATCGGAATCAATAACATAGATGTACTGTGCGACATGCTGAGTAGCATACTGTTCCCTTCCATTTTCCTTATGTACTAAGAAAAGAGTAACAGACATTGAACTTCTGCTGACTATGCACATATAATGAATCTTAAAGATTTACATGGCTTATCTGGGATCACAACTGTTATTTGTAATAGGTTTTAAGAAAAAACATTTTTTTAATTTTAGATACAAGGCTTAAAGGAACTATACCATTTTGTTCAATCAATACTTGCGCTTAGTTTCATTCTAGCCTAACCCTTCATTTCATTGTTGGTTTTCTGGCAGGAGGTGAAGTGGGTGAATAATTTAAAACATGAAAGAGATTGTGTGGAAGCACATCCCCAAATTACTTATTCTGAGATATACCAGAGTCATCCTAGGGTAGGCATAGTAACAGATATAACAGTGATCCTATTACTTTTGTCACCGTACCACATGTTGCCAATGAAATAAGATCAAGTCCAGTTCTTGAAGAACATGTAGGTATTGAGTACCTGAAACTGTAAGCCAGGAAAAGGTGCAGCAGCTCTTACTCATTTTTACATTTCTCTTATTAAAAATATTTTCCCTGAAAACAATGAATTCTCCCATCCACAATTCTCAATTTCTAGCATTAACAGCATGAGTCAGGCAGGATTATTCCTGCACATTTGTCAACAATGAAACACATTCCATTTTATAAACCATTTAAATATTGTTAAACATGTCATCTTGTATTTCATATTGACATACAATAACAGAAATGTCTATTAAATATTAAAAATCACACTATAGGGCATTCTTTTCCAATACTTTCCCCAAGCTTAATGGTGTGAATTTGCAATCAGGGAGCAATTTAATCCTTTGCAAAGTTGATAAATTTAAATAACAGTTCTGGCTTATTCCTATTAATAATTGAAATCAATAATAACATAATTATTAACAATATTTTAAAACATATCCTTTTTTAAATTCAGCTTTAATACAGATTTACGAAACACTATCAGTTTACATATTTACATGGCATTTTATACGCTGATATTTTAGAGATTTGTGTTGCTTTTTTTTAAATGGAACTGGACAAACTTCAAGCAACTCGCTGTCCCTGCACCCCCCACTACCCCCCGCCCGCCCGCCCCCCCCCCCCCCCCACCGCCCCCTGGCTTCCTGGACCTGTGCTTAACACCATCACCCCCAGAAATAGCCCACAGAAACGAGACCAATCACTACAGAATGTGTTGTGAAAGACAAGCAGCACCCCATAGTGGGAAGGTGAGTGATCCCAATGTGACTAGCCAGCTGCCTGGCTCCTGCTCCCCCTCCCCCTGCCCTCCAGCCAGAACTCCACAGCTCACCCTTTATGTTTTAAACGTAACTTTCTGAGAAAGAAAATCATATGGAGAAGAAGATCTCGTCTGGTTCTCTTGGACTCGTCTCTAACCCCATTTCAACACTCAATAGAAAGCACATTCAATTCAGGGCGATCTCAGAGCACCACTGAACTAAGCACTGGAGGGTTTACTATCATAGAGATGTTTCCTTATTATAAAATGAAAAACGTAAACCACGATTCATAACAGTGTAATACAGAACACCAGCTGTTGCAATGAGAGTAAAGTGCAAGTTTTGCTTTACACAAACATTGTACACAGAGTTCCACACAAGTCACATCAATCATCTGTAAACAATGCAAAATAATTTCACAGATGTAATTGAAAAAAACTTGAAGATAAACTTACCTGAAAGGCCTTAAGGTTACAAGGAACCTTCTCACCATTATTTTACCATCTGAATTTGTAGAATTTTTTGAAAGCAAAAACATCTTTCTGTCTGAGAAACATAAATATTATCTTCTAATATAAACTTGTCTAATGTCAAATGATTTAATTTTTCAATATCAGACTTTGTTTATAGTACAGATTTAGAAGACACCGGGAGATTTTTCAGGTCAAAGCAAATAAAATCCTTCCACAACTTTTGATTTGCTGGATTTAAAACCAATCTGCCAGGTTTCCCAGCTCCAGTGTGAGTCGTTGTTCAAGCTGAAGTGATGCTGCTTCTAGCTTTATGGTGACTTTTTCAGGAAGTAGTGATGAATACAAGATGCCGAAGATAGCCCAAAATTAACAGCTAAACAAGAGTCAAGGAGACTGCAGGTAGAAAGCACCTTAGTTGCTTGAAGGTTGCCTCGTCTCATGATCAGAGCTTGCTGCTATTCAGAGCCATATGACTATTGCATTGACACACTTAGGCAGGGCATCCTCAGAGTCCCCCGGGGTGAAAATCATACTGATTTTTGCTCAGCCGCCAGATCTAATACAAGCAGCCACCAACAACCTCGGCATTCAACCCTTTGGACAAATGATTAGGGTTGGGGATAAGAGGCTGACTGACAGATCACAATCCAACCAGGATAGCTAGAATGCATCAGCCTCTCTATCATAGCTGCTTTATTTCTTTCACAAACCATGAGATACCACATTATCGTGATGCAAAAATAGTGCTACAGCATCACCTAGTGTTCTGGGGGTGTTCCTCTTGTACATTAATTCACTTTGTATTTTAACTCAATATGTTCTTACCTATACAGGTACTGTGTGTTTTCTACATTACGAATTATGCTAAAATTCTGAAAAATACAAGAAAACAGGATGCCATAAATGTTCACGGCAAAAATTTCAAAAGGAAAAAAATCTGAAATACCCATTCATATTTTATGTAAAATATTATCTTTTATTATATTTTATCCAATAAAAATCTTCTCATTACAGCAAAACATAAAATTATTTTGGAAAATTTTAAAGGATTAATCCTATCATATATATAATTTTTTATTATTTTAAATCATGGTTCATACTCACCCTCATGCTAACTCAATTACGCTCTTGCTTTAAACTGGGAAGGGGAAATGATCCTTCAAATGATTGGTCGCACTTCACCCTAAAATAATCATGGGTAAGGTGCAGTAGTAGACACGATAGCCAACCTATTACATTTGTCATTGTGTTCTGAGCTGCAAATGATGCTGAGCAAGCTGCAGATGGCAGCAATGTTCGGCCACAAAGCTTTTAAGCTGGTGTGAAGCTATACATAAATAGGCCTGAATGAAGAGCAGGAACACTCCTGTTTTTGCATTTCTAATTTTAAAGGTACATTTTTGGGGGAAAAATTACCAGTCTGTTTTTATGTTTTATTAGTGGCAAAGTTTCTATATTATACAGTACCTTGTTTATAAGAAGCTCATATCTGGAATCAGGAGTAAGATCTCGGTGAGTGGAACTGCTGTATTTACTGAGAGGCACTTCAAAAATAGGTACTAAAGCTCCAATTGTTTGAGACCATCAAAATCAGCTTTCTCCTGACATGGAAATGCCCACATCAGCAGCAAGGAGGGCTGGCCTCGCTGAATATTGCAAGGGACAGTTCCTCCACTTCACTAAAATAGGCTCCCTGCAAATGGAAAGTATGTGCAGACAATCAGGGCAGTTCTTAAACTGTATGTAAACTTGAGGTGATCCAAAACTCGGCTGCCCGTGTTCTAACTCGCACCAAGTCCCGTTCACCCATCACCCCTGTGCTCACTGACCTACATTGGCTCCCGGTTAAGCAACGCCTTGATTTCAAAATTCTCATCCTTGTTTTCAAATCCCTCCATGGCCTCGCCCCTCCCTACCTCTGTAATCTCCTCCAGCCCCACAACCCCCCTGAGATATCTGCGCTCCTCTAATTCTGCCCTCTTGAGCATCCCTGATTATAATCACTCAACCATTGGTGGCCGTGCCTTCTGTTGCCTAGGCCCTAAGCTCTGGAATTCCCTGCCTAAACCTCTCCGCCTCGCTACCTCTCTTTCCTCCTTTAAGACACTCCTTAAAACCTACCTCTTTGACCAAGCTTTTGGTCACCTGCTCTAATTTCTCCTTATGTGGCTCGGTGTCAATTCTTTTTGTCTTTTAATACTCGTGTGAAGTGCCTTGGGACGTTTTACTACGTTAAAGGAGCTATATAAATACAAGTTGTTGTTGTTGTGGTTTTATGCTGTCCCTTACCTCTTTCTTTGTCCATGGCTGGTTTTTTTTGGCAAGTAGAGCTCTTGCTCCTCAGGGGTATAAACTGGTTCTGTATCACCTTAAATTCTTTTTTGAACATCTCCCACTGATCTTCTGTCGTTTTACCCATTAACAGATTTGCCCAGTTTACTGTGGACAGTCTCTGTCTCATCCCTTTGAAGTTGGCCTTACCCAAATCTAGAATCTTAGTAGCTGTTTCGCATTTCTCCCTTTCAAATGCTACGTTGAACTCGATCATGTTATGATCGCTATTGTATAAATGTTCACGCACATTTAGGCTGTTAACTAAATCTGGCTCATTACTCATTACTAAATCTAATATAGCATGCCCCCTTGTTGCCTCTAGGACATATTGTTGTAGAAAACTCTCCTGGACACACTCAAGAAATTCACTACCTTTCTTACAGGTGCTAGTCTGCTTATCCCAATCTATATGGAAGTTAAATTCCCCCATTAAAATCACTCTGCGTTTGCTACACGCTTGTCTAATCTCTGCATTTATACAATCTAGCACTTCGCAGCTGCTACCAGGGGGCCTATACACAACTCCCACTACAGTCTTAAATCCTTTCCTATTTCTTAATTCTACCCATAAAGTCTCCACTGCCTGCTTACCTCTCGTTATATCCTCTCTTATCATTGAAGTGATTTCATCCTTAATCACTAAGGCTACTCCTCCCTCTCAGCCATTTTCCTCATCTTTCCTGTAAACCTTATAACCTGGTATATTTAGTTCCCAGTCCTGACCGTCTTGCAGCCATGTCTCAGTAATGGCTACCATGTCATACCCTCCGATTGGAATTTGCGCCTGCAGTTCATTCAATTAATTCCTTATACTCCGTACGTTTGTATAAAGAATGCTTATTTGGGCCACACACCCGAACCTGTCCTTCAGCTCTAATGTTTTTACTCACTTGTTTCTTATTTCTCTCACCTGGTTTAATCACTTTACATCTTTTAGTTTTCCCTCTACCTGTAGTGCCTAAAGCACAATTTCTGACTCTTACTCTATTCTCTTCCCTTTCGTTTGTTTATGAACTACTATTTTTACTACAATTTCCACCTGAGCCATTCCCCCATTTACTAGTTTAAAGTCCTAGTGAACGCCCTATTTATCCTCTCCGCTAGGACCCTGATCCCAGAACGGTTCAGGTGGAGCCCGTCCCAATGGTACAGTTCCTTCCTGTCCCAATACTGGTCCCAGTGCCCCATGCAATGGAATCCCTCTTTCCCACACCACTCCTTTAGCCATGTGTTCACTTCCCGAATCAGCTTATCCCTACACTAATTTTCATGTGGCTCAGGTAATAAGCCAGAGATTATAACCCTTGAGGTCCTGTTCTTTAATTTAGCTCCTAGTTCCTGGTACTCCCCAAACAGGACCTCTTGCCTACTCTTCCCTATTTTGTTGGTCCCAACATGGACCACAACAACTGGATCCTCCCCCTCCCTCTCCAGTATCCTTTCAAGCCGGTTCGAGATGTCCCTCACCCTGGCACCAGGTAGGCAACATACCATGTGGGACTCTTGATCCTGCTTACAAAGGATGCTATCTGTCCCCCTAATTATAGAATCCCCTACAACTACCACATTACGCTTCCTCTCCTCATCCTCCTCCCCCCTTAAGACAGCCTCCTGCTCCAAAGTGCCATGGTCCTCATTCTGGCTGTCTTTCCGACAGTCTTTATCCTTATCCTCACAAGTAGCAAGTACATTGTACCTGTTGGATAGGATCAGTTTCTGCGGATCCTCATTCCCTTTCTTATCTGGGTTCCCCTTACACTGCACACTATCGGTCACACCAACCCCATTCTGATCCTGCACCTTTCTACAAGGTGTGACCGAGGTCTGGAGCAAACTGAGATCACCTCTCATTCTTCTAAACTCCAGAGAGTATAGGCCCAACCTACTCATTTTCTCCTCATAGGACAACCCTCTCATCCCAGGGATCAATCTAGTGAATCTTTGTTGCATCGCCTCTAAGGCATGTATGTCCTTTCTCAGATAAAGAGACCAAAACTGTGCACAGTACTCCAGGTGTAGTCTCACCAAAGCCCTGTACAATTGTAGTAAGACTTCCTTACTCTTGTACTCTAACCCCCTTGCAATAAAGGCCAACATGCCATTTGCCTTCCGAATTGCTTGCTGTACCTGCATGCTAACTTTTTGTGCTTCTTGTACGAGGACATCTAAATCTTTCTGAACACCAACATTTCATAGTTTCACACCATTTTAAAAAATTCTGTTTTTCTATTCTTCCTACCAAAGTGAATAGCCTTACATTTCCTCACATTATACTCCATCTGCCACCTTATTGTCCACTCACTTAACCTGTCTATATCCCTTTGCAGGCTCTTTGTGTCTTCCTCACAGCTTACTTTCCCACCTAGCTTTGTATCGTCAGCAAACTTGGACACATTGCACATGGTCCCTTCATCTAAATTATTAATATAGATTGTAAATAGCTGAGGCCCAAGCACTGATCCTTGCAGCATCTCACTAGTTATAGCCTGCCAACCAGAAAATTACCCAGTTATCCCTACTCTCTGTTTTCTGTCCGTTAACCCATCTTCTATCCATGCTAATATATTACGCCCAACCCCATGAACCCTTATCTTAGGTAGCAGCCTTTTATGTGGCACCTTATCAAATGCCTTTTGGAAATCCAAATATATTACATCCACTGGTTTCCCTTTATCTACCCTGCTAGTTACATGCTCAAAAAACTCTAATAAATTTGTTAAACACAATTTCCCTTTCATAAAACCATGTTGACTCCGCCTAACCATATTATGATTTTCTAAGTGCCCTGTTACCACTTTCTTAATAATGGATTCCAGCATTTTCCCGACGACTGATGTCAGGCTAACTGGCCTGCAGTTCCTTATTTTTTCTCTCCCTCCTTTCGTGAATAGCGGGGTTACATTTGCTACCTTCCACTCTGCTGGGACAGTTTGAGAATCTAGGGAATTTTGGAAGATCACAACCAATGTATCCACTATCTCTGCAGCCACCTCTTTTAGAACCCTAGGATGTAGGCCATCAGGTCCAGGGGATTTGTCGGCTTTTAGTCCCATCACACTCCTGACTTGTGCCTTGTAGATGGTGGAAAGGCTTTGAGGAGTCAGGAGATGAGACACTTGCTGCAGAATACCCAGCCTCTGACCTGCTGTTGTAGCTACAGTATCTATGTGGCTGGTTCGGTTAAGTTTCTGGTCAATGGTAACATCCAGTATGTTGATGGTGGGGGATTCGCCGATGGTAAGGCCGTTGAATGTCAAGTGACAGTGGTTAGACACTTGCTTGTTGGAGATGGTCATTGTCTGGCACTTCTGTGGCGCAAATGTTACTTGCCACTTATTAGCCCAAGCCTGAATGTCGTCCAGGTCTTGCTGCACATGGGCACGGACTGCTTCATATTGAAGAGTTGCACATGGAACTGAACACCGTGCAATCATCAGCGAACATCCCTAATTCTGACCTTATGATGGAGGGAAGGTCATAGATGAAACAGCTGAAGATGGTTGGGCCTAATACACTGCCCTGAGGAACTCCTGCAGCGATGTCCTGGGGCTGAGATGATTGGCCTCCAACAACCACAACCATCTTCCTTTGTGCTAGGTGTGACTCCAGCCAGTGGAAAGTTTTCCCCCTGATTCCCATTGACTTCAATTTTACTAGAGCTCCTTGATGCCACACTCAGTCAAATGCTGCCTTGATGTCAAGGGCAGTCACTGTCACCTCACCTCTGGAATGCAGCTCTTTTGTCCATGTTTGGACCAAGGCTGTAATGAGGTCTGGCGCCGAGTGGTCCTGGTGGAACCCAAACTGAGCATCGGTGAGCAGGTTATTGGTGAGTATGTGCCACTTGATAGCACTGTCAACAACCCCTTCCATCACTTTGCTGATGATTGAGAGTAGACTGACGGTGCGGTAATTGGCCAGATTGGATTTGTCCTGCTTTTTGTGGACAAGACATACCTGGCCAATTTTCCACATTGTCGGATAGATACCAGTGTTGTAGCTGTACTGGAACAGCTTGGCTAGAGGCGCGGACAGTTCTGGAACACAAGTCTTCAGCATGACAACCGGGATATTGTCAGGGCCCATAGCCTTTACTGTATCCAGTGCACTCAGCCATTTCTTGGTATCACATGGAGTGAATTGAATTGGCTGTAGACTGGCTTCTGTGATGGTGGGGACCTCAGAAGGAGGCTGAGATGGATCATTCACTCGACACTTCTGGCTGAAGATGGTTGAGAATGCTTTAGCCTTGTCTTTTGCACTCGCATGCTGGGCTCCGCCATCATGATGGCAAGGATGAGGATGTTCATGGAGCCTCCTCCTCCCATTAGTTGTTTAATTGTCCACCACCATTCACAACTGGATGTGACAGGACTGCAGAGCTTTGATCTGATCAGTTGGTTGTGGGATCACTTAGCTCTGTCTATAGCATGCTGCTTCTGCTGTTACCGGTATTACTATTAGTTATCGGTGCAATTTCAGTGAGTAACTGTTAGTTACTGGTGGAATCAAAGTTCCTCCCACCTCTGATTTCCTCCCTGTGAATACCTACCCCACCTCGTTTTCCCCTCTTCCCCGCCCTCGATTTCCCTTCTTCACCTGCTCACGAGTGGCCTCCTGGTTTTCCGAACTTCTCACACAGCTGCTGGCGTGAAACCACGAGCAAAGATACTCAACTGCAGGTGGTCCAACCTTTATACGGTAAATGCAATAACATTTGCAGATGTCACGTGATCAGATGTCACGTGATCAAACTTCCAGGAATACGCCCAACCAAAGTTGCCAACCCCAAGACATCATGAAGCAGCAGACGTAATGCACTTCAGTCACAGTTATGTCGACGAAGAGAAAATAGAACAAGTTTTCAGCTGATAAAAAGATGCCTTAATTGATCTTGTATTTCAGTCTCTTTTTTTTATAGGGTGGAAAACTGGGAGTAGTGCTAAAATCAATAAAACTGACTCTTTCGTATTATCTCCTGATTTTCATGCAATTTTCGTGTCCATCTCCACTGTCATTGTTGTTAAATGCTGGCTGAAACTTCCCCCCAACTGTTTAAATTGACAATTTAATGATAGCGCCAACAATGATTTGGCCTGGATCTTGAAAGACCACCTGAACTCAAGCACAAGGCTGCCATCAGATCATATTTAAAAAATATATATAAAATTAATTTTAAGGTGTTCCACTTGACATGCAGTTTACCCTTTCCTCAACATATTCTTCCTTGGCCAGCAAAGTGAGCACGCCACTTCTTCATTGAATCTGTAACCAGTTGCTAGGAAGTAAATGACAGTGGTCTGGTCTAACTCACCTGTTTTTTTCCTTCTTCCCTGTGAGAAAGCATTGAGCCTCTGCTTGCTGCCTCCCTCTGACAATCAAGATGCTTGCTGCTCTTTGCAGGATTATTATCCATTGTGATTAATTTTAGATATTCTATGGGATTCCACTGTGAGATGGTTAGTAACAAAGCTTTTGTTCTGATACTCAACTTTGCATACAATAAGTTCAATTTTGCAACTGCAGACTGAAGTTGTCCGTCATTATATACTGGAGAAAAATATTGGGCTCCAGAGAAACATATTTAATACACAGTAAAACAGTCCTTGATATACAATTTATATGTTTTAGAATTTCATCTCCAGTTACAGTAACAGGTTTCCATGTGAGGGTCTTAAACTTGCCCATTAACATCTGTGACTGGTATGGTAAGATCAATAACCCTTTCTTGTTTGATGAATGATATTAGGTAGCTAATGGCTGAATATACCTAGAACCTACTTCTCCAACAGAGGAGGGTTTTTCTATTTGAGGAGTTCAAAACAAATCAACTTTTGTGGTGATCATCTAATAAGTGCAGTTCATCCGCTGCTGAAACCCTCATCCATGCCTTTGTTACCTCTAGACTTGACTATTCCAATGCTCTCCTGGCTGGCCTCCCACATTCCACCCTTTGTAAACTTGAGCTCATCCAAAACTCTGCTGCCCATATTCTAACTCGCACCAAGTCCCATTCACCCATCACCCCTGTGCTTGCTGACCTACATTGGCTCCCATCCTGGCAACGCCTCGATTTTAAAATTCTCATCCTTGTATTCAATTCCCTCCAAGGCCTCACCCCTCTCTGTCTCTGTAACCTCCTCCAGCCCTGCAACCCACCAATTCTAGCCTATTGCGCATCCCCAATTTTCATTACTCCACAATTGGCAGCCGTGCCTTCAGCTGCCTAGGCCCTAAACTCTGGAATTCCCACCCTAAGCCTCTGTGCCTCTCTACCTCTCTCTCCTCCTTTAAGTCGCTCCTTAAAACCTACATCTTTGACCAAGCCTTTGGTCACCTGTCCTAATATCTCTTTATGTGATGCTCTGTGTCAAATTTTGTCTGATAAACCTCCTGTGAAGCGCCTTGGGATGTTTTTTACTTTGTTAAAGGCACTATATAAATGCAAGTTGTTTTTGTTGGGCAAACAAAAGAGGTTTTTCTGTATTCTGCTGAGAAACTTTTATTAAAAAGAAAAAAATCCCTGATTCTGTATTTCTTAGCTTTCCTTAGTATCCTGACAACAGCATCTTCTAGTGACAAAAGGCTTTTAACAATCTCGCCAGTAAGTGGGAAAACATAACCTTTGAAACTTTTTTTTACTGCATACTTAGATGAAATGATAAAAACTAATTATTGTCAGAAACTTGATACCGGAGGAGTTTTGTGGGTGGAATTTTCCCTCATGCATTATGGATGAAGGAAAAATTTCAATGACAACTGCTAAGATTTAGTCGCAAGATCTGCAGAAATTAATTTCAGTAAGATTATTGGACTAAGTTGAACCTAACAGAACCAACCTCCTTCTCTTCACCTCACAATAAACTAGTTAGGTGCTGATATCATGCTTTATTGGGTGATTTCTGTAGTGAAATTGCTGAATTTTATAGACCTTTAAAAATGCAGTTTTGAAAAATGCACTATAATAGCACAAGGCTGCACAATATCACATTTAAGAGTGTGATTTAGAATATTTTCATTGTGCTTAAAAAAAATTTCATTGAGAATTCAGTTAAGCACATGCTTTTTTTTTACTCTGCAGATTAAATGACCTCATGACTTCACTAGTATCTATTAGAATCTCAAAACGTTAACACTTTCTTTAAAATCAATATTTGCTATAATACTACTGCACCAATAGTACAGTATACTTTTGTTGTAGATCAGCAAAGGTTAATAAGCCACATAGTTTCTTGTAAAACGTTGTTTTCTTTTTCTAGCTCTTCTTGTGATAGCCTGTGCCAATGCCTTCCTGTAAAGAGATCTTATGAAGTGTGCAAGGGCAGCGGGGGTGGGGATAAGATGACTCAGCCTCTTATATATTCGTTTTTCGGATAAGACGTTAAACTAGGCCCCTGTCTACCCTCTCAGGTGGATGTAAAGGATCCCACGGCACCATTCGAAGAAGAGCAGGGGAGTTCTCCTGGTGACCTGGCCAACATTTATCCCTCAACCAACACCTAAAACAGATGATCTGGTCATTTATTGTGGAACCTTGCTGTGTGGAAATCGCCGTGTTTCCAACATTACAAAAGTAACTACACTTCAAAAGTACTTAATTGGCTGTAAAGCGCTTTGGGGTATCCTGAGGTCATGAAAGGCTATATAAATGCAAGTCTTTCTTTCTTATTTTCCTTTTTACTGGGGAAATGTTTATTTTCCACTTACTGCTCAACTCCACCAGTCCATGCTACACGACAATATGCTCCCAATCTTATTTCAATTGTGTGAATTTCTATCGCCTTCAAAGAAAAGCACATTTACTACATATCATAGTTAAATAAATATCTTAGTCCCTATTTTTGTTGATGGCACTTCTCATTTTTTAAAACCCTCAAATCAAGATTTTTTTCAATGTCTGTCTGATGATTTTTCAGCACTGACCACACAGATGTTCCATACTGTTTAGAGATGGAAGTTAATTCAACCTTGTCCTGCTATTTCTGTTTCTATATATGACGTGCAGAAAATTATATTTCTGTCTGGAAATTCATTCTTTATGTTTTAAACTTATTGGTAGCCCTGGTCTATAGGTAGTTAGGCCCATTTCAAAGAAGCACTATTTGTAATGGCTATTATCTACAAGTGTCACACTGAGCATTGCAACAGATATGGCTAAGATATGCTCACAATGCGGTCTCCTCTACATTGGGGAGACCAAATGCAGATTGGGTGACCGCTTTGCGGAACACCTCCATTCAGTCCGTAAGGGTGACCCCGAGCTTCCGGTCGCTTGTCACTTTAATTCTCCGCTCCATTCCCACTCTGACCTCTCTGTCCTTGGCCTCTTACACTGTTCCAATGAAGGTCAACGTAAGCTCAAGGAACAGCACCTCATCTTTCGATTAGGCACTTCACAGCCTTCTGGACTCAACATTGAGTTCAACAATTTCAGACTATAACCCCTCCATTTTTTCAGGCGGCAGCTGTTGATGATTCTGCCATCCCCATTTGTAACATTCAATCTCTCCTGCCTTCAATCCTAGCACAGACTGTCCCTTTAGTTCCTTCCTCCCCTCCCACCCCTTCCCTGCCTCTGCACCTGCTTAAAACCTGTTACTTCTCTAACTTTTTCCAGTTCTGATGAAGGGTCACAGACCTGAAACATTAACTCTGTTTCTCTCTCCACGGATGCTGCCTGGCCTGCTGAGTGTTTCCAGCATTTTCTGTTGTTATTTCAGATTTCCAGCATCCGCAGTATTTTGCTATTGGCTAAGAGGTAAATGTGTGCATGCACAGTAGAGCATCAGCTTTGCTGTTGATCCTGATAGTCCCCATGTTCTCTTGTAAAACTGAAACTGGACATCAAGCAGGGGAGTCTTTATCATAGGATTGTTTTTAAATACTTCTTCATTCTGTGCCAGTTTAAACTCTACCAGTCTCCTTTCTTCCATTTTCCTTCTCTTTTGATATCTGGAGTTGGTAGTTTGCATACCATTTATTTAAATGGTTTTAATGTGAAAAATATTATAATGTGGCCTTGGGTACACTTCTTGATTTACCTTTATGAGGAAAAACTTTGTAGCACCTTTCCTCAAACATTAAAGGGTTTAGCCAGAGTCGATGATAGAGCGTATTGTGGCTGGTCTATGGGGGAAAAGCTGGTTTGTATTGAGCCAGAATTTGCGGTCTCCCGCATGGCGTACTCTCAGAGTATGCTGTCGTAATCCATTTGAAAGGTCCCGTAACTTCTGGGTTTCTGCATGCGCTTGTGCATGCACGAAATCCGGAACTTGCGATCTGTCAAGGTACGCTTTCCTCAGCATAACCGTATATATAAGCCTTAAATTAAACATTTAAAAATAAAAAATTATGCACATACACTTTAAATGAGCTTAGACAAATATTGGCCTGGATTAAGATGTTTGAAATTATTTATCAAAAAATTAAATTTTTAATGAGGTTGGTGCAATGAAGGGACTTACAAATAAAATTGAAATTCATTACATTTATATTTATTAGAATTGTGTAAATTGTCCAATTATTTGGGGATTCCATTGCATATCATTGGGGATGCCCTTTGTAAATGATTGCAATGGAATTCTCCTTTGTGATTGGAGGACCTGGCCCACGTGATCCCAGGGACGCTTCCGAACCGCCTGCGTCCCTAGGATCCGTGAGTCTTTACGCAGGCGTACGCCTGGAGGCCCAAGGCCGGAACTCTCTGCAGCCTGGACGCCAGGAGGTAGGTTCGGATTTGTTTCGCGGCTCGGAAGCATGCGCCGGCTATACGCCTCTGACCACAATTTCTACCCCATTACTTTGGAAGATCTGAAGTCCTTTTGTGTGTAAACAGCATTAAATTCACTGCATTAAATCCCATTATCTTTGAAGATATCTCAATCCATGCCCCTATATACCCATACAAAAGCAAAATAGTGCGGATGCTGGAAATCTGAAATAAAAACAAAAAATGCTGGAAATACTCAGCAGGTCAGGCAGCATCTGTAGAGAGAGAAACAGAGTTAACGTTTCAGGTCGGTGGCCCTTCGTCAGAACTGGCAGAAAGGTCATCAACCTGAAACGTTAACTCTGTTTCTCTCTCCACAGATGCTGCCTGACCTGCTGAGTATTTCCAGCATTTCCTGTTTTTATCCCTATATATCCAGTTGGACCAACTTGGCAAGAAAGTTACCTGCCAAACTCCTGAGAAATTTTTTTACAAACTCTATACAGGTGCCCAGCTCTGTAACCCTCCCCCCTTGTGGGGAAGATTGTTCATTCTCACCAGGTCAGCACAGCTCCTGGTTTCTTTCCCCCAACTTTGCTTCAAATAACCAACACCGGCCTCACCTGAGTGACGCTGCACAGCCCGCAGGCCAATAGAAACTTCCAGAACTGAGCATGCGCCTCAGCTTCGGGCTCGGCGGGAATGGGGCAGGCCCAGGCTCAGCGAGTGAGTGAGGGGGAGGCACGGGCTCAGTGAGTGAGTGAGGGGGAGGCACGGGCCTGGGCCTGGGCTCAGCGAGTGAGTGAGGGGGAGGCACGGGCCTGGGCTCAGTGAGTGAGTGAGGGGGAGGCACGGGCCTGGGCCTGGGCTCAGCGAGTGAGTGAGGGGGAGGCACGGGCCTGGGCTCAGCGAGTGAGTGAGGGGGAGGCACGGGCCTGGGCCTGGGCTCAGCGAGTGAGTGAGGGGGAGGCACGGGCCTGGGCTCAGCGAGTGAGTGAGGGGGAGGCACGGGCCTGGGCTCAGCGAGTGAGTGAGGGGGAGGCACGGGCCTGGGCTCGGGCTCGGGCTCAGCGAGTGAGGGGGAGGCACGGGCCTGGGCTCGGGCTCGGGCTCAGCGAGTGAGGGGGAGGCACGGGCCTGGGCTCGGGCTCGGGCTCAGCGAGTGAGGGGGAGGCACGGGCCTGGGCTCGGGCTCGGGCTCAGCGAGTGAGGGGGAGGCACGGGCCTGGGCTCGGGCTCGGGCTCAGCGAGTGAGGGGGAGGCACGGGCCTGGGCTCGGGCTCGGGCTCAGCGAGTGAGGGGGAGGCACGGGCCTGGGCTCGGGCTCGGGCTCAGCGAGTGAGGGGGAGGCACGGGCCTGGGCTCGGGCTCGGGCTCAGCGAGTGAGGGGGAGGCACGGGCCTGGGCTCGGGCTCGGGCTCGGGCTCAGCGAGTGAGGGGGAGGCACGGGCCTGGGCTCGGGCTCAGCGAGTGAGGGGGAGGCACGGGCCTGGGCTCGGGCTCAGCGAGTGAGGGGGAGGCACGGGCCTGGGCTCAGCGAGTGAGTGAGGGGGAGGCACGGGCCTGGGCTCAGCGAGTGAGTGAGGGGGAGGCACGGGCCTGGGCTCAGTGAGTGAGGGGGAGGCACGGGCCTGGGCTCAGCGAGTGAGTGAGGGGGAGGCACGGGCCTGGGCTCGGGCTCGGGCTCAGCGAGTGAGGGGGAGGCACGGGCCTGGGCCTGGGCTCGGGCTCAGCGAGTGAGGGGGAGGCACGGGCCTGGGCTCGGGCTCAGCGAGTGAGGCCTGGGCTCAGCGAGTGAGGCCTGGGCTCGGGCTCGGGCTCAGCGAGTGAGGGGGAGGCACGGGCCTGGGCTCGGGCTGAGCGAGTGAGTGAGGGGGAGGCCCGGGCTCCGAGGCGGCGAGCATGAGGGAGGCCCGGGCTCCGGAGCGGCGAGCGTTAAGGGATACCCGGGGCGGCGAGCGTGAGGGAGGCCCGGGCTCCACAAACAAAGGATGCGGTCTCTCTCTCTCTGTCTGCGTTTCCTATCGAGTGTTAGAAGATTCAACATCTATCTCCGTCTCTAGATCCTCTCTACACTACCAGCCAAGCAGAGGTAATTGATTTAAAACTCTCATTGCTTATTGAGAAACAATCCGGGACTTCTTTAGAAATACTGTTAAAAAGGCGTGATTATATCTCCTCCGCAACAGGAAGTGAAACTTTTTTTACAATTCATGTTTCTTCCCAATACCTCTTTACTTGGGCTTAATGCAAAAAGCTTCCATAGATAGGCAAGCTTCCATTGTTTCACCCTGTTCTTGCCCCACAGAACTTATTTCTTCCTATCGTGACTCTATTTCTTTTCCCCTTGTCCAGTCTCTTCCGACCTACATCCGCGACTCCCCCATCCATCCCCAGCCAGGACAGCCTACAGGCCTTTCACTTCTTCCTTGAATGGAGGCCCAACCAAACCCCATCCAACACCACCCTGTCGGCCTGGCTGAAAATGTTCTTACATTGAACAACTTCTCCTTTGACTCCTCGCTTCCTCCTATTCGGTGGGCCCCCTCTCTCTCCTTTTCTGGTATATTGATGACTGTATTGGTGCCGCTTCATGCTCTCATCCCGAACTGGAAAATTTCATCAACTTTGCTTCAAATTTCCATCCCTCTTTTGTCGTCTTATGGTCTATCTCTGACTCTTCCCTTCCTTGATTTCTCTATCGCCATTTCTGGGGATAGGCTGTCAGCAATGTTCCCTCGAGTTTTGTTTGGCGCCATGTGACCGCTTAAGGGGCCACGCGGGCCATTCAAAATACCGCGCACGCACAGTATTTGTATTTAAAAGCCAGCTGCGCAGTCCCTGGAGCGCTGCACAGCTTATAGGGAACATTGGCTGTCAGCCAATATCTACTATAAGCCCACTGACTCCCACAGCTACCTTGATTACACTTCCTCCCACCCCGCTTCCTGTAAGGACTCTATTCCATTCTCCCAGTTTCTCCGTTTCCATCACTGTTCTGATGATGCCATTTTCCACACTAGTACTTCCGATATGTCTTCCTTTTTCTTCACTGAGGATTTCCCTCCACCGTGGTTGATATGGCCCTCGACCGTGTCCATCCCATTTCCAGCACTTCTGCCCTCACCCCTTCCCCTCCCTGCCAGAACCACAATAGGGTTCCCCTTGTCCTCACCTTCCATCCCACTAGCCTCCACATTCAACAGATCATTCTCCTGCCACCACCAAACACATCATCCCCCTCCCCTTTCAACAGTCCGAAGGGACCGTTCCCTCCGAGACACCCTGGTCCACTCTTCCATCACCTCCAACACCTGCTCCCCTTCCTACATCATTCCGTGCAAGCACAGGAGATGCAACACCTGCCCTTTCATCACCTCCCTTCCCACCGTCCAAGGCCCCAAACACTACTTCCAGGTGAAACAACGATTTACTTGTACTACTTTCAATTTAGTATACTGTATTCGCTGCTCACGATGCGGTCTCCTCTACATTGGGGAGGCCAAATGCAGATTTGCTGAACACCTCCATTCAGTCCCCAAGCATAACCCTGAGCTTCCGGTCGCTTGCCATTTTACAACCTTCCGGATTCAACATTGAGTACAGCAATTTCAGATCATAACCACTGCTCCCATTTCTTTGGACAGCAGGTGCTAGTAATGGTTCTGCTGTTACCATTTACACCTCCTCTAGGCCCATCTTTTGTTTCTTGTCTCATTACCGCCCTTTTTTTTGCACCATCATCATTTTAGTCATTTAATCACTCCTGCCTTCTACCCTATCACAGGACTACCCTTTTGTTTTTCTTCCTTCCCCTCTGCCAACCCCCCAACCTTTCCCTGCTTCTGTACTTGCTTAAAACCTGTTACATCTGTAACATTTTCCAGTTCTGAGGAAAAGTCACTGACCTGAAACGTTAACTCTGTTCCTCTCTCCACATATGCTGTCTGACTTGCTGAGTATTTCCAGCATTTTCTGTTTATATTCCATAGGCAATCCTCGCATTCTGTGAATTGAAAATGTGACCTTATACTTGGAATACGAGACTGTGCGCTCTGTGGTACACAGTGGACCCTTAAACATCTTTTCTTTAAAAAAAAAGCTTGCTTTAATGAGGGAAAGATGTGTCCTGAGCGATGTTCCCTCTAAGGCGTGTGGCCGCGCGCCAATCCCCGAGGTCCCGCGCAGGGCGCTCACCAGCTGCTGCCGCTGGAAGAGATACTGCGCACGCACGGCGGCACAGCAAATTTAAGGGCCCTGCGCAGGAGAAAAAAATTAGAGGGAACATTGGTCCTGAGGTGTGCAAGTTGCCGAGATGAATAACTTCAGTTCATTTTGAAAACCACATTCTGGCTCACTGCAGTGAGTAAGGTGTCCCTGGCGATTAATGACCGCGCTTTGCTTGAGCAACACTGAAAAAGACTCAAAATCTAAAACTATTTCATGGGTTGACCTCAGAATGTATTAACTTTCTTGTGAAAGTATTTTATTTTTGTCTGTTGCTTTATCGTTTTGTCTTTTATATAATTTTATGAAACAGTTGGATTAGTAGCTTAACCTGCACTTCACGGCCTGCTGTGAGCATGGTGTTTTTGCCGTTTGAGATACTTCAGACACAGTGGGCAGGCTGTGCTGTTTACAGTGTGCAAGGGTTTATTATTTGCTCTGGTGCACTCGTATATTACAAGTATAAGGTCAGATTTTCAATTCAGAGTGTGAGGCTTGCCTATGGTAGCTTTTTGTGTTAAACCAAGTAAGACGATATTGGTAATAAACATGACTTGTGGAAAAGTCTAAAACTAGGGGTCATAAATATAAGATAGTCACTAATAAATCCAATAAGGAATTCAGGAGAAATGTCTTTACCCGAAGAGTGGTAAGAATGTGAAACTCGCTACCACATGGAGTAGTTGAGCTGAATAGCATCGATGCATTTAAGGGGAAGCTAGATAAGCACATGAGGGAGAAAGGAATAGAAGGATATGTTGATGGGGTGAGATAAAGAGGGGTGGGAGGAGGCTCGTGTGGAGCATAGACCAGTTAGGCCGAATGGTCTGTTTGTGCTGTAGACTCCATGTAACTCTGACTTTTAACACGCCATTCACTTTGCTGTTGGGGAGGAGATCTAAACAACCCTTTTTAATACAGTATTTCCATAGGAGTCCTGTCTATTTGTATTGGATACATTTTTTTAAGCATCCAAAAAAAATTCTAATGAAACTAATGTTTTAATATCAGTCCCTTCATAAAAATAAGCTCAGAGAGCTGGTCCAGATGTGAATGCGATCTTTAGGACTTGACGCACACATTTTCAGTAATGCTGTGCGTGTAATATGGTCTTGGGTCTTTACTACTGGGTTTTGCCATGTACTCAGCAGTTTAATCCTTGACCTAGATTAATAAAAGTTGATCTGGGCAGTAACAGGTGTGAACATTTTAAAAGTTGTAATGTTCATGTATAATGCTGCATACAAAATAAGTATGGAAATTAATTTATTCTGCTGACGTGACTCTTCCATTCATTGAGATGTCAAAAATTATATTGTGAACAGTCACTGGACATTTGTAAATATTCTCTTGCCTATCAGAGGCAGATACAAAATTTGCCCCTGAATCAGGTGGTGTATAGATTCCTTGCACCAGTGAGTTTACTCCCCTTTACGTATTATAGAGTACTGATAATGCTATCTAGATCTATTGTACTGTCGCATGCATTTTTATCATGGCACAACATGTTACATATAGAGCTGTTTTTGTTAGAGGAGATTAAGGGGTGATTGTTGAACGAGGAAGCATAATTATAAGAATAACTAAAGATTTAGGACAGAGAACAGGAGAATCTTTTTTACTGACAAAGGGTTCTGATGCCGAATGTACTACCAGGGTTAGTGATTGAAGCAGACACCATGTTAACATTTAAGAATAGGTTAGATAAGTTGAAGAAAAGGGGAATAAAGGCATATGTGAACAGGGCAGGCACATAGAATTTTGTGTGGCCAGGGAGAAATTATTTCTGGTAGGGAGCTCATCCTGTGGAATAATTGTAGTTCTATGCACAAATATATAGGTTTGGAATTTGCGGTCCTGATGACGTTGGCCGTCGCTTTGCCTTTGAAACTGACCGCAACCTCAGGATTTAGCGCATGCACAACCTAACAAGGAAATCTTGTCTGTCATTCATTGCTCCTCCACAGGCTGCGCTGTGCCCACCTCCCACAGAGCCGGCAGTCAGTGAAATATCTCAAACTTCGGCTCTTCTGCAGTAATACCGCTGCTAAATACCCCATTATAAGTTAGACCCCTTTGGATTAGGTGTAACTGGAGTTTTAACAGCATATTGACTGTTAAACAAAGGTTATGGCCCTGAAAAACTAATTTTAATTTTGTGCAGTGTCAAATTTATCCATTTTAATAAAAATTTTAGCAACTTATTTTTAAAAATTAAAATTTTTTTAGTTGGTCAATCTTTATTTCAGGTTTGCCTTTTCCCCATGTGAGAGCCTCAATCTTTGTTTTGCTCGCTCTTAACATTTAAAAAAAGTTAGAATCAAAGGAGCTTACCCACTTCCTGGTTTGCTGTCTGTAAGAATTCTAATTCTGCATTTTGATTGACTGCTTAGACAGCTTGTTGACGTCACAGCAGCCCTTTGCTGGGAACCCCCATTAACTGCCGTTGATTTCACTTACGCATCGGAAAACCTGAAATTCTCGACACCGAGATCTTTGTGTGAAGCTTACTTCGGGATCAGCGGCAAATGCCTTTGCTTCGTTGCTGGCTGCAAGTTCCGGGCCAAAAACTTCGAGTATAGATAATGTGTTGCTGAATGGCCTACTCCTGCTCCTATGCTCAAGTACTGCCAACACGCAATGCTGTGAAGTGACGGGGATTTATTCCCCACCCCCACAAGGTGAATTTCCAGTCTTGTCTGCGCAACCTCTGGAAGGAGCACTTGTACAGTTATTGGTGGAAAGTGGAACCAGAATATAGTGTATTTCATCCTCCACCACCAAACATGTAGAATGCCCCATGTCAGTCTAAACAAAAGGGAATGAGATTTTTCCAGATTTAAGTATATGCACTCTTTTGGAGGTAGCTGGAAGTGTAAATGTTCTGCCAGAAGTGCTGTTGGCAGCCTGTGGTTTTCGAGCTTGACCATGTTGGAGGCTTTTGGTTTTCCCTTCGAATTGCAGTGCATTCCAGTAAGGTTGGTATCTACAAATACAAAAGGTTCTTGGTGTATTGATCATTTGTTGTAAATGTTTGAATGCTTGCTAAGAAATGCATTTATAATTAAGGAAAACTAATGGTGTGCATTTATTTTCAGGTTAATGGGCATGTGACAGAACAGATGGTGTTGGTAATGGAAACATAACCACAAAGAATACTTCATTTGGAGTGATTTCTGAATTCCTGTAAACTATTATTTGGTCTTCACCTTTCTTTCCCTGTTGATTAAAATTTAACTGCACAAATTGTCTTGGGGGGACAGTTGAGCAAGAACATGATGGAAATAGTCTAAAATTGAAAAAAGTCAATTTGTATATTGATAATACACATTCAGTGGTTTAGATTATGAACTGATACTGTTTTTGTGTTCATTGAGTAACTCCAGTACTAATTAGTATTTAGAGTATTGAATGTTTGATTCACCAGTTTTTCCCCTTCCACTTTTGGGGATTTTTAAAATTAGTTTTTAATGGCATTACAAATTCACACTTAAGCATATTATGTACCATAAAACTTTATTGAAAAGGTTGTTCTTCTGAGCTAAGAACACTTGTAATCTAGTGGCTTTAAAATTAAAGTTATCTTGTTCTATACAATAAAAATTATATTAATATCCATATTACTATAGGAGTTTAATGTTTAAATCAACGTGACGAAAGGTCATTGACCTGAAACGTTAACTCTGTTTCTCTCTCCACGGATGCTGCCTGACCTGCTGAGTATTTCCAGCATTTTCTGTTTTATTACTATCCCTTGCCAGTTTTCTATGTCCCAATAAAATTTCACAGCTCATCCTAGTTGGTCATAGGGAGAAAGATTTTTTTTCTTAATTCCCCATTGGGGGGAAAAAAACTCCAGTCAACTTTTCTTGGAACACTTCAGTAGAGTGTCTGCACATCCCACTCACCAAATTTTGTAATTTGATACTGTACTTGCCAAAACAAGTTTATGTGGCCTTTTCAAAAATGGGACTGGTGGATGTTTAATTCTGAGAAAATACGCGTTGATGCAAATGATATATTTGGGGATCTTGTATGTAACACAGCTGAGATAATGCCCTTCCCTCTACACACAAGTTCCAGCAAACTAAATATGGGAGAGAAAGCAAAACGCTTGTCCTTTTTTGCTTATTTGTTTGCTTTTTGCACGTTACTTATTTAGTCGAAATTGAATTCTTCCTCACCTGTTTCATCCAAACCCGATCAATTCAGGTCCATTCTTCTAATTTCTTCCCCCTTTTGAATTTTGTTACTGTTACTTAATTGTATATCCTCACATGTTTAATGTTTAAATCAATAACTGTCTTATTTGATCTGGGGTTGGCTATTAATTCTGTTTTTTTTGGAAAAATGTTTACAATGTAACACAATTTACTCTATGTAAAGTTTAATCTGTCATATTTCATATTTTAATAAATAAAACTGAAGCCAAGGAAGAGCCTCTAGCCTATACACTTTTTATAATTGTTGCATGTGGTCAAATGTTAGTTTTAATAAAAGTAGGTCGAGACAAAATAGTAATTGGAAATGAAAATAAATCTAAGTACTTATGGATTTCGTCAACCATACACTGCAGACAATGTCTCTTCCGCGGCCATGTTCGCGCCCGGGTGGCCCTGGAGATGGAGCACGCGGTGTCCGCCGGCCTGCTTGAGGCCTTCCGCGACCGGTGGGCGCCGCGGGGACTGGCGTGCATCATCACCCCGGCCAACAAAATTTTAATTTAAGTTTTTATTAGTTACAGTCTATTTGTTTAAGAGTGCATCATAAGAGTACACTGCAGACAATAGAGGAAGAAACAAGTAGAAAAGGCTTGTTTATCTGTTTCAAGTTACAGCTGGTTCAATGTATACATTTAGTATTCCGCATTCAGACAACCAAATGTTGACAGGGAAGTGGATTGGTTTCTGATTCTATTGTAGCTGATGATGCACTCATATATAATCGGGAACTCTGGACATAATGTTGAAGCTTGTCTGTAATTACTCTTAACAGTATTAAAATCACAGCCATTGAAGTACCTTTGAAATCTAGTCATTTTGTAATGTAAGAAAACGCAGCAGCCAATTTGTGCACAACAAAGTCCACACAAGGCAGAGATAAATGATTGGATCATTTATTTAAACTGATGTCGGTTGAGGGCTAAATATTGGGTAGGACACGGGGGAGAACTCGCGTGCTGTTTTCCAAATAGTGCTATGGGATCTTTTCCATCCATCCGAGAGGACATCCAGGACCTCAGTTTAAAGTCACATCTTCGAATAGCTGCTGCTGCTGTTTTGGCGCCTCTTGGTCTTCCTGGTTTCAGAATAGGAATTTATAATGGGAAAGGGTTGACAGCAAAAATGTAAGAATAAAAGCTTGCAGATGTAAGAGATATATGTATATACACACATTTATGGGTTAGAATTTGTAGAGGTATATAAACATTCTAATAGTGGTTTGGGTTAGAGTTTCTCTAGAGCAGAGCAGAGAATGTTAAGGAGATTTGATAGAGGTGTTTAAAATAATGAACAGTTTAGATAGAGTAAATTAAGAGAAACAGTTTCCAATGCTGAAGGGTCGATGACGAGGGGACACAGATTTAAGGTGATTAATAGTATCATAGAATGGTTACAACACAGAAGGAGGCCATTCGGCCCATTGAGCCCGTACCAGCTCTCTGCAAGAGCACTTCAGCTAGTCCATTTCCCCATAGCCCTGCAATTTTTTTTCCCTTCAGGTACTTATCCAATTCCCTTTTTGAAAGCCACGATTGAGTCAGCCTCCACCACCCTTTCAGGCAGTGCATTCCAGATCATAACCACTCGCTGCATACAAACAAGTTTTTACTCCTGTCGCCTTTGGTTCTTCTGCCAATCACCTTAAATCTGTGTCCTCTGGTTCTCGACCCTTCCACCTATAGAAACATAGAAGATAGAAGCAGGAGTAGGCCATTCGGCCCCTCGCGCCTGCTCCGCCATTTAATGAGATCATGGCTGATCATCCAAATTCAGTACCCTGTCCCTGCTTTCTCCCCATATCCCTTGATCCCTTTAGCCTTAAGAAATATATCTAACTCCTTGAATATATTTAATGAATTGGCCTCAACTGCCTTCTGTGGTAGAGAATTCCACAGGTTCACCACTCTGGGTGAAGAAATTCCTCCTCATCTCAGTCCTAAATGGCTTACCCCTTATCCTTAGACTGTGACCCCTGGTTCTGGACTCCCCCGCCATCGGGAACATCCTTCCTGCATCTAGTCTGTCTAGTCCTGTTAGAATTTTATAAGTTTCAATGAGATCCCCTCTCATTCTTCTAAACTCCAGCGAATACAAGCCCAATCGACCCAATCTCTCTTCATACGTCATTCCTGCCATCCCAGGTATCAGTCTGGTGAATCTTTGCTGCACTCCCTCCATGGCAAGAACATCCTTCCTCAGATAAGGTGACCAAAACTGCACACAATACTCAAGGTGTGGTCTCACCAAGGCCCTGTACAACTGCAGCAAGACATCCTTGCTCCTGTACTCGAATCCTCTCGCTATGAAGGCCAACATACCATTTGCCTTCTCAACCGCCTGCTGCACCTGCATGCTTACCTTCAACGACTGGTGCACAAGGACTCCCAGGGCTCGTTGAACTTCCCCTTTTCCCAATCTATTGCCGTTCAGATAATAATCTGCCTTCCTGTTTTTGCCACCAAAGTGGATAACCTCGCATTTATCCACATTATACTGCATCTGCCATGCATCTGCCCAATCACCCAACTTGTCCAAATCATACTGGAGTTTCTCTGCATCCTCTTCACAACACACACCCACCCAGCTTTGTGTCGTCTGCAAACTTGGAGATATTACATCTAGTTCCCTCGTCTAGATCATTAATATATATTGTGAATAACTGGGGTCCTAGCACCGATCCCTGTGGTACCCCACTAGTCACTGCCTGCCACTTGGAAAAAGACCCATTTATTCCAACTCTTTGCTTCCTGTCTGCCAACCAGTTCTCTATCCAAGTCAGTACCTTACCCCCAATCCCATGTGCTTTAACTTTGCACGCTAATCTCTTATGCGGGACCTTATCGAAAGCCTTCTGAAAGTCCAAATACACCACATCCACTGGTTCTCCCTTATCTATTCTACCAGTTACATCCTCAAAAAATTCCAGTAGATTAGTCAAGCATGATTTACCTTTTGTAAATCCATGTTGACTTTGTCCGATCCTGTCACTGTTTTCCAAGTGCTCTGCTATTAAATCTTTTATAATGGACTCTAGCATTTTCCCCACTACCGATGTCTCTCTCCCACCTTTTTTAAATAGTGGGGTTACATTAGCTACCCTCCAATCCATGGGAACTGTTCCAGAGTCTATAGAATTTTGGAAGATGACCAGCAATGCATCTACTATTTCTAGGGCCACTTCCTTAAGTACCCTAGGATGTAGATTATCAGGCCCTGGGGATTTATCGGCCTTCAATCCCGTTAATTTCCCTAACACCATTTCCCTACAAATACTGATTTCATTCAGTTCTTCCCTCTCATTAGATCCTATGTTCCCTGACATCTCTGGGAGGTTATTTGTGTTCTCCTTTGTGAAGACAGAACCAAAGTATGTATTTAATTGGTCTGCCATTTCTTTGTTCCCCATTATAAATTCCCCTGATTCTGACTGCAAGGGACCTACGCTTGACTTCACCAATCTTTTTCTCTTCACATATCTATAGAAGCTTTTACAGTCAGTTTTTATGTTCCCTGCAAGCTTACTCTCATACTCTATTTTCCCCCTTTGTCCTCCTTTGCTGAATCCTAAACTGCTCCCAATCCTCAGGTTTGCTGCTTTTTCTGGCCAATTTATATGTCCTCTCCTTGGATCTTATGCTATCCCTAATTTCCCTTGTTAGCCATGGTTGAGTCACCTTTTTTGTTTTATTTTTATGTCAAACAGGGATGAACAAATTCTGTCGTTCATCCATGCGATCTTTAAATGTTTACCATTGCCTATCCACCGTCAACCCTTTAAGTAACGTTCCCCAATCCATCCTAGCCAATTTGCGCCTCATACCATCGTAGTTTCCTTTATTTAAATTCAGGATCCTAGTCTCTGAGTCAACTACTTCACTCTCCATCTTAATGAAGAATTCTATCATATTATGATCGCTCCTCCCCAAGGGGCCTCGCCCAACAAGATTGCTAATTAATCCTTTCTCATTACATAATACCCAGTCTAAGATGGCCTGATCTCTAGTTGGTTCCTCGACATATTGGTCCAGGAAACCATCCCGTCTGCACTCTAGGAATTCCTCCTCCACAGTATTGTTACTAATTTGGTTAGCCCAATCTATATGTAGATTAAAGTCACCCATGATAACTGCTGTGCCCTTATTGCACGTGTCTCTAATTTCCCATTTAATGCGATCCCCAACCTCAGCATTACTGTTTGGGGGTCTGTATACAACTCCCACTAACGTTTTCTGCTCCTTGATATTTCTCAGCTCTACCCATACAGATTCCACATCATCAGAGCTAATATCCTTCCTTACTATTGTGTTAATCTCCTCTTTAACCAACAATGCTACCCACCTCCTTTTCCTTTTTGCCTGTCTTTCCTGAATATTGAATACCCCTGGATGTTGAATTCCCAGCCTTGGTCACCTTGGAGGCATGTCTCCATAATCCCCATTATATCATATCTATTTGCACAGCTAATTCATCCACCTTATTACGAATGCTCCTCGCATTAAGACACAAAGCCTTCAGGCTTGTTTTTTTAACACCCTTAGACCTTTTAGAATTATTATTTACTGTGGCCATGTTTGATTTACACCCTTGATTTCTCTGACTGCCACTTTTGCTTTTCTCCTTCCTGTCTTTTGCTTCTATCCTTGCTTCCCTTTCCTCTGTCTCCCTGCACAGCTTCCCAACCCTCTGCCATTTTAGTTTAAACCCTCCCCAACAGCACTAGCAATGGGAACAGTTTCTCTCTATCTACTCTGTCTAGACCCCTCATGATTTTGAACACCTCTATCAAATCTCCTCTCAACCTTCTCTGCTCTAAGGAGAACCACCCCAGCTTCTCCAGTCTATCCACGGAACCAAAGTCCCTCATCCCTGGAATCATTCTTGTAAATATTTATTGCACTCTCTCTCGGGCCTTCACATCCTTCCTAAAGTGCAGTGCCCAGAATTGGACACCATACTCAAGTTGAGGCCGGACCAGTGTTTTATAAAGGTGATTCATAACTTCCATTAAAGATCGCGGAAACAAGATTTACGCTTGACGTAATTTACACTTGAGTTTCCGTGATCTTTTGTGCTGGTTTGGCCAATTTCACCCGGATTATGCTGATAAAACTAGCACAAATCCCACTGTATTTAATATGCAACATGAAAGAAGACATCTATACAGGTAAATGCTATTAATAATTGTATGTTTAATTTCACCTGCATGAATAGATAATGGCCAGTCTCCTGAATAAGTAAATTAGCATGAATAGAAACTAGCAGTGTAGTAATTTAAAACATTCATTGCTGATGCGATTAAAATAATGAGCTTTTGGTGATCCTTTGACCTTGTTTCTGCATACATTTTTGTGTCTACAGGATGTAATTAAATTATAATTTTGCAAATCTGTTTGGGTTGAACAGGATTATGTTATGTAAAGAGAAAACAGCACGCATCCCTGTTGTCTTTTCATAGCTACTTTAAGATTTATTCTGAAATGTATTGACTTTTTTTGTTCTGTATAACTTCCTCAACCCTTTGTATTAAAAAGATTGAAAAATAATCTGAGTGGGATCTAATTGGATGCAAACACCCACCAGAAATAATGAGATCCCCATTTGGAATATTTTTCAGAATTTGGATAAAAATATGTGAATTAATTGTAAGCAGGAAAAATCAAGATATCAATATTTCTCACTATTTGGAATCTTTTTTTAACCATGTTACTTACCTATAGTCATTTATAAAAACAGGAGTAAACTGTTACATAAAATAGTCCATTTAAATCATTTGAGCCCACTTAGGCTTTTTAAAAAAATTTAAAAAATATAAAAAGACAGCTTCCTTAAACATTACAGACTATACTTTCCTCCAATCGCTAGTCCCCCTTTATCTGCACTTTACCTTCACACTTGCTCTTGCTTTCCTTACATATTTGGTTAGGAGTGTAATTGAAGGTTTTAGGGATAGGTATAGATGAGACCATCTAATACATACTATAGATCAATGAACCATTATAATCCCACAATGGTTTGCTAAGACATTTGCGAGGACATTAAGAGCCAATCATATAATGTGAAGGACATTACTTAACCATTAGGATTTAAATGGGCGGAATCGAGTCCACAATAAGATAGATGGTACATGATCTGTGGAAGGAGAGGGCTTGATGAACTGAATGGCCATTCTTGCTCCATGTTTCTGTTTCTTTGTGCTGTTTGTACATTAGGGTGCACAAGCTGACGGAGGAGTACTTGGGGATGTTTATATTCTCTGTGCATTATGCGTAAGAAAATGTTAAATCTATTTGAAAAGAACCAGCTTACAATTTTGTTGCACGTCATGCACAGAAGAAATCTTCCCTTCCCCATATTACCAATTCTAATCTTAATTTTTCTAAGGACAGCCGACACGTTATGTAATGTTTTACATTGATGACGTATCAGTTATGTTTTACTCCCTACATTTATTTTATGCAGTTGGATTTCATTAGATAATCATTTAGTTTTGTCTAGAAATATTAACCTTGAGAACAAAATTCTATACACTCCGGACCAATACTACAAATAAAAATGGTCAGTTTACAATTTTTTTGTGCTACAACATGTTTAATTATTAATTCTGCAATTCAGCCTAAACAAACAACAGGAAAACCAAAAACATGTTCGCACTAAAAATGATTGGAGTTTTAAAATGCATTGCTGCCTCCAGGGAAAACTTGGCAGTCAATTTAATATACTTAGATAATTGGAGCACAATCTCTGGAACAGGATTTTGAATGTAAGTGTTATACTTGGAATGAGAATTTTGCATATTGAGGTTGGACAGGAAGGGTATGTGATGTCAACTGTAATGTGCATCGAGCTGGATAACTGCCAAAACAGAATTACATTAAAAAAAATGTTAGGAAGAGTAAACTTCAAGCTGATGAGGTTTGGAAAAAGGATTTTTAAAATGACTTATCTTAATTGGAACAGTAATGAGCTGCAACCTACACTCTACAAAATCCAATGCTTCATTGGCTTAACTCTTTCTGAAACTGAGCCCTAGTCTTTTCATTCCCTGTTTAAAAATGTTCATTCGAATTTTTGAAGCGGTGGAAAATTTACTGATGGTATAGCAGCATTTTTTGATGGCACCCACACTGATGGTAATGGCTTATAGCCTCTGGGCATAATAAGGCAATTGGATTATTTTAATAGAATTTAATAGATTTGGGGGATAAGCATCGAGAAGGACAAGTAAAAGTAGATATTTTCACCACAAAACTACTTCTAGCTCTATGTTTGCAAAGCAATTGGAGGGGACTACAAAAAATATTCACTTTTTTTTGCAGTTGCCCTGCACTTTACTAGGCTGACATTTTTCTCCACTTTCTATTGAAGATAGTCCCTATGTCAGGCATTAAAATTCCTAAATACTGTCAAGGGACCATTTTATATACTCAGTTGGGGTTTAACACCTACATGGAAATTAGTTCCAGTTGAGAATTGCTTTCCACCCACATCATTCCTTTCTGTGCCTCCTGCAAATTCTTGACTCACATTGTCAAAAATATTTCTGAGCAACAACTCTTTTTGATCAGCAACAATATATATTGTGTGTTTAACAGTAAGAAAAAGTCCAAGGTTCTTTGTAGATAGGAATAAGGAATGGTCATGAAGAAATGGGTTTTGAGCAAGTTTTTAAAAGGGGAAGAGAGAGACAGAAAAGTTTCATGTAAGAAGTTCCAAAGAATATGACCAAGGTAGCTGAAGGCTTTGCCACCAATTGCAAGGAAAAGGTGGGAGGAAGTGTATGGAAGATCAGTGTCAAAGGAATATCACGTTTAGGAGGGATTATAGGGTAGGTGGAGATTGCAGAGATAGAGTGGGGTGAGGCCGTGGAGTGATTTTAAATTTGATGCGTTGGGGGACAAGGAGCCAATGTAGGTCAGTGAGAATAGGGGAGATCGGTGAATGGGACTTGGTGCAGGTCATGAACTATACAGGACAGATTTGGACAAATTGGAGTTATGGAGTTAGGAGGATGAGAGGCTTTCAATGAGAATATTGGCTTGGTCAAGTCTGCAGGTGACAAAGGATTTTAGTGGTGAAAGGGCTCAGGTGTGGCAGAGGCAGGCTGTATTGTGGAGGTGGGACTAAATGAACCCATAGGATGTGGGATTGAAATGATCTTGATGTTAAACAGAAGAAAGTTCTGATTCATCTGAGACTTGATGTCAAACAAGCAATCTAACAGCATGGAGGCAGTCAATGGCTCAAGAAAAATGATGGAGACATAGAGCTAAGTACCATCAACATACATATGGAAGCTGAGCCTGTGCCTGTGGATGATACTGTCATGGGGCTAACATGTAAATGAAGAAGGGGAGGGGAAGGATGGATGCTGAGGGGACTCCAGAGGTGACGATTTGGGGAAGCTTTGCTGGTGATGCACTGGAATGAAACCATGCAAAGTCAATCCCATAGAACGGGATGATAGGAGAGAGGTATTGAAGGAGAATGGCATGATCAACCATAGGAAACATAGATAAGTTGAGGGTAAGGAGGCTTAGAGTCACTGAGAGCATCATTCATGACTTTGGCTAGGGCAGTTTTGGCACTGTGAGAGGGATGTATACGGGATTGAACGTGGAGTTACAGGAGAATTTCACACAAAGCAAGGAGGCGGCGATGCATTCAAGGACCTTGGAGAGAAAAGAGAAGTTAGTGAGGAAAGATCTGTCATAGGCAAACTTTTGAGGAGAGTTTATAATGGGTTTGAATGGGAGCGGAACAGTGCCTGAAGAAAGGGAACCATTGTTGCTATCAGCTGACATGGTAGACAGGAAGGGGAATTCAGCAGTCAGAGTTGTGTAGAGAGGAGATTGAGGAACCTCAAAGTAGATCTCATACATGATGAGCTAAGAAAGGAGAAGTTGCTAAAATACAAGGGTTCGGGGTGAGAGGAGTTAAGAGACTGGGGCAGATTGGGGTTGGGGCTAGAGGAGTGGGAGGAAGTAGCAAAAGCTGTTGCATGGATAGAGATGAAAAAATCCATGAGTTCTTAGCATTTAATATTTGAAGTGAGAGTAGAGGGGCATTAGAGAGGCTTTTGGTTGTGGAAAAGAAGTTAGAATTGCCATGTCCGCCAAGATTATCAAGGCACAGTAGGCAATTTTGGCTGAGGGGATTGAAGAACAATAATACTTGATGTGGTCGAATCAGATCTGATGATTGGTGACTAAGCCAGTTTTGCATGCCTTATGCTCGAGTTTGCTCCAATTTGATAAGGGAGTGAAGAACAGAGGTGGGAAAGTAATTGATTTGCTGTGAACAGAGGTATCAAAGACAGGTAAGGGAGCAGTTAAGCATGTCGACAACAGCAGTCAATGGATGGCAGGCTAAAGCAAGGGAATTGGGAATTAGAGAGTCAGTCAGCGAGTGAGCTGGAGGAGAGATTTTCCATGGGGGGATGGTGGTAATAGTGTGAGTGAAGGAGAGTAGTGGGATTTAGATGGTCAGGGAGTTGAAGAAGTGCTAAAGGTAACCTTGCTTGTGATCAAGACCTCAGGTGCAGCGAGGCCATGAGAGATGATAAAAAAAGGGGCTGGCCTATATGGATGGGGGAGTTTATATGAATGCTGAAATTGAAAGAGGACGGGAGGATGATGAAGTTAGAGAAGAGGAGGCAATGGAAGGTGGAGTGTAGATTTAATCACCGAAGATAAAATATTGCAGAGGTTAACAGAAGAGAGAAAGGATCACGACTCAATAAGGAAGTTGTCACAGGGTTGGGGAAGGTGGTGAACATGAGAATTTTAAATTAGAGGTATGAGGGATAAAAGCGAGTAAAGTATTTGAAAGAGGGGAAGGTGTTGGAGGAGTAGCAGAGAGGCCACTGTGCGACTTGGCAGGGAGGGTCAAACTACTGCCACAGCAATTGAGGCAGGGTAAATGGTGGAAAGTATAGCCAGGCGGGAAGGCTTCCATAAAGGGGATGAAGTTGCCTTCTGAGTCATGTTTTGGTCAGTGTAAGGCTATCAAAGGAATCATCCATAACAAGATCATGAATGACAGAATAAACTTTCTGGAGAGGAGCAATGATTGTTGCGGGATTGGGTTTGCAACCATGGAGGAGGTAAATAGGAGGGGGAGAAATTTGGAGGGGTTTCAAGAGCATGGCAGAAAAATTAGATATCAGAATGTGTATTTTCCCAGATTTTGGAATTGAATTTTTAGGGTGAGCACAGTTTAGGGTATGCTTCCTATCCCCTTTATGCATTCAACTTTGTCTTTTTTGAAAAGGACATATTAGACAAAATAGTTGCCAGGAGGAAAGGATGAAGCAATCTCAATTGCTGCTCTGAGACAGCCAGCAATAAGTGACACGGTGAACATTTAAAAAATTTGTTTATGGGCGGTGGGCGTAGCTTGCAAAGCCATCATTTATTGCCCATCCCTAATTGCCCTTGAGAAGGTGGTGGTGAGCCGCCTTCTTGAACAGCTGCAGTCCGTGTGGTGAAGGTACTCCCACAGTGCTGTTATGGAGGGAGTTCCAGGATTTTGATCTAGCGACGATGAAGCAACGGCGATATACTTCCAAGTCAGGATGGTGTGTAACTTGGAGGGGAACTTGCAGGTGATGGGATTCCCATGCTCCTGCTGCCCTTGTCCTTCTAGGTGGTAGAGGACGTGGGTTTGGGAGGTGCTGCCGAAGAAGCCTTGGCGAGTTGCTGCAGTGCATCTTGTAGATGGTACACACTGCAGTCACGGTGCATCGGTGGTGGAGGGAGTGAATGTTTAAGGTGGTGGTTCGGGTGCCAATCAAGCGAGCTGCTTTGTCCTGGATGGTGTCGAGCTTCTTGAGTGTTGTTGGGGCTGCACTCATCCAGCCAAGTGGAGAGTATTCCATCACACTCCTGACTTGTGCCTTGTAGATGGTGGAAAGGCTTTGGGGAGTCAGGAGGTGAGACACTCACCATAGAATACCTAGCCTCTGACCTGCTGTTGTTGCCATAGTATTTATGTGGCTGGTCCAGTTAAGTTTCTGGTCAATGGTGACCCCCCAGGATATTGATGGTGGGGCATTCAGCGATGCTAGTGCCGTTGAATGTCAAGGGGCAGTGGTTAGACTCTCGCTTGTTGGAGATAGTCATTGCCTGGCACTTGTGTGGCGCAAATGTTACCTGCCACTTATCAGCCCAAGCCTGAATGTTGTCCAGGTCTTGCTGCATGCGGGCATGGACTGCTTCATTATCTGAGGAGTTGCAAATGGCACTGAACACTGTGCAGTCATCAGCAAACATCCCCACTTCTGACCTTATGATGGAGGGAAGGTCATTGATGAAGCACCTGAAGATGATTGGGCCTAGGACACTGCCCTGAGGAACTCCTGCAGTGATGTCCTGGGGCTGTGATGATTGACCTCCAACAATTACAACCATCTTCCTTTGTGCTTGGTATGACTCCAGCCAGTGGAGAGTTTGCCAACTGATTCCCATTGACTTCAGTTTTACTAGGGCTCCTTGATGCCACACTCAATCAAATGCTGCCTCGATGTCAAGGGCAGTCACTCTCACCTCACCTCTGGAATTCAGCTCTTTTTTCCATGTTTGCACCAAGGCTGTAATGGAGTCTGGAGCCGAGTGGTCCTGGCGAAAGTTAAACTGAGCATTGGTGAGCCGGTTATTGGTGAGTAAGTGAGCATGGGAAAGAATGGCATGGTATCACAGGAGAGGAGATAGGCTGATGCGTTGTGATGGGTCGGATGCAGGATCAAGGGAAACACGGTGCCAGGCAAGGTAGAGTTAAAATGTGGCATGTCCAGGTGAGACTCGGGAATCATAGAATCATAGAAATTTACAGCACAGAAGGAGGCCATTCTGTCCATTTTGTCCGTGCCGGCCGACACTTTCCAGCACTTGGTCCGTAGCCTTGTAGGTTATGGCACTTCAAGTGCATATCCAAGAAGAAAGATGGCCTGGAAGGTTTAAAATGAGTCTTAAGAAACTGTCAATCATACAGGCCTGCCAAGTGTAACGTTGAGTGACAACTAATCATTTTCATTTAAAAAAATAATTTATTTTTATATATGTCATTTTTGAAAAATACAGCTCAATATATTTACATGGGTTTGCAAACTATGTCGCACTTGCCAATAATAAATTTCAGTTCTGACAATCCCTGATCAGTTTCACATCAGCAGTATGTGTGGTATCAATAAGACTCTTTAGGATTTCAGGAGCATGGTGGAATTATTATATATCAGAATGTACATTCTCCCAGATTTGGGATTTCTATTTTTAGAGTGAGCATGGATTGGGATATTCTTCCACTCCCCTCTACGCATTCATCTTTTCCTTTTTTTAAAAGAGAATTACTATTCCGAATTCATTCGCATCTGTCTAAACCTGATGGCAATCTCCTTCGTTCCCTTGCAGTTCTTTCTGAGAGGTAAATGAAATAATGTAATAAATATATCTGAAACAATTTCCATGTTTTTCACCAACTCCAGTGCAGATATTGCAGATCAAGCAATTTATTTTGAAAGTGGTATGTATGCTGCAGGCTGAAGATTAAAGGCAGGATTTTAACCCAGAGTACAACCGGGCGGACAGGGGCCAAGGCGAGCACCGAACCACCCAGAACTCGGCAGCGTAAGGCCTGGGGGATTTTAACTCCTGGGCCTCATCTGTACACTTCCGGCCAGTTGCCCGCCCAAAACCAGCGGAACGTCGGACAGCAGGAGGCCGCTGGCCAGGTCCGAAGAGATGATCCCCGGCACTCAAGTAAGTCGCAGAAAGGGAGATTTGGGAGGGTCACACAATTGGGAAGAGGGGAGTGCGGGCAGCGAAGGCCTAAACTTACCTTACGGAGCTGAGAAGGGCACTTCTGCTCCTGGCCCCACAAGTAAAGTTAAAACAAATAGTACTGGCGCTGGCTCCTCTTCTCGCTAACTCCACCTGGAGGAATTGCCACAACAGCTTCCTCGCTCAGGCCAGCAGTTAAAATAGCAGTCGGACACCGATTGTGTCATTGGAGCCCGATCTGCATATTTAGAAAAGGACCGCGCCAGCTATAGGCGGACGTCCTTGCTGCCTGCTCAGCAGGTCAGGTTAAAGTTCCAGACAGCCGGAACGGAGCGGGACGTCAGCGGGTAATGTCTCCTGGCTGATTTTAACTGCCGGGTGGGCGTGGTCAAAATTGCCTCTTGAGTCACAGTGCGATTGACTTTAGCTGGCTGTTTTTCACACAAAGCAGGTAAGGTATACTTTTGCACTTGTGCAGAACAAAAGAAAATGACAGAACAGGTCCATTTACATTATATGTGCATTAGTAAAAAACGGACATAAAGGGCTAGAGCTTCTGCTTTGGGTGCAATCGGCAATCCAGGCACAAATTGCATTCAAAATTGTGCTACAACAACAACTTGCATTTATATAACGCCTTTAGCATGGTAAAACATCCCAAGGCTGTTCGCATTAGCGTTAGCAAAGAAAAATTGATACCAGGCCACATAAGGAGATATTAGGACAGATGACCAAAAGCTTGGTCAAAGAGGTAGGTTTTTAAGGAGTGTCTTAAAGGATAAAAGAAAGGTAGAGAGGCGGAGAGGTTTAGGGAGGGAATTCGAGAGCTTAGGGCCTAGGCAGCTGAAGGCACGGCCTCCAATGGTGGAGCGATTAAAATCGGGGTGCGCAAGAGGCCGGAATTGGAGGAGCGCAGAGATCTCGAAGGGTTGCAGGGCTGGATGAGGTTACAGAGATAGGGAGGGATGAGGCCATGGAGGGATTTGAAAACATTGATGAGAATTTTAAAATGGAGTCATTGCTGGATAGGGAGCCAATGTAGGTCAGAGAGCACAGTAGTGATGGGTGACCAAGACTTGGTGCGAGTTAGGATACAGGCAGCAGAGCTTTGGGTGAGCTCAGGTTTATGGAGGGTGGAAGATGGGCGGCTGGCCAGGAGAACTTTGGAATAGTCAAGTCTAGATATAACAAAGGCATGGGTGAGGGTTTCATCAGCAGATGAGTTGAGGCAGGAGTGGTGTCAGGTGATATTATGGTGGTGGAAGTAGGCATTCTTGGTGATGGCGCTGATGTGGTTGGAAGCTCATCTTGGGGTCAAATATGACACCAAGGTTGCAAACAGTCTAGTTCAGCCTCAGACAATTGCCCGAATTGATTTTTTTGCTCATGTTTCTGCTCAAACTCATTTGCATATTGCCAAACAGAAAATCTTCCATGAACCAGCGCAATTGGGCAGCGTTTTAGAATGTCAATTTTTTTAAAATTGCATTAAAAAATATTCCGTGATATATTTAAGAGCGGTAACGCGGTGCAGTTCGATTACTACAGCTGAAAATGGGTTTATCACAAAAAATAAGCATTTTTAATCGGTGTGTCTAGTTCACCACCTGTGAGTTAACCCAATTTTAAATAACTGAAAATGGCTTTAAAAAACTATACAGAACCATTTACAAGTTTCATTGGTGTACAGCAGTCAGTTTTTCAGTAAATGAAACATTTTATAATATTTTAAAACTTTTAAAATGTACCTATTAGTGTCCTCGGACCTAAAAAAGAAATCTTAATTTTAAGAGCCTCCTCGAAGGCCCACATACAGGCGCAATTAGTGAAAACTCGCTACGGTGATTAATTTAATCAGTGGCCGTGGCTAGTTTTGTGGGTGGGGCTGGCTTCCAGCGCGATATTTATTAAACCTGCAAAATTCCTCGATCTTTTGCGCTGGTTTGGCTGATTTTGGGTGAAAACTCCAGGCCAATTTCTTTGAAGGATACTTCCAGGGTCGGCCAAAATATTGGGAATGCTGGTATTACTGAAAATTGTATTAGACAATGTTCCGAATGTAATCTGTGTTATGCATTTTTACATTTGTTATGAATATTTCCAAGACATATTTCCACGTAATGCCAGTCCAAATAAAGAAGTTGCACTCTTGTGGAATGTTGCTATTGTATGTGGGATGCAGTTGCAATACACAAAGGGAAACACTGTTGGATGGAGTTTTTTTTTCTTTCTTGCATTAAATTGCATAAATATCTGTTTTAAAATTGTCAGCTTTTTTGAAGGCCGTGTCAGCATTTTTCTTGAAGCTGTTGTAGGATCGATTCCTCCCCCCCAACGGTAAAAATATTGGACTATGAAATATAAAAACCCAGAACTGCAGAGCCCGCAAAAAGGGCTCGACAATAAAGGGTTAATTCAAACATTGTAGCCAAAACTACGACTGGATCACAGACAATCTAAAATCTGAACAAGAACATCCACATATTCATGTACTTTAAGGGCTTACATTGTTCACCTTAGACCATGGCCCCCGAATAACTAATATCAGTGCAGGCCTAGACAATGGGCCGGGCCTTAAACTTTTTGAATACGAATGCTAATAGAAACCAACAACTTCACATATGCAGTCACTTTGGGAAGGTTGCACTGTCAGAAAGGTATCTCTAATCAATGGACAATACCAGGGACAATTCACACATTTTGAAACGGCCATCGTATGCTCAGGAGGGGGCCAGGAAATGTGTGTCAAGATACTGCCAGTTGGTTTTGGTTTAAAGTAAGATCACTTCAAAGACAGTGGTGTGGGAAGCCAATGGCAGAACAGCGAACAGAAAGATTCGGGCCTACAATCAACTCCAAGAGACAGCCGATCGGGAGTGGTGATTGTATGTTTCAGTCAAATCATAGAGGGGGCTTTTATGATTGAGTCGGAGTAAGTTTGTGAGTTTCAGTCAGACCACAATAACGGTTTTGTGATTGAGTCTGGGTAACTTTATATGTAACAGTCAAATCGCGGACGGGTTTAACTGTGTCATATTGTGTCGATGCAAATGACCCTTGCGTAGGGATTTGCATTTTGGGGTTGTTAGCCTGATATAAATCGTAGGGATTTATACTGGGGAAGTAATTGTGTGTCTGTGTTCAATAAACAAACGAATCAAAGGTTGAGCCAAAACCCTGTGCCGTGTGTCGTGTATTTTGTTCTTATAAATCCTGACGTCCAAGAACTGTGTGTAACGGGGGACCAGTATCGGAGAAAACCCCTTACACTGTGGGTTAGCTTTTATTAGTTTTCTAGACTTGCATGCATGCATCAAAAGTAAAAATGCTTTTTCTTTTTCAATGTCTTATAGAGCTGATGCCTTTAAAAAAATCTGTACTAATAGTTTTGATTGGGATTGGTTTTCTTTATGTGTTGCTATAGGGGCTGATGTATGCAGAGGCCCCACAGAGGAACTCCTGAGGAAGTGCTCTGATGCTGAGCTTGCTGATTGTGGCCAGAATCAGTCAAGCGGGCCCCAAGCATAACAAATGTGCAAGATGCTGGTTATTGGAGATCCAACAGGGGAGGGAAAGGTTTTCTGGTGCAGTGCTGTGCCAATGATAGCTTCAGCAAGAACTTTAAATCCACCATGGGAAGGGAGAAGAAAAATACATTTTCTAACTATGCAAATAACTGAAATTAGGAATGGAAGGGAGAAAAAATAAACAAATAAATAAATAAAGTATTTCCATCTCAACTAAATAATGCACTCAATGCATGCCGGGGGCCCACTGGGTGGATGTGCAATGAGTGAATGAGTAGTTTAAAGACGGTTTAGTGCAAAGGAAGGGCGTTTGTGGGGAGGTGTTGGTGCTGGTGGTAGGAATGGACTTCAGGATTTTATTTGTTATGTTTCACACTAGGTGAACCTTCGTGATATTAGGACACCCCTGACATCCTGGGCAGCAATGTAAGTGGCTGGTTTGTCAATGAGTGCCCTATCTTCATCCCCTCCCCCCCTCCTCCTCCATATCCATGTTCTCCTCACCCGAAGATGAGTGATGACCCCCTTAATCGTCCTCCTCCTGCAATCCTCTCTGCTGCGCAATTTTGTGCAGGAAGCGGTACACAACTATCATTCTGGACACCCTGGCTGGTGAGTACCAAAGGGCGCCTCCAGACCTATCTAGGCACCTGAAGCGCATCTTCAGCATTCCAATGGCTTGCTCAATAACACACCTGGTGGTCATGGACCTCTCATTGTAGCTCTCCTGTGCCTCATTGGTTGGATTCCTCACAGAGGTCATGAGCCAAGTTTGAAGCGGGTACCCCTTGTCTCCTACGAGCCAGCCCTTAAGTCTGCTTCCTGGAATCACAGATCACAGAATCCCCACAATGCAGATAGAGGCCATTTCGGCCCATCAAGCCTGCACCGACACATATCCCACCCTATCCCCGTAACCCCACGTATTTAATCCCCCTAACACTAAGGGTCAATTTATCATAGCCAAATCAACCTAACCCGCATATCTTTGGACTGGAATGGAAATGTCTGGGATGTTGGACTGCCTCAGTATGAAGGCATTATGACAGCTCCCAGGGAATCTGGCGCAGACCTGCATGAACCTCTTGTGGTTGCACGCCAGCTTATTTTTTTATTCGTTCCTGGGATGTGGGCGTAGCTGGCAAGGCCAGCATTTATTGCCCTTGAGAAGGTGGTGGTGAGCCGCCTTCTTGAACCGCTGCACATTGATGGACAAATATTCCTTGTGGTTTATAAAAACACCTGGTTGCTGTGGTGGTGCTCGGATTGCCATGTGTGTGCAGTCGATGGCACCTTGTACCTGGGGGAATCCAGCCAGGGAGGCGAATCCGAGTGCCTGCTCATTCTGGCTATTGTCATCACAGGAGAAATTTACATAATTGTCAGCCCTGGCAAACAAGCCATCAGTGATCTGCCTTATGCAGAGACCCTGGATATGTCACTGGTAGCATCCTGGAAGGATCCGGAGGCGAAAAAGTTGAGGGCAGTGGTCACTTTCACAGCCACTGGTAATGCGTGACCACCAGGTCCAGCAAGGCACAGGTCTTCCTGTAGGAGGCTGCAGATGTCTGTCACCACCTGACACCACAACCTCAGCTTGCGCAAGCACTGCTCTTCCAAGAGGTCAAGGAAGCTGAGCCTCTGTCCATAAACCCTGTGACATGGGTAGTGCCTCCTGCGACCTCGGCCCCTCTCCTGCCCACCGCCCTTGTGTGCTCCTCTCTCCTGTGCACGTGCTGATCCCACCACAGCACGTCATCACTGCCATGGATGGTGATGGTCTTCCTTTTCTGATGTGCTGTCAAGCACATCCAAGGCGCCTCCCATCCTGATCAAGTCAGTTTGAAATCCTCAAAGGTTGAAAAAAGCTATATCCGTCCAAGCACTCTCTGCCAAACATTTGCCAGAGGGAACTGAGACAGCAGCTACAATGATTGAGGTTTTTTTATTCAGATGAGACAATGACAAGTTTAAATACCCACCTGAACTGCTGCTCAAACTCGCCTCCGTTTCCCTGGTCAGTTTCCCGAGCCCTGGGAAACTTGTGCTGCTCAAGTAAAATTTGGAGCCAAGTTAAAAACAACTTAAAAATACCTCATTAGCATCTCCTAAGGATGTTAATTGCACCAATAAGTACCCACCCGCATCCAATTATAAGATCCCCGGTTTCGGCAAGTAGGTTTCTCGCTGCATCCAAACACGCCTCCGTTACCGGAAGTGGGCACGTTGGAGCCGGGTTGCGCTCCCGCTCTAAAAATCAAATTTTTTTTATCCGACCCTCCCACTCGCTCCCAACCCACCCCTTCTTGGGAGTTAAAATTCCCAACCTATCCATAAACAATGTCATAAGAGTATCATTAAACTGGTATTGTTAAAGATTTTCTTTAAAGTTTATTAATTGAAAATATTTTATCAAATTATTTCAAAAAAGTCCTATTTCGCAAGTGGCCACAATCATAACTATGGTGACACTTCAATGCAGTACTCAGTGAATTTCTGCTGTTGGCAATGCCTTGTGGAAAGATGTCAAGCAGATGCCTGGCCTTCCCTGAAGAGAGGGTGAAGGCCACTCTCATGTACTGCTATAGAGCAGAACTAATAGATGTCTTACAGCAGGTTACCTACTTGTTCTTTGGCCCTAGAGTAAAATGTATGAGATTTTTAAAATATATTTATGGAAAAAAGAAAAAAAAGTAACCTTCAAAGAGAAAGTCACCCACTACACCTCGCTGACCAGTGTTGTGACTATGCGAAGGAAAGTTAAAGGACATTTAGGTGGATTATACTGTAACTGTTGCTTTTTAACTGACTTGAGCCTGTGGAATGTATCTTGTGCTTACATTTTATTCCTTCATAAAATGACATTGTAATGAGTACCCAAACCATATGCATTCCCTTCGTTGTAATTAATTAACTTTGTTCCGGTTAATTTTAAAAAGCACACACGTTTTAGAATATAATTATTACTACTTTTGTATATTGTTGGACGAGAGAATATGTGAAAAGATACCTTTTTCATTCTCAATGCTTTTTCATTTCTTATAAGACCGAATCTGTATTAGCACAAATGTAAAACTCCACTTTAATCTCATCCAACTAGGTGCAGTAGGGTGATTCATACCTGATACAATCTTACAGTACTGCATAGCACAGATTTGTATTGTGCCTTTTCCAAAAGGCTCGTCTTATATGAACAGTTCTGTGCTCACAGATAAGCAAGCAAGGCAATGTGGAAATTGTAAATTTTAGCATTACTGACTTGTTTGATTTCTGAGAAATACAAATTGTGATTAAGGACAAAAGATGTCAGTCCTTTGTTTAATGTTACTTTATAATAGGGAAGGCCAAAGCATAATCCGGACTCTGTGAGATTAGATACATATATGCCGGAAATTATTTTTCTTACAGAATGTAAGGGAAGGTTCACATGTCAGCATAACATCTAGGATGTTTTTCTTCACACCAATATTCACACAGGAAAATACATTAATTTCAACTCCATTTCTGGTGATATGTGGCAACGTTTAATAGTACAGGGTGTTACCATGTAATGTACATCCCCATCTGATTTCGCTGTAAGAATATTTGGATATAAACATTTCTATCATAGATAAAATTTTGTAAGCTTACTTGCCTTTCCTCCTCCTTTTGAAAGTAATTTTTCACCTGCATTCTGTGTATTTGGAATAAACATTATTTTTATTCTCTTTTGTTTTTAATTGAATAATTATATATATATATATATCAACAATAGAATTATTCACAGGAGACTTACAAATTAGACTTTTAAGTACATGAATTGAGATCAACCCAGTTCGTACCACATTCTACATTTTTCACATTACGTTGATCAAGTAGACTGATCCCAAAATGTCAGTTGTTTCAATGGCCCGGAATTTGCGGTCGAGATGACGGTGAACTGGCAGCGTTCGCCATCATTCCGCCTTTGAAACTGACCGCAACTTTGGGATTTGGTGCAGGCTCATGCGGAAATCCCAAAGTTGTGGTCAGTCATTGACAGCTCCGAAACAGGCTGCGTTGTGCACCCCCACCCGCCCCCGCCCCCCAACAGAGCCGGCAATCTGTGTAATCACCCAAATCATTGAAACTGACGAAAGCTTCGGCTCTTCCACAGTAATTACACTGTTAAATTCCCCACTAAAGGTTAGACCCAAAGAGATTAGGTGTAACATGGTTTTTACAGCGTTATTACTGCTAAACAAATGTTAAAAGCCTGGAAAACTAATTTTAATTTTGTGCAGTGTGAAATTTGTCCATTTTAATAAAAATTTAAATTTTTAAGAAACTTAAAAAAAAAAGTTTTCATTTTTTTAAGTTTGTCCATCTTTATTTCCGGTTTGCCTTTTCCCCATGTGAGAACCCCAGTCTTTTTTTTGCCCTCTCTAACTAAGTTAAAAAGTTAGAATTTTAAGAGATTACTCACTTCCTTGTTCGCCATCTGTGAGAATTCTGCGAGATTGGCTGCCTGGACAGCTTATTGACGTCACATCAGTTCGAACAAGGGGGTCCCCACCCCAGTTCGTTGATTTGAATTGAAGGTCAGAAAACTCGAAGTTTTCAACACAGGGATTGCGAGATCCTTGTGCGAAGCATACTTCGGGGCCAGTGGCGAACGCCTTCGCTTCACTGCTGACCGCAAATTCCGGGCCAATAATTTATTGGGTAAACAGCAGCAACTGATGATGCTCTAAAAATAGGAAGTAGTGTAGACTGCATTTTTTGCAGGTGCACATATGTGATATCGTAAAATCTCATGTCTACAGTCCTATTTCCTATTCTCTTCAGAGCACTACCAGCCACTACTATTTACTCCAAAAAGGTGTTGAAACGTACTGATGTATTGGGATTCAGTTTGGGGCTTAGTTATTTATTTGCTATATCATAAAAGGGATTTATTATATCACAAAAATGCATCTGCAAAAAATGCAGACATTGAACTTCAGGGTCAGTGGTTTATTATTTATTTTTGGACTTGAAAATTCATGACTCTAATCCATTCATGCAATTGTAACCCACCTTGATACAATCAGATAGCTGTACCCTTGCCCTGGATTGCTTCCTTTCATCGGATATTAATTTCCATTTTATGTTATGTTTCTTTCCAATTTACATTTCTCTCCATTAAACAGTGACTGCACTTCAAAAAGTACTTAATAGGCCGTGAAGTTCCTTGGGATGCCCTGGGGTCGTGAAAGGCACTATATAAATGCAAGTTCTTTCTTTCTTACTTAATTGTCTCCCGTCCTCTCCTGAAGGTGCTGACTCTTGTTAGGTTTGGAATCATGAAAAAGAAAGACTTGCATTTATATAGCACCTTTCACGACCTCAGGACGTCCCAAAGTGCTTTACAGCCAATGAAGTAGTTTTGAAGTGTAGTCACTGTTGTAATGTAGGAAACACGGCAGCCAATTTGTGCACAGCAAGCTCCCACAAACAGCAATATGATAGTGACCAGATAATCTGTTTTAGTGATGTTGATTGAGGGCTAACTATTGGCCAGGACACTGGGGATAACTCTCCTGCTCTTTGAAATAGTGCCACAGGATCTTTTACGTCCATCTTAGAGAGCAGACGGGGCCTCGGTTTAACGTCTCGTCTGAAAGACGGTTGCAGATACCAGCCAATTTTGACCATTTTTGATGTTTAAGCATCGACAGTGGATCCTAGCAAGTGATTCAACCACAAGAGGCATCATAAACAGACCTGTTCTCCGTTCACAGATGTGCACTGTCAGTACTAGATAGTGACCAGGAGTGAGAAACATGACAGATATTTTCCCTCATCTAGCAGAGGGATTCTTATTAACGTCATGGCTGAGATCAACTGAACTCAGCAGGCTGGAGACGTACTGCTGGTGTCTAATGTTTTACTGCTACTGTTGATGCTGGTGAGCAATGTTTCACTGATGGTGATTTTTGATGAGTGACATTGTGCTGATGTTGTTGAGCAATTTTTATTGTTGCTGTCGGTGCTGATTTTTACTGATGCAGTTAGAGCTACTGAGTAATGTTTTGCTGTTGGTGAGCAAGTTTTTGCTGATGCTGATAAGTAATGTTTTCTTCATACGGATCAGTAACAGTTTGCTGCTGCTGAACAATGTTTTATCTGATGTTGGTCAGTAACATTTTGCAGGCGGTGAGCAATGTTTTTGCAGTTTCTGGTCAGTAACATTTAGCAGGCGGTGAGTAAAGTTTCTGCAGTTTCTGGTCAGTAACATTTAGCAGGCGGTAAGTAAAGTTTCTGCAGTTTGAGGTCAGTAACATTTTGCAGGCAGTGAGCAATGTTTCTGCAGTTTGAGGTCAGTAACATTTTGCAAGCAGTGAGCAATGTTTCCGCAGTTTGAGGTCAGTAACATTTTGCAAGCAGTGAGTAAAGTTTCTGCAGTTTGAGGTCAGTAACATTTTGCAGGCGGTGAGTAAAGTTTCTGTAGTTTGAGGTCAGTAACATTTTGCAGGCGGTGAGCAATCTTTCCGCAGTTTGAGGTCAGTAACATTTTGCAAGCAGTGAGTAAAGTTTCTGCAGTTTGAGGTCAGTAACATTTTGCAGGCGGTGAGTAAAGTTTCTGTAGTTTGAGGTCAGTAACATTTTGCAGGCGGTGAGCAATCTTTCCGCAGTTTGAGGTCAGTAACATTTTGGAGTGGGTGAGCAATGTTTTTGCAGCTTCTGGTCAGTAACATGTTGCGGGCGGTGAGTTATGTTTCTGCAGTTTGAGGTCAGCAACATTTTGCGTGCGGTGAGTAATGTTTCTGCAGGGCGATGAGCAATGTTTTTTTTTGCTGCTGCTCTGTGCTGGTTTTGACGTGACGGCGCGGGCTCCTCACGTCACACTCCGGCCGGGGGCTGGCGGAGGTGCGCAGGCGCGGCCGGCGGGAGCTCGGGGAGTCTCGGGGCTGGTGGTGGGCGCCGCGTTCCTGCTGTCCGTCCGTCAGTGTGTGTGGGGTGGGGGGGGGAGAGCGAGAGACTGGAACCTGGAACCTGGTCAGGTCGGCGTCGAGTCAGCGACAGTGGCTTAGAAGACTCCGGGTGGGTCTTTGAGTGCCGGTGAGCCTGTTGTGGTGACTGTGTGTGTGTGTGTGTGGATGGGAGGGAGGGCCGGGGCCTCGGCGTTGTTTACTCCGGCTGTTTGAAAGTTGAAGCGGGGAGACCGGGGGACCGGGGGTCGGAGGGTGGGGGGAAGGCCGTGTCCGGTCCGGTCCGGTCCGGTCCACCGGGGTCGGGTTGCGGGGAGGCGGCGGCCGCTTTCTTCCAGCCGGGGAGGTGTCCCAGTCTCCGGGAACTTCAGAGGGTCGCAGGTAAAGGGGCAGCGATTCCCACTGTCACCCGCCCCCCCCCCCCGGCAGAAGTTGCTCCCTCTCCGAAGCACCGCGCTGTCTTGGTTTAGTCCCACTGTTGTTTGGATATCGATGAGCTGTGCCTTTTTTGTTTTGCTTTTGTTTTGTTCGGCAGCGCAGGAAATGAGTGCTCGCAGGTTTTTTTTTGTGGTTAAGGAGCCGTCTCTTATTTTCCCTTCGCAGTGTCAGTCAGTGGGTAGCACTCTTGCCCCCGAGTCAGAAGGTTGTGGGTTCAAGTCCCCACTCCAGGGACTTGAGCACAAAAGTCTAGGGCTGACACTTGTGTTGAGGGAGTGCTGCACTGTTGGAGGTGCCTTCTTTGGGATGAGACATTAAACCGAGGCCCCGTCTGCTCTCTCTGGTGGACGTAAAAGATCCCATGGCACTATTGCGAAGAAGAGCAGGGGAGTTATCCCCGGTGTCCTGGCCAATATTTATCCCTCAATCAACATAACATAAAAGCAGATTATCTGGTCATTATCACATAGCTGTTTGTGGGAGCTTGCTGTGTGCAAATTGGCTGCTGTGTTTCCTACATTACAACAGTGACTACACTCCAAAAGCACTTCATTGGCTGTAAAGTGCTTTGAGATGTCCGGTGGTTGTGAAAGGCGCTATATAAATGCAAGTGTTTCTTTTTTTCATCCTGTTTCTTAGGTGCTTTTGATGCAAGCGCAGTCATGGTCCAGAAATACCAGTCACCCGTCAGGGTTTACAAACATCCCTTTGAACTTGTTATGACAGTGAGTAAACTTTTTTTTGGTTGCAGATTTGACTAAATAAAGCTTTTTTAAAATGTAATTTCCACGCAAGTTATGAGTGGCAAATAATTAACCGACCTTGTTTATACAAGTTCATACGTTGTTAAAGTCGGAGATAATCTGAGCTACTTTGGGCAGATTTTATATTTATGCCACATGTGTTGGAGTGTAATAGTTTTTCTTTAAGCTCTTCAATGCTAATGCAAGCACCCCTATACTTGAATATTTAACTCCTAATATGAATATACTCTTGCTGGTATTCTACTAGAGAGCCAAGGAGCTATGTTGTACGGTTATACATAAACACCCCCTTGATTGTGTGAATCTAACAATGAAAAATATTGGAGAATGATATTAAGGTGCAGTTTCTGGTAGGGCATTAGTGTTGTGACTTTAACATGTAGGGTAGTTTGATCACAACAATATATTACCACCTCTACACTGGATATATGGTGATTTTTAAAATTGTTTTGGGGTCTTAATAGGAGCATGGTGCAGAGATCCTGTGCAGAACAGCAAAATATGTTGCCCTGGCTGTAGTGACCATTTGTTTTGTGACAAAATTGAGAAGATAATAGCGCACTTGTCTCATGCTAGATTGTCTCGTGTTACAGATTGCACCTCTTTGAAAGCACAGTAACATTTATTCCAGTATCTTTGAATATTGTAGTAACTTTTCTGAGCCAAAGCTAATCACTACATGCTTCTGTATGTTCATCTAATTCTAGGTTATAATCCAAATAAACTTGCAAAAGTAATTCTTCAGGCTATTATGTGATTCGCACTATCTAAGTTGCATAGAACATTGACAACTTAAAGGATTAAGCATCAACAATGTCATTTTATAAAGGTTCAAGGATAGAGGTTGCTATTATCAAGTTACAATTTGTGGCCCCAAAAAATTACTCCTATTGAAATTAGAAAATTTGTAGCAAAATAGAATCCAATTTCCAAGTGTGAAAACTTCGTAACACTTGTACTGAGTTAACAACTTGAATTTATACAGCAGCTTTAAAGTAGAAAACATCTCGAGGCATTTCACAGATGGTGTTCAGGAATGAGTGCCAAGTAAGAGAAAGATTAGGAAATGGGGTAGACAGCTTTGCTGAAGAGGATTCTGCTGTAAATTTTTGAATTATTCAAATTGGAATTCTGAGAAGAAAAATGAGTCAGATTCCGTATTTGTTTGGAATTGATCCACATTGATTGAAACAAAATAACTGCAGGACCATTGATCACAAACAAAGTTTACATATACGAGTAAATCACTGACTCAGATTAATTAACTATGGGATTAATTCCTCTGCATTGGTGGGGTCCATGCATATGTTTATAGTGGCTGAGATTATTATATTTCAACCTATTTGAGAGCTAGAATTTAAGCTGGTGAACGCGATCTATAAGAATACCAATGCTTTTGTCATTTTTTCAGACACAAGTGAGAATGTCTTTTTTTTTAGTTGTATCACATGAAGTGGGAACAAGAGAGTGTTAGTTTTTACTGTGTTCTAATTTTGTCTGCCTGGAGTAACAAGATTCTGTTTCTGCACTGAATAACCATTATCTTTCAGTACAGCTGCCTTATGTCCCTAAGGAGCACATTCTTTGTGGTTGAAGATTTTAGATGGATTGCTCCAGATAGTGCTATTTATTTCACTGGTTATTTTTGCTGCAGTGTTATTCAGCAATTGCTGTTGACCCATGGTTGTTTCAGATTTTGTGAAGTTCAATGCACTACGGTTATATTTGTAAAATCAGTAGATTTACATTTCAAAAACACCTACATTTTTGTTCTGTAAGTTTTCTTCCATTCAAATACACTGATATCTTCTGTAAAGTATTGGGAAAAGAATACAATTTAGCACTTAAAAACGATGGGCCATGCTTTGCATTAAATATAATTTGATGTAGATGAATTGTTCCTTATAATTAATTTTGTTCCCCTTGAAGATTCGTTTTTTGTCTAGAATTCCTAGTGCGTATCGGCCAAGTTTATGTAAAGTGCGTCTTTGACCGTAGAGTTTCTACTGATGATTGCATAGGCAGAGATTATTCTTCTCAATTCAAAATATTTTTCCTCTTGCAAAGCAAAATTATAAATGTGTGACTGTTATATTTTGTGATGTGGAGAGTAAAGTCACTTGTCGCTCATGGGAACTGGCTACCCAAGGGCCAGTGGCCTGTTGCTTTTGATGTGCACTTAAATGGTTAATAAATGTACTTTGATAAATTGTACCTTTCTATATGTGGTTGATGGACTGGCTTTTTAAAAAAAAAAAGAATCCAATCAAAAAGAAATTATGGTGTATATTTATTCCCCAATCTTTGCAAGAGCTAAGAATTTCATAGGCAATGGACTCCATTATTTTGTTTGTTATACAATGGCCCGTAATTTGCGGTCAGCGGCGAAGCAAAGGGATTTGCCGCTGGCCCCGAAGTAAGGTTTGCACAAAGGTCTCGTGATCTCTGTGGCGAGAAGTTCGGCTTTTCCGACACGTAATTGAAATCAACGCAAGTTCATGGGGATTCCCAGCGAAGTGCTGCTGTGACGTCAACAAGCTGTCTAAGCAGCCAATCAAAATGCAGAATTCTCATAAACTGCAAACCAGGAAGTGGGTACGCTCCTTTGATTCTAACATTTAAAAAATGTTAGAGAGCAAAACAAAGATTGGGATTCTCACATGGGGGGGGAAAAAGCAAACCTGAAATAAAGATGGACAAACTTTAAAAAAAAAAGTTTCTTCATTTTAATTTTTATTAAAGTGGATAAATTTGACACTGCACAAAATTAAAATTAATTTTTCAGGGACATAACCTTTGTGTAGCAGTCAATACGCTGTTAAAACCCCAGTTACACCTAATCCTAAAGGGTCTAACTTTTAATGGGATATTTAACAGCGGTATTACTGCGGAAGAGCCGAAGTTTTCGTCAGTTTCCATGATTTGAGAGATTACACTGATTGCCGGTTCTGTGGTGCGGGGGGTGAGGCCAAAGCGCAGCATGTGGAGGAGCAGTGAATGACAGGCCGCAACTTCAGGATTTCTGCGTTAGGCTGCGCAGGCGCTAAATCCCGAAGTTGCGGTCTGTTTCAAAGGCGGAATGACGGCGAACGCTGCCAGTTCGCCGTCATCAGGACCGCAAATTCCGGGCCATTGACTACATGTATAAACAAGATACACAGACCTACGCTTTGTAGCCTTTTCTGGGGCAGGAAGGTACACAGAGACCCACTCCGCTGTGTCCCCCACTCTTTGCACTGTGTCCCCACTTCCAGCTGGTCAGTCCAGTTAGCGTGGCATTCACCCGCCCATGTGTTTCCTGCACTACAACAGTGACTCTACTTTAAAAGTACTTCATTGGCTGTAAAGCGCTTTGGGATATCATGAGGGTGTGAAAGGCGCTATATAAATGCAAGTTTTTTTTTCTTTTTGTTGGCTGAGTGTGTCTATAACCTGTATGCAAATGAGGTAAACGGTCATGCTTCCCAGCATTTGTGCTGTTTGAATATTAGACACAAGGGCCATGCGTCCAGCATTCAATGGTTGGCGGAAGGCCAAGAGAAATTATTCCTGGCAGCTTCTATGTTGCCTGCAAAATGGCCTCTGTTTTTGGGAAACTTTTTTGAATCCTCTTCTTGGGCCTGTGCCTTTCACGGACCCAAGGAGGGGAGTAAAACATTTTTTCAACAGAAAAGCTCCCTTTTTGCAGGCAGCACAGAGGTTGTCTGCATCCAGTCATTTCAGGAGGCCTGCTGCATCCAAACTCCACTCTCTTTTCAGCTGAACTCCCTGGCAGAGGAAAAGGAACCCGTTTTCTAGTATGCAACTGACCTGAGGCTGGAAGGTTGCCAGGGGGACAGCTCCATGACAGATAAAAGTCCCGTTCCTCTAGAGATGTGCTCCAAACAGGAGGAACACAGAGACCCTGGACCATGATGTCCTTATAAATATATATTCAACTAATTTTGACTAATTGCGTTATCAAAAAAGCATCAAAATCTACTTGTGCATGAAATCCAAACTTTAGCCATTTAAAGGCCGAGTTTATACCTTTTGAACTCTCTGGGTTTTAATAAGAATGCATTAAATTTTCACTATATATGAACACTGTTTCACCAAAATAAAAAAATGTGGGCCACTATTGGATCTTGGCTCGTGGGGGAGTTGGGAGAGATACGCTGGCTTGAAATGGGAATGTGCGATATATGAATGGAAAGATTCAATGATGGTTAGGGCTCATCTTAGGAAAATGCGTCAGCAGAAGCAGCTGATTTGGTGGTGTGTGGTGCTCAGCATATTTTGATTGTGATTGAAAGGCCAGCGGTTTCTGGTTCTGCGTCTTGATTAATCTAATGTGCTGCGTAGCGCTGCATTCACAGACACAAGACTTCTAATATATACATAGATAAGAATTTATACTGAACATTTAAAACTAATAAGCATGACTGGCATTAGGCAAGAAATTTGTAACAATATTGTGTTTTAAGTCATTTGAATTTACAGTAATTGTTCTGCTCTGCAGGAGCCGTACAAAATTAAATAATTGAGATTAATGAATAAGACTTCACATAAGCATATTTCTGTGGGGCAAAAATACAGTTTGTTTAGCTTTGATTAATTTTTAAGATAAATTGATGTCTCTGGTGGAGTGTTGATTTGACCCAAAATGCCAGCATGTGTTGATACTTTTTTTTAAGGGCAAAGCATTGCTGGATGGCAGTGGTTTATAGAAAATAGGCTATAGTACTGGCTGGGGATTTACTTAATCACGAGTCATACTGTAGGGCTTGGGATTTACACGTGAAGAAAATAGATGTTGAAGTTGAATGTTAGTGTTGTAGCCTATTCTGTATTTGCAACTTCATGGCACTAACCCATTTACAGCAGTTTTGACCCACATTGAAACTAGTCAGCTAACAGTAACTGTCATCTGGTGCTTATTTTTTCATGGAATTTTCTCCCTTTGCCTGAAGGCATTACCTTCTGTTGAGGTATGGTTCATTGGATGCTGTCCTTTCTTGTGCAAGCCTAAACAGCATCAGCAGGCTATTCGATCATCACAATTATCACTTGGCATCATAGCCAGTAGTGATCTTGTCTACATATGCGCACTTTTCAGTAGGGTACCCAGATCAACTAACTCCGCATAGACTGGGAATTGAAACAGGCGCCCCCCTCCTCCTTCCGCCCCCCCGGCCCCCCACAATAAGCTTATGCAGTGAGAAACTGAGACATACTGAGTTAATAGGTCTCAACTGGAGTGGCAGTGTGGGTTTTAAAATTAACCTCAATAGCCCTGTGTTAGAGAGGAAATAATCAGCTTCTTTTTTGATCATTAGCTCTTCCAGCAAGCTTTCCTAATTAATATAAGAACAGGATCATGCTCAAATGTGATGCCTTCTATGGTGAAATAGCTCATTGCTGGTTACTGTTGAGGCTAACTGGGACAAGGTACTGGTACTTATGGAATTGTACCCAAGAAAAGATTCCACCCTTCAGAAAAGGAGAGAAATGGTGCACTAGTTAAGAATGAGGGAGGGGTAAGGATTCTATTTAAAATAATATTGGATCGTCCTTATATTTATGGCTCAATTCTATAAGGGATGGTTCATTATCCAACAGAAGCGTTCAACAGATTTTAATTTCTAAAAATGTCCAATTAAGTATCACAGCAACTTAATTTCATCCTTTCAAATGTGCTTCTACTCGGGATATTTTTTTTCTGAGACTTATTTTAAAAAGGTTCTGATACAATTACAGGTTTCTCATTAAAAAAAAATCCTCTTCAGATTTCTGGTGAAAAGAAATCTTTATTATGCCTGCTGAGCAGAACTTGTGCTACATGTGAATAAAATCCAGCCGCGTTTGATTTTATAGTAGCATTGGTTTGTCTCACCGTAAGTCTGAGCTGCTTTATTACAGTAAGTTAAATTGTTTCATACTGCTGACTTGTTGAAAAGAAATTCAACAAAATCTAATTAGCTTTGACATCCCATTAACAATTTTTGAGATTAATATTTTTCCAATGTTTTTATGAGCCTATTTTTATCCAGCGTGCACATGACTGCACTGTCAGCTGACAAACACAGTTACATATTGTGTGACAGCTGTTTACAATGTTCAGCCACATTCTGGTGCATGATGGGATTGCTGACTGCAGCATCGACGCTTGTTTTATCACAGTCAGCAGCTTTTGTAAGCTAAAAGGAAATTTTCTAAATACTGAAACAAGAAAGGCAATTCAGCAGCTCCTGCAGCTTAACTGTTCTGGTAATGGTGTTGGCTGACATACAGTTTATAAATCTTAATCCCTTTTGTTGCAAAAGTGCTTCAAGTCGAGCAACCTAGAAGAAAAGAGGTTGTCAACGTGAAGGGAGAAAGCAGAGCTGGCTTAATTACTTTGCTACTGCAACTCTGTAACGTTAAGGGACTTTGTGAAATATTCTTTTAACCCGATTTCTGTGAAAAATCTTGTAGATTTTGATGCAACTATCTGTTCTCAAGTTTGTAATTTTCAGTATCGGGACTTTAGAAAGATGACTGTTAAACCTTTTTTAAAAAGGTCCTTGGGATGTAACTTTTGCAGTCTCTAAACTGGACCTCATGGCCACTTATGCCTCTTTGCTTAAGTCTGGCTTTTGGCAGAATCCTATGGAGATGGTGGTTGAGTGGGAGTGACTGAGAAAAGCATAACGAGGATAAGAGGAGAATTTGTCAACTTGAATCTCGGTTGGAATGTCCCTGTTCTAATACATCAGATTATTTCCTCATTTAATTGAAGAGAAGAATTTGGTAAAACGTGGTAATTTGTTTCCCTAGTAAAAACAAATTACAAAACCAAAAATATTTCTATTTAATTTGTTCCTTTCACAAAACCACTTGAGAGTTATGATCCCTGATGGGTTTTTTACACACACACCCTCTCTCTCATTCTAAATTGAAAAAGTCACATACCCTTCAGTCATCTTGCGTCATCCATACTAACAGTTGGTCTCATCGCATCTGTTGTAGAGCCACATTATGATGCCAAGGAAATGAGGTCAGGAACACGCAGCTGCAATTTCTGAGACTGATACAAACTGAAAATTCTGAGTGTTCTGTAGCAGTTGGAGCTGCTGTTTTCACTTAAAGCTATAGAACAGGACCAAGCTATTCAGGTTGGATAACTACCAATAAAGTCAGGTTTGGTTTGGTATTGACCTACCACCAGATGCCATTGGCATATTTAGAAAAGATTTTATAAAATCATATTTTTAACGTCAGTTAGAGACATCCAGAGGAAGAGATCTAAGAGGTAAAATGGGCGGTAGCGAATTGGCGCCCATTATACACATGGAAAGGAAAATCGGGTGGGATGTATAATGTGCAGCTGATTCTCTACTGCCCATTTGCGCCCTCGCCAAAGTTGAATTTCACCACCTAGCTTCAGAATTCTTACTGTAGCTTTCTTAACCACACTGCAATCTGGACACGCTAACTCCTTTCCAAAAATAAAAATGGCATTAGAACTTTGAGGGAAGTGGCCAGAATTGTAGCAGAACTGAATCTGTCTGGTCTGCTAGACTGCTTTTTTTTTAAAGCTGTCTGTCTTTGTTCCTGTTGTATTACATTACATAGCTAAAATGGTGGAGCGATTCTATTGAAAGTGGGCGGAGTGAATATGGTGTCCATACGGTTATTTTGGGACCCAAATGAGACAGTATTTGTTTAATCTTGTTTGTTGAGATGTGAACTAAGATTTCCAGTAGAAAATACTTTATTAAAAAATTTAAAGTTGTTTTACTATGCTAAATCATGTACATGGAGATGTATTTCAGGAGAAACTTTTCAAAGAGTAGCTTCATAGCCCTCCTCAGGTTTGAAAGGTCAAAGTCCTCCCATTTCCCCGCGGTAGCCCCCAAATGCTGTGAAGGTATCTGCAATATTTTTCTCCTTTTCGATCTCTGTTTTTTGGATCCTATCCTGCATCAGCTGTACTATAATTGGGGGGATTGTCAAATGCAAATATTCACAGTAACACACTTGGGACTAGGATGATTTTTGGGTTTGGAAAGGGAGGCATCGTGGTTAGCACTGTTACCTCACAGCGCCAGGGACCCGGGTTCGAATCTGGCCTCGGGTGACTGTCTGTGTGTAGTTTGCACATTCTCCCCGTGTCTGCGTGGGTTTCCTCCGGGTGCTCCGGTTTCCTCCCACAGTCCAAAGAGGTGCGGGTTAGGTTGATTTGGCTATGATAAATTGACCCTTAGTGTTAGGGGGGATTAAATACGTGGGGTTACGGGGATAGGGTGGGATATGTGTCGGTGCAGGCTCGATGGGCCGAAATGGCCTCTATCTGCACTGTGGGGATTCTGTGATTCTGTGAGAATATCGGGTATAGGTCAAGTGCACTACAATTCTCCAGCACTGCTACATTTATTTTTAAGTTTTGTATTCTGTTTTCAAAAAGAAGAAAATTTAATTCTTGAGCACTTGGATGTGTTTTTTTTAAAGCTTATGATAGGCTGCACTTTCAGCTGGTTAAATCTGGAGATCAAAACTTTAAAACTTATTAAAAAAATTAAGTTTTGTGTGTATTGTGTTTTAATCCTCGAGTGCTGGTAGTTTCAGGGTCGACTGGTTTTGTGCATTTTCAACTTGCACACTGATGCGGACAACTATTTTATGGTAATAAAGCAACTCAAGCATTGAGAATATCTTTAATCTTGTACAACTAATTATTGAAATAAACCCCACAAAGTAAAATCTGAAAGTAAGATAAATATTTGTGCTTCTTCTGTCATTCTCCTTTCTTCCTCTATTAATTTAATTTTTGTCTTCTAACTAATGGGCTCTTTTCTCTAGCAAAGAGAAGCTAAGGGGTGACCTAATGGAGGTCTTAAAATTATGAAGGGATTTGATAGCGTAGATGTAGAGAAGATGTTTGTACTTGTGGGGAGTCCAAAACTAGGGGCCATAAATATAAGATAGTCACTAATAAATCCAGGATAAACTTCTTTACCCAGAGAGAGGTTATAATGTGGAACTCACTACCACAAGTAGTAGTTGAGGTGAATAGCATAGATGTATTTAAGGTGAAGCTAGATAAGTATATGAGGGAGAAAGGAATATGCTGATGGGGTTGGATGAAGTAGAGTGCAAGAAGGCTTCTGTGGAGTATAAAAAGTGGCATAGACCAGTTGGGCCGAATAGCCCTTGCTGTGCTGTACATTCCATGTAATATACCCTACCAATTCTGAATTTCCTTTTTTTTTCTGCATGTATTTTCCAGCCTCCCGGCTCTCATTATCCACTTTGGAGGTGGGGATGGCTTTGGAAAATATTCTTATTTGATTGGCTAAAAACCATCTCTAAGGATTTGCTTGTCTTGTCAGCCTATCAGATGTCTGATCTTGTTTTGAGAGGCAGACGGAAGGGCTGCTAATAGGCGAGTTAGTTAATTGGTAGCCCCAGGAAGAGTAGGCTAGAGTTAACAGCATTGATCCTGTGCTGCCAGTAGGGGACGTCTGAGCTTTTGCCCATTAGAATATTAATTTTAACCGCAAGGAAAATCATGGGCTGAATGTTGGCAATTTCCTGTGAGCACTGCTCACTACTGGCAGAATAATATTGGCCCAACTTAAACTATGAAATAATGGTCCTTGAACTAACAGTAGAAACCGCTTAAATAAAAACAGAAAATGCTTGGAATATTCAGCAGGTCGGGCAGCATCTGTGGAGAGAGAAACAAAGTTAATGTTTCAGTTCGATGATCTTTCAGTATACCAATTCTAATTTTTCCTTTTTTCTACTTGTATTTTCCAGCCTCCCTGTTCTCACTGTCCACTTTCGAGGTTGGGTGACTTTGGATGAAAGGTCATTGACCTGAATCGTTAACTTTGTTTCTCTCTCCACAGATGCTGCCTGACCTGCTGAGTATGTCAGCATTTTCTGCTTTTATTTCAGATTTCCAACATCTGCAGTATTTTGCTTTTGTAGGAGAAACCACTTCGTGTGATCGTGCAAACAAATCTAAGATTTGTTAAATTCTTCTTCTTTTGCAAAACTGAGTAACATTCTTATTGGTGCGAAATTTGCGGTCAGCGGCGAAGCAAAGTAGTCACCGTTGGCTCCGAAGAAAGCTGCCCACGAAGATCTTGTGACCTCTGTGGTGAGAAGTTTGCCTTTCTCGACACGTAAGGCAGATCAGTGTAGTTTAGTGGGGAATTCCGAGTGCAATGCTGCTGTGACATCAACAAGCTGTCTAAGTAGCCAATCACAATGCAGAATTCTCACAGACAGGGAACCAGGAAGTGAAGAAGTTGCTTGTATTCAGACTTTAAAAAAATGTTAGCGAGCAAAACAAAGTTTGGGGCTGTCACATGGGGAAAAGGTAAACCTGAAATAAATATGAACAAACTTTTAAAAAAATACAATTTTTTTAAAGTTTCTTAAATTTTTTAATTTTTATCATAATGGAGAAATTTGACACTCCACAAAATTAAAATTAGTTTTTCAGGGCCTTAACGTTTGAACGCAGTCAATATGCTGTTAAAACCCCAGTTACACGTAATGCAACAAGGCCTAACATTTAATGGGGTATTTAACAGCGATATTACTGCGGAAAAGCCCAAGTTTTCATCAGTTTCACTGATTACCGGCTATTGGGGAGGGTGGTGGAGCCACCGCACAGCCAGTATCGGAGCAGTGAATGGCTGACAGTAACCTCAGGATTTCTGTATTAGGATGCACATGCGCTACATCGGGCCACAGTGCTTATTGCACATGCTGTAACCTGTTGGTACTATAGGGCTAGTTTTTCATAGTCAATGGGTGGAAAATGCAGCTTGTGCATCTTTAATACTAGTTTTTTATATTATAAGAGTACATTATTTTCAATGTGTGTTTTTACGTGCAGGTCCTTGTATGTTGGTTGCAGGTACAAACTGATATTTCAGTGCAGTTATGCACAAAAGCAATAATGTACTCTGTACAATATACAGTACCGCTGAAAGCAGCAGTCTAGCACTGGTAGATTCATAGTTAACAGGTTTCATTTTTTACATTCATGCATAAATGTTTAAATCCTGCTTTTTTGGACAAAGAATGTATTTTTTGATGAACGACTTCTTTTCCTCTGGTTATTTGCCATGTGATCTGGTCTCAAGCTGCCACTAATGCAGAACTGCACCAAGTGCTAGGAGATGCGCATCAGTGCCTGATGTTATCCTCTTTCTTCCCCCCCCCCCCCCCACCCCCCGGTGGCCTATACTGTGTGCTTTCCTACAGTGACACGGCTGCAGTTAGCACCTCCATAGCATGGGGAAATTGAGTCTATGTGGAGCTAGGGGTTTATGCTGCAACTCACTAAGCTTTCCTTAGAACGAGTCCTTTTATATGCTTATCAAAATGAAGGATGTTAGTGCTGGGGAATGGAACATATTTCTGCTTAACCCACTTCTCTTGCTTTCTCCCCCCTGCTGCCTTCTCTTTCCCCCCCAACTGCCCCTCAGTTCAAAATCCAGCTCCTATATGTGGAATACATTTCAGCTCCCATGGTTTCTTTTGAAGCTCTTAATGTGTGCTAACACTTTGCTGGGCTCTGTGGCATTTTCAGAAATAAGCTTATCCATTTCAGATTGATCATTTTTCTTAATGCTAATCATCAGAAATAATATTGGCAATTCATGAGCCCCTGCATCTACAACCACACAAGAAAGAAAGCAGAACTTGCATTTGTAGTTGAGGTGAATAGCATAAATGCATTTAAGGGGGAGGTAGAAAGGAATAGAAGGTTTTGGTGGTGGGGTGAGATGAAGTAGGGTGGGAGGAGGCTCGTGTGGAGCATAAACACCGGCATAGACCACTTTGGCTGGCTGACCTATTTCTGTGCTGTACGTTCTATGTATTATAACGCATTTCACAATCTCAGGAGGTCCCAAAATGCTTTACAGCCAATTAAGTACTTTTGACGAGTAGCCACTGTTGTAATGTAACTCTGACTTATTTTGTTTACCATACTTTGGCATAGTATAATTTTGACCTTTTTGTGTAACAATCAACACTGGCCTGTTCATTGTTCTGTATATTCTGTATTGCCCCTTGCTGTAAGAGTTGAATGAGAGTGGTGCTGCATTTGTGAGGTAAATTTCAGCCACCTTAGGTATACAACAGAGTTGTGAGGTGATTAATTGCCCAACATTGAGCTTTGTATCCTTTAGGCAGCTTACTGGTGCTCAGTAAAGTTGCCAGCTATGCATTTGGGTTTTATTGTACACAAATATTGAATACTTTCAGAACACCAGGTTGTGGTTGATTTGCATTTTTATAGCTGTTCCTAATCAGATTTTATATTCTGCAATTACATTCACCTTTCGTTTTCTCTACCTATTCTATCTCTTCTATATCGCACTTTAATTAGACTAATTGTAAAATATTTTGTTTACCTTTTCCTACTGAGTTGTTTACATTGGAGCAAGAGTTCATTCAGCAAATGATGAATTTTTCAATAATCTGTGATTTTCAGTTGTAATGCACTAATTCCATTTGTTAAACAGTTATTTTAATGAGACTTTGCAAAGCCCACTAAATACTGAAGAATTCAAAACTTTTCAGATTTTTAATGATGCAATTTTAAATTGTTAATCTGCCAATTAAGTAGGTGGTGTGTTTACACAGTGCCTGACCTCAAATAAGTACTAAATTCTTAATGTTTTGTAATCAAAAGGCTGTTTATACAACCAAGCCATCACTAAATGCTTGTATTTTTTGGTTGGGGGGCCGGTGTTGTATTTGCCTTGGGTTGTGTTTAAAGTCTACCGGAAATGAAAATAATTGGATTGACAGCTGCTGGGAACCAAGCCTTTAATAAAATCTTGAGGCTGCAGTACTGAGATAGTGATAGTCATTTTAGAAAGAGCTGACTGAACATGTTATAAAACTGCAGGGAACACCTAACGGAATAATTTGTTCAGATACTGTTTTCTGTTGGAAAATGCATTGTTTCTTTCACAAGTTTTAACTGTACCACTACTACTGTCGAATAGAATTGTACAATGTCTGCTTTTAAAAATAATGAGATGCCATATTTAATAAAACCACAAGTTTATAGTAAAATCCAGCTTTTCAAGTGTGTTTCTCCATTTCCGCAAGAGAATTTGGACAGACAGATTTTACAGAAAAACTCAGAATCTGTATATTAAATATGGCAAGTTGGCACCTCTTGTATTTTTTAAAAAATTTGTTCAAGGGCTTTAAATGAGTTCTTATTTGATCATTAAATTTAAATTGAAGAAAAGAAAATTGAGAACATGTGTAGCAGCTGTTTGATTTTGAAGTTTTACAGCATTACTACTTTCTGTAGCTTGCAACCTCAATATTTTTAACTTTCTTTGAAAAACGTATTAATTAATTGGCTATGTAATACAAGGTTCTCCCTATTTCCACCTCTAACATTGTTTGCCTCAGACAGGGCCATTGAGTAGATTTGGGGGCTCTGGTATATCTCCTTGGTTGGGGTCCAACCCCGTATGCCAAACTTTGTTGCCAAGCTTTATTCAAATTCAAATTCTGCTGTAGATTATCAACAAATGGAATTTAGGAAACAAGTATCTCTTAATTAATAATTTATAGGCTTTTTAAAAGTTTACTTAACTGGAAACTGAAAAGTACAGGGATAGCAATAGAAAATATAACATTTTGCATGTTATATTTTTGCTGTGAATTCACGGGGTAGTTTAATTAACCGTTTCCAAATGGGTTTACTATATTTTGCATTGTTGTTTCATCACCTTAAGTTATAAACTACAATTCTGAAGCTATAGATTATGTTCACTGAATTTGGCAGACTTTTACTAAAGGAATAAAAGTTCTTGCGCACAAAACAGATTTTAATTTTTTTTAATGTGATATTTTTTACTAAAACTGTGCTCGTGAATTTTCTGAAACTTTTACTGAAAGTTGATTTTCATGTCGTGAATACATTTTTTATTCTGCAGTTTTCATATTGATTTTACACAATGTTTGGAATCTCCTAAACTAAAATCAAATGTATTTTATGATTTAAAAACAACAAATTTTATCTTTTTCTGAAATAGCATATGTAATTCTCAGATCTGTAAGGAACTTGTTGACATAACGCAAAAAAAAAGTTGGAAAATATGAAAATTGCAATTTCTCTTTTGGATATTGTTCAGAGAGGTTTTATTTTACGTTTCTGAATAGATTTCAAATGTTTCTGTTTTCAAAACTTTTTGATTTAATTGTTCCGACTGGAGCGATAACCTTCTGCATGACCCGCAAGTCACCCACCATCCTGAATTGGAAATATATTGCCATTCCTTCATCGTGTATGGGTCAAAATCCTGGAACTCACTCCCTCACAGCACCTTCACCACACTGACTGCAGTGGTTCAAGAAGGCGGCTCAACACCACCTTCTCGAGGGGAACTAGGGATGGGCAATAAATGCTGCCCTTGCCAGCGACGCCCACATCCTATGAATGAATAAAAGAAAATTATAAATAACCGTTGAATAAAAAAATGACACCTGCTAACGTAACTTAAAATGCTTTTGGCATAGCATGTGCTGTTCTATTACTTTTTGATTATGCCAGAGGCATTTTTATTATGAGAAATTATTCCAGTATTCCTGAAAGTTGTGAGAGAAAAATAACATTGCAATGAAATTATACCTTTTATTCTAATAAAATGCTGAGAAAAAGGCAAGAAAAGCACCATTATAAATTGAAAGTCTTAAAATAAATTATACGGAAATTCTGAAACTTTTTAAATTTTCTTTTCTTTACTGCATGTTTTATTATCACTGATCAGTTTCATTCATAAATTGGGCTCCCCAACACTCAGGGCCCTGGTACAGTTGAACCTACTCCATTTCCTGCACTTCTGCTCTCATCCCTTCCCCTCCCTCCCAGAACCACGATAGGGTTCCCCTTGTCCTCACCTTCCACCCCACCAGCCTTCACATTCAACGGATCATCCTCTGCCATTTCCACCACCTCCAGCGTGATGCCACCACCAAACACATCATCTCACCTTTCTGAGCATTCCGAAGTGTGGGAATTGACATACTTAGCATGCTGGGTAGAATAAAATGGCCAAGTAAAAATAAGCTATCCAGGGGTTAAAGGAACAAACTTGCTTAGGTTGTAGTTAAAGCAGAGAAGCAATTGTGTCACGTGTCTAGGACCAAGAGACCTTTCATAATACCCACCCACATTGAGGATGTGATAACAGCTGCATTGACTCACGAGCACAAGGGAGGCATAAGGCTATAGAATAGATAAACTATTAATGACTGTCGCTAGACAAACAAGATTCGGACATTAAGTAAGCTGATCATTTTTGTAACAAGATTCGGACAGAACCTCCTGACATGATATATGATTAACTAACCTTGTCTGGAGATATTTCTGTCCTGCTGACCTTTTGATTGACCTTGTGCAAACCCTTACTTTGTGCAAACTGATACAATACCATTACACGTGATATATGGAACGCTTGCTTGTTTGAGTGTATAAATATGCTGCATTCGTTGATGTTCTTTGGAGTTGTTGACCTGGCCTTAGACAAGGCAACTCTCCCCTTGTGCAAGTAAAAATAAACTAACAATCTGACGGTTTTGCTTGTGTTTAGAGTCTTACTCGGAGTCGAGATTTTGACAGAAGGAACCGTTCCCTCTGCGACACCCTGGTCCACTCTTTAATCACCCCCAACACTCCCTTCCCTTCCCACAGCACCTTCCTGGGCAAGCGCAGGAGATGCAACACCTGCCCTTTTACCTCCCCTTCCCACCATCCAGGGCCCCAAACACTCCAGGTGAAACAGCGATTTACTTGTACTACTTTCAATTTAGTGTACTGTATTCGCTGCTCACGATGCGGTCTCCGCTACACTGGGGAGAACAAACGTAGATTGGGGGATCGCTTTGTGGAACACCTCCATTCAGTCCGCAAGCATGACCCCGAGCTTCCGGTTGCTTGTCATTTTAATTCTCCCTCTCACTCCCACTCTGACCCCTCTGTCCTTGGCCTCCTACACAGTTCTAATGAAGCTCGAGGAACAACATCTCATCTTTCGATTAGGCACTTCACAGCCTTTTTAACATTGAGTTCCACAATTTCAGATCATAACCACTGCTCCCATTTTTTTGGACAGCAGGTGCTGGTAATGATTCTGCTGTTGCCATTTACAGCTCCTCTAAACCCATCTTTTGTTTCTTTACTTGTCCCATTTCCATTCCCTTTTGCCTTGCACCATCGTCCTTTTTGTCATTTAATCTCTCCTACCTTCCACCCCATTACAGACCTTCCCTTTTGTTCCTTCCTCCCCTCCCCTCTTTCCCTGCCTCTGTACTTGCTGAAAACCAGTTAATTCTCTAACTTTTTCCAGTTTTGATGAAAGGTCATCGACCTGAAACGTTAACTTTGTTTCTCTCTCCACAGATGCTGCCTGACCTGCTGAGTATTTCCAGCATTTTCTGTTTTGGTTTTTATTTCAGATTTCCCGCATCTGCAATATGTTGCTTTTGTTGTAGTCATAGTATCTGCTTTTCTCATACCACTGGATCTTGATTTGTTATGGTCTCCTAGTAACAGCGGTGAGATGTGGATATGTGTCTGCAATCTGCCCCTTTGCAGAGTTATGGATCGGCTCCACTGAAGCACTATGTAGATTTGTTGTTTCAGTAACTTATGTATGTTTACATTTTATTGGTATCTTCAAATAATGAAGCACTTAGATCAGATTTGCTATGATTCTTGTTAGAAAAGGGTATATGGGGGTTTAATTTTCTACTATCTTTAGAGCACTGATTAATGCAAGTTCCTGTCTGCCATCTTAACGCATCTTAAGATGGGTTAGTGACTTTAAATTATGTTCAAATCCCTCCATGGCCTCACTCCTTCAGCCCTACAAACCTCCGAGATATCTGCACTCCTCCAATTCTGGCCTCTTCTGCATCCCTGATTTTAATCGCTCCACCATTGGCGGCCGTGCCTTCAGCTGCCGAGGCCCTAAGCTCTGGAATTCCCTCCCTAAACCTCTCCGCGCCTCTACCTCTCTTTCCTCCTTCAAGACGCTCCTTAAAACTTACCTCTTCGACCAAACATTTGGTCATTTGCCCTAATATCCCCTTATGTGACTCGGTGTCAAATTTTGTTTGATAATGCTCCTGTGAAGCGCCTTGGGACGTTTAACTATGTTAAATGTGGTACATAAATGCAAGTTGTTGCTGTTGTCGTTAAAATGGCACTGGCAAGGTTTTAATGTGCATGTGTTAACCAGTATGCTAAAAGTAGCACGAGAAAATTAACCCCCATGAAATTATCCCCATAATAACTTGAAAAATTTAATTTATTTGTTCCTAAGCCTGATAAGTATCCTCGGCATCAAACTTTTTGGCTCCTTTTGAACTTGAACATGTTGGGACCTGTCTTTTTAATTTTCTGCATATTAAGTTCATACTCCAAGAAAGGTGGCAAGTTCTAAGTCTATTTGAATAGAATATGAAATATATCCAACATTCTCTAACAGTGGAATATAGAAAACAACTATGTTGCAAACCCCTGTTGTTTGTGAGCCCACTTGGATTTTATATTAGCTATTCAGTAACGTTTTAGACATTTAGTGATGTAAAGATTGGTTAAAGCTGACAAGAGAATTGCAGCTTCTCTTGTGACGAATTGACAGCAATGCATTCTTTCCCAGTTTTTTTTGTCTCCGTATAGATTTTGAACAGGGCAGTGATTTATTTTTTCTGTAGTAAGACACAAAACTTAGTCCAGTGTCACTTGACAGCAGTTTCATCTTCAAAAAAGATGCAATGACATCAAAGAAATTGGCTCCCCTTAAATGAAAATGTTAGCATTTTCCACTGCGCTTGTTGACATTGTAAAAATCTTATTGACGTATCTCACAGCTGCTGACTTTGTTAACAGCAAAAGCAGAGTGAAGTCATTTTCTGCAAGTAGCTGTTACTTACACGCAGGTCTTTTTTATTAAAAAAAATGAAAAGTCACTTTGTGATAGTAACCATAATGCTTTTAACTGGATTACACAATTGTATTCTAACAGAGGAAGTTCAGATAATGAGCAATATGATAGTGATTTGAACTTTCGCAATGGCTTATTGCTGTGTAATTAACTGAGTTATGAGTTATCTTGCATATGATCTACACCACAGCCATATCTATTATTAAAGATTGTGCGTACGACTCCTGTCCACAAATCTTACTTTCTGTTGTCACAATTTTTATTCACACTGAATCAGAGGGTTGTGGGTTCAAGTCCCACTGAGCACATAAATCTTGGCTGACAGTGCAGTGCTGAGGGAGTGCTACACTGTTGGAGGTGCCGTCTTTCGGATGAGACGTTAAACCGAGGCCCCGTCTGCTCTCTCAGGTGGACGTAAAAAATCCCATGGCACTATTTCGAAGAAGAGCGGGGGAGTTATCCCCGGTGTCCTGACCCATATTTATCCCTCAATCACCATAACAAAAACAGGTTATCTGGTCATTATCACATTGCTGTTTGTGGGAGCTTGCTGAGCGCAAATTGGCTGCCACGTTTCCCACATTACAACAGTGACTACACTTCAAAAGTACTTCATTGACTGTAAAGCACTTTGGGACGTCCAGTGGTCGTGAAAGACGCTATAGAAATGCAAGTCTTTTCACTTTTCTGTCACTATTTACCATTCAACTTTCTGTGCCAATTGTTGCAATGTAGTTGCAGACTCTGGCCTCCAGGTAGCTCTGTGGAATGAGTTTATATGTCTTCTAATTCCATCGCCATCTTGTACATGTAAAAAAAACCTTGTATTCATCAACTGAACATGGGTAATTTACTAGCATAGATATAAAGGGGGAGAAATTCGTTTTAGCCAGCAAGGAGTTAACGACCGCTTAAAATGGCCGCAACGCTAACGGAGCAAAATTGATCTGGGGTGATGGAGATTGTTAGCGCAGCGCTTACCTTCTGAACAGTGCCGTCCTGGTGGTGTTGCTGGAGGTATCCGAGTTGAAATTCCTGTCCAGGAGTGGTGTTGCAGCTTCGCACAGCCTCTGGAAGCGAGGCTGTGGAGCTCGCAAGGAATTGTGAATAATGCAGAGGTCTGAGAATTAATGGGGCCATGCGCATTGAAGCAATACAAATTAAAATGACGTGAAACAATGCAGTTTTCAGCCTTTTCTGCCTTTTAAAAAATATTTAACATTAAAAAGAAGTCCCAAATGTGAATATTCGGCTCTTAACGCTGAATTCCCTTCCTAACCTCAAAAAATGGGAAAAGTGGCTCAGCAAGCCAGGGAAGCCGCACACCAGCTTTGTGCAGAGGGTCAACGCTGCAAGACAGGCACTCAACCCACAGCGGCCAGGATGCCCTCCAGAAAGAACGATGTGGGACCACATCACTGAGGCCGTCACTGCCAACAGTGTCGCCCCCACCACCTGGCTCCAGTGCCCAAAGAAGCTTCATGACCTCAGACCACTGGTCAAGGTCAGTGACTACATCTTCAAAAGCCGTCTCCTACCAGCTGCACCACTAGCCTCACACACTGCTCAATGCACGACCCCCACCCCCAATCACCCACCTACAAACAATCTGCACCAATCACAAGACACCTCTCCCATTCCTAGCCTCACCTCACTCCCTTGGCGAAGATGGTGCAGGCCATTCTTAGCAGGGGCATGGCTGAACCTTTGGCCAGCGGCGGGGCTTAAAGGATACAAGATGCTGGTATCCTCATGTTATCCACCTTCTGGCATGCACCTCATGCTTTCCCGCCCTCCCATCACCACCCATTACCACAACTCCACCCTTGTGCTTTCCTCATTTCACACACCCAAGAAATGCAGGCTGCCCAGCCAGTGGGTGACAAGAGGAAGAGGAAAGTGAAGAAGAAGATTATTGATTTGACACTCCCAGCCACCAGCTGCTCAAGCTCAACCAGCAAGGCCAATTGTAGTGTCCCCCACCGAAAGTCAACAGTCTTCCACCAGCCATGCTGCAGCCACTGGGGTAGGATAGGCAAAGGCACACACAAAACACTCACTAAGAGAATGCATACTGACGATGAGTTGATTTCTTGATGTCACATTGGGGGGATAGACGTATATAGGTGAATTCGAAAGTTTGCTTTGTGTGGTGGCTCTTATTTCAGCATCGTGGCCAAGAGGACGTTGTGATGGTCAGTAACAGATGGTAAGGTGTGGGACTAATGTTGAAAGGGGAATTTGGGTTGTGGTTACTGGGACCGCAGGCGGATGATTCATCCTGGATATCCCAGCCACAAAGGGGCTGTCTGGGATGCATCCTTCCGTCTGATTCCTCCTCTGCCGCTTCCTCCACTTCTGTTTCTTCCTCTTCCCTCTGCAAGCGGATGCTGTAAATGTGAAATTACAGCATAAAATCCTGGAAATACTCAGCTGGTCAGGCAGCATCTCGACCTGAGACGTGAAATCTGTTTTTCTTTCCCGGATGTTGCCTGAGCTGCTGAGTAATTGCAGCATGTTCTGTATTCTCAAAGGCCTTCATTTACCATCCGAGCCCTTGCAAGTGTCCAGCAGCACTCCCTACACACTTAAACTTTTCACATCTATTGCAGCTAGCCACCGATTCAATAAAATAAAAAGTCCGAAACCTTAAATCCAAACTTAACCGAACGATGTGTCTGTCCCTTTAAGAGGTGCAGACATCGCCACTGTCAGCCTGCTTGCACGCCAGCTTAACCTGGCGTGCTTAGGACCCAGCGCTGAATTCAGCGCTAGGGTCGAAGTTCGCGCTTGTGACGTAAAGTCGGCGTTGCACACTGATTTACGTCACAATGCCGCCATTTTCTCTAGCATGGCGCTGCCAGTTAAGGGCAGCGCAAAGCTAAGCACAAAACGGCGGCCGCCATGGGAATCGCCAGTAGCTGGCGAGAGTGGCGACCGTCGTTTTATTTAATGGCGCTATGGAGTGGCGCTAAGGCCATGAATTTCTAGCCCAAAATCTTTAAAAAGTTGAATAAAAAAAGTAGTCATCATGAAGCCTCCTGTTCCCCTGAAACTCATTAGAATATTACTGTGCGGATCACTATGCTTGCACTGTAAAAGAACCATTGTTGCTGTGTACATTCTGTAAGTATTGTCTGTAAATGCAAACGTCGTAAACAGATGATATTTCTGCCTGATAAACATTTTGGTTGGAGTAAATTGCATGGCATGGAAGACGTAGAGGATGAAGACAAAATAGTGGGGGGTTAGGGGCAGACAGAAACAGCAGCGAGTGGATATGATCTGGATTGCACTGCCTGAAAGGGTGGTGGAGACAGAATCAATTGTGGCTTTCAAAAGAGAATTGGATAATGTTACTGCATAATAGTAACATTTTTTATTGATTTATAGAGTTGATGATTACCTAGTTGCTCTTTTACTGCCTTTCCTCAGCACCCAAGAAGGTGCCAACTCTTGACTAGGGCTCTCCCATTGCGAATTGCTCTTGGCATTATCTGCCTTTGGATTGTTTTCTCACCCTCTGTGCGGAGTCGCACCATGTCCATGATTGCCAATCTCTCTGGATGGTTCAACTGAGGTTTGAGAGCTTGTGTGTGCAATTGCAAACCTATATTGTACCATTCTAACATAGTGGAAAATGTTGGTGCTTCAATTGAATTCACTATTAGTTTGTTGCTAATGTTGTTTAATGTGTTTTCATATCTTTGTAAATCACAATATAGCAGAAGTTGTATTCCAGGACAGTCATTGAGCCACCACCATTGAGCACTAAGAGAGAAAAGAAAATCAGTTAAAATTTTTTATGTCAATTGATGTCTCTTTTTAATGAATCCTTTCAGCCCTTTAAATCGCCTAATGGTCCTAATTATTATCCGCGCTCCTCACCATAGATAAAAGATACTCGATAAAATATTAAAATAGTAAAATAAAAACACAAAATGCTGGAAATACTCAGCAGGTCAGAACAAAGGGTCGTCGACCTGAATCGTTAACTCTTTTTCTCTCTCCACAGATGCTGCCTGACCTGCTGAGTACTTCCAGCATTTTGTGTTTTTATTTCAGATTTCCAGCATCCGCAGTATTTTACTTTTGTATTAAAATATTAAAGTTGAGAACTATTTGGACTACTCTGCAGACTGTCAAAAACCTGTTACTCCAGATGCAGAAAAATATATGACTAAAAGGCTGGTAGATACCTTTATAAGGCCACAGCTCGGTTTCTCCACTCTGACCTCGTGCAGCATGAAAATAATGATTAAACATTTGCTTATCTGTCTGAGTAAAATGTTTTTTCCCTCCCATTTAAGTATAAATAAGTTTGACAAAATTTACTGATATTACAATAGATTAATGAGAAACTGCTTTTGATTCAGACAACGCACTCTTGGCCGGCCTCCCACATTCTACCCTCCGTAAATTTGAGGTCATCCAAAACACTGTTGCCCGTGACCTAACTCGCACCAAGTCCCGTTCACCCATCACCCCCGTGCTCGCTGACCTACATTGGCTCCCAGTTAAGCAACGCCTCAATTTAAAAATTCTTATCCTTGTTTTCAAATCCCTCCATGGCCTCGCCCCTCCCTATTTCTGTAATCTCCTACAACCCTCCGAGATATCTGCGCTCCTCTAATTCTGGCCTCTTGAGCATCTCCGATTTCAATCACTCCACCATTGGTGGCCTTGCCTTCAGCTGCCACGGCCCTAAGCTCTAGAATTCCCTCCTTAAACCTCTCCACCTCTCTACCTCTCTTTCCTCCTTTAAGACGCTCCATAAAACTACCTCCAACCAAGCATTTGGTCATCTGCCCTAATATCGTCTTGTGTCATCTGCAAATTTTGAAACATAACACTTGGAAGTTTTGTGAACAGTGAGGAGGATAGTAATAGACTTCAAGGGGACATAGACAGGCTGGTGGAATGGGCGGACATGTGGCAGATGAAATTTAATGCAGAAAAGTGCGAAGTGATACATTTTGGTATGAAGAACGAGGAGAGGCAATATAAAAGGAGGTGCAGGAACAGAGAGATCTAGAGGTGTATGTGCACAAATTGTTGAAGGTGACAGGGCAGGTTAAGAAAGCAGTTAAAAATGTATATGGGATCCTGGGCTTCATAAATAGAGGCATAGAGTACAAAAGCAAGGAAGTTATGATGAAGCTTTATAAAATACTGGTTCGGCCTCAACTGGAGTATTGTGTCCAATTCTGGGCACCACACTTTAGGAAGGATGTGAAGAGGGTGCAGAAAAGATTTACAGGAATGGTTCTAGGGATGAAGGACTTCAGTTACGTGGATAGACTGGAGAAGCTGGGGTTGTTCTCCTTAGAACAGAGAAGATTGAGAGGAGATTTGATAGAGTTGTTCAAAATCATGAGGGGTCCAGACAGAGTCGATAGCTATAGAGAAACTGTTCCCATTGGCGGATAGGTCGAGAACCAGAGGACACAGATTTAAGGTGATTGGCAGAAGAACCAAAGGTGACATGAGGAAAAACTTTTTTACGCAGCGAGTGGATATGATCTGGATTGCACTGCCTGAAAGGGTGGTGGAGACAGAATCAATCGTGGCTTTCAAAAGAGAATTGGATAAGTACCGGAAGGAAAAAAATTTGCTTCGGGGATAGGGTGGGGGAGTGGGACTAGCTGAAGTGCTCTTGCAGAGAGCCGGCATGGGCTCAACGGGCCAAATGGCCTCCTTCTGTGCTGTAACCATTCTATGATTCTTCTGAGTCTATGTAGCTCGGTGTCAAATTTTGTTTGATAACGCTCCTATAAAGCGCCTTGGGATGTTTTCCTACGTTAAGGCACTATAAAATACAATTTATTTGTTGATTTGGGAATGCACTGTTTGATGTAATGTTGATGGACCACTACATAGTGATGTAGTGTTGATGGATGCCTGTCACTGACTAGAATGTGCTGAATGAAAGTTGTTGTTCAAGGTGGTGGTATTCCAGCATTGTCAGTGTTGAGGTTATAATGAATGATCCAGTTGAGGAAACTTTAATTACTGGAATAGGGACGGGGGTGAGAGTTCAGTGCTTCAATTAACTTAAACCTTCTAGATCATTAATTTGTAGCTATTAATGTAAATGGGGAAAAAGTATTGTGACAGGATTCACCAATGATTTCTGTTAAATCAGCTGATGGCTCATTGCACTTCCGAAGTATACATTTGAAACTTGACAGCTCGGTACCTACAAGGTGTGGACATATAACTCTTTGTATAGACAAATGCCAGTGAAATGCAGAATATCCTTCAGAATTGCTGGAAAGTGCATGAGTGTGGATATAGTGTGAGGAAAGGATTGCACCCTCCACTGTCAAAAATCTGCAACAATCAATGCCTCGGCTCACGCATGAGCAGTGGTCACGGGGGCCAGAGAACTGCGTGCAGCTATGGAATTGTACCCCAGTTGAGCCGCCATTTAAAAAAAAACTAACATATTACAATTGAATTGTTGATTTAATCTACATTTGTTTGGTGTATGTATAATGCAAGTAGTCCAGGTTTCATCTTTAGTGACTCTAATGGAAACTCATTAATTAAAATACTGGTATGTGTCCCATGTTTTTGTCCTTTTTGTTCCATCTGTATGTAGTCATTCATGCTGGGTTGCAGTTCAGTGCTTTTGACCATCTAGTTCCTCACCTAAGTGTCCTTCTTCATAGACAGACAGTGTTGAGACTACATTCTGCACTCGAACTCAGGCCTGAGAACTCTGGCTTGCACTGTGTATAATAGGCTTCTCTAAGGTGTAGAGTGGTCCTGGCATGATTGTACTAGGTTTTTGGTGAATTTGTACAATATGTATTTTTAAAAAAAAATGACATGGATTTTCCTTATATCTGAGAATGCGATCTTTGCATCGCAATGCACTACTCCCAAGGTATTATAATACGCATGTGTGTAGTATTGTGGTAATCGGGAGAGAATATTTCTAATACTTACAAACAATCTAGCATTTGTAATTAAAGTAATTATTGCTCATCTTAAAAGTTCAGATGTTTAAAGCCTTAAACAGGGCCATCATACGGTGGTGGGGAGGAGTGCTGTCAATGTAATATACTCCTTGTACCTTTCCCCAATCTTGGAGGATTCCATGGTAGTTCATGGAGACCTGGCATGTTACTGAATATAACCGGTCTGCTTCTGGTCGCCTGCTATTTAGCTGAAGAATAAATGAAAAATTCCGTACTGCCCTGGGTTTAAGAAAATATTTCAAATTTGCGTTTTAAATAAACCATCGCGGGCTCAATTTCCTTTTTAATATTCTCAATCTGCATCTTGCAACAGTAAAGTAATTGTTCATGAGCTGTCTTCAGCTCACAGCTGAAGTTAAATATCTTCATACAGCTTCGACTGGAACCAGACAACAGCCTATGATGGGAATGCCATAAATCGTCATAATCGCCTTAGACACATTTTATAGTAATTTTATAGTAATTTATAATATACTTTGTTTATATTATAGGTTATGAAGACTTGTGGGTCATGGCATATGGGCTATGACTGACTTGAGAATTTTTTGTTCTTCTCCAGGCCACCCACTTGTGACACACAAACCTTGAGCTGTAGGTCTTTGTAATGCTTTCTCGATTTGCCATTACAGAAAATGTCCCCAGCTATTAATGCGAGGAGCCATCCACAATTAATGTCTTTCACAATTACCAATGTTTACCTCTTCCAAAATGGTGGTGACCATTTTAATGTATGAAGTATACATGATGCATTGACACCTCCTTGAGTACTTCGTACTTTTGCGAACATAAGGACAGCTTTCCATAACCCCTTAATATTCCATGTACAAAGCCTTGCATATTGAGCCTGAATCTTGATTTTATGTGCGCTTTATTTGCAACTGACATAATTTATAGTAGCAATTCTGCAACAAGAGAGATTTTGTTGTTAGCAGTTCAAATGTTTATAACACCAAGGTTCTACCCTAATTTCAATTTGAAGTACTGGATGTGTCTCTGATGCTTAAGGACTAGATTGTAGGAACTAGAAAAGGCTATTCATTCAGGCTATTTTGCTGTCAGATCTGTTTATTTTTCTAAATCTGTTTTCTAACCCTGACTTTGTATCCTCCTGCTCTCTGGTGAATTAGGAGCTGCTGAAGTTCCTCTTTGAATGCTTCAACCAAGTCACTATTGACTTTAGAGTTGTATCCTTAACCAGGTTCAAAGAAAAGAACAGTGGGTCAGTTTTTCAGTATATACTTCAATTACATTGAACAAAGAAGCAATAGCAACCTTTTATCATTCTGAAACGAGATACATTTACTGCATATTGATATGAACAAATGCTAGGGACTGCCCCTAAACTAACTTGGGGAGTGGAAAAGGAGGATGCTTCTTGAGCTTGTCACATTGTAAATAAAGTTGACATTCAATAACAGTATATATGGCTTTCGACCAGAGGTGGGGGGGGAGGGGGGGGAAAGAACAACCTGACCTAAGGCTTACTCCGTGCCTTTCCTGGTCTTACTGTATAGGAAATAGACCAACATATTGAACATTTTCCAGAAACAATGTCCAGATCCTTAAATATCCATCTTTGTGCTTGCAAATTGCTGTTTGAATTTTTGAGGTGTCTACCTGAAATGGGTTTTATCCATATTGGGATGAATTTCAAGAGCAATTAACGAGTTCATCATGCACATTTAGAATGAACTTTAAATTGTATTGGAATTCCATATTTTTAAATTAGATGTAATGCTGCTCTATCTCTTGCCTTTCTCCCAGCACCCGCCACCCCGCGCCCCAGAATACATGCAAAGCAAATCCGAGTAAGCACACAGCTGTGAGGAAGTAAAACGTTCTCCAACGCAGTAACCAATTTGGTTCTGATGAGGAAGTGTCTTCAAGCAGACACAGGAAGTTCTGTGGTACCATGTAGTTAGTTACTCATAGCTCTGTGCAACAACACAAATTGCTTTCTCACGGGAGATAGTGTACAGAGCACCATTATAAAAAAAATATAAAGAAAGAAAGACTTGCATTTATATAGTGCCTTTCATGACCACCAGAACGTCCCAAAGCGCTTTACAGCCAATGGAGTACTTTTTTTTTTGAAGTGTAGTCACTGTTGTAATGTGGGAAACGCGGCAGCAATTTGCGCATAGCAAGCTCCCACAAACAGCAATGTGATAAGATAATCTGTTTTAGTGATGTTGACTGAGGGATAAATATTGGCCAGGACACCAGGGATAACTCCCCTGCTGTTCTTCGAAATAATGCCATGGGATCTTTTACGTTCACCTGAGCAAGCAGACGGGGCCCCGGTTCAACGTCTCATCCGAAAGACGGCACCTCCGACAGTGCAGCACTCCCTCAGCACTGCACTGGAGTGTCAGCCTAGATTTTTGTGCTCAAGTCCCTGGAGTGGGACTTGAACCCACAACCTTCTGACTCGGAGGCGAGGGTGCTACCCACTGAGCCACGGCTGACACTAGGACCCTTATACAACTTGAAATGACCCCTTGATGTGTAAAACGCTGCACCTGTTGGGTACATGCAAATGTATTCTCAAGTGGAAAATTTCCACAAATCCTGACATCCTGATTTGCAATTATAGTAAAATATCCAGTTGAAAAAAAAGTTTGCTAAATGTAAAGGAACCTGTTTCTATACTTAGTTTTAAAGCTATATAAAGGCATTTATTGAAAGTTGCATAATCTAATATATTTGCAGAATTCTATTTTGTGCATGCGTGGAAGACGTGAAACATTGTCAATACGAAATAAATTGATTTGAAAATTCATTTTAATTCAGCCCTTAATGTACAAGCTGAAGAATTAATCTGTCTGAATTTCTTAAAAACTCCACAGGAAACTACCACTTCCCAAGGGGTTATACAGATCATTGAAATTACAGCACTGAAGGAGGCCCTCTGGCCCTGTGCCAGTGTAAGCTTTTCAACTGGAGTTGACTGCTTTGATCCCATTTCACTGTCCTTTTAACGCCTTCACATTGTTGGACTTATCTCCTTGAAGATGGTTTACCTGGTATTCAATCAATAGAAATTCTTAAGCAGGAGAAAGTAGGAGAACAGATTAATAATTGCTTTACAAATAAAGGAAGAGTACAAAAGCAAAGAGGTAATGCTAAACAGATACAAATGATTGATTAAGCTGCAGTTAGAATACTGTGTCCAGTTTTGGGCACTCATGTCAAGACCATGGAGAAGGTGCAGAAGAAATTTACTGAGATGATCTCAAGGTTGAGAATTTTTAGTCATGAGCAGAGACTCGAGAAACTGGGGCCCTTTTAATTCGAGCAGAAGGCTAACAGGAGATCTAAATTGTTCAGTCGGTAAAGAGTTTAAATTTATGAATGTCACCAAAAGAATGAAGGGAGAGGTCAGGAGATTTTTTTTATACAGAGAGCTGTTAGGACATGGTGGAAACAGAACCTATAATGATGGGATGAATGGTATATTCTAAATGCTGTAAATTCTAAATAAACTCCGGTTTCTCAATGTTGCTGGTGTATTGAGCCATACAGACCAAAAAAACCCACCAATTTACAATTTTAAAGGGAGTGCAGGAGCAGAGAGACCTGGGGGCGTATGTACACAAATCTTTGAAGGTGGCCGAACAAGTTGAGAAGGCTGTTAAAAATGCATATGGGATCCTTGGCTTTATTAATAGAGAAATAGAGTGCAAAAGCCAAGAAGTTATGCTGAACCTTTATAAAAACGCTGGTTAGGCCTCAGCTGGAGTATTGTGTTCAATTCTGGGCACCACACGTTAGGAAGGATGTCAAGGTCTTGGAGAGGATACGGAAGAGATTTACTAGAATGGTACCAGGGATGAGGGACTTCGGTTATGTGGAAAAGCTGGGGGGGTTCTCCTTAGAGCAGAGAAGGCTAAGAGGAGATTTGATAGAGGTGTTCAAACTCATGAATGGTTTTTATAGAGTAAATAAGGAGAAACTGTTTTCAGTGGCAGAAGGGTCAGTAACCAGAGGAGACAGATTTAAGGTGAAGAACCAGAGGCGTCCTGAGGAAACATTCTTTACTCAGCGAGTTGTTGTGATCGGGAATACACTGCCTGAAAGAGAGCGGTGGAAGCAGATTCAATAGCAACATTGAAAAGAGAATTGGATGAATACTTGAAGGGGAAAAAATTACAGGGCTACGGGGAAAGAGCAGGGGAGTGAGATTAATTGGATAGCTCTACCACAGAGCCGGCACAGGCAGGATGGGCCGAATGGCCTCCTTCTGTGCTGTATCAGTCTATGATTTTAGTTAATCCCTGGCCTGTACTATGGTCTCAGTGGGACGTTAATGAGGTAATTCCCTTTTCCTCAGCTGGAAAATGTGTCTCTATATTCAATTGTATTTATTGAATTGTTTATTCCATACACTTTTTTTTTAATGAGAATCTAAGATGAAGAGCCACGGCCCATAGTGCAGGGCATCACCAAGATCAAAAAGGGTAAAGGACAGGGTAAATCAGCAAATAATGATTAGGTGACATCAAGCTTGATTTTTAAAAACATGACTACATCGCATGTTTTTCCAGTTTTGTGGCTACCCCTTGGGTTTGCAGTTCTCTACTGAAAGACACTTGGTGATAAAATTATGCTCTGTGACAATACTGCAGCTGGCTTACCCAAAAACATGCTGTAGCTTACAGGGAACTTCCTTCCACAATATAAATATTTGAATGCCTGTGGTCAAGAAAAATATAATTTTGTGTAATTGCCTTTTCTCTAGGCTTATGAAAGGCGATTCCCAACAAGCCCGCTAATCCCAATGTTCGTTGGCAGTGACATTACCAGTGAATACAAGAGCGAGGATGAGACTGTTCATATATTAGAAAGGCGGTGCAAATTGGATGTAGATGCACCAAGACTACTAAAAAAGGTATGGCTAAGACGATTACTTGAGTGAGTTTATGAATGTAAATTGCAGTGCAAATAGATGATCATTTACAAGAGTTCTATTAAGTTAAAATATTTAAAAAATATTATTTCTTGGAGGAACAGTTATTATGCAGAGCAATCTGTTGCAGAAAGTCATAAAATTACAACTTAAAATCTGTTTATCTATGATCTATAACTTGACTGCCTGTCGTAACCGTTACTCTACAGATATTTTTGTAACTTACCCTAATGTGTATTTTTTACTTCATTTCATCTGCTCTGAATACTATTAATGCTATTGCTGTGAATATTCTACTCTTTTTATTTAATGTATTTTACATTACTACTCATTTTTTGTCTCGACTTTTATTAGTCTATTTTCGGTAATATAAGTGGTATGATTCAGCAAAAACACTCTTTTTAACAACCCCCTCCCCTTTAATCGGGCAAAACCAAAGCCAGCAAGATTGTAAAGATTGGCACAAATTGTTACTTGCGTAACATCACCATCTGCTGGTAGAAAATAGTAATTACAGTTTTGAGCTCTCCAAAATCGAGGTGCCTTTTAAAGGCAGGGCTCAACATCAGCAGTTGTCCACATGCCTCCGGCATCTGGAATGCTTGAGCCATTGCCCAGTTATCTGATATGCCCTGGTTATATAATGCTACCCTCTCTTCCTCTTGCAGGGAAGATTCAGTCAGTGCTACTGGGAGAAAGGGCTATCACAGACTTCCCCTCATTCTAAAAATCACTAATCGATCATTTCTGAGAGTTTGAGGAGGAACCATGATTTGCTGTTTGCTTCCTTAATATCTTAAGTGTGAGAATAAGGGCGGATAGGAGCACCTGTGGATATACAACAAGTGAGAATTGTCATTACCATAAACTATTTGTCGCATTGCATTAAAATTCTTGTGTTCCTGTTACTGTGCCATCTAGGGGTCTATATACCACAGCCACTTGATGCCTCTAATATAGGAGGACATGTTTCATGTAGTGAGAAACATTTTAAAGATAGGTGATGTCCAGTAGTTGAGTATGTAAAAGATGTTGAAAGCTTGCGATACAATGCCTTTGCCTTTTTTCATTAGAAAAAGATTGTGGAGTGATACGATAGAAGTATTTAAAATTATGAAAGGATGGGACGGGAAGAAAGAAGCCAACTGCTTCCAGCAGTCGAGGTGTCAAGAACGAGGGGCCATAAATACAAGATTAAATGCAAGAGATTTGCAACGGAGAGCTGGAAAAACTTCTTTGCTCAGAGAGTTGTGAGGTTGTAGAATTCACTTCCAGAGTTAGTTTCTGCCACAATCACTATGTCAGCGTTCAAGATGAGATTGGACAGGTGGTTGAAGGGTTATGGGAATAGGGTGGGTAAATGTGGTTGGACAATCTACTCGTATGGAAGGTAAATGCCGACGCAGTCTGTTTGGGCCAAGTGGCCTGTTTCTATGTTGTAACTTCTATATATTGCTGGGCAGTTGTAGATCCAGTAAGGATTCTTAACCAGATTTACTATTGGGTGAGCTGAGGATTATTTGTGTATATTTATGTCCCAATCATCATTGACTTTCATAAGACTTGTTTTAGTTTTATCTAAACTTGTAAGTGATATTCTGTCATCAGACATTGGATTTGTTAAAACAAATTGAGTTTACGTGATCACTAACGGCAGCATTGCATTAAACTTGTACTACAGAAAAGCATGTAGTGCTGATTTTGCAAAATGTTTCCGTTTAGTTGATTGCATTTACACGCTGGTGTGTACTTCCTTTCAGTGGCATTCTGAACATTTTCTGTCTGCTCTTCTCCCTAGAGATTATTTTGAGTGTTGTTCATGTTTTATTTTTATGTTTGAAATTCCTGGAGGACTAAATAAACAACATGCATGACTGCTTTCATTGTAAATACAGTTATCCAAGTTAGTTTTATTAATGCGCTGTGTGACTTGTGACATATCGATGGCCATTACCATGAGGCATTTGATGCCATAATTATGTTTCACGGTAATACAGATTTATCTGTCATAGCTGTTTAATAATGTTGTTCAGATTGCAGGTGTTGATTACATCTACTTCATTCAGAAGAACTCCTTGAACAGGCGGGAGAGAACACTGAAGATAGAAGCCCACAATGAAACCTTTGCTAACAGAGTTGTCATCAATGAATTCTGCTGTTACACTGTATGTTATCAATTGCAAAATATTTTAAATCTAATTAATGTAAAAAAAAAATGACTGGACTCCCAGCAACTTTATCTTCTGAAGCTAGGGAATATGCAGGGCGATAGAGGAGTTCAGAAGAAGAGTTAAATTTCCATAACTAAGGGTTCAGGACAGGAAAAGCTACACAAAGGTGTTGTGAGTGTGTATTTTGTCAAAACAATTGACTTTGATTGTATTTTCCCACCAGTTCCATTATGCTCTGGTTTCAGTCTGGTTATTGGTGTTTAAATTCAAATTGCAGTTGTCTTCCACACTCCATAGTAAATGTGTACATGCTTTCTATGACTTGCAGAGCTCTTTCACTTGTGGTAAGGAATGCATAATGTATAAATCACAAACAAACACTTCTGTGCCAGTTCAGTGGCTTGATACTGCTGGTACGTTACCCATTCCAAAGAGTGTTGTAGGAAATGCGAGAGAGCAAGCAAATACTGTTGGCCACAGTGTGCATTGATTTGTAACAGGAAGACAAGGAAGCCGGCAGACTAAAAGAGTCGCAAAATGAAAATTTCACATTTGAAATTTGCTTAACTAAATATTTAAGGAATGCCGCATTTCTTCCAAAGCTTCACCCCTTTACTGGTGTACCTATGATGACCTTTGGCACAGCAGGTATACAAATTTGGCTTTTTAATCATCCCTAACCTGTAATATTAAATATAAACCAGCACTTTTATAAATAGGTTACATTTTGTATGCTTCTTTAATGTATACTCCTGCAAAGCAAGTGAAGTTGTGGAAATTTAGTACAGGAAACTCTTTATTAACCGGGACCGGCGTGGTGCCGGTTAATCAAAAAGTCCGGATAATGGAGAGTTATATCTCCCAACGTACGAGAGCCCCGTACACACTGACATGCGCCTGCATTCGGAGCTCCGTCTCCCCGGGGACCGCCAGCTGACCATCTGTCGTGTCCGCTGCCTACCCGGGCTGCACATTCCCCTCCCAATCTACATGCTCCGATACAAGGCAAATGCCTTGGGGTTTTTTAAAAAGTTATTTTTAAAGGAGAGATGAAGGAAAACCCCGGTTACCTACTCAAGAATTTTGCCGGTTGAGAGAGATTTCCAGTTATTTGGGTGCCGGTTAAAAGAGAGTTTCCTGTAATACATTTAACCCTTGGGCTGCTGGTAGCTCCTGGGAAATGAATCTCTGTCCAGACAGTTTTAACTTTTCAATTCGAGCTGTGAAGTTGAATATTAGTATTACAGTAATAATACCACTCAAATGTGAGGAATTGTTTTTATTGCAATGTTAATACATACATGACTAAACTACACATTTCATAGATTGAGCTTAACAAAATGTTAACACTTACCACCTGCCCTGTTTGCGCTCTCTCAGTTGTCTTCCCCATATATTTCTTTTACTCTCCTATTTTTGCTTCAATTTTACTTCCCACCACCCCGCATCGATTTTAACCTATTTTCTTTAAAAAAAAACACATTGTTGAAAAAATATCCATTTTGGAGGTTCGCGAAACTTGAGGAAAAACAATGGTGTTTTGTTTGCTGATGACCAGCTCCAAAGCCAGTCGTAGCAACCGATTGAAAACCTTCCAGGTTTTGCAGATTGACAGCATGTCATCGATGTAGCCAGGCGAATCTTTGACATGTCAAAATGTATTGAACCAGGAAAAGTTGCTGCCTCTCAAGAAAGGTTATCAGTAACCCCCAGAGCCTAACCACACCTGATGATCAGTCATGGTGTACTAAGAACTGATGGGAGTAAATAGAACTGAACATTAGCCCTTTCCATATTTGGTGAAGATTTACTTTATTTTCTACATCTGTTAATGTAAAACGTAAGTTGCACTGGAGTAGCCCTATCTCTATTAAATGACCAAAGAACTCTGCTATTGTGCAACATTTCAGTCGTACTTAGAAATATTAAATCTTGAAATTTACAGATTGTGCTTTATAATTGGTTAGTTTTTTAAAAAGAAAACAAGGCAAACAATGTGACAACCATTATTTAGAACTGTTTAAAAAAAAAAAATAAAAAAAAATCGGAGCTGCACCTGGCATGTCTTTTCTTATGTGCTACAGGTTCACCAAGAAAATGAAGATTGGACCTGCTTTGAGCAGTCAGCAAGTCTTGATATCAAGTCTTTTTTTGGATTTGAAAGTACTGTTGAAAAAATAGCAATGAAACAGTACGCCAGCAGCATCAAAAAGGTATGTGAATAAAAAGGCATTTAGTTTTACTGCCGTTTCTTGAGACAGGCTATCCCTTGTATGTCTAACTGTGTTTAAGTTTGTATTGATTAGAAGTATTATATTATTATTAATATACCCAATTCATAATGCAAGAGCCACCTGGTCATGAAGAAAATACCTGAAAGTTGTAAGAATATTTATCGTAGACAAGATCATTTGGCTGTGTGATTTTTAACCCTTTAACAACATGTTTTCGTAAAATATATGTCTGTTTTAGTAAAATATATGTCTGTCAGTCTGCTAAGATGATTTTTGCAAATTATGCTGAAATAATTTAAAAATAAGCTTTTAGTGTAGGGGTAAGTACAGTGGATGATTTGAAATTGCCCCTGTCAGTCCTTATTCTGATTTGATTTTAATTTTGATGTTTTATGCAGGAGCCATGTGTTAGGCATCTAAGACTTACACTGAGTGTGCTCCACTGTAATCATTTTTTTAATATATGTTTGTAATGTTGCTCTTCACCGTTAACTTGGTTTCTCTCGGCCACGCCCACCTGCAGCTACTTGTGTCACCAATGTTTCTTTGAGTCGCCATCAAGAGGTGCAAAAGAGCAGCCTGCTGCTGAGACTCTCTAATCCCCATGGGTCAGAAGGCACCTGGCCTCTGCTCAGTGATTTCCCACAACAATCAGCAAGTGACTGACACATGTATTGTTAACTGTTTGCAGATGTTTCTCTGGAAGGTTTTTCTTACTGGCCATAATTCAATCTGTTGGTAATCTGCTTTGAGTAAAAGACAACAAAGCAAAACATTTTCCAACACTATAGAATCATAGAATGGTTACAACACAGAAGGAGACCATTTCGGCCCGTCAAGCCCGTCCCGGCTCTCTGCAAGAGCACCTCAACTAGTCCCACTCCCTCGCCCTTTCCCCATAGCCCTGATTAGAAGCTGCACATCATCCAAGATGGTCATACTTTTAAAATAATTGTACAGAGGGGCCCCCTTGGAGGACTGAAGTTCTAAATATATTTTAACCAATAAAATAGTAGAGAAAGTACTGGCACAAAATAGACATAATGGTCAGTACATATCTTCTGTTATTACCTCTACACTAAGGTCCCCTTTAACTGGCTTAAATTCCACAATGCGCAAGTGTTTAATCTTGGGATTTGGTCCATTATATATTTCAATATGTTAAGATACTATGGGTTATGTTTTTTTTTTTTTGATAGGGGAAAGAAATAATTGAATATTACCTAAAACAGCTAGAGGAAGAAGGAATTACTTATGTACCACGGTGGACACCGACGGTTAGCATCAGCATAGAAAAGTCAGTTCCTGTTCAGAAGCTAACCTCCTCTCCAGCTGTGGCCATACCTGGCCGAGGTGATGCTGTTGGAAAGGAAGAACACATCAACAAGGACCTGATTGTTGCTTCCAGTAATTCACCTGACTCTCTCTCAGGAACACCAGATGGTAAATCACCTGGGACTTTCATTTCCTTAACTGTACAATTGCATCTTTCTTTCTCTTCGGGTTTATAGAATCGTTGCGCAGTCTGAAAGTATGTTCTGCACATTCATTTTATCGCACTCGGGCTCTTGAATAAGAAACAGTAATACATTTTTCTATAAATATTTAAAAAAAACAGATTGAGAAATGCACACAATATTTACTGTATTTGTAGTGTCCTTGGAGTAAATAATCTTGTTAGGTTGTTGGATATAAAAATGCTGGTGCAAAGTATTCAAGAAAATAACATTAATTGTTTTCATCTGTCTAAAATACATAGAAGCATGTAGTATGTAGCATGTAGCACTAGTTCTGGAGTTCCAGTTTAAAGAGAATTAACTTACTCAATTTATGTATAAAGTTGAGCTCTGATTGTGTTTTAGATAAACTAGATGCTGATTACATTGAGCGTTATTTGGGTGATTTGACACCACTGCAGGAGAGCTGTCTCATTAGACTTCGAACCTGGCTTCAGGAAACACACAAAGGCAAGGTAAGGATGTAATAGCCACAATGACCTGCTGCAATAGCAAGGACACAAATTAGTTTACCTCATCCTGTAACCTAAATTTGTAAATCACCATCCCTTCTCGACCTATATTAATCAACTGCATCATAGTCAATTTTTTTATTTATATTACTGTTCTTGAATTTTAGGCTGTATCACTGATCTTACTAAACTAAATGGGGGAAAAATTCAGTATCGGCCGGGCGCAAAGATTAGCGCCTGGCGCTAATTATCGCCTCCGACTGCAAACTTGGCTTTTATCACCCCTGGAGGTGATTGGAGCGCTAAATTAGGCGCTTCACACCTGTCTTAAGGCTCCAAGGCCGAGGAGTGAGGCGCTACCTCAGAGCGCTGGCGAAGCTCATGTGATGTCAGTCAGCAATGGAACAGAGACGCAATGGCGCCGGCCAGTTCTTAAAGGGGTGGGTTGATCTTGCTCTCCATCCACATCCTGCTCATTGCAGCCTTGAATCTCGGCCTGGAGAGACCTGTACATCAAATCTGCTGGAAAGAACAATGGAGAGAACCAGGGAAAGAGCTCAGAGTGCAGCCCCCACAGTCTCTTCTAAATAGATGCAAGGAAGGGCAAATCAAAATGAACCTGCAAAGTGCTGCTCAGTACCCAAAACTCCTTCACACAGCTTTGAATCTCTCCAGAAGTCAGTCTCTCTCTCTCTCTCTCTCTCTCTCTCTCTCTCTCTCTCTCTCTCTCTCAGAATGTGTGGTGCAAAAATGTCACCAACAAAAAAAGGCAGGAAGCGTTCGCCTTTAAATAGCGCTCCCCCAGTCCCTTCCTGACTGCAAAACGCTCCCCTCAACCTGTCGTTGCTAGCGGCAGGCGGTAAGGCAGGGGGCGCCACTCAATATCCGCTACCGGGGCGTTGTGCACTCGACTGACGTCACGATCTGCCGGCGCAGGAGATCGTGGCAGTAGTGTTTAGCGCCGCCGCAAAATGTCTGGTCAATTTCGCGAGAGGTGCAGATATCGCCGCGCCCGGGCGCTAGTTGCTTTGCGCCCTCTTAAGGCGCTAACGTGAGACGCAAACCAACTGAATTTTCCCCCCAATGTTTTTAGCTACACTTTGTTTATCTCCCAGGAGCATTACTAAAGGTAGGAGGATGGTGTGCAGGGTTACTCCGTTTACTAAATGGGGCAAGCTTGATGGGCCTTTTTGCCCTTTTTTTGGTGTGTTTGTTTACTGAGAACAATGTTTGCAACCAGAGAGCATTCCCCTTTAGGTGCACCATAGGCCTGTGTGTGTTTAGCTTAAATTGTTTTTGTGTTAAGATAACTTTACAACACACTGTGCAGCTGAATCATGATCAAAGCTCAAAAATGTGAATTTTTAATATAAATTACATTTTATATAAATTCCACATTCAAAATGGTAGTTCTGTGAAACTTTGTAGGAAATTCTATTTAATCATTAATGCAGCAATTTAAGCTTTAAACAGAAAATCCATATAATTAAAAGTTTTGCTGCTTGGGAAATATTCATGATGCACAAAGCTTGATTTCTTTTCGTGTAATTTGAGCGAATCAAAAAACAGGCACTTATTTCTTAAAATTTCCCAGTCACGAAAATAGCAAACAATCATATAAACACGCAAGAACTTTTCCTTCTTCCAGAAATTGCAACAACCTTTTCACACACAAGCCTCTCCCTCTCTGGGAGCTTTGGCTTACCTTCTGCTTTGTCCCTGGAGCTTCATTCTTTGAAGTGGACCTTGGTTCAGAATGTTTCTTGTCTATCCTTGGCTGCACAGTCTGAGAGCGCAGTGCCTGTGGCTGCTTTTTAGCTCCTCATTGGCATGATCATACACAATTGCAATGTTTCCCAGCTTCCATCCACAAAGTTGAAACCATTTTAAATCATTTTCTCAGCTGTAAATGGAGGAGGAGGAGAAAAGTAGAAACAGAAGTAGTGAAGGAAAAAAGTCAAAAACTTTAAAGAAGAGAAGAACGGAAGGGAAGGCAAAATCAAGAGGGCTGAGAGAGAGTGGGGGGGGAAACAACTAGGAAAGTTTTAAAAAGCATGACCCATACCGTGCTGAATGTGAGATGGCAGTGACTCCCCTTGACTACTCGCCTGCTCCTTTCAAGGTGTGGCCTCCCCTTCCCCTGTATTTATGTTCGACAATATTTTTTAAAGTTTTGATCTGTGAGCAATGCATTTGACGATTCAATCAGACTGAGAGATCTTGTTGCAGTTATAAACCACTTAAAATAATTTTCTTAGCTGCCTTTAATGAAATTCAATATTTCTACTGTAGTCGTGAGGCCAAAACCAAGAATGCAATTGCGTAATTTGGATAAAAATCTGATCAAGGGAACTGCAGCTACGATTCTTTGAACAGTGGCAAGAAGTAGGATTTTAGTTTTCAGTTTCCCTTCAATTAATAGGAAAATTACCTTGTTCTTTCACTTCTTTAAATTGAATTATATTATCGTTTTCACAGATTCCTAAAGATGAGCACATTCTGCGGTTCTTAAGATCACGTGACTTCAATATAGATAAAGCAAGAGAGCTTCTGTGCCAGTCTTTGACCTGGCGCAAACAGCACAAAGTAGACTACCTGCTGGAGACTTGGACACCACCTCAAGTGCTGCATGATTATTACACAGGAGGCTGGCATCACCATGACAAAGGTTACACCAGACTAGACTATCACATTGTTAATGAGACTATTGTATAAATATTGTTTCCTTAAACAGTATTAGACACTATTAAACAGCCAGTAATCTTATCGGTACTGATGGCATTATTTTTCATCATCAGATGAGAGTTTGAGGGCATATGTTGTCGAAGTGTTACTTTTAAATGACTAGATACCATTGTGGATGGGAACACAGCCCTTTGCCTCATAGGTCAGCATTACAGCCTAGAATCGTGGTTGAAATTTTCTCTCTAATATAGGTCCAAAGTAAGGTTTGTTTGGGTAGTTCATTGGTTACAAGTCAAAATCTTGTGTAGTTTGATACCAGGTTGGACATTTCACTTCAGTTATAAGCATGTAAGGAATCGGAGCAATGTATTTGTGCAAGAAGGCATGTTTTTCTGAGGTTGTTGTAGGGCGTGAATTTCTGCGGGGGTTTCCCACTTGTCCGCCATAACTTCAGCAGAAGAGCCGTGGAAACAATGGGAAAAGAGTGTAGCTGTTTATGTTGTTTATCTGGGGTTTTTGTGGCTCTTGTGTTGAAGTTACGGCTGATAAGCGGAGGGCACCCATGGAAATGCACGTCCATAGTATTGGACGTTAGATGGAGGGGCTGTCCTTCATCTAGACTGTTCTAACTGACTTGGGAATGCTTGCTTCTGGCATTGACTGGAAAAATGGAAAGTGTTCTAACTCAGCCATTTCTAGCTTACATTAACAAAATGATCTACCCCTTCTCCCCCCCCCCCCCCCCCCCCATCTCATTTAAAATAGAAAGTCCTATATGCTTTCATAGTGTCATATGTGTTGCAGCTAGGTGGTAGTTATGTAAATGAGTAAGTATATATAAGACATTATGCTCATAACAAGGTCCATTGTAGCCCTTGTAACGGTCTTTTTATATAGGGGTTACATATAAAACTTGAGTATTTGTATTGGCTGCCCCAACAGTAAAAGTGCTTAGGTTCCTGATAAGCAATTGTAAACTCAAGTGCCAGATTATCTGTTCAAATTTGCCCACCTGTGCTTCTGTTTTAGTAGTTCTTAGTTGAGTGGATGTATGAAGTGAGGTGTGTATTCATATTGAAGAAGAGTATCTGAATTTCCTTTTCTTGAATTGTGCCTGCTGTGGGCCAGTCATACAGCAGTATTGGTACTATTTATGGAGAGCCTTTGAGCTGGAGAATCTCATATGGTAGGAATTGAACTGCAAAGGGCAGGAGTAAATTAGTTTTTTTAATACATTGAATAAACCTAGAGCGTTACCCTTTACTTCAGTTTTGTACATTTAAACTGGCTAAGCAAACATTTCCAGTTTGTTTCTATTTAATATTCTGTGCATATGCAAAATGGCTGACTAGTTAAACTACTGTGCCACAGATAGTTTTATGGAAGCAAAAATTGATGATTGACAGCTTTACTATTACCTGTAATTACAATGGCCCGGAATTTGCAGTGGGTAATAAAGTTCGTTTGCTGTTATTGCCCCTTTGAAACTGACTGCAACTTCAGATTTAGTGCAAGTGCATCCTAACGCGGAAAATATGAAGTTGCAGTCAGTCATTCACTGCTCCGACACTGCCCCGCCCCCCCTCCCCCCCATAGCAGGCAATCGGTGTAACCAGGGAAATCAGTGAAACTGATAAACTTTGGCTTTTCCACAGTAATATCACCGTTAAATACTCCATTAAAAGTTTAGACCTTGTTGGATTAGGTGTAACTGGGGTTTTAACAGCGTATTGGCTGCTAAACAAATGTTATGGTCCTGAAAAACTAATTTTAGTTTTGTGGAGTGTCAAATTTATCCATAAGTTACAATTTTTAAGAAACTTAAAAAAAAGTTTTTTTTAAGTTTGTTCATCTTTATTTCAAGATTACCTTTTTCCCCATGTGAGAGTCCCAATCTTTGTTTTGCTCGCTAACATTTTTAAAAAGTCAGAATAAAAGGAGCTTGTTCACTTCCTGGGTCCCTGTCTGTGAGAATTCTGCATTGTGATTGGCTGCTTAGACAGCTTGTTGACGTCACAGCAGCTCGCGCTATGGAATTCCCACTAAACTACACTGATCTCAGTTGAACATCGGAAAAGCCAAACTTCTTGCCACAGAGATTGTAAAATCTTTGTGGGAAGATTTCTTCGGGGCCAGCGTCGACGCCTTTGCTTCGCCGCTCACCGCAAATTACAGACCAATGTGATTCTGAGTATCTGAATTGGATACTCCGAGGAATAGAATGGGTAAGCCTCGACAAGAGGACTAATTTCTAGTTGGCTATTTTGCATGTTCTAGTTTTGGATTTTATAATATGTTTGGCAACCAGAGGATTTTAAATACTAGAGACATGGAATCTTTTAAAATTATTCCATTTTATTTTTACTGTTAACAGCAATAAATAATGTAACGCTACAATTTTATTTTACAGATGGGAGACCCCTATATATTTTAAGACTTGGGCAAATGGATACCAAAGGTCTTGTCAGAGCGCTTGGAGAGGAAGCACTGCTACGGCACGTAAGTGTATTTTAATCATTGTATTTTTTAATAAAATAAAATTAATTTAATGCACATTTCTCTGTATGCAGTATTATCTCTGCTGAATTAGTGGAACTCTGCATAGTCAGCAAAAATGTAATGAGCACTTCCAGTTAAGAATGAACAACATAGTATTTATGTTTTAAGTGGGTTTTTTATGCAGTGCATGTCCAGTATGTAGAATTTTTTTTTTTACTGTTTTCATATTGGGGTTTGTGGCCATTATGAACAGGGTTGAAACTGACCAAACTCCTTCCTACCAGATAGGAGAACAGAGAGGGGATGATTTTATTCATTTAATCTGTATTGGAATCAAACTCGGGTGCTAGAGACGAAAGTTGTCTGCTAATCCACAACTCGATTCAGTCCAACAAATTTTATTACTTAAGATTTTTTTCTTCATTCTAGTAGGAACAGAAAATAAACTATAATGCATGCAATATTGATTGACTCAGCAGTTTTATGATAGGCATTTTAGAATAATTTGATTCAGTTATGTGATGATTGTTCACTGAGACATTGCAAAAGGTTTACGCACATATGATCACAGCAGGTTTAGTTGGTATGGCTTCCTCCTCGTCCCTAATTATGCCACATACTAAATAAACCAGAGCGTTATAAGCATACCAAATGTCATGGCAAACTCTACAAGGGTTCATTTTAAATCCCATTCACTTAATTCAAAAATAGCAATAAACTCAGTCTTCTGTGCAACAAGAGATGCAGCTGTTAAACTTAAAATGAAGGAAAACTTCCAGTTATTTCAGTGCTCGCCCATTGAGCAACACAGTAGCGTGTTATTGTCTTATACCGGTATTCTAGATCTGATTCCATTTGTGGCATTTGTTTGGTTTCTGTTAACATCGGTTGTGTTGACTGAATTCCTCATGAGTAGATGTCCCACAGGTCGTTGACTGCAACCACCCTACGGCAGCTCTCCTTGGGAGTAATTTGAAAATAATAGAAAAAATATAAACACAAAACAACCATCAACTCAGTATTTCATTTGTCAGCTCTGATGGTGGCCTCTCATCATGCAGTTTGCAGTTTCCTGAGATTATGCATACTTGAAATCTTTGATACTAGACTAAAGTATCACTAAGTTGCTGCAACTCACAAAGCAATGTGTTGCATAAACCTTCAAACAAACTGATATAAATAAAATCCTTGTCGCTTTGAAGTAATCTAGTTCATTTTTTTTTTAAATGCAGACTAGCGCCTGTGACAAATGTAATCAACTTATGACATGGTCACATTGTTGGATTCTTTCATAGTGTAAAGATCCAGAACCACCAGAATTTCTCTTGTGTCAATTAGGGATAAACAGTTGACTGTTTTTGGTGATTTGATTTTGGAATTTATGATGCCAAAGAGCAGTGCAGGAAATTGTGTACTGATAATTAGTTAGACTGCCAGAGAGTACTGATGCATCCTTCAAAATCACCCCTCGCTCAATCAGTACATTGCTGAGAGCGTCAATTCTTCCCCTGAGATCTTATTATATAACTGCCAGAGATCAAATGCATGTTCCTGCTCTATTCCATCGGGGCAATTACTTTATTTTAACTTCTTGTTGCAGCTGTTCTAGCCACAGCTGCTGTTATGATGGAATGCCAAAGATGGCATCATCTGTGCACAGAGGGACCTTTTGTTTCTTTGTTTAAAATAATTTTCCTTTTAAAACTACAAATAAACTTGCACCTAAAGTGGTCTTTTTTGGATAAAATTTGTGAATCCACTTATCATTTTAGGATTGTTAAGAAGGGTAGGGGAGTTAATCTAGGAAATTATAGGCCTGTTAGTCTAGCATCAGTTGTGGGGAAGTTATTAGAATCTGTTAAGGACAGAGTGATTGAACATTTGGACAAATATGAGCTGATCAGAGAGAGCCAGCATAGATTTGGAAAGGGTAAGTCATGTCTAACGAACCTAGTTGAATTATTTGAGGCAGTAACTAACATGGTAGATAAAGGAGAGTCTAGAAGTCATTCGACAAAGCTCCACATAAGAGACTGTTAACAAAAATGAAAGTGCATGGAATTGGAGCAACCTATTGGCTTGGATAAGGAATTGGTTAGGAGGTAGGAGACAGAAAGTAGAGATAACAGATATGGACTCAAATTGACAGCATGTGATTAGTGGTGTCCCACAGGGATCTGTTCTGGGGCCTCAGTATCTAATGACTTAGATGAAGGAATAGAGAGCAGTATATGTAAGTTTGCTGATGATACTAAGTTAGGTGGCATAGTAAATAGCATAAATGGGAACAGAAGGTTGCAATGGGACATTGATAGATTAAGAGAGTGAGCAAAACTGGGAGATGGAGTTCAATGTGAGAAAGTGTGTGGTCATCCACTTTGGACCTAAGAAAGATAAATCAGAGTATTTTCTAAATGGCAAGAAGCTAGGAACTGTGGATGTGCAGTGAGATTTCGGAGTCCAAATACAGAAATCACTAAAAGGCTAATGAATGTTGGCCTTTATCTCAAGAGGGCTGGAATACAAAGGGGTGGAAGTTATGTTACACCTGTACAGAGCTGTAGTTAGACCCCACCTGGAGTACTGCATTCAGTTCTAGGCACCACACCTCAGGAAGGATGTATTGACCTTGGAGGGGGTGCAGCGCAGATTCACCAGAATGATACCGGGGCTAAAAGGGTTAAATTATGAGGACAGGTTGCATAGACTAGGCTTGTATTCCCTTGAGTGTAGATGATTAAGGGGTGATCTAACTGAGATGTTTAAGATGATCAAAGGAGTTAATAGGGTAGATGGGGAAAAATTGATTCCTCTGGTGGGAGAGTCCAGAACAAGGGGGCATAACCTTAAAATTAGAGCTAGGCCGTTCAGGGCTAATGTCAGGAAGCACTTCTTCACACAAAGGGCAGTGGAAATCTGGAACTCTCTTCCCCAAAAAGCTGTTGAGGCTAGGTCAATTGAAAAATTCAAAACTGAGATTGATAGAATTTTGTTAGATAAGGTATTAAGGGATACGGAACCAAGGCGGGTAGATGGAGTTATGATACAGATCAGCCATGATCTAACTGAATGGTGGAACAGGCTCGAGGGGCTGAATGGGGACAAAAGGAAATAGATTTTTTTGAATAAGAACCTGTCACGGAGGATATTTACAATTAAAATATCAATTCAGAAAATATGCAAAAGTTTTTAAAATTGGGATAAATAAGTTTAACCCTATGCTATTCTTGTTCTAAATCAGGTGCTGTCTATTAATGAAGAAGGATTAAGACGATGTGAAGAAAACACCAATGTGTTTGGAAGACCGATCAGGTAATCGCAAGTTCCATCTTGGTACCATTATCAATTAATATATAGTACATAAAAAAGAAAGGCATTGCACAATTTCAGCTGTCTTTAACTTTGATCAGTCTCAAAGTGCTCCACTGGTTTTTTTTAAATTGCTGTTTTGTATTAAATAGTTCGTGGACATGCTTGGTGGATTTAGAAGGCCTGAATATGAGACACCTTTGGCGACCCGGTGTTAAGGCGCTGTTGAGAATCATTGAGGTTGTTGAAGCTAACTATCCAGAAACACTGGGTCGACTGTTAATCCTTAGAGCACCTAGAGTGTTTCCAGTACTTTGGACTTTGGTAAGTTGTTGCAGTGTCCGAGACATAAATTATAAATTGCTGTGTGTTTAAATCATCATGCGTTGTAAATTGTGATTTAATGTCTTCTTTTGATTCCAGGTCAGTCCTTTCATTGATGACAATACAAGAAAAAAATTCCTTATCTATGCAGGAAATGACTACCAGGGGCCTGGAGGACTGGTTGATTACATAGACAAAGAAGTGATCCCTGATTTCCTTGGAGGAGAATGTGTGGTAAGAATCTACAACAGCAAAATCAATTTTGATTCATAGGATACTATGCCATAATTTATCAGAACTAACAGTTAAAGAAGCTCTGCTGGGTCTAAATTGAAGCCTTACTAGCAGAAATGGATGTCACAGTGAAATGTTTTTAATACATATCAGCAGCTTTTTCGAGCCATTGTGTAATACCAACAATTGAGCGTGACAGGAAATCTGCAATCCTTGTTGCTTCACCGAAAGGAAAAATGAATGCAGTTGTTGATTAAACTAAATGATACTGTTTTGAAGAAGAAAATCTGTGTGTAGATTTAGGGTGTTACCTCTTGAAACAGATTAGATCCAGAATTGTGTAATGATAGGTATTTCAAGCATTCCACCATCTTACATTGGCACCTGAAGGGCTTGATTACACAATTATGTTTTTGAGTATTTAGCTGTTGAATAGGTAATTTATTATCCAATTATAATTAGCAGTATAATTTGTCCTGTAGGATGAATTCTGTAGTCAATCACATATTCCGTTTATACATTGTGTGTTTCAGTTGTGGTCAAAAGAAAAATGCAGTTTGTTTTGTTTAAAGTTCTTGTTTCTAAATAGCAACAGCACATCGTGAATGCAAGTTAAATAGTGATGATACAGGCTGCAAAGGATTGAGCAGTTTTTTCCCCCACTGTCCTTACAGCCACACTTGGGAAATGCTAATTCTATATTTCTATCCATTGCTTTGACTTCCAAAAGGACTGGTTACAGTCTGGTGTTTACCAATAGTAATATTCATATTATATACATAATTCTAATGCAGTATTATTTCTTTAAGGAGCTAACTGCAAGTCTGTGTTAATTTTTGATCTTGAAATATTTTGATTCAAAACATCAAAAGAAGTTGGGGGTGGGGGAGGGGGAGGGGGGTGTTAAGGCAGGTCCAGAGGGGCGTGGTATTAGTTCTTCATTCTTATATGTTTGATTATAACCAATAAGATTATAGGATGAATGACAAAATATAGAAGTGGGTTTTTCATATAGTAGCACCTGCGTCCAATATTTCTTTAAAAAAAAAAATAGCATCTACAAATCAATTGGAGCAAATATGCAACGAGCTTTACCTAGCGTGTTCTACTGAAATACTCTGGTACTCTAATATTACAATCAAGTGTCAGTAATAGTTTGATACTGAATGTTATTTTTGTAAGCGGAATTATGTATATTTTTCCTCCCTTTTCCTTCTTGAACCTCCCCTGTCATGTACCACTCCCAGTTAAAGACAGACTCTCCTACATGTAGGGAAGGTGGCTACTTGGATACTTTCCCAACAGCGCAGCTAAGATTGGGAACTTGCCATGTGGATAATTATTGCCATATACCCACAATCTACCATTTTGGCAAAGTGCATTGTTACATTGGTATTTATATCTTTTTAAACGAGCAGCACTTGTCAAGCAGTTAGTTAGAAGCATACTGACCTACAGAACCCAGTTATCTACTTGCTGGACAGTCCGACTATAAAAATATCCTTTGATGAGAATAGTGTATGATTTAAAAAATCTTACTTAATGTTTTACTGCAGTGTGAGGTTCCAGAGGGAGGTCTAATCCCCAAATCGATGTATAGAACAGCAGAAGAACTTGACAATGATGACATCAGGCTGTTGACTGAAACTATTTATCAATCGGCAAGTGTTTTCAAAGGATCACCTCATGAGGTAAAGTTTTTGCTGTCCCTTTAGCTGTTAAAATTTCAATTCCTTAATTTAATGCTTGTATAGATGCTATTTTAACTTCAAACCATGTCCCCTGATGGTTAAGATGAAAAAGTTGAGCATTTCATTACTACATTGATGTTTAATATTTTGCTTTAATGTGTTTCCAGGTATCAATTGAAATGGTGGAAGCGACTTCTGTGATAACCTGGGATTTTGACGTGGTAAAAGGAGATATCGCCTTCAACATCTATCACTCAAAGCGAGCACCTCAGCTTCCCAAAAAGGATACCCTTGGGGCCCACGGGATAACATGCCCTGGAGGCAATAATGTGCAGCTTATAGATAAGTCATGGCAACTAGGAATGGACTATAGTATGGTGGAGTCGCCACTCATCTGTAAAGAAGGAGAAAGTGTGCAGGTCAGTTTTGTAGTGATCAGAAATCAACATTGTAAGGCCAGTGTTACATGGTCTAATTACGTTAGTTGAGGTCTCCGGTCAAAGTAATCAAACATAAAGCATTCTGAAGGTTTAGCCTTGCTGTAATGTGCAGTTTAAGTGGTGTTTGCACATTTTTTTGACCAATAAATAAGGATTTAAACAATTCTATTTTTACCTTCTGTGTTACTTACAGGGTTCACACGTAACAAGATGGCCTGGTTTTTATATCCTGCAGTGGAAGTTTCACAATATGCCTTCTTGTGCTACAACTAACCTGCCTCGTGTAGATGATGTGCTGGCAACATTACAGGTCTCCTCCCACAAGTGTAAAGTTATGTATTACACTGAGGTCATCGGATCGGACGATTTCAGGTACAGGATGTAAAGCTACTGTATTGAGAATTCAGTGCCATGTCTGAACAGTGCTAAGCTGAGTACTAGATGCAGTTAATCTGCACTGACTATGGTTGAATCTATTTATTCTTCAGCTCGCAGTGGGAAGTCTGTCACTGTATTTTCCACACCATATACTAGTCCCTGATGTAATACAGGCTGTGATTTATTCCCAGGCTTCTGCCACTCAAACTGGTAAGACGTGCACCAGTATACTGCAGACGACTTTACCCTTTAATGAAATGCCTTACTTCAGCTCAGCATCTCTTTACCCCCCCCCCCCCCCCCCCATGCCTTTGTCTCAGTAAGATTGGGAACTTAACTACAAGGAATTACAACAGGAACCCATGTTTTGCAACTCCATTGAATCAGTTCAGTGAGATGCTTGGTAATTAATTTTCAAAATTTAGAATTATATTATCCATATGTTTAAAATTGGTGTTAATTCAGTTTACATAGAAACATAGAATCTAGGAGCAGGAGTAGGCCATTCGGCCCATCGAGCCTGCTCCACCATTCAATACGATCATGGCTGATCATCCAAATCCAGTACCCTGTCCCTGCTTTAATTCCCCACAGTACACATATCCCACCCTACCCCCGTAACCCCACGTATTTAATTCCCCCTAACATATCCCATCCTATCCCCATAACCCCACATATTTAATCCCCCCCTAACACTAAGGGTCAATTTATCATAGCCAAATCAACCTAACCCGCACATTTTTGGACTGTGGGAGGAAACCGGAGCACCCGGAGGAAACCCACGCAGACACGGGGAGAATGTGCAAACTCCACACAGACAGTCACCCGAGGTCAGATTCGAACCCGGGTCCCTGGCGCTGTGAGGCACCAGTGCTAACCACTATGCCACCGTGTTGCCCATTTTACAATAGTTACTTCTAACAGTTGTAATTTTCCAAGGGCAGTCTTTGACTTGTTTGTATTGGTTTATGCTAACAAAGGGAAGCATAAAGCTGGCACAGTGAGTTCCAACCTGCAAGTTATAAATTGGGAAATTGTTGAGTTGCACTCTCCACAGTGCTGGTGTTAAGTGAATATCTTAGCAAGTCTCCTGTTCTCGTGAGTTTTAGTGTGTTGCCTGAGATTATAGAAAGGGCGAAGTGGTGAAATTGTATTATATTTCTGAAAACAAATTTGTTATAATATGATTATGGCCTACCCTAACATTTTAGAGGTCATTGCCCATTAACTGGTTGGAAAATCTTGCATTCTGCACACCTGAATTTCTGATGTGCCCTTCCAGTGGGCGATGCTCTCTGGTAGGACTAAAGTCAGAAAATGACCCGTTTTGCGTCGGTGTTCTCATGTTGGATCAGGACAGCAGTAATATAATTGCTGGGACATTTGCTAAAACATGGATAACACTTGCTGGGCTTCTTTGATCAATTTTGAAGTAACCTTGATTTGGACCCAGCTTTATTTATTTTTTTAAAGTTCAAGATGTGGTGGTCCTACTAAACAAGCCCAAATGATGGTGGTACTTGCTTGTACACTTCAGTGTAGGTGCAAATTAATGTTCCTAAAAGGGTTTCAACTACTTTAAAGTGCATGGTTATGTGCTTTACATTTAAAAAAAAAAGATGAGAAGTGAGGTGAAAACAAAGGTAATTACACCAAGTGACCAGGTGCCATTTTAAATGCACTTTATTTTTAATTAACAGTTTTTAGATATTGATAAGCCAAGTGATGAAGCGGTATTCTGCTTCCCTTCATTAGAACAGAGAATGTTAAGAGATCTGATGCAGCTGTTCAAAATTATGATGGATATCAAAATTATTAACGGGGGAAAAGCTATTTCCACTGGTAGATGAGTCAGTAACTCGAAGGTGTAAATTGAAGATTGTCACCAAAAGAACAAAGAAGTGAGGAGAGGTGGTTTTTTAAACAAAGGGTTGTTGGGCCATGGAATGTTCGACCAGAAACGGTAGTTTGAGAGTGGGTAAAGGGCAGGGGAATGGGACTAAGTGGATAGCTTTTTCAGAGAGCCGGTGCAATGGCCAAGTGATGTTCCTTTGGTACTGTAAAATTCTAGGATTTTATGTACAAAAAAGTTACAATAATAATTCAAGAAAAGATTCCCAATAAACAATTTCCAAACAAATTATTTTGTGTAAATTAAGAATATTTGTATTGCATTGAAACCCCAAAAAACAAATGTTATTTTTATTTCAGGGGGTCCATGACTAGTCTTGAATCTAGTCACAGTGGTTTCTCACAGCTCAGTGCTGCTACAACATCATCCAGCCAGTCGCACTCGAGTTCTATGATCTCCAGGTAGTGATTCAGAATGCCTGCAATTAAAAACAAGTGCAAAACAGGACAATTTTTTGGTGGCAGCTGATTGGAATGATGGTGCAGCTACAACAAAAATGCGTATTTAACTTTACTAATGCAACCAGTACAATCAGCTCAGTTCAGTTTCTTTGTATCTTTCGTTTTCTCCTTCACTTATGGAAGTATCCTAGTGCATCCACAACTTGCAGTCAAGATTTTTAAAATAATCTACTAATTCATCTTTTAGTCAAATGCCATTAAGATGTAAATGTTTACAGCACTGTAATTTCTAACAGACCTTATACATGTTAAAGATAGTACTGTACTTTAATTCCTGCCTGTTCTGGAAATGTCACCAAATCCTTCCTGAATTCTTAAGACTGTCGTTACAATGCATTGAAAAAAGCACAAGATCAAAGAAACAAATATCTTGTACTTATCTGAACTTGACACTTAAAGGAAAAGAAAGTTGTATAAATAAAAAAAAATGAGTTATTACAAGCACATGCTAGATAGAGAAGGTGTGTCTTTTGCACTTGAACCGGATAAATAATTGCTTGGAAGCATGATGTCGCACACTTCAGATTTGAAACCATTGTTACAACCTACTTGAAAGTAGTTCTAGCTAAGCATTTCTTCTTTGTTATAGAGTTGCTCTTTAACTGATAACCCTTCTTTCTACAATTTAGTTATGTGTTTAATGACCTGAAGCCAATAATGTTCCCATGAAATGAAATCATTGTGTTAACATTTCTGTTGTGTCTACCTGTACTTAAACATTGCATATCAATCTTTGTTTATGGAGCAATACATGTTACCACTGGGTTGGTAATAAATCATTCAAATATTCTTTAAGTAGCCTCTTTTTAAATAATAAACTTCTAAACTGAAATGCCAATGTTAGTCTTATTTTGCTTCAAAATTTTATTTGTGTAGTTTTAAAGTTGGGTTCTTGTACAACCCCAATTTTTCATTACAGGAACAGAATGTTTCTAATTAGGGCTATGCAGTAACTTAGTAAGTCAATGTGTTACCAGTTACTTCTATCTTGTTTTATTAAAAACTAACCTGTGCCCAAGGCAGACCTTTAAATCCAGTTGAATTGAAAAGGTTTATGCTGCAGCAGGTATACAATCTGCTGCAACGCAATTTGGCTACAGTTGTCAACATGATGATTTGGCAAGAAGAGATCCGAGAGGAGATTGTTAAATACTGTCTGTCTGAAACTCCCTGAATGAAGGGATAATGCCTTCTTTAACATGAACATCAGCATTCTTGCTGTAAGTTGAAACAGACCGAGGTGAAGTTCTATTTCTTTGAGATGTTCACAACGGATTGACCAGCAGATGGTGCTATATTTCTTCGGAGGATAGAGGAGCCTTTCGTATTGCATCTTTAGGAGAAATGAATGGAATTATCAACCGAGAAAGCTGAAATTTGGTAGGCAAGTCCTGATTCTGGCAAAATTATTCTCTTAGATAGACGTTGGGGAAAAATACATCAGTTGTCAAATTTGTCAATGCAAATAGGATAACAGTAGCTGTGTATTGTGCGGCAGAAGCACACTGGGCTGGGGTGAAGCCCAGGCTTTATTCAGATTTCTAATTTAGAAAGTGATGTTTCAAGCTCATCTTGGTCAAACATAAACAGAGACATGGACAGGCAGAGTTCACAATATGACAGGCTTGCAGCTTCAAGCTTGCCTTGCCCACAGGTTTGGCAGGCAAAACACATTTTGTCAAACTAGGATGAACTATGGTCTATATCTAATTGAGACTATTGTTGTATTCAGGAAACTTGTTACACGGGCTCTGTATAACAGTAAGTGAAAGAAGTCTGCTGAGTAGGTGTTATCCCTGGGGCTTGGCATGCCTTCAGGGCCTGAGAAAGAATGTCTGAAACTCAAAAGTTGTTACACTTGCTATTTCTCCTTCCTATTCTCCAGTTTCAGGAAGTACTGTTTAGTTTATTAAAGGAACATTGAAAGTTAAAAGAAAATGTGCCTCTTATAGCAATTTTCACATTGTCAAAAGCACACAGCAAGGTAAATAAAATGACCAGATAATCTGTTTTTGCTGGTGGTGTTTGAGGCAGCATGTGGGCCAGGACACTAGAAGAACTCCTTTTACATTAACTTGAACAGGCAGACTGGGCCTTCGTTAAATGTCTTATCTGAAAGAAGGCAGTTCTGGTAATGCAGCACTTGCCCCATACTGCTTAGCCACCAAGACTGACAAAAGAGTCACGGAAACCTTGGGAAAAGCGGCATTTACACTGTTTTTCCAAGGTTTCCACAGGTCTCTTGCCGAAGTCACGACAGATGCGAGGGAGAATCTCTGGAAATTCACTCCCCTTTATGCTTAAGGAATGGGCCTTGAACCCACGACATCGATTCAGGTAAGAGTGCTACGGGTTTAGCCAAGCCAACACTTAGCAGCAGATACATCTAAAGATTTAGCCATGAAGTTACAGCCTAGTTTTACACAAGTTCGATACATCTCTAATGGCAGGATACTTCTGACTTGATCTACAATCATTCTTGAGGTCTTTATCTCAGCTTATCTGATATAAATTTCAGCCTAAATTGCCACCTATGGTTGGGTGGATCACCATCCCATCTTATCCTACAAATATCAGAACTGAACATAGGTTACATTGCACTGATGTGCATCATTAGTGCTGTTCTAGAGATGGATCCAGTCAATGATTTTTATGGGGCTGTTTCCTGTGTCCTTATCAAAGCTGAGGGCAGCCATGGGTTAGGGAATGGATTCATCATTGTTAATGAGGAAGGTGAGAACCTGATGTAAGTCAAAAACATTCAAAAAGACCAATCATCACTGAGATTTTCAACATGCAACCTTAGAGGCAAAGCAGCTACATGGAGTATGTCTCAAGCATGCTATAGATACATCAAGTCTGCTGTGGCATCAGCTACAGATCATAGGTTATTGTCTTTCCTTCAGTTACTTTAGAGGGATGCCTCATAGTGTATGGAGCAGACCAAATGAAGAATAAAGGTAGATTACTCAACAAAATTTGGTAATCATTTTGTGAAGGAAGCTTTTATCTCATGAATTTTGACCTGGATTGAGGAAATTGTCCTGTGCATTAAAAGGGAGTTTAAAAAAAAATTAAGCAATTGTCTTCTAGCAGAAAGCAACTGATGAGAGATTGGATGGGTGTACTATATAAGACATAGACATGTGAGATAATATGGAGAACTGGCCAATATGTTTTAAAACAAGTTTTCTGTAATGAGATCTTTTCACCCATACCAATGGTAGAATTCACACACACTTTGAAAATTGCTACATCTCTTCTGAGTAATCTATTATTTGGGTTATTCTACTGCGATATAAAAGAACATAAAAAATAAGAGCAGAAGTAGGCTATTCGGCCTTTCGAGCCTGCTCCGCCATTTCAATAAGATCATGGCTGATCTACCACAACTCCACTTTCCCGCACTATCCCCATATTCCTTGATTCCCTTGGTATCCAAAAATCTATCGATCTCTGTCTTGAATATACTCGACGACTGAGCATCCACAGCTCTCTGGGGTAGAGAATTCCAAAGATTCACAACCCTTTGAGTGAAGAAATTTCTCCTCATCTCAGTCCTAAATGGCTGACCCCTTAGTCTGAGACTGTGACCCTTAGTTCTAGACTCGCCACCCAGGAGAACATCCTCCCAGAATTTACCCTGTCAAGCCCCTTAAGAATTTTATATGTTTCAACGAGCTCAACTCTCATTCTTCTAAACTCTAGAAAATATAGGCCTAGTCTGTGCAATCTCTCCTCCTAGGACAGTCCCCTCATCCCAGGAATCAGTCCAGTAAACCTATATGCCAATACTCCCTAGGTATTTACTAAATATTATAGGTAATGTTTTAGGTGTATATCCTGATACCACATGATATTCTACAACCACAATTTTATGTTCCTCATAAATTTAATTTTAAGAAGTTAATTATCACTTGGGACATACTTTTAGTACGATGCTGTAACTTGTGTTTCAGTTAACAGATAAATTCTACAGAAAAGTGGTTGCTGAGAGAATATTACAACTCTGAATTTGAAGCAGTACTTTTGTTTTTGCTTGGGAGTCAGAAGCCTAGAAATTGGATAGCGCGTGATTCCGGTGCTGCGCACGTCGCACGCGCCTAATGCGTCCGGTGGCCGAAACACGGGAAATTGGTGTGCTGGCCTCATTGGTTTATATTACCGGCGAGCTGCAGGCGCATCTCACCGGTCTCCGGATGCACCAAGATCGGCCAGTTTGAACGTCGTGTTTGTAAGAGCCCAGGAAGGGGGAGGCAATCCAGAGAGGGGTGAGCGCTGGTTGGCAGCTCCCTGCAAATTTAATGTGGAGCCGGAAGGAGCACTCCTGCCTCTCCTGGCTCCACACTACGGTAAGTTTAAAAAAAAAATTAAAACTTACCTTTCCAGAGGCAAGGACTTTTTAAGGACAGCTGGTGTGGCTGCCAAGCGCCTGATAAAACTGACCATAGTTGGTCAGTCGCAAATTAATTTTGCAAATAGGTGGCCTAACTGTTTCAGGAGCCTTTACCAGTATAAGAATTTAAGAAATAGGAGCAGGAGTAGGCCATTTGGCCCCTCGAGCCTGCTCCGCCATTCAATAAGATCATGGCTGATCTGATCTTGGCCTCAACTCCACTTTCCCACCCGCTCCCCATAACCCTTGACTCCCCTGTAGCTCAAAAATCTGTCTATCTCAGCCTTGAATATATTCACTGACTCAGCCTCCACAGCTCTCAGGTAGAGAATTCCAACGATTTACGACCCTCTGAGAGAAGAAATTCCTCCTCATCTCCATTTTAAATGGGCGACCCCTTATTCTGAAACTATGCCCCCCTAGTTCTAGATTCCCCCAGAAGGGGAAACATCCTTTCAGCATCAACCCTGTCAAGCCCCCTCAGAATCTTATATGTTTCAATAAAATCACCTCTCATTCTTCTAAACTCTAATGAGTATAGGCCCAACCTACTCAACCTTTCTTCATAAGACAACCCCTTCATCTCAGGAATCAACCTAGTGAACCTTCTCTGAACTGCCTCCAATGCAAGTATATCCCTCCTTAAATAAGGAGACCAAAACTGCACACAGTACTCCAGATATGGTCTCACCAGCACCCTGTACAGTTGTTGCAAGACTTCCCTACTTTTATACTCCATCCCCCTTGCAATAAGGGCCAACATTCCATTTGTCTTCCTAATTACTTGTTGTACCTGCATGTTAACTTTTTGTATTTCATGTATGAGGACCCCCAGATCTCTCGATACTGCAGCATTTTGTAGTCTCTCCATTTAAATAATAATTTGCTTTTTTATTCTCCCTACCAAAGTGGATAACCTCACATTTTCCCACATTATACTCCCATCTGCCAAATTTTTGCCCAATCACGTAACCTATCTATATCGGTTTGCAGACTCTTTGTGTCCTCTTCACAACTTGCTTTCCCACCTATCTTTGTATCATCAGCAAATTTGGCTACAGTACACTTGGTCCCTTCATCCAAGTCATTAATATAGATTGTAAATAGTTGAGGCCCCAGCACTGATCCCTGCGGCACCCCACTAGTTACTGTTTGCCAACCTGAAAATGACCCCTTTATCGCGACTCTCTGTTTTCTGTTAGTTAGCTAATCCTCTATCCATGCTAAGATATTACCTCCAACCCCGTGAGCTCTTATCTCATGCAGTAACCTTTTATGTGGCACCTTATCGAATGCATTCTGGAAATCCAAATACACGACATCTACTGGTTCCCCTTTATCCACCCCGCGCATTACATCCTCAAAGAACTCCAGCAAATTTGTCAAACATGATTTCCCTTTCATAAAATCATGTTGACTTTGCTTGATTGTATTATGATTTTCTAAATATCCTGCTATTACTTCCTCAATAATGGATTCCAGCATTTTCCCAATGACAGATGTTAGGCTAACTGGCCTATAGTTTCCTGCTTTCTGTTTTCCTCCTTTCTTGAATAGGGGCATTACATTTGCAGTTTTCCAATCCGCTGGGACCTCTCCAGAATTGAGAGGTCGCACAACACCAGGTTATAGTCCAACAGTTTTATTTGAAATCACAAGCTTTCGGAGCTATCGATTGCTCCTTCCTCAGGTGAAGTAAATTAGATACAGAATCGCCAAAGCATATATAGATAGAGAACAAAGCATATGTACCTTACAATTGCAGACCACTAAATTAAATCATCCTGACTATCACACCTCGGCAGATAGTCAGGATGATTTAATTTAGTGGTCTGCAATTGTAAGGTACACATGCTTTGTTCTCTATCTATATATGCTTTGGCGATTCTGTATCTAATTTACTTCACCTGAGGAAGGAGCAATCGATAGCTCCGAAAGCTTGTGATTTCAAATAAAACTGTTGGACTATAACCTGGTGTTGTGCGACCTCTCAATTTTGTCCACCCCAGTCCAACACCGGCATCTCCGCATCATGACCTCTCCAGAATCCAGGGAATTTTGGTAGATTACAACCAATGCATCCACTATCTCTGCAGCCACTTCTTTTAAGACCCTAGGATGCAGGCCTTCAGGTCCAGGGGACTTGTCAGCCTTTATTCCCATTAGTTTGCCTAGTATGGTGGGTGTGGCGCATGCCACCTGCTATATTCGACATTTAGGTGCCTGTTGTATACCTGTAAAATGGGTGGCACCATTGAATCTGTAGGCCACAATGTTCTAAAAACAGAGTGTACTACTCTGCTTTCCTATTGAGTTCATTGTTGCATTTTGGTTCTGTCACCATGATTTCTGAATTACTGTACATATTTGGGTGGGCGAGGTGTGCCCTATTGTATGGTGTTTAAGTTATATGCTGAAATGCTGGCCAGCCTCTGGCAGAAGGACAGCCATGGCTTACCTCTACCGCTTAGAAGGACAAGGGCAGCAGACGCATGGGAACACCATCACCCCCAAGTTCCCCTCCAAGTCACACACCATCCTGATGGAAATATATTGCCATTCCTTCATCGTCACTGGGTCAAAATCCTGGCACTCCCTACCTAACGGCACTATGGGAGTACCTTCACCACACGGACTGGAGCGGTTCAAGAAGGTAGCTCACCATGACCTTCTCAAGAGCAGTTCGGGATGGACAATAAATACTGGCTTTGCCAGCGACGCCCACATCCCATGAACGAATAATAAAAAAATGCCAGGATCAGACTTTGGAAAATTTCTTTCAATTCAGTGTCAGTGAATACATTAGTTTGCTGGACTCTTATGTGAGAGTACTGCCACTGAGCCAAGCTGTCACTTTTGAAGGAACAAAAGTGAAGGGAATTGTACGAATGGAGCCATTAAATAAGAGACGAGACTGAAAGAGTGTTTTGCAAAGTATTTAGAGCACAGAAACAGGTCATTCAGCCCAACTGGTCCATGCTGGTGTTTATGCTCCGCATAAGTCTCCTCCCACCCTTCTTCATCTAACCCCATCAACATACAAAAGGAAAATACTGTGGATGCTGGAAATCTGAAATAAAAACAGAAAATGCTGGAAATAATCAGCAGCTCAGGCAGCATCCGTGGAGAGAGAAACAGAGTTAACGTTTCAGGTCGATGACCTTTCATCAGAACTGGAAAAAGTTAGAGATGTAACAGGTTTTAAGCAAGTGTAGGGGCAGAGAAAGGGGGAGGAAAGAACAAAGGGAAAAGTCTGTGATAGAGTGGAAGGCAGGAGTGATTAAATGACGAAAGGGATGATGGTGCAAGGCAAAAGTGGATGGTAATGGGACAATAAAAAGAAACAAAAGATGGATCTAGAGGAATTAAACATGACAAAAGCAGAATCATTACCAGCAACTGCTGTCCGAAAAAATGGGAGCAGTGGTTATGGTCTGAAATTATTGAACTCGATGTTGAGTGCGGAAGGCTGTAAAGAGCCTAATCGAAAGATGAGGTGCTGTTTCTCGAGCTTCCGTTGAGCTTCATTGGAACAGTGTAGGAGGCTGAGGTCAGAGTGGGAGTGGGGCGGAGAATTAAAATGGCAAGCGGCTGGAAGCTCAGGGTCACGCTTGCGGACTGAGCGGAGCTGTTCCACAAAGTGGTCACTCAATCTGCATTTGGTCTCCCCAATGTAGAGGAGACCGCATCGTAAGCAGCGAATACAGTATACGAAATTGAAAGAAGTACAAGTAAATCGCTGTTTCACCTGGAAGGAGTGTTTGGGGCCCTGGACAGTGGGAAGGGAGGAGGTGAAAGGGCAGGTATTGTAAGAATAAGCTTAACTGAAAATTTAAATCATTTATATTACGTTCATGACCGGTCTTGCGAGTCGTTCGGTTATTACGGTGGTAGTGTTTTGGAGTTCTGCTGTGATCCAAGTGCCGACACTTCAATAACCATCTAGATAAAGTTACACAAGAAACATTTATACCCATGTATTATAAATGTCATACTTGCTATGGGCAAAGCCAAACTGAGCCTAGTATAAAGACAGTTAATATTTTCTGCCTTTCTTTCTGTTGAAATTGCTTTTTCACATATAATAGATCAGTAATTTGGCAGAAAATGGCAGCAATAAATACCAGGTCTGTTAGCATCTGAAAAAAGAAAGATATGTTTTTTGGGTATGATTAACACAAAACACAGAAACATCTAATTTAAAGAATTACGAATTTCAGTGGCTGGGACTCTGCTTTCAATTTATCTTCACAGTAAATATACAGGGTCTGGAAGATCAGCCTTGAGTTTGCTCAAAGTAGTGTGGATAATAGAGGGTTATACTGTCTGATAACAAATAGAATATAGATTGGTGAGACAATATACTGCCAACATACTGAATGATCTAAAAACTAAACAGATGGGAAAGTGGAAAATTTAATTTAGTTTGTGTTGTATTTAATTATCTTTGCAACCTAATCGATTGTGGTACAATAATAAGTCTTGAAGTGTCACATATCTGAGCAATGTCGCGTGGCAGATTTTCATTCAGATGCATATCATTATGACCTTCCAATTTGGTCACATCTACCTGAGCACCATAAATTTACATCTCATTGTATTTAAAGCACATCCTCCGTTGATTTAATTGCTAAAATCACAGTTCATCAGCGTCAAATTAATCTGTTGAATCATTAAATTTCTAATTATATCGCTATAGACTGAACTTCATTTATTTCAAAACTGCCATTGAAATGGCACGGTGCCTACTCTCAACATTTTATTAAAAAACCCACAAATTAAGGTTTCCAAATGACAGCAGTTATTTAGATTAGAATAATTCTTAAAGCAATATCACACTTAACAGAAATTGAAATGTGTAGTTAGCCTGGGCTTGACTTATGCAAGGATCTGAGCTATCAAACCGGAGACTAAACTGGCCCCTGTCTTATTTGTGCAAGGGCTTTATACTGTGTCATCAGCTATGCAAATATGCCCTTAGGCAAGAAACACATTGAAGGAAATCTTAATCTGAAGCAGGCTGAAAAGTCACAAGCACATTCTGCACCAGGAACTGGAAAAAAAACATCCAGCATGTGGAACTTTGAAAATCACTACAAATGTTGAAAATCCAAAATAAGAGCAGAAAATCCAGGCTTGGACTGGTTGGGCCGAATGCCCTGTTTCTGTGCCGTATATCCTATGTAAAATGGTAGCAGTACACAGCAGGTCTGTCAGCACTTGAAAAGAGAAAAGATAGATTAAAGCTTCAGGTACAGACTCTTCAATATATCTCTACCCAAAATGTTAACCTATTATTTTTCTTTTTCAGATGCTAATGGACCTGCTGTGTATTCCCAGATATTTTTGTCTTTATTTCACAGCATCCAATATTCTAGTTCTATGAAATGGTTAGCTGGCATGAATATGACGTTTCTGCTCATATATAATTATAATTGATAACATACTCAGAGCAGTGTCATTTTATCAGTCAGGGACTAATTTCAATTGCAGCTCAGCAGTGCTGCTCTGCCTTTCAAGGACCACGCTGCTCTAAAGATCACAGCAGCATGTTCACAATGAAAAGTAAAGTAAATCACTTATCTTTTGATTTCCTTCAAATATGAGCCTAACTCAGCACACTGTGCAGTAGCCTGAAAAATCAATCTTGTCACATATATAAGGTGCACAAAAAATTATTTTGCATCATTCAAGACATTGGAACAACTGGGGGGCGGGGGGGGGGGTGCATAAATTTAGAATAACTAGAAGCATAAAATGGGAGGTTAGAAGGAGTTTTTTTTCACAGAAAGGATTATTAGAAAATCAAATACATTACCACAAGTGGCTATTGAAACCGAGTCAATTACAACATTTAAGAGGGACTTAGATAAGCAGTTGAAGACAATATTAAAGGGCATGGTTAGAACAAATTGGTCTGATTTGGAGCTTGCACTGGTACATGCATAATGTGACAGCTGGTTTCCTTTTGCTGTGCTCATCAAAGTGAGGATGTTAGTGCTGGGAATGCAACTTTTTTCTATTTCAGGCACCCAGTGTTAGCATCAAGCACTCCCCAGGTCAGGTACAGTGTAGCAGAGTCAGTTGCAGAGTAAAGCTCCCTCTACCCTATCTCAACAATGTTGGGTAAATTTTCAACTTGCCACGTGGGCGTAAAACTGGCAGAATGGATTGCCCGTCCGTTATAGAACCCATCCAATTTTCATTATTATCAAAATCAATAGAATTGAAAATCGGGCGGGTTCTATAACGGGCGGCTAATCTGCAATGCCGGTTTTATGCCTGGGCAGCAAGTTGAAGATTTACTAGTCTCAGCCCCAGTTATAGAAAAACACCTCTTGTTGTTAATATGAATCATTAAAGCACTGAAATTAAACTGCTTGCACCAGTGTAACGATTTCCGTTTCCCACACCAGCCACTCTGTGGTCTCTTGAGCAAGCTTGCCAATTATTACCACTGTAAGGTTTCCAAAATTTGCAGATCCCCAAAATCTAAGGAAAAAGGACTTCGGAACTACCTCAGACTGATAAAAATGCATTTGGGCCTAACATAAGGAATTTAAGACCAAAAACCAAGTTTTGGCATTTTAAAAACATGTCTGGGCCTGTAAAGGGAGAAAAGGCTGCGAAGGAAGTTGGGCTCGACCTCTGCAAAAGCAGTTTGGGTATTGCAGTTAATTGCAATGTCTGGGGAACCGGGATGACCTCACTCAAAGCCCCAGCAAGCATTAACATTTTGACAATAGACCCTAGGAGGAGACAGTCCCACCCAAACCAACAGGTCCCATCAAACCGATTACAGAACCCATTAAAGACATGCATAAAGCAAATATTCGATCGAAGTCCTAGGCCCAGTCAAGAAACCCAAAACATGAGGACAATTCAAACTCCGATTAAACAACAGATCGACAGGATGGAGCTATCCGGAAACCACTTCACACATTTACAAAACCAGTTAACACGCTAGTAAAGTCGTTACTGTTAACGAGGTCTTACAATGACCGGGATTTGATTTGGGGTAGATAAGGCCACTTCAATTTAGTATAATTGAAGGCCCATCAAACAGTAACAGAGTTCAAGTTCAACAGAAGGCAGTTCTGCAGTTTTGGAGTTCAATTTGAAAGCCTGTTTTCAGCAGAAGTCAGTGCTGGAATTACAGAGTTCAGGAGAAGCAAGTTGGGCAGTTAAAGAAGACAGTTCAGTAAGAAGGGAGTTCTCCAGTTCTCCAGTAAAACAGTTCAAGTTCAACAGAAGGCAGTTCTGCAGTTCATTTGAAAAGCCTGTTTTCAGCAGAAGTCAGGGCTGGAGTTACAGAGTTCAGGAGAAGCAAGGAAGAAGCAGCAAGGAGTTCCACAGTTCTGCAAGAGGGCAGTTCCACAGCTCGGAAGAAGACAGTTTAAACAGAGGCAGAGTTCAACAGAAAGAAGTACAACAAAGAAGGCCAGCAGTTCAAGAGACCAGAGCGACCGCCTCAGTGACCATCAGACACCTCGCGGCAACAAGGGCCTCATGAAACCTTTTACTCAAAAGACTCTAAATCCTAACTCTCAACTGTCAAGGATTCGTTTGGTGAGCATTATCCCTGGTTCTCCAGAGCCCAACCTAGCTAGTGAAGTGGGATTGGGAGGGGTGAAGTATTCTCCAAGTGTTATTTCCCTCGCTTGTACCGAAGTGTTCCCCACCTTTAGAGTGTTAAGAGTGTTTGTGTTGTGTTTTACTTTCTTGAATAAAAGTCAAAATTCTTTCATCAAAACCTGTTGTCTACTGCACCTTTGTTCACGACCCCCAAATAAGTCCAAGGTCTAGAACCAGGGGCGTGGGAGCGATTCGAACCGCTCACTGAGTCAGAGGTGAAGCTGACCCTACCACACCACCCCCTACATCACATTAGGAATAGTTTTGTGCTGTAGACGCATGTTCACTAGAAACTGGATTGAGATAGTCCAAACTCATATAGCCAGCAGACAGAAGAGAATTTCATCCCATCAGTTTGGATTTGATTTGACCCCAGACCCCAGGGGTGAAAGGCCAGTGTCCAACTCAATCTCCTTCTATGTTGACATTTCTGATTAGATGATGTGCAGCAAATCCAGCCCTCAGTCTATCCTGCAACCAAATTATATCAGCACTCAACAACAACTGTAAAACTGCGGTCCCTAGTTTCAGTTTAGGCTTGGAATCTGTTCACATCGTCAGAACTTAACTTGTACAAAAGCAGATCTTCCATGCAATACCCATAGTAGGCAATGCACCTGGCTTAACTGCTGTATTTATCCATGAGTGAATGGCTATGTAACAATTAAACTCTTAAGATGTTCATGAACAAAATTTAAACAATCACTTCAGTTTCTAACATACTTACTGTTGATGTGATATATTTATATGTGATGTGAATCAAACTGGGCTTATTGTACAATTGGCTCCACTCATGGCACACAAAGTGCCATTTTAATTTACAATAAGATTATCTGTTTCCATTTTCACAACCATAAATAAAAATATTAGAATTGGATGAGTCAAACCTTTGAGGTGATTTTAAAAGCACATTGTCAGGACTTTTTTCCCTCCAATTTTCTCTCCTGAGCACATTGGTTCATGCTTGGGTTCAGTTCCACAGGTGTCAGGCACACTCTGGTACCTTTCTTAAGTTTTCAATTTTTCATATTTGAACCCATATCCTACACTTCATCAAGATTCCTTACTGCCACATCTGCAATATTTCCTGCCTCCATCCTCACCTCCAATGCTGATACCTTGAACATGTCTTGTCACCTTCAGACTCAAGTGCTCTAATAGTCTCCTTGCTAGATTCCCATTTTCTACCCTCCACAAGTTCAAAATTCTGCTGTACAGGAGCTGTGGTGCGTGGGGCTGGATATGTGCTGATTTGCCGAACACACAAAACTGTTTTTAGATGCTAAGAATTAATTGTACGTTTTTCAACAGAAATTAAACATGGTTATACATTGTATACCTGCATATATCTTACACTATATCCATAACACTATCCAATGCCTTTTGAAGAAGGGGAGACTAAAACAAGACACAGGATAATACTTTAGATATAGTCATACGAAGTCAACATTCACTTTCAATTTAAATGTTATACCCTTTGCTCGACAGCCCAACATTTTGTTTGCTTTCTTTACTACCTCAGATCACTGGGCTCTAGTGCTAGTGACCTGTTAACTAATATACCAAGATCTCGCAACTACTCTTATACATTTGAGTTGTTCCCATTGAATAGACATTCCACAGTGCTTTTTGCCAAATCTCATCACTTTACCTTAGCATGCATTACAGCAGATAATAACAGCACTAGCCATCCAAATCCCATGACACAGGGTTCAGGGGTCTGTATTTAGTATTACGTTTTGTAAGTTTCATTAAAGCTTAGAATGGCACCAATACTCCACCTCAAGCTGCCTGGAGGTTGGTGAACTGTCAAAAAAAGCTTTTAAAATTCAAGGACAGAAAATCCATAGTGATGCAGCTTGCAAGTGCTGTCAATGCAATAAACCTATCAACTCTTTCTAACAGTATTTGCTTAATACAAATAGGCACAGGAGATTGTTGGATATATTTTGTTCCATGTTTTATGAGCGCTACTTGTGTGATTCTTACATTGTGTTCTTAAGTCAATTTTATAAATGCCTGGTATAATGGTTTGACATGTTTTTGACTTGGTGGCTGAACTAAATTTAAAAAGAGAGCCTGTGCGATCGGGATTTTTAATTTTCAATTGTGTTTTGGGTGTTCTGCAGAACATTTTGTAACTAGAGAATATAAGTTGCACAAGGATCTAAATTTACTTGGTTGTATGACCATTGCCATTTATAAAATTAAAGCTCATCTCTCAGTAAGCAACAGCAGCCCACACTAAATAGAGCGTGGCACTAATTAATCCACCTCTACCCATGGCACTGCGCATCACTGCATAAGCTTTTGGGGTATTAGGTATGATTCATTCCCCTTTAGCAGTCCTTATACATACATTTACCAACAGCCTCCTGAGATATGACGCTTTAATTTTGCCTGAAGTTGATTAAGAAAAAGGAGCATATAGTGGAATGTTTGCTAGCTCCCGTGACGTGGTGGCAAGTCAATGGGGCTTTCCTTTCTGTGTCTGGATCATCATTATAAGTGAAGCGATCTTTTAATGAATCTCCAGTGATTTCAAGTGCAAGCATTTTAAATTTGTGTCATTCACACAATTTTCATGTGCTTTTCTTAGACCCTCTCTGTGCAGAGAGCATTTTTTTTAGTAATATATTTTGTGTTTTCTCTTTGACCCACTAAGTTTTGTGTTTGAAGATTCTTTCGAGTAATTATTTTATCAAAAATAATTGTACTGTATTCAGAATAGGAGGGGTGTTGGTGTTGGTATTAATAGCCCACTAATAAAACATAAAACAAACCAGTTACAACCAATTACTATTCGTTAAACTGTTAGAAATGATATGCTATACTCCCCTTTTAGCCTATTTGATGAAAGCACCAAATGGTATAACACTGAGGCGTACAGACATTAAGGTTCTGCTTAGAGTCCCAGTCTGTGCTGAGTTAATTGATCACAGCCAAGGTAGTTGAAGGAGCACTACCCATAAACGGCAGTGCCCATAAACTAGGGAAGGGTAAATATTTTTTTTTCTCTCTCACATGGCAGCTGTCTTTCATTCTGCCAGTGCCATTTACACTTCATCTGGAGTCATCTTTTGTTTCTTAACTTGTCCCATTACCATCTCCGTTAGCCTTGCACCATCATCCCTTTTGTCTCTTAATCTCTCCTGCCTTCCACCCTATCACAGACCTTCCCTTTTGTTCTTTCCTCCCCTCCCCGCCCCCTTTCCCTGCCCCTACACTTGCTTAAAAACCTGTTCCATCTCCAGCTTTTTCCAGTTCTGATGAAGGGTCATCGACCTGAAACGTTAACTCTGTTTCTCTCTCCATAGATGCTGCCTGACCTGCTGAGTATTTCCAGCATTTTCTGTTTTTATTTAAGGGTAAATTAGCCTTAGTTCCTGCACCTGATTACGATCTAGTGACCACTACTGGAAAGTACACATATGTGAAAGTCAAATGAGAACAGAATAGTTGAATGGGCGGCCAACACTGCTACCAATGTCCGTGAAACCATACCCTAGCAAGGGCCTGCATCTTTAGAAGAGGAAGGAAGGAAAAGGGATATAAAATAAATTGTATCTTGAGGGTTTTTTTAAGGTTGTAAACTGCCTGACATAAACTTTATTTAAACACTGTTCTATATCCTTCGCATGTCATTTTGCATATGTTTTGAGAAAGGTTTTGAATGGTTCTGTATTTTATGCTTTCTGTAGATTATTGTTAAAGATTAAATTAAAACTAGATATGACTTTTAGATTGTCCCTATTTGATTGATGCTGCTATGGTTAGGGTGTTTCTCTGAACTTCTCTTATTCTATCTAAGCTCCAAATATCCCATCCTACATGCTCTTCCACCTCCCTATACACTCGCAGTGTTCCAAAACAAGACTCCGCACACTCTCCTATTCTAACTCATCCTTTTCCAGGACCTCAGAACTCCTTCTGTTCCTCCGTGCTTCATTCCTTCTATAAACATTAGGCTTTTAACATCCAAGGTTCGCATCAGCTAATCACAGTATCTCAACTTCTCTTTTAATCTTTTAAATCTTAGCAGTATCCTACACTATGAGCCTTCATCCTTCACCGTGATATCTCAATTAAAAAGATTGTGCAGAATAATTTTCTGCTTGCGATTACATTCAGGCCATTTGATTCTGTTAACCCTTAAAGAAATGTTTGGAAAATGTTAATTATTTATAACATAGATTTTAGCTGTATTTTGATTACATCATGGCATTTAAATTACTAACACTTACCTCTGTAAAGCTGCTAAGGTGTTCAAATATTGAACTAAAAAACAATTTCCCTAATGTAGTAAGTGGTGTCTAGCTCACAACAAAATACAGTCCTTTCTTGCTTTGGGTACTCCCTATTTACATAGTGACATCTAGCCTTATACAGGAGGTTCCTACTTTTCAAACCAAGAATACTCCATATCCTATAGAACTATAATATTATTTCAATGATTTTGTATAGTTTGGCCATTTCTGTTAATAGTGGCGAAACTATACTGTTTATGTATAGTTCTCGTACTGTACATAAACAGCTCCTGTAAATTTGTATGGAGTATCTCCAAGTTCATAGCGTCATCAATGGACTTTTCTCAAAACTCACCAATTTTTCAGAAATGAGGTACTTTTCCAAATTGTTGGAAAAGGTTTTGGAATATACACAAGAGACACATGGAGAGGAGAGAGAATTTCCAATAACTGTTAGAAAAACCCACCAAAAATGATTTGCTATTTGTATTTATGGGTATATATGTTCCTGTGTGTAGCATTAAAGGAAATCTCTCTCTCACCAAACTGCCATTATAAACCAGCGCAGTACACCGCTTTGAACTCAGTAAAATAAATGTTTCACTAACCAAAAACTTCAACCAGACAATAAATCCTAAGAAGGAATAAAGAACATCTGAGGTGCAGATGAAGATCTGGAATCAGGATGGGTCACAGCTTACAAAGGACATGGGGCAGCTGGGGAAAGAAGACAAAATAGAGAGAGGTTGGAGATGAAGGGATTGACCACCTTGATACTCTGGACAGGTGAGGTGTTTCTGTTACAATAGCGAAATACTGCGGATGCTGGAAATCTGAAATAACAGCAGAAAACGCTGGAAACACTCAGCAGGCCAGGCAGCATCCGTGGAGAGAGAGAAACAGAGTTAACGTTTCAGGTCTGGGACCCTTCATCAGAACTGGAAAAAGCTGGAGATGTAACAGATATTAAGCAGGTGCAGAGACAGGGGGGTGGGTGGGAGGGGAGGTATGTTCCTTCAATTCCTTCCTCCCCTCCCACCCCGCCCCCCCCACCGCCCCCCCCCCCCACTGTCTCTGCACCTGCTTACTATCTGTTACATCTCCAGCTTTTTCCAGTTCTGACGAAGGGTCCCAGACCTGAAACGTTAACTCTGTTTCTCTCGCCACGGATGCTGCCTGACCTGCTGAGTGTTCCCAGCGTTTTCTGTTGTTATTTGAGGTGTTTCTGTTTAGAGCTCATGAAAACTAGACAGTAACTTTGTTTTGGTTAATTGACGAGTATATGTTTCCACCAATGGAACCAATATGGATCTTCTAAGTTTCTGCTGATAAAACTACTTGGGAAACTGGAAATCAGGACACGACAAAAGCAGATAGTCCCAAACCAGATGCACTAAAAACTCTGGGCAGGAATATGAATTTGTCTGGATATTTTTTCACTTCAATTGACTGTAGTTGCAGGAAGTGTAGGTAAATAAACCAAGATTTGACTATCACTTTGGTCTTTATAGTGCTAATGAAAAGGTGTATATTACAGATTTTGGAGTTCGAGGCTCTTCATCAGTCTGTGTCTGTAACCCGTAATCTGTCAACTCATCTGTATACATAAACTAAATTTCAGAGCAGCACCTTGAGGCAAATTTGAGGGGCCGAGCTGCTGCAGCCAAAAGTGCAAGAAACCTGCTTGAAAAGTTCAAAGTTGCTGTGGCTGAATGCTGTTCGGAAAGTTGCATTTGTCCCACTTCTGCCACAATCTGGTCCTGGCTTGCAAGCACACCTGTAATCAAGCAGGTGTCGTTCGGGTTGGAGGCACTGGAGGTGGAATTGGTCGGAATTCTGACAGATGACATCATCCCACCGACCCCGCCTCTTCTGATGACGTGCACGCAGAGTCAGGTGGGTTCAAGAGGTGCCCTCCTCCGCCTATTGAGGAATTTGGCGACATTGAGGGGAAAAAAAAGAATGGAGACCCAGCGGGACTGGCCTACAAATTCTGGTCTTCCCACCCTGACAGCACTGCTGTAGCACCCATCCCCCCAACCCAATTAGGAATTATGGACTGGATACTTCGTGACTGGATAAATAGACTGAGATTTTCTATTTTATTTTAAAGAGTACTGTCAGTATTCCATAAAAATTTGAAAATAAAGAACTATGATCAGCTTTAACATCATAATGTATTCTTTTCATTTCTGTGATATTTTTGTTTGAGGAGTCAATGATTACCTCATTGGCAGAAGTAGTTTGGAGAAAATATGTAGCTTAAATTAACAGACATAATTGAAGTGATAAAATTGCTGAAGTATCCAAAGTTAATAAGATTACCTACGGATGTTAATTCAGCTGTTTTGTGGTGTCATGTTCAGCATCTCCTACAAGCCAGTGCTTAGGAAGGTATAAGATAACAGTTTAAATTGAAATATGAAAAAAGAAAGCAGAAAGAAAATCAACTAGCTATTTGATTGCCAGATTTTTAAAGAGAGCCTGATGGGGAAACTCCTTCCCCAGACCAAAATAAAAGTGATATTTGGAAAAGAAAAAAGACTTGCATTTATAGAGCGCCTTTCACGACCACCGGACGTCTCAAAGCGCTTTACAGCCAATGAAGTATTTTTGAAGTGGAGTCACTGTTGCAATGTGGGAAACATGGCAGCCAATTTGCGCACAGCAAGGTCCCACAAACAGCAATGTGATAATGACCAGATAATCTGTTTTTGTTATGTTGGTTGAGGTATAATTATTGGCAAGAACACTGGGGATAACTCCCCTACTCTTCTTTGAAATAGTGCCATGGGATCTTTTACATCCACCTGAGAGAGCAGACAGGGTCTCGGTTTAACGTCTCATCTGAAAGACGATACCTCCGACAGTGCAGCACTCCTTCAACACTGCACTGGAATGTCGGCCTAGCTTTATGTGCTCCAAGTTCCTGGAGTGGGACTGTGAACCCACAACCTTCTGACTCAGAGGCAAGTGTGCTACCAACTGAGCCACAGCTGACACATTAAAGCTGTGTGTGTGTTACTTTTCCCACATATGTTGTAGTGAAAACAAATGCAGACTCATTTAGTCCTGATAGCTGTGTAATTTAAAATTCAATTACTATAATTTTTATTTCCAGAAACTGTCTCGTACCAGCCAGCAGCAGAACAGAAGGCAGTTCTCCTTAAGGTAAGTTGCTATCTCATTATGTCCATGTTTCACGTGTTAAAAGTAAAGCTGAAGGCGACAGGATGATTTGCGAAACTTGCTTGTTGTCTGTTACATCAGATTACGGTTAGGTTTCACAATCTGATTTTATGATGCTTAAAAAAATTGTTTTGAAGACTGACTTCAGCGCTCCAGTATCTTTACTGTAAATTGGTATTTAGAATGACTTAAAATTTAGGTGACTGCTTTACTCTGAATTCTCCAAAGAAACACTTTGGGCTGGATTTTATGAACCTTGGTGGGTCCATGACGGGCGATGTCGGTGGCGGGTCCCGACCCTGCTGCTGGCTCCATCCCGGCCTCTGAATTGACTTTCCCCTGATTGGGCTTGTTAAGCTTGCCCAGCGCGTTTGCTGGCCAATTAGAGGAAGCGGGTCTGGTGATGTCATTTGATGGCACATCATCAGCCGGTTTCCTTAAAGGGACCATGCCCAACTTTCTTTTGACATTTGTGCTGTCAGTGTTCTACAGCATTGAGGCACTGCAAACACTGACAAGCACTGCACAGAGGTGCACGGCTGCACCCAGGCTCTCCCATGACTCCCTCCATATGCTTATGGAGGAAGTCACAGCACGCAGGGAGGTCCTCTTCCCTTCCCATGGGCGGAAGACACCTCCCTAGGAGATAGAAACATAGAAACATAGAAACTAGGAGCAGGAGTAGGCCATTCGGCCCGTCGAGCCTGCTCCACCATTCAATACGATCATGGCTGATCATCCAAATCCAGTACCCTGCCCCTGCTTTCCCACACAGAATCCCCATCGAGCCTGCACCGACACATAACCCACCCTATCCCCGTAACCCCACGTATTTAATTCCCCCTAACATATCCCATCCTATCCCCATCATCAACGCAGCCTGGTTGCACATTGCACAGGAGGGCACAAGCAGGGATGTCGTCAGGAGGACCAGACTGCAGTGCCACAAATGTTTCAATGATCTCAGTAGATCATGAAACGTTAGTGCAAAGCTACACTCAACCTCATCCTGCTGTGCCTCTCATCACATCCCCATCACTCTGCCTTCCCTACCCTACTCCTGCACATCCTTACTCACACCAACTTACCTTTCACCTCCACCCATTCTTTCTATCTACATTATCACATCCACATCTCACTAGCCACCCCTCACACTCACCCTCATCCCAGTGCAATCATACCAACTAACAACACACAAGGGTAGGCACTTGGGTGTTTTATGCAATGTTCATGTAAAGTTTCTGTTGGTGTGCTGTCAAACCTTGAAACCTTTATTTTGAACACTTTGCATTCTTGGACAGATTTATGTGCACCTTTGGAAGTGTCTTAGTGAGTTGCAGTGAATGGTGAGACATAACGATAACCCCCGCAATGGTGATGAGTGTGAAAGGAATGGCTTGGGCATTGTAGGGATGCTTTATGGTGTTGGTGTGGGGTGGTGCCAACCTGGCGCATCATGTGGCAGCCAGGGTGTACAGTGTCAAATGAAGTAAATCTGGCCATTTTGATGCCATCCCTGGCCTCCCGGGCAGCAATGTGGTCGGGTGCTGATGCTCTCTGTCCTGTGCAGCATCAGGTAATTGCGGAGAAGGTTGTTGGTGTTGATGTTGGTGCTGCTGGTGTGCCTGGTGATGATGGTGTGCCTGGTGCTGCTGGTGTTGGGGCTGATCGTGGTCGTATTCTGAGGACCAAGGAGAGAGAGTATAAAGTGCACCCATGCTGATGGAATAGATGGCAGGTGAAGTAGAGATGACAGAAGCGATCTGTCAATGGTGACAGAGGTAATGAGGTCAGACTGGATGGAGACTTGCGTAAAGACTTGCAGCATCCTGAATCTGTAGTGGAAATGCAGTTTAGAGAAGCTAGTGGTTAAGGGAACATTTCTCAATCAGCTGGGAGCTTTGACTTGACATTTGAAGCTGTCAACTCATCAGCTGAAACAATGGCCTCCCGCCTCAGCTTCACGGATGAGGTCTAGGCACAGCGGGAAACCGGTAGGCGACCTGTCAAATCTAAAAAGCTGGGAAAAAACCATTGGTAAGTGGCTGTAAACAAGTCACTAATGATTTTAATTGCCTCGCCCACCGCTGCGTGACGGGTCTGCTCAGCGCTGGCAGACCCAACATTTGGTAAAGGAGCGTGGTGGTGAGTTCACAGCGGGACCCCGACCCGTTGGGGGAAAGAAAACACTTTCCCACCCGACCCGCCACCGATTGTGCCCGCTGACCCCCCCACCCCCCCGCAAAATCCAGCCCTTTGAGTCAGTTAATGTCAATGTTTAACATACCTGTTTAAATTACAGTATGTAAAGGTAAGCTTGTGAATTCAATATGTACTGCAGATTGAAGGCAAATCCTTCTTATAGATGTTAACTTTTGTAATCATGACTCAATTGTGCTTTTACAAATAAAGCCCAGGTACCATTTAAAGGTAATTTAAAAATGATTGGTTCTCATTTCACTTTTACGACATATGTAATTAATAAGAATTTAACTGAGAATTGTTTTTTTTGGAATTTTAGCTATAGCTATTATTACATAAAAATATTAGGAAGGAATAAATCTCCACATCTGGAATTGAATTAATCTAGTACTTGGAGTTGATGTAGTTGAGCTAAAGTTGAATAAATAGTATTCAGAATCTATCCTGGAACTTCAGTATTTATATCTGGAAATACAATAAATCATGGCTAATTGCTTTTGGAAATAGTCCTCTTGTCAAAGCTTGGAGTATTTCTTCAGTAAACAATCAAACTGCCTCACCTATTTCACTCTCTGCAATATATGGTAAGGGACGAATTACCTTACAATGATCAGCCTCTTTGAAATATTTATTATTACACCAAACTTCTGTAACTTCTGAATTTTTGACTCTTTTTAGTGAGATCTTATACACTATTGCAACATCATCATCACCTGTAATGGAGACTGCTGTCTCATCTGCAAAGAAAACCTCTGGTGAACTTTTAGATCAATATTTGCATATTTCAGATTATTAAGATTTTAGAAATGACCAATCTGTTAATATTCTTGTTCTATATTTACATTGGCTTTTCCTCCAAGATTGAAAGCAGTTGATCATAAATGAAAGTAAACTCAAGGATCAATCTATTACCATTAGCTTACAAATACGGTAGGAATGACCAGTTATAATATTATTTGCTGAGCAAATCGAAATATCCAAATATAACATAAGCCCCTGGCAACAATTAATTAGATTTTCCATCATTTGAATAGCAAGGATACATTGGAGTCACTATAGACAGACATTAGTTGGCTTATTTGAAAATGTGCTTGAAAGGTATTATGCGAAAGTAATTGCTGGATCATGCAATCTGAAGACCGTAGAGATTTTGGAATTTATCTTTGGAATTAAATGATACATTTAGAATTCTTCATTTTTATTGTCCCTCACATGCTGTGATTGGTGAAAAACCCACAGGTGAAGTTTTGCGAGACACTTGTCTCTTTAAGAGAATGTTGATTGTCCCCTCGTATAGCTCTCTCTGTAGTTGCTCCAAACAGTGCCCCCCTGCTTTCTTCAGTTATTTTTCACCCATCCTCTGCATCAGTTGCACCTGTTTTACTGCCAATTGTATGCTGCACTCTAGCCATTTCAGCAAATGGACACATGTAAGTTTATATTTTATTCCTAATGGTTTTTACTAAGTTATGCCAAATCTTAGCTTTCATACTTGTGTAAGCTTGGCTTTTCCTGTTAAGATGTTAAACTGTATTTATAGAAGTACCATGTGGATCTGTACTGGGGAGAAAAATCTCCCAAGAGGAATCCAGTAATTCAGTGCATAGGTCTCATGTTGTGCTAGAGCTACTGGTAATCTGCACACTTCCAAGATAAAAGCATGCCAGAATTGTACGATGGGTAAACTCGTGAGCAAAAGAACATTTTCAGTGTAGCCAGAAACAGAGGGCACCTTCCAGTGATGGAACCATGATCACAACAAAGTTCTGCTCATGGCCTTTGGAGCGGGTTGTCTGCAGCTACTTGTGTTGTCTGGTCTTCAAGGTAATTGGTGCACTGGGGTGACTTTGAAGAACATAAAGCCATTCGATAAACGTATGCCTTTCTCTGGCAAAAACCATATTTGAATTTGCGCATTTCAGGGATGATTTTCGGCTCCGACTAGTGTCCCAGGTAAGGTCAGGCAGTGCAATGTTTCTGTGTATCCTGTGCTGAATGCATTTGTACTTCTGGGAATAGCACACTCATTCAGAATGGGTGAACAGCAAGTGTAATTGTATTTTTTAATTTGTTGTGGGGATATGGACAACATTGGCAGAGCAGTATTTATTGCCCATCTTTAGGTGCTTTTAGGACATTAGTGTGGTACTGGAGTCACATGTAGGCCATACTAGGTAAAGGTGACAAGCTCCCTTCTCTGAAGGACATTAGTGAACCAGTTGCTTTTCTATGACAATCTGGCAGCTTTCATGGAGATTTTCTGTTCGGGTATGAAAAATGCATGATGCTGCACATCTTAAAGGTCTGTAGCAGCTCAAAAGGTCAGAGCTGCAGAGGATATCCCTGTCTCCGAGGATCCAATCTTGCACTTTTTTGTTGGAGACAAATAATGGGGGCATGGGAGATTGCCTTAAAACAAAGGTATCATGAATGCTGCCAGGGACGTTGGCATTAACATCCATTATCCTGTACAATTGGTCACAGGTGAGCTTCATATTGATTAAATGGTATCTTTACAACAACAACATCTTGCATTTATATAAGCACCTTTAATGTAACAAAATGTCCCAAGCGATATCAAGCAAAATTTGACACCGAGCCACATAAAGAGATATTAGGAGAGGTGACCAAAAGCTTGGTGAAAGAGGCGGGTTTTAAGGAGCGTCTTAAAGCGGAGAGAGAGGTAGAGAGGTGGAAAGGTTTAGGGTGGGAATTCCAGAGTTTAGGGCTTAGGCAGCTGAAGGCACGGCCGCCAATGGTGGAGCGATGAAAATCCATACAGTTCAAGTATGGCCTACTATTGCATGAAGGGGCCATTTATTACTCGTTGGACCTTGGGGAATCCTGTCATTTGCAAAAACTTACAACTCTGTCTTGTTTCCTCTTGTTCATGGGGAAATTATATAATTGATGGCTTTTGCAAATAATGCCTTAATCACCTCCTTTATATATCTGGCAACTGCCGACTCCTGATGTTGCTGAAATGCCCACCACCAGCCTGGAAAAAGCCAGAGACAAAAATGTTCAGGGCTGAAGTGACTGTCACAGCAACTGGCAAGTTCATGAAGCCCTGGAGATGGGCTGGAGGTCATCTTGAAGCATGCACCAAACTCAGTCACCGCCTCCTTGGTGAATCTTAACCTTTCTATGCATTACATAGAAACATAGAAACATAGAAGATAGGAGCAGGAGTAGGCCATTCAGCCCCTCAAGCCTGCTCCGCCATTCAATGAGATCATGGCTGATCATCCAAATTCAGTACCCTGTCCCTGCCTTCTCTTCCATATCCCTTGATCCCTTTAGTTTTAAGAAATATATCTAACTCCTTCTTGAATATATTTAATGAATTGGCCTCTACTGCCTTCTGTGGTAGAGAATTCCACAGGTTCACCACTCTCTGGGTGAAGAAATTCCTCCTCATCTCAGTCCTAAATGGCTTACCCCTTATCCTTAGATTGTGACCCCTGATTCTGGACTCCCCCGCCATCGGGAACAGCCTTCCTGCATCTAGTCTGTCTAGTCCTGTTAGAATTTTATAAGTTTCAATGAGATCCCCTCTCATTCTTCTAAACTCCAGTGAGTATAAGCCCAATCGACCCAATCTCTCCTCATACGCCATTCCTGCCATCCCAGGTATCAGCCTGGTGAATCTTCGCTGCACTCCCTCCATGGCAAGAACATCCTCCCTCAGATAAGGCGACCAAAACTGCACACAATACTCAAGATGTGGTCTCACCAAGGCCCTGTACAACTGCAGCAAGACATCCTTGTTCCTGTACTCGAACCCTTTCGCTACGAAGGCCAACATACCATTTGCCTTCTTAACCGCCTGCTGCACCTGCATGCTTACCTTCAGCGATTGGTGCACAAGGACACCCAGGTCTCGTTGCACTTCCCCTTCTCCCAATTTATTGCCATTCAGATAATAATCTGCCTTCCTGTTTTTGACACCAAAGTAGATAACCTCGCATTTATCCACATTATATTGCATCTGCCATGCTTCTGCCCAATCACCCAACCTGTCCAAATCATACTGGAGTTTCTCGGCATCCTCCTCACGGCACACACTCCCACCCAGCTTTGTGTCGTCTGCAAACTTGGAGATATTACATCCAATTCCATCGTCCAGATCATTAATATATATTGTGAATAGCTGGGGTCCTAGGACCGATCCCTGCGGTACCCCACTAGTCACCGCCTGCCACTCGGAAAAAGATCCATTTATTCCAAATCTTTGCTTTCTGTCTGCCAACCAGTTCTCTATCCAAGTCAATACCTTGCCCCCAATCCCATGTGCCTTAACTTTACATGCTAATCTCTTATGCGGGACCTTATCGAAAGCCTTCTGAAAGTCCAAATACACCACATCCACTGGTTCTCCCTTATCCATTTTACCAGTTACATCCTCAAAAAATTTCAGTAGATTAGTCAAGCACGATTTGCCTTTTGTAAATCCATGTTGACTTTGTCCGATCCTGTCACTGTTTTCCAAGTGCTCTGCTATTACATCTGTTTCGTGGTTAAGTCCAGATAATTCTGCCCTGGCCGATTGATGCAGTTGACATGATAATAGCAGGTAGGAGCCCTCATCCTGTAGTGCAGTCTAGCTTCCCTGATAGCCATGCATTCTTCCTCTTTCCCCTCTCCTTCTTCAAGTAGGACAAGTAAAGCAGGATTCCCACAGGGCAGCCCATTCGCCCAAGTGGTATTGGATGAGCAAAATGGGGGAATTTCAGAACTCCAGTAGAAAACCCCTTTGTCCACAGATTCACCCACATTTTGGCAAACCAAATAAAAACCACAGAAAAGGTGAGAAAAAGCAAGCTGAAATCATCTGCATGTTGCTGATGGACCCTTTAAACAGTTCCTGACATTTAAAAAGCTAGGAAAGCTGGTTACTCAAATATGGGCGACTTTAAGAACTGGAGTACTTCCAACGTTCAGACTGGAAAAAGGCTTCCACATCTTAATGACATGACTCGAGCATGATTTCACATTATAATGAAGCTCCCACCTATTTCTGTGGCCCAGAAATGTGTACAAGGTATAAACTGGGTCAAGACCAACATAATAGGATTCTGACCCTTTTTATAGGTTAATAACGCCCTATCTGTGTCACTTTACAGGGTGTTACATGGACAAAAATCAGTCCCAGTGTCTCCAGAATGATATAAGCATACACACTTTGCAGCTTTATGATCTATATTTATTTTGTGATGTATAATATCTGTATCTGTGGCATTCTGTGAATCAAATGCACATGATTGTCATTACATTTCCTATATTCTGTAAACATTCCTTGGATTTATAGCACTGATTGACATGTGCTCTGGTCAAGAACAGAGATAGACGTTCATGTTCCAGAGCAGCTGCGGCAAATACTTCATATTTTTTTGTCATCAGCAGCTATTCTACATATACCACATAGAGCCGAGTTTTCTGCCATGATATAAATATAAATGCCTTGCAGCCTTATATTTGCACTAAGGTGCTGAAGTAGTTCTCTGGTCTGATGGTCACTTTGCACTTAGTGTTAAAGAAGGCATCTCATTAGTATAAAAAAATATATTTTTTTGCAAATAAAATTTGGTTGGACTCAGCGGGCATGCGACAGGAATTTTCTAATTTAGGCTTTGAATTTCATTAGCATTGAACATCAACTGGTGTCATTTACAGCTTTTTTGTCCAATCTTCAGAGAAGGTAATTTGCGAGTCCTCTCCTGCATTAATTGGGCAACGCTACATCCCTCTTTCCAAATCGTACAGCACAGAAGGAAGCCAACCATCCCATCATGCCCATGCGGGTGCTATCTCCTCAGGCAGCTTTTTAGTCTCATTTTCCTGCCCTTTCTCCATATCCTTTTATATTCTTCCTTTTTAAATACTTATCCAATTCCCTTTTGCATGACATGACAAATTACCAGTTGTGGCAAAGCTTTCCATTTTCTAATAACCCGATGGATTAAGAAAAATCTTCCCGTGTTAATCGTGAATGAAAATGTTAGTCCTCTGAAATTGCTGGTGTTGCTGAAGTTGAGGTACTGTTGCTGTTGCTGCAACATCAAACTCTGCCTGCATTCCAGCATAGGTCTGGAAATGCAAAATGTCTATGCTATTATGCCAAGCCATACCCATAGAATAGTCTGGTCATCTGTTTCTGCAACAATCGCAGTTCTCAGAGTGAAATAATGTCCATCCTATAATAAGTGGGTCTTGTCCAAAGTTAAGTAGGAACTGAGTCCCTTACAATCATTAAGAAAAACAGCCAATGATAAATAAAAACAATAGCTATTCCCTATGGATTTTTGCTAGAACTTTATTGACTGGGAAGACCATCCTATGTTTATTCCTAACTCATTTACACAAAAACAAGAACCTTTCTTCACCTTAATATTGTCTAGTTTAATTATGAGCACTAGGTGGCAGTAGTGCTTTGGTACAGCTCAGATCATAGCTCGTAAAGTTAAGGACCAAATAAATCATTTAGAAATGTTTAAAGACAAGATGACCACAACTAGAGCAAAACATAAAGAGGATTTTCAAAGATAAACAATAAGGCAAAGGTAATATCAAAAAGAAAGTCTTGCATTTCTATAGCGCCTTTCACGACCACCGGACGTCCCAAAACGCTTTACACCCAATGAAGTACTTTTTTGAAGTGTAGTCACTGTTGTAATGCAGGAAAACTTGTATGTTTGATGTCCAAATTCAAATGATTAATACCACAGATATGAACTAATAACTAAAAAGGGAACTATTTCATTAAAGTCACCTTTGACCTTTTGAGCACTCTGATTTTTTTTTCAGCTTTCAAACTGTTAATTATTTTCTATTAGGCTGCTGCAAAAAGTATTTTCTGTCCTGAACATTATCAATTATTTGTTAAAGCAAAGTCTAAAACAACACATGATGCAGAGGATATATTATTAAAATCTATGGCATTTAATTGTGACCCTTCTATGTCTGACCTTGTGAGACTGAGAAATCTCTCCCCTAGCATGATTCACTTGTCAACTGTCTGAGTGGGACAGCTGAAAAACAGTCAATTGAAATGATATCACCATGTATGGTCTAAGAAGATGAGATATGATGAGAAGCCATGGGATACTAGTAGTGACCTGAATATTCACTATCAACCAAAGTTGCAAGTGATTGATGATCAGCATCATGAAAGAGATGGTGATTGTAATCTGTGGCTCCTCATTATCTATAGTGTTGATACCATACCGTAGGAAAGTAATTTAAACCAAATTGATGAGCTCCTCTAACGGTTTAGTGGATAAATACACTGTGCGCTGTGTTACAGAGCAATATCGACCAGGATTGCCACGCACTGATCACCCTCTAGTGTCCTTTGCCGGAAGTACACATGTAGACATTGAATAAGGATAGAATCCGGCTTGGCTGTGGTGGTCCATTTGGTCGCGTAGCCTTTAAGCACTCGAGCCCATATTTGCCAGAGTTTCTATCCAAATTCAAGTGGCTCTGGGATAAGTGGGAGTGGCCATGGCTTCTAGGATTTATTGCTGAATAAGACCACTCAAATATGGGCGGACATATTCAAATTGCTCGGTAATGACAGAACGACATTGGACATCACAATTTCTGTCATTACCTCATAGCAATGCTGGACATTAGGAATACCAGCACGGTCATAGCATCCAACATGAGGGGCGGGGGGTGGGGGCGGTGTTGGGGGGGGGGGGGGCGAAGGTGTCCAGCGTAAATGTGGCAATCCTGCCAGGAACCTGCCTCATTTATTCTAACTAGATGGATCTCAGAACATTAGCCAGGACCAGTGACAGCCACACAAAGCCCACTCTTGCTCAATTTGCACCAGGTTTTCATCAAAGTGGAAAACCTCAGCTTCATTGTCCAGATTTTTTGTGAAAAATAACTGCTCCGTGAAGTACTCGAGGTTGTGAAACTGTATCCCTTCAAGAGAGCAGAAAAATTGTTAGGAGAGATCAGCGTGATTGATAAAATTGATGAAGATTAAGATGGAAATATTGGGGGAAGAGTTGCGCTTAAAACAGGTGCGAAATAGGTGGAGTGGCCAAGTTGCGCGCTTGATAACATCAATGGGAGAATAAAATAACTTGAGGCTTGTGCCGCATTGAAATATGATGGGTGAGCTGTCAGTGCAAACAGCACTGGTAATTGGACAGCTCACCCATTGAGGGGGAATTTTGGCGGGCTCGACGTCAGTTCCAGCTGGCCTGCACCTCTTAAAGGGGAGGTGCGGTGTTCATTCTGAAGCTCAACTGAAGGTGCTCTTTCTGCAATAAAATGTCCACTGCGAGAGTTCCTTGATTCAGCAGGAGGAAGAATATATTTTTGCTGTCGGATCGGAGAAGGGTGCCCCGCCACAGGGATGGTCCGAGGTGGCAGAGCACGTCAATGCCAAAGGTTTAGTTCCTTGAATCTGGAAGTACTGCAGGAAGAAGTTTAATGATCTCACCCGTGCTGCTAAGGTAACACTCCCATTCACAGCTTTTTTTCATTGTCAGCAGAGCCCTGCACCACTTTAATTTAACAGCAGTACTGAAAAGGTTGACCTCTTCCGCTTCACATTTCTCTCATTCAATCATAGCAGCACCCTTCAGTGGTCCTCTTGCCGACACTTCCACAATCGGCCACTGCCATCCGCCACAATTAATACCCTCTCTTGCACACACTTGATGCTTCTTCAAGGCACCAGGCAAAGTATTCAATCCTCACACATGGATGTCCACAACTCTTCAGCACGCCACTCACTCACACACTCCCTTTCCTCTTGCAGGCCACACCTGCGCACAATGCCAGGGAAAGGACTTGCACCGGAGGAGGGAAACCATCCTTTCAATTCTTTACATCAGCAGCAGAGGCAGCCATGGAAGTCCTGGGCAGATGGAGTAGCGGTAGCAATGACAGAGCAGTAGCAGATGGGGAGGCAGGAGGAAACATTCCATGGGCCCTCTAACCATCCTTTTCTCTTATCACAACTATCTCCCTCATTCAATCTGCATCACAGCCTGGTGGTACACTGAGTGACCACTCCTTTGCAATTTACTATTGCCTCTAGCTACTAACCATCTTCTCTCTCTCCTCTTTTCAGGTCTTGTGGAAGTCCCAGGCCCATTGGTAGCAGAGGAGGAGGAGGACACTCCAAGTGAAGATGCACCATTACTCACACTTGCCCTTGCAAGCACCAGCTCAGAAATGGCCACCTCACAGCCTATGGATAGTGACTTTGAGGGGTCAGCACCTCCTTAAACAAGTGCAGGACCCTTATTTACATACTTAAATAAGTGCCTGCCGATTTCAGACGGGCATGCTGTACCCAACCCAAAGAAGACCCAACCCAAAATGGCGGTCAGCTGAATTTTCAGCGTGGAACAGCAATCTATTTTCGGTGTCAGAGTGCGTATTTTTTGAAGGTAAAATGCACACACGCTATATAAAATTCCCCTGTTATTTAGAAGAGAAGGAAATTGATGTAGAGATTTCAAAGCAATTGTTTTTAATTGTGATGTTATCACTATACAATATGAAGAATATCTCATGGAGATGACAGGCTTCATGAGAAGGAAGATGACTTGGACAAAGGTGGAAATGATGAGAGCTCTCGAACAGGAAATGCTGGAGGACGTTCACTATTCTTCAACAGTTTCTCAACATCAATGGTCAATCACTATATATAGAACCATCATGAATTCACTATTCTTCAACACTCTAGATCTGGTTTGCAACCTGGGATCCGTGTGAGCACAGCTCCCTGCTGGGAATGCAGAATTGTGAATTAGCCCTGATATTGCATGGTATAATTCTCCATTCATGAAAACTTTGAGTTTTGCTATCGTCTTATTTTGGGCGTTAAAACGGCCTACACATGTGTATCCATTTTTTTTATTGTAAAGCATATTGTACGGCATAGGTTTTCAAACATGGGTCCTGAACTCCAGGGAATGTAGATAGGGATCCCAGTGGGTCAATGAGCTCATCAGATTTCTGTATTTTTTGTATTTGTTGACTTTATACTGGCAAAATGTTCTCTACAATGTTTTTCCCCTGTGGGTAGATGGAACAGTCTGTTAGAAGTTAGGATAGGAAGTCCCCAGTAGTGTGTCAAGATTTGCAGTAGTTTGAAAACTACCCTCGCACTCCTTCCCTAATTCATTTCAGACAATCGCCATTGTGCAACTTATGTAAAATTGATACTGTACCTGCGCTATTTCAGTCATCTTAACATTAAACAATCAAATTTGACCACAGAACAAAGGTACATTGTGACTCCAGAAACCACCTCCTGACTGTCACTGCGACTCAGCAGATTAATTTAATGATAAAACACCAACAAAGATTAGAAGTCATTCAGTTATTAATTATAATTTGAGAGTCACTACAGTCCAGCTTATCGGAATGTGATCGTATTAAAACCGAACCATGTTTTTGAAGAACCAGCAGATAAGGAAGTTTTAGTGGTTAAATCATCTCTTAATTGATTCATTCATCTTTGTTTTCCAGGACAGTTTCTCAACATCAATGATCAATCATTATATACAGAACCAGCATGATCCCCCTTGTATGCATTATGGAGCTGAATCTCTAGGCTGTCTACACAAAATGATGCCAAAGTTCAGATCCTTTCTGGAAAAGAGATAAAATGGTACCAAATATCTTTTGATTTTTAGTTTAAATTGTAGTCTGTTGGCAACATAATATCTGTGAGAAACGATCTACGAGCAAAGTAATATACAGATGAGTTAATGTTACAGTCAGTACGCTGATATTGATGGCAGGAATTTCTATGCGATGTTTTGCTATGCTTCACACAGAGCTTTGATGTAATGGCAGACCTCATGAACGTTGCCACAGAAACTTCAGGCCAAGTTGACCTTGATGTTGAGATATAATTTAAAAGAAAGGAATGCACTTCTTGCATTTGTTCCATTCAAATGCCAAAAATCTGTTTTAAGTTAATTCCTTTTAAAAAAAAGGATCAGTATGAAGAATTGCTAAAAAAACTACTTCCAGAAGCAGAATCTAAACAGGGTTATGAAAATGGAAGCAGACTTTGGACTTTATTTTTTTTGCAGGACTTGGTCTTGTGGATTATTTGTGAATTGATTGTAGACATTTTTGGAGTGACTATATCACAAATTTAATCTTTCAGTGAGGATGTCAACCTTATGCGCCATCTTGGGCCTTTGCTCTCATTGCTTACGATGTCATCTGAACCCCTCAAGGTCAACTTATCTTTTTTCAGCAGAAAGTTACTCCCTAGCTCTGTAACTCCTTCAGCCCTACATCTCCACCACCTCCCCCCCCACCTTCCCTACACCCCCTCCGCCCCCTGCCCCGGAACTCTGCATTTCTTCAACTCTGACCTCTTGTGAATCCCACCCCCTTCGCATCACCTTAGGTGGCTGGCTATGCCTTCAGCCATCAAGGACTCTGGAATTCCCTCTCTAAACCTTTCCGCCTTCCTACCCTCCACCCTCCATCCCCCACCTCTCCTCCCTTAAGATCCTCCTTAAAACCTACCTCTTTGTTCAACCTTTTGGTCAACCCTTTTAATATCTCCTTCTTTGGCTTGGCATCCATTTTTTGTCTTATTAGGCTTTTGTGAAGTGTCGTGAGACATTTTCCTACATTAAAAGCGTTATATAAATACAAATTATTTCCTTGATGATGACTATTCAATGCCACAGTAACAAATATAAGAGATGGCAAGAATATCTGTATCTGATGTTATAAAAGTGCGAACTGCAAAGTATCAATAAATCAGATTCAAAACGGTATCAGCACCTGGACCTTTTTGCTTTTTACATCCCACCTTGTGTTGTTTTATTATGTAAGTGCGATATCAAAATATTCTTCTATTATTTGCAAGGAAATAAAATAGCCACTGTCCATTATCAGAGTCTCTGGACGGAATGATTAGAATAAAATTTCTTACCGAGTATATTCTTAAAGTCACGGGGTGGGGGGTGGTCATTTTGACTTTGGCCGATAGTATAAAATGGGTGATATCGATTCAGTCGCCCGTTATACATCTCTCCTGATTTTTATTTCCATTGACGTCAATGGAACATGCTGCGGTCAGATGGGAAACAATTTCATTAAGGGACCTGAACTAGCAGGCAGCTCCCCCCCCCCCCCCCCACCAATATGCATACACAATGGGCCAAATACCCCTTTCAGGTGGCCGCCCTGGGTGACGATAGGGTGCCCTAACCAATTTATCGTGCGGTGCATGCCCGGCACAGAATGAGTGCACATATGCCATGGGCGCTGCGCGATCCAATTTCCACGCCGTGGCCTTAGTAAAATTGTTTTTTTGTCGTAGTTACAATGGGGATTATAAGGCCCTTTAGATACGGTTCTCGAGTGGGGGAGGGGCGAGTGGATTTTTGTTACAACTCAGATCAAACATCAGGAATTTTCATAAATTAGTCTTTTAATTTATACCCAAACAAAAGCTGTTTGTCATCATTCAAGTTCCATAGTCTCCGTTCAAAATGGGATGGCTGCTTCCAAACTTCAGAGAGTCTTTTTGTTTTTTTGATCAGGACTAAAATGAATGCCATGTGTTGGATTTCAATGTTCAAAGAGTTGGTGGAATACTCAAACTAATAAGGGCCCAATTTGGGAGGGCGTTTTTAATTACGTTCTGAAAAGTAGCCATCAGTCCCCGGGGCCTTTGCAATTACAGTTGAAGAAGTTTACTGCGCTTCTTGTTTGATTCTTAAATACTGTGGCAGTTTTGTGATTCATTTTATATAAGATGTCTCCAAACCGTTGGCACAAGCATATTCTGAATTAGTAATTTGTACAAGTAAACATTATTAGAACCCTACTGCAAGGTGGAAAGCTAATTTAGAAGAAATTCAAAAAACTTTATCCTTTTTATCCCATTGTCCTCTCATATTTATACAATCGAGGCGATTTACATAAAACAATACATTTTTGGGAATTCCTTACTTGCTCTTTAACGATCCTCAATTTCATTTCAATAAAGTTAATTGACTTTTATTTATAGAAATAGGATCTTATGGCAGCAACTGACTGCATCCCTATAATTTTTTAAAATATTAATTCTGGGGATTATGGCGTCATTAGCAAGGCCAGCATTTATTCACTGTCCCTAGTTACCCTTGAGAAGGTGGTGGTGGGCCGCCTTCTTGAATCACTGCAGTCCATGTGGTACTGCCACAGTGCTGTTCGGTAGGAAGCTCTAGGATTTTGACCCAGCGACCATGAAGGATCAGCGATATAGGTCCAAGCCGGTATGGTGTGTGACTTGGAGGGCAACTTGGAGGTGATGGTGTTCTCATGCACCTGCTGCCCTAGGTTGCGAGTTTGGGAGATTGACATGGAGATCCTCAAACAAAGATCAAATTCAAATTTTATCTTATCTATGCTATCATATTGCCATCAAGCCTACAACACTAAAATGGTAACATGGCCACTTCCCTTGATGGAGGCTTGAATGTAACTGATGTAATAAAGAAATTAATTGAGGAAGTCGCGAGAGAATTAACAACCATGAGGAAGAGCTAAACCAGTGATTATATACAGTCACATTCCATAAAACACAATTATATTCACCTTTCCCATTCTAAGCTATGTCAGCTGTGGCTCAGTGGGTAGCACACTCGCCTCTGAGTCAGAAGGTTGTGGGCTCAAAGTCCCACTCCAGGGACTTGAGCACATAAAGCTAGGCTGACACTCCAGTGCAGTGCTGAGAGAGTGCTGCACTGTCGGAGATGCCGTCTTTCGGATGAGACGTTAAACCGAGGCCCTGTCTGCTCTCTCAGGTGGACATAAAAGATCCCATGGCACTATTGCGAAGAAGAGCAGGGGAGTTAACCCCAGTGTCCTGGCCAATACTTATCCCTCAACCAACATAAAAAAAACAGATGATCTGATCATTATCACATCACACTGCTGTTTGCGAGAGCTTGCTGTGTGCAAATTGGCTGCGGCGTTTCCCACATTACAACAGTGACTCCACTTCAAAAGTACTTCATTGGCTGTAAAGCTCTTTGAGACGTCCGGTGGTCGTGAAAGACGCTATATAAATGCAAGTCTTTCTTTCTTAAATTGATAACACACCCTTTGGCTTGTAGAGTAAGCTAATTGCCATTCTCTGTTAGCTCTTGAATGTCCTCCCAGCGCAAGAAGTGGTTTTCCGTTGTCAATATACATTATGGTGTATTAATAGGGAATTCAGTACAGTGTGGCCCTTTTAATTTGTACCTGGGAACTCTCCGGGATTGATTGGAGCACAATCTATAGTTGTTTCACTTGCAAGCAGTTCTCTGTAGAAACAGACCAAAAGTTTGCTTTGAGATCTTTTTTTTTAATTGTTATTTTTTTTTACAAAAAATAAAGGTTGTCTGAACATTCAGCAATCAGAGTATTTGCTTTACTCAAAATATTATACGCAGTAAAGTTAACTTTCATTTCTCTCTGCACACTGAGTGATTTCTTCAGATATTGATTTTTTTTGCTAATGACAATGGTCATTTTGTAAATATTATAAAGCAAGTAGCAGATGAGAACATCAAAATATCTTGATTGCTGTTTAGAGTTGACTTCCCTCAGTGTTTCACTACAGATAGCAAAAATATTGGCCCGGATTTTACGGGGCCTATGACGACAGCGTACGCCGTCGTAAGTGCCCCGCAAGTTCCGGGTGTCCGCATGCGATGCGAATGCGTGAAAACCCGGAACTTGCGATCTGTCAAGTTTCTGTTTGACAGATCATACGAATCCACTGGAAATTGACATTCGCTGGCGCAGAGTTGCGCTATTTACCCAACTACTGCCCAGCGAATACCCACCAAACCCTTACGCCTGGTAAAAGCCTGGCATAAGGCCTTCTTTTACCAGCGTAAGAGTTCAAATAAATGTTAAAATAAATTTTTTAAAATCATTTTAACATTCCCTTACATTTAAAATTAGTTTAGGTTATTTTTGTCCCGTTTAAAAATGTTTAAATTTATTTTTCAAAAAATTACATTTTTATTTTAAATGTTTAATTAAATGGTATTTTAATTAATTTTGAACCTGTGATGATTTATTTTTATTTCAGTGTCGTGAAATTTTATTTTTTGTTATTTTATTATGCTTATGGGGATTCCGTACGTAAATGGAATCCCCATAAGCATAATGGGAATCCCCCTTTGTCATTGCTTGGGTCAGCCCACGTGATCCCAGGGACGCTTGTGAACCATCTGCGCCCCTGGGGTACGTGGGCCTTTACGCAGGCCTATGCGCGCAGGCCCAGGAGCGCAAGAGTTCAAAGGTCTGGAGCAATCAGGTAGGTGCGGAGTTTTCTAGCGGTTCGGAGGCGTTCGCCTGCAAGCCTCCGACTGCAATTTCCAGGCCAATGTTTCAGTCCAGATAGGTGGGGATTTGAGGTTTTCTTCATTAGCATGCTATAAGCATTGCAGTCTGACATTCTTGCAATACATCTTCTCCTAAAATCGCAATTATTGGGTTTTAGTTTCTACGGTAACCTGCTCCAGCCTGTTAAGGAGAATTGTGAAAAAGCTAAATTGGTCTATTATTTCTGTTTGCCCAGGAGCACTTCTTGATACATTAGTAACCGAAGATCTTCGAATCAGTACCTAAAAGTCTATGCTGGAAAAGATCTTTGGTGGTAAAGCAAGCATTTCCTAACCATGGCAAAAAGTCAATTAAAGGTGAACTTTCAGAAGATTCCTGCGAAGGTGCAAAGATGATTTGAGGTACTGTGGTTGAGTAATCAATATGAGAGAGCACAGAGAGCCTTACAGATTGGAGCAGTTCTACCTTCAGTGGAATATAATGCCTCAGTCCTGTTGTGTAAATTGAACTGAAGCAAAATATAAACAGACAAAACGGACCAGCTCCTTAGATTACATTTAAATTGCAGAGGGAATTGGTTTTGAGCCAGTTCTAAGAAGGCTACAGTGATATAGCATCTGAACACTGTTATAGTCTGTCACCCCTTGATCTGAGGGAGGTAGACTGATGCTGGGACACTGGATATTCCTTATCCTAGAAATTGAAAAAATGTAGATGATTCTTCATTTGGCAGGTATTGTCCTAGTCCAAGTGTGGCCAGCCTAACAAAGCTCAAGAGCCAGAAAAATGTTATACCAACAAAGAGCAATAGGTTTTAGATATAATACACTCATGTGTTCACTGATATTCTGATTGTAACTACAACTAGTAGATTTATACCATGCAAGACATTTTGAAACTTACTCGATCAGTGTGATGTTTGAGATGATTTTTTTCAGATTTACTTGAAATCTGGGTTCTCTCATTCCTCCTTTCTCTGTCACATTCCCTCTCTCGCAATCCTTTTTCTGAACAATAGCTCTTGTGGATTACCTCTCTCCCTATCACTCCCTCACATTCCATCTCTCTCAAAATCAGAAAAAATTGCCATATCATACTTCAGTTGTCATCGACAATCATGGCAAATCTGGTTCACTTCAAAGTTCGGATATGTAACAAAATAATACAATTTCTTTAAATAAATAAGTCTGATGAGAAACCTGCAAATAAGCTCAATGAAATGCATCTGATAGTGAGACTAAACAACTTGCATAGAAAAGAGCTTCACTATGAAGCGTTAAAACTCAATTTTTAAAACAGCATTTAAATATTGTTGTCATATATAAGAAGGAATTAACTTTGGAAGTAAAGGAATACACGGATTTTGTGGGTAGGGAGCAAACTGGACTGTTTATCAGTTTAAGATTTAAGTATGACATTTAATCCAAAAGGAATGAAAATGTAATCTAAACAGAACATGTAGTATGTGTAAAGGGTATGCGTCTTGGAGACAGATGAGATTAAGAACTGAAATGTGGCTTGAGGACGTGATGTAACTCATAAGCAAGGATGAGAATAACACAAAGAGACAGATGGAACCAAGTCCAAGGTAACTCAAGGACAAAACTATGAGTGAGAATAAACCCTCGCAGTGCCATCTGTCCTTTGCAGTAATCAAAAAGTGCATACCTTTTGCTTTGTTAGAGATTATATAAATTTCTAATGTTGAACACTAGAAAGAACCATGTTCACATCATCATAGCAAGCAATTATACTCTTGTTATATTTTGGCGATAAAAATCTTCCTTCAGCCCTCACAAGGAATATAGAAGAATATGTGAATGTAGGGGCAAGTGAATTTAGAGTGTGGAGAGAATGAGCAGAGAAGCAAAACACTTCCATGTTTTTCCGTATTTGTCACAAAGCAAAGATGGAAAAATAAATAATTACCAAATACAACCCTGGACAGAGAGAAAGGAGGGGAAATTTAATGGAATATAATCGCAACGTGTGATTCAAGAACATGATTGTTTTTAAAAATTGTGATTTAATCCCATGAGGTGGGCAAACCAGAACCAAGGAACCAATTTCATCTCCACATGTAATCTTCATTAACTCTAGGAGATAAACCAGGGTTTGCTGTTAATTTAAAAAAAATCTTCCAGCACTGTATTCTGAAGGTATTCAAGATTTTGCAGTGTACGTTAATTTCAAGAGCTGGTATTTTTTGCATATTCTATGCTGTTGCTCTCCCTTCTTCATTGCTGGGTTCCTGTCAATCAGAGCGCCCGAAGCAAAGAGTAGAGGTCAGCAATGTGAGCATGCACACATTATGCTCCCGAAACTCATTTCTCCTGAATAAATTCATACTGCATGATGGCACTGGCAGGAAGTGTTGTTTTATAATGTAGACTTTTTTTTAGCCTATACATGAAGAACTATAAGAGGCCTTCTATTTTACAAGGTAGATAGCTCGACCTCCCAGTATCATGTCTGCTGTTGAGGTATACAGGTACTGTAGCTTTAATGTGAGGCTTTGGAGCTGAGGATCTTCGTGTGGGAGCTCAGTAGCTTCTTGTGAAATCATTGACATCTCTCTGCCTTGTTGTAAGCCAAGAAAAGGCAAAGTGATGCTAATGAATGACAGCATAAAGAACCAGAAACACGCAGAATAGAAATGTAGCTCTGGTTTGCTAATCTGAGGAATTAAATAATAAATTGTATTTAAAATTGCGGTACCTTGTTCTTCAATCACACGTTACAATTATACTGCATTCAGCTGACCCCCACCACCTAGCCTGGAACATCAGTCACCTGTTCAGCTCACTAGTAAATTGAAAAACACTAAATGTACCAAAACACTTTGAAGCCAGACATGAAATAGAATTGGCTTCAATGCGACTTACATCGTTAATTTTGGATCCTAAATTGATCCCGGTAGTCAATTTATTTGGCCACCTGACAAAAAGGACTCATAAGTAGAATGGTTATTTTGAATCCATCCCAGATACCATGCTATCTATATTAAACTGGGAAATGTATGCCAGAATCTCTAGCCAGAAAAATATATTATTTATGCAAATTCCTAACAACTGCTGCTTAGAGAAGTACTGCATATGCAAATGTAATTACAATAAATGCAAATATGAATCTTAACTAAAGCTCAATGAACCATCAGGATAGCCCAGCCACTCAAGCAGTGGAAGCATTTCTCATCCAGAAATTAACAGTCTCGGGACTGAGTGCTACTCCATTGCCCTTCTCTTCATTGTTATGCTTTGGTAATTCTTGGGTACACTGATGGATGGAGCCCCAAGAGGAAGCATTGGCTTCTATTTTACAAGGTAGAAAGAGCAATAGCTCGACCTGCTTATATCATATCAGCTATTGGCTATGGTGTATGATTGAAAGTGGTTGTATCTGTAACCTGCTGGCAGGGCAAAAGGATGAAAAAATATACTATTTAAAGGAAAAATAAATGTTTGCCAGGAAATGTTTAACCATAATCAGGCTAGGAAATAGAAAAAGAAGTTTGATATACTCATAGAAATTATGGTTGCTAAGAGATTTGTTTCAAGAGTAACTATTTAATTTAAATCAGGAACTGTGTTGTGTATTGTGCACAATGTAAATGTAATAATTCAGAGCTTTGTGTTTTTAAAATTGAAAGAATTTTATAGGAGGCTATTGTACGTACTGATGACTCCTTATCAGCTAAGGCTCATTTTATATTATCGCCAGCTGTACTTTTTGCAGCACTGTGAGATCCCATTATTTATAGATAATTTATCTCAGTTAATAGTTTTATCATTTTGGGACAACCTTACTTCCCGTTTAGGCACGCTACAGCCCTCTGGACTCAATATCGAGTTCAACAATTTTAGATCATAACCTCAGCTCCAATCACATTTATATTTTATTTTATCTACCCTTTTATTTGTCCCCCCCACCTTTTTTTTCCTCCTAGAAGCTGGCAGCTGTCCTTCATTCTGCCAGTAGATTTCACACTTCATTCAGCCTTAATCTGTCACATTAACACCACCTCTAGCCTTGCATATCTCTTAATGTCTCTTAATGTCTCTTCATCTCCTCCTTTGTTCCTTTATCCCCTCCCCCTTTTCCCAGCTTTACCCTGGCCTTAAATCTATTTGATTTCCAGCTCTTCCCAGTTCTGATGAAAGGTCATCGACCTGAAACGTCAACTCTCTTTCTCTCTCCACGGATGCTGCCTGGCCTGCTGAGTTTTTCCAGCGTTTTCTGTTGTTACTTCCCATGCACCTGTACTAGTAGCTCATCTTCCAGACCACAAAGTTTAATTTCCTCTTCTGCATCGGGAATGTGTCAAATTAAAATAATTATTTTTCTTTTTCTTGATGCACGAGTAGGATTGCACCCCATTACTCAGTGTGCTCTCATCAATGTCGGATGCAAACGCTCTAGGGAGCCAATCCGAAGGCACATGCAATAATACAAACATATGAAAAAGGACAAGAAAAGACCAACTGGCCGATCAAGCCTGTCACATCACACCAATCCTCCCTCCACCACCCCTCTTCCCAGTCACACAATCTCCTGGGAACGGCAAAACATTAGAGGAAAAAAACCTTAGGCCAATTTAGAACAAACTCTTGGAAATTCCTCTCCAACCCCTGAAGGCAACCAAGCAAGCTCCAGCAGATGACAGTAACTCAAATAAATAATTACAGCTATCCCTCACCCAACTTCTATGATGTGATGTCCCCAACTCTCAGGAACTCGTCAAGCTACCATATTTACAATACTTTTCGGCAATCTATTCCAGAGGTTGATAACTCACTGTGAAAAGAATTGCTTCCTGGCATCTTACCTAACAATGTTTGCACATTTTGTACTGATATCCCCTAGTTCTCCCAACCCTATCTTGCTCCATGCACCTCATCATTTTAAAAACATCAATCATATCACCTCAAAGTCGATGCTGCTTCAATGAATAAAAGCACCAGTTCCTTCAGCCTATACTGCTAGCTTAGAGCCCCGACTACATATCATTCTGTTGACCTATTCTGGACTTTTCCCTGCCAAAACTGGACACAGTACTATAGATGTGGCCACAGCTATATGTGTTAGCATCCTGTTCACAGGCCCAATAAACTTGTGACTCTGGTTCTGGGCCTTCAATGTTTTGTCAGCTATGACCCCCAGGTCTCTCTCTGCTCAACAACAACAACAACTTGTATTTATATAGCACCTTTAATGTAGTAAAACATCCCAAGGTGCTTCACAGGAGAATTATAAGACAAAAAATTTGACACCGAGCCACATAAGGAGAGATTAGAGCAGATGACCAAAGGCTTGGTCAAAGAGGTAGGTTTTAAGGAGCGTCTTAAAGGAGGAAAGAGAGGCGGAGAGGCGGAGAGGTTTAGGCAGGGAATTCCAGAGCTTAGGGCCTAGGCAGCAGAAGGCACGGCCACCAATGGTTGAGCGATTATAATCAGGGATGCTCAAAAGGGCAGAATTAGAGGAGCGCAGATATCTCAGGGGGTTGTGGGGCTGGAGGAGATTACAGAGATAGGAAGGGGCGAGGCCATGGAAGGATTTGAAAACAAGGGTGAGAATTTTGAAATTGAGGCGTTGCTTAACCGGGAGCCAATGTAGGTCAGCGAGCACAGGGATGATGGGCGAACGGGACTTGGTGCGCGTTAGGACACGGGCAGCCGGGTTTTGGATGACCTCAAGTTTATGCAGGTTTACGTAAGTTTGCTCTGAAACATGAAGCAAATAATCCTGCATGCTATGAAAGCACTCATTAACCATTAGAATGGGCACAGAAATAATGCAAAAATGGTGCATCCGGCCAGCTACAGGGTGGTTAAATTTGAGCACAGACGAAGGGAGCAAAGAGAACATGAAGAAAGCTGGTTTGCATAGTGCTGCAGAACTCCTGCCAGTTTGGCACATTGCAATGGAACAATAGTTGTTTGCTCTGTGTGCTGCTGCTGAGCAACAAGCAACATCAGTGGCACCTACAGGAGAGATCTGAGCTGCACAGGTGGTGAGCACAATTGGAGCATCTCTCGGGAAAGCTCTTGTTATTGTTCTGGTTTTTTCCGATCCCTTTTTCTCATTTTTTGCGGCTTGAGAAGTTTCCATAAACAGGTGGAGTCTTCTATGAAGCAAAACCTGGGTTTATATATTCTGCCACATATGGGATAGTACAGCCCAAATTTAACAATCCCTAAATCACAGTAAATCGCTTGCCAGAGAATTAAATGAAAGCTCACTAAGCTCTCCTCAAAAAAAAAATCACACCGCTAGACAACCATATATAGGCTAAAAGTATGGTCCACATTTATTTATAGGTAAAATAATATTAGAAGCAGAAAGGTTGGTGTGATGCTATTCTGTGTAATAATCAAACTTACCATATAGGAAAATTGTATTAACCGCTTCAAGATAAATTGTCTATAGTTCTTTTAGCTCTTCTCTTTTTAGAAACACACAGTTTACAACGGTTTTGTTTATCGTTACTCTCATGTAGCTCTGGGTTAAGGCCCCTCTCCAGTGACTTGAGCACATACTCTAGGCTGACATGTCAGTGCAGTACTGAGGGAGTGCTGCACTATCGGACGTGCCGTTTTTGAGATGACATGTTAAACTGAGGCGCTGTCTTCCCTCTCAGTTGGACATAAAAGATCTCAGGGCACTACTTGAAGAAGGCCAGGGGAGATCTCCTGGTGTCCTAGTCAACATTTATTCCTCAAGCGACATGACCAAAATAGATTATCTAGTCATTTATCGCGTTGCTGTTTTCTACCTGATGATGTATTAAAACAAAATATTCTCAAATTGTCTCTGCATAACACTACCTTTTTTGTAAAGAAAGTAAAAATACAGAAGGGCCGATTTGAACTCGGGGCAAGAGGCAGAGTGAGAGGGAAGCCTCCATGACGTCACAGGTGTGAGGACCAGTCGATTTTAACTCCCAGACCTCATTCTAATATTATTCACGGGCTGTCCAAAAACAAAACTGCTTGCCTCACACGCAGGTATTTTAAGCCTTGCCAAGGTGTTTCAGCACCATGGCTGAAAATATGGAGGAGTCCACTTCCAGCTGGCGTGGCGTTAACTTACATGGTATCAGTACTCTGCAGTCTACCTTGGAGGGTGCGGACATGTCCAGGGGTGCTGCAACCATGCCCTCACAAAAGGAGCCTATGTTATCAGCCACTGCAGATTTGGTGGAAGCTCAAACAGCTGCCATGCAGGCTCTGGGCTCCACCTTGGAGACACAGGATAGGTGGACCGAATAGATAGGGACTGTCAAAGAGTCACTCGTCTTCTGCAATCTGCTCTCACGCAGATCAGTGCAAGTGATTAGCCCCAGCCTTATGGAGTGACAGTAGCGCTATGAAAGAAAAGAAAGAAAGACTTGCATTTATATAGCGTCTTTCACGTCCACCGGACGTCTCAAAGCGCTTTACAGCCAATGAAGTGTAGTCACTGTTGTAATGTGGGAAACATGGCAGCCAATTTCACACAGCAAGCTCCCACAAACAGCAATGTGATAATGACCAGATCATCTGTTTTTGTTATGTTGGTTGAGGGATAAGTATTGGCCAGAACACCAGGGATAACTCCCCTGCTCTTCTTCGAAATAGTGCCATGGGATCTTTTACGTCCACCTGAGAGAGCAGACGGGGCCTCGGTTTAATGTCTCACCCGAAAGACGGCACCTCCGACAGTGCAGCACTCCCTCAGCACTGCACTGGGAGTGTCAGCCTAGCTTTATGTGCTCAAGTCCCCGGAGTGGGACTATGAACCCGCAACCTTCTGACTCAGAGGCGAGTGTGCTACCCACTGAGCCACAGCTGACTATGGGAGCAGTACGTGTTGCTCTTTCTCAGGATGCCAGCATATCTGCTCCGTTGGCACCCCCCTCAACCAATACCTATCCTGGTGCCAAGAAGTCAACTGGGGCAGAACTGCCCGAGCAGCAGCTGAGGTGCGGCAGCCTGCAGTCGGGCCATCACAGGCTCGCGCTCCCATAAGCCGCATCCGCAAGCCACAAGCATCTCGACAGACCCAACATGAGCAACAGCAGCCTTCCACCGGCTTTGCTAAGGCCACTAGAGGAAGCACCTCATTGGGATAATAGAGTTAGAAAAGCATCTTTTAAATAAGGCACCATGGGTTTATACCTAGGCGAGAAATTAATTCAAGGCAATTATTGTGTTTGGCACTACATTAAGACCGCCCAGTTTTTTCTTCAAAACTCTTCTAATCCTTATGAGAAAAGAAACAGCTAATGGCAAACCGGGTTACTTTTGCTGAGTTTCCATTTTATAGTGTTTTATTAATTAGTACTGAAATAAATCCATTTCGGAAGTTAGTCTACAAATAAACAACTGGTCTTTTCTACTGGAAGGTGTCTATAGAGTGGGAACACTGGGCAGAGGGGAAGCTGGGCAGTGCCGCTGTGGACGTTTCAAGTGTTAGGTATCAGACAGATCAATAGCATGCTAGAGGTACGACTGAAATATAATTCTTACACTTCAAAGATGAAACAAGTTGTTCTATTAAATCTAGTCTTTTGAAATGGTTTCTTTGCATATATCTAGGATCTCAATCAAATCTATAAACTTAGGTTCTTGGCACTCCACTGCTGCCAGGAAACAGCCCAGAATGCAATGCAGTAAGAACTAGTAAAAACAACCAGAAATTGATCTCGCTCTGTTCCCGCGGGGGTAAGGCTTCCCCGCGATCTCTCACTCCGCTTGTGCTTTTTCAGATCCAGCTCGCACGAACTTGATGTTCCAGACATCAGCTGGGCAGTGCTTGCGTATCCCACCGGCGTAGTGAATTCGTGCGAGCTGTGGGATCACGTGACTCAGTTAGAGCCAATGGCAGCACACCATCTTCCATTCATAAGTTTCACATACGTGCTGTGAAATCTATGAATCTTACACCCCCCCAAAATAACAGCTAAACCTCAATTAAATTTAAAAAAAAAACCATCACATTAATAAAATAAGTATAGTTAAATAAATTAACCATTTTAAATAAAAAATTAAATTTTTGAAAAAATTTAAAATCTTTTAAAAAGTTATAAAAATAAACTTACCTGTCTTTAAAGTCTCTAAAAAAGATATACCTGTTAAAAAAAAATAAAAAAAATACTTAATTCACTACTTACCTTGTTAAAAGTGGGTCTTACTCCTCCTTTTTCCATTTCTAAAATCTTCCGTACTTACCTGCGCGTCCAAAGCATGAAGTGCACAGCGTGCGCGCAGCCTGTAGCGCGCACGCGATGCACCGAGGAACCGCCCCCTTTTCAAAAGACCAAGTGCCGGTTTTCAGCGCATGCGCAGGGCATGCAGAAAACCGGCAATTGGAGAGAGAATACGCGAGAGTACGCACTGCGTACTCTCGCGTCGCGGGATGAATTTTTGGCCCAAAATATTGCAATTTTTCAGACATTTAAAATGGTGGGTAGTACCTTAATTAAAAAATTCAGAGCACTGACAATGTGAATGATTGCAAAATGAAGGAAGCCTTTCAGGTTTTCAAGTAGTTTGTTGCAATCTCCAATACGTCGTGACTTCTTGATGTTCCAGTGTGTTTTAATGGATTTTTTTGTTTTGTTTCTGCAACTAACACTCAAAAGACAAATGGAATCTAAGAGATTTAGTATAACAGGGAATAATTAAATCATGACAAAGCAGACAAAAGCTAACAAATAAATGTTGCCCTGTTTTATAGATCCCTGCTGCATTTCAGATGGTTGCTATGGAAACTCACAGAGAGCTTGGGCTCTGCTAATAATTCAGTACCTCAGGAAATTGGAACTCTGAATGGAGATGCTTCATTGTTGGATCAGGCTCAGTTAGAAGCACACCACGTTCGAGTACAAAAAGCTAATCAACAGATACGAGAATAACAACAGATGCTGTGCCCAGTTTTTCATTGTGTATAAGTGTGCAATTATTATTTGAGTGTTTTCACATTCTTTTGCCACTTTCTTATTTTGTTGTAGTCATGGAAATTTAATTTCTAATGGATTTCTGGGAGTGTTAAAGAATAATTACATATCTTTTGTTAAAATGTGTACTTCGGGTAATTTGTTTTGTTAAATTGCCCATGCCTTTGGTCTACTTGGCCGTTTAAAAAAATTAAGGAATCAAGGTGAAAGGCCAAGACACATAGTGCAGCATACTATGAAAATTGAGAAGAGTAAAAGCAAACATTATGCAAATCAGGAAGTAGTCTATCAGTCGGTGATAGCATTCTTACTTCTGGGTCAAAAGGTCATTGGTTCAAATCCCACAGTAGGGTTTTCTCTCATAATCTACTTATATATACAGCAGTACTGTCGTAGGTTGTGTTCTTCAGAGGGGATGTCAAACTGATGCCTATTGACATGAATCTGTCATTCATGGAAGAAAGACTTATGAAATAGTACTGAGTGGCCTGCGGGTGGCGATGTCCAGGGAGAGTATAAATACTCGGGCACGGGCCCAGCTTGCGCAGGACATTCTTAACAGGAACTAGTGAAGGACACAACTGGACCTCCATGTTGTAAAACAGTTGCTTAAAGCTTTGTTTAACGCTTAGACCAAGTGCCTAGTAGTTTTCTTACGTCACCTATTCCAGTGGTACATGTAAGTGTCACGATCCTATATGAAGAAGAGCTCTTCTGGGACCTGTCCAATATTCCTCCTTCAACTAATACCCCTAAACAAAATACAGATTAACTGATCATTTATCTTACTGTTTTGTGAACACATAGATGGATGGATGCCGTTTTGTGTTTTCAGACATTTCAACGTGAAACGGAACTGTATAAATACAAGTATTATTATTATTATTATTGGTGTTTAGATTATTCTATGTTTGGGTTTTAAAAGCCAGAAGGAAAGGTTGAGTCACCATGCAAAGACTTTTGATTTTGGCATTGAGGGGATATACGAAGGAGGAACAGCATGTGGCATAGCACTTGAACTTTAGAAGGAACAAGAGAGGAAAGTCCAAAGGAGGAGTGACAGTCGTAGTATTGATGAAATCGTAGGGCACCATTAGATGTGTGGTAGGGATTTGCTAATCTGACTTTTGTAATCAAAAAACCTTGATAACCCAGTACATATTTTTGTTGTTTCTATCTACATACCTAGTATCTTTATTTATGAATTTGCTAAAGTAAGAAAGCCTTCAAATACTAAATGACTATCAATAAATAGCAGAAATGGAAGAACGTCCGGGAAGAATTTCACTAACATTTTCTCTTAATGCTTTCCATACCACATATGAGCTATCTCTGCTGGGCAATATCACACTGCAAGTACTATGGATGAAGGGGTGGATCTTTATTCCACATTGAACTGTATAGTAGATTGAGCAGCATAGAATTAAAATTGTCTACATGATTTTCTAGACAGGCTGTAATATCCCCAATAAGTTAGTACATGAACTTATGTTCAATCTTATAGACACTGAGATGAACAAAGGCCACATATTAGGGAAAAGAGATGCTTTTTCCCTTTGTCTGTAGATTGGAATTTGGGTTAAATCTTTATGATAATATTGGACTTGTTAATATTGATGAGTTGGAGTTCATTAGAACCTAATTATTGATTAAGAAGACAGTGATGGAAAGCAGGCGAGTGTCCAATGCATCTCAAACAATAGCATGCATCAGATGGTGTTCTCTTTTTAATGAAGCTAGAGACTCCAGAGATAAATTCACCTCAAATATATGAGTGTTGCTGTAGCTTAATTGAAACTCTGGCCTTGAATGGAGACTGATTAATTACAATGTTTGAGAATATAAAAAAGTTATTGAGATGTTTCAGCTTTTAAACAGAAAATTATTGACCTGCTATCCAGGAAAGATGCTATTCTGAGAAGTCTTCTTGCCTATACTCCTAATGAGTGGCTTTATCCAAGTCTTTTGAATAGGTTTTGGACAATTAAACTAATTGGGTAAGTTTTCAATTATGAACATACAAGCATACAAAAAAATAATGGACAGGAACAGACATACTGATCCATTGAGCCTGTCCCATACAGCTGTGATGCTCTGTGCATCACAATACATACACTCCCCACCCTATCAGAAGCCATGTAATCTTCTGAGAAAGACAATAAACCAGATAAAAACCCAGGCCAGTTAGGGGGAAAAAACTTGGAAAATTCCTCTCCGACTCCCTTAGGTGATCAAAAACTAGTCCAGTAGACCACTCTGGCCCTGATTAACATTACCAGGTACCTACCTCTATGTATGAGGTGATCTTTGCCCCAGCCAGAAACAAGTCCAACCCTCGCTTGAATAAATTCAGTGAATCAGCGTTCACTGCACAAACCGACAACCTGTTCCACAGGTCTACTATTCTCTGGGGAAAGAAAAACCATCTAACATCTCACCTAGTTCTGGCCTTATGTAACTTGAGAGTGTGACCCCTGGTTCTCCCTAACCTATTCAGTTGAAACAATTTGTCTACACAAAAACAATCTAATCCCTTCATCATCTTATAAACCTCAATCAATTCACCCCTAAGTTTACACTTCTCTAAAGTATAGAGCCCTGGCTCTTTGAGCATAGCTGGGTAACTGAGATGCTTTAAACTGGGAATTAATCTTGTGGCCCTCCTCCGAACCTTTTCCAAAGCCTTAGTATCACCCACCATGTGAGGAGACCAAAGCTGGACACAGTCTTCTAAGTGAGGCCTAACCAAGGTCTTGTACAAGGACAAGATAGTATGCTTTGTTTTGAAGTTAATTGGCCTGTAAATACACCCCAGTACCCTATTCACTCGAATATAACTTCACGGCATTGGTCATGAACCTTTAGTGACCAATGCATTGGAACACCCAGATCTCTTTCTTTCACCATCGGCTATAGTTCTTTGCCCTGAAGGGTGCATGCATGCTTAGTATGTGACCTGCCCACAGGCAGAACACTGCAGTTTTCTAAGTTAAACATCATTTGCCAAGTACGGGTCCAATTCCCCAGCACATCAAGATCTGGTTATAGTAGTTGAGCATCCTCTACAGTCCTGACTCTCGCCCATATCTTTGTATCATCTGCAAACTTGCAGTTTATTCCCCCAACACCTACATTTAGATAGGTGCTATCTAAATGCTAGTTGCATGAACACTTATATCATCGATGGTAATTTTTAGCCCTTAGTATAATCCTTAAGTAAGTGCAAGATGTTAGCCAGAAGAAAAGGGAAGGAAGATTGCAGACAACTTGCTAAAGGCATAAGTTATACAATAGAACCCAGAGAAGGGCAAAACCAATGTGCCGCTGTGGGAGATGGAATTATTTCCATATAGCAGTGAACTGCTAACTGATAGAACTTTAGTTTAATTCTTCAAACCATACAGTCTATGATCACTAACTGCTATGCTGATACATGAATTTGAGAGAACGTCTCATAGTTTTGTGATATGTTAGTTTTGAACTGAACTATATCAACTTGAACTCATCTAATGCTGTGATAGTGTAAAGTTGAAATCAAGTTATTGTTTTGCTTCTTGACAATTGTATTATCTTGGATTGCACATAAAGAGTGAAATAAACTAGTCTGGGCTATAAACTCGTCCAGGGCGCAATCGCAAAACGGGCGATAGCCCATTTTGCATTCTGCCTGATTTTCTTTTCCGCTGAAGTCACTGCAATTTACTAATGCTAATGGGCAAATGGTGGCTTAATCAATTCTAAATGAATCAGTTTATGTAGGATATGTCAAAGCAAATGGAAGAAAACCTAGACAAAAACATAAATCCCAATATATTTTTATACATAGTGGGGGGGGAAGAGGCTCAAATGATACCCTCCATCTAATATGTATTACATAGTGGAACTGTCATGAACACCTCCCCGTACCGAGTCAAGCATTGTCCTGGCCAGCTTCTCTGTGACTCGATGGGTAAAGGCATTGCCCGGTGTAGTAGTGAGCTACACAAACGGGAAACGTCTCGTTCAATTCCTGGTCTGTGCTGAATTAGTTGATCTGGGCGGCGATGGGATGCTGCAACTGACATCAGCTAAGCTGGAGAAGAAAAAAGGTCAGCCAGGGTTCCTGCTCTTTTTTACTGTCTAGTGACTCTCAGTGGAAAGTGTGCCTGTGTGAATATTGGGTGAGAGCAAGATAAGGCTCGTCTGTTTCAGTTTTATTGGGTTACCATAATAAAATTACTGTCAACATCTGAGTAACATTATGAGAATTATGTTAGGTTTTGTTTTAATGTTACCGTGTGAGCTGAATATTTTTTTAAGGGGGGAAAGCTCTCAGAAGCAATCTGGAATTTCCAGGGACCTAGGTTAGTACAACATTGTACCCTAGATTTTCCGAATTGTGCAGTTTTAACACTGGCAGTAAGCTATTTAAAATAAATGGGTTACTGCCAATGTTACGATAATGCCAATTGGAAAATCTAGGCTTGAGTCGAAGGGTTTTGAAAAGTATAAGAACATGTTGTGTCGATCTGCACAAATACATTGTTACTCAAATTGTAAAGTTTCCAGCATTGGCTTCTGGAGGTTTGACATCTTTTCTCAGTACGTTGGTTACTTGGAGGCTGAGCTAACTTTTAACTGGGAGTCAGTCATTGGGTATATTCAAAACAGAAGTCGATAGATTTCTGACTAGTAAGGGCATCAAGGGATATGGCGATAGGGCCGGTGAATGGAGTTGAGGCAGAAGATCAGCCATGATCTCACTGAATGGCAGAGCAGGCTCGAAGGGCCGAATGGCCTACTCCTACTCCTATTTCTTATGTTCTTATGTTCGTGAAAATTCAAGAGGTTAGAAGCAAAGCACTCAGTCATTTGATCTTTCTTGTTCACATCAATCGTTGCAACCTCTGGAACATCTACTTCATCTGTACTTAGATTGTGCATTACTTGAGAAATAAGTTTCTGCCTCTTGTGTTACTGATTATTTGGCATCCTTATTAGAAGAAGTACAATACTAGTGGGCATCAATGCCTCTGATTTTAATAAGGGAGTTCTGCTGGAACTCAGACTCAAAACACCTTGTAAATTGTTAATGTTGAAAACTTCTCCAAAGATTATTTCAAATTCGTTGTCTTAATATGCACATGAGAACAAAATTTAATGGATTCAAATTTTTAAAGTAATATTATATACTGCTGTCAAAGCATAATGGGTTGTAAACCAAGATATTTAATGAGCTGTACTTCAACTCATTCTTTTGCAGACAGAAAACCGAAAGCGCAAATTTGTATTTATTTTATTCCGAGGGACAGCAGTATAGGACGAATCCGTTTTTGCCCCTCCATGTTCTTCATTGTATCCTGCCTTTTTAAGTCTCCCCATCAAATACTGTTCCTTGACAGAGATTGGTCTTTGTCAATGCTGCTAAACAAACTGCAAAAAAACATCAAACAAGATGACTTTGGTTGACTCATCATGATTTAAAAATAAATATTTTCTTTCTTCCTTGAAGGAGTTGCTTCATCTCTGCTGACTATCATCCCAGAAGGCATCACAGGGAAAAGAACCCTTTGCTTCTCACTCTGTGCATAGCATTTAATGCCCCAATCCGCCTAATGGCAATTGCTTAATTGACTATCCAACTTAATTGTATAAATGTCACTGGTCCCAAGGTTATGCAATTAAGAAGTTCTACTTTCTCTTTCTCTGAACTCATGTTTTGGTATAAAACTGTACAAATTGACAATTATTTAATGGGCCAGAATTTACGGTGTCATCGACGGTGTGCGCTCAGCATCCGCCATCGCAATCCTTCTGAAAGACCCCGCAACTTCCAGGTTTTTGCATGCACTGCACATGCGCGGAAACCCGGAACTTGCGATCTGTCAAGGTACGCCTTGACAGATCTACCAAACCGAAGGTAAACTCACTTTCGCTGGCGCAGAGGTGGGCTATTTGCCCAACAACTGCCCAGCAATTGTCCACTTTGGCAGGAAAAATAAAAAAGCAAATTATTATTTAAATGGAGAGAGATTACAAAATGCTACAGTTCAGAGGGACCTGGGGGTCCTTGTGCATGAAACACAAAGGGCTGGATTTTGCCATTGGGGGCGGGCTGGGGGCGTGTCAGGTGGTCGTCGTGTCAGGATCCCAACTCCGATGTAAAGTGGGAAAAAAGTGCGATTTTGCCCTAATTGGGCACTTGATTTCCAGCGTGTGGGAACCCCTGGCCCAATGAGTCCTTTTCATACAGAAACTCGCCTCCGATGACGTCATCAGTGATGCTGGATTTAAGGCCAGCAAGCAGCCTTGCTTCTTTTTCAGCCTTTCAACTTTGTGACCATTGTTCTGAGTGATTCCTCCTGCAAGTATGTCCAGCACTAGACCAAAGTGTGCACCTAGATTTGATGAAGCCTCCCAAGCTCTGGTGGAGGGAGCAAGAGCAAACAAGGAGGTGCTCTTTCCTTCCTCAGGCAGGAAAAAGCCTCCACAGCAGACTAAAGCTGTGTGACTGCAAGTGGCACAGGAGGTGAATGCTATTTCTATGTGCAGCAGAACTTGGCTGCAGTGCCGAAAGAGGTTTCATGACCTTCTCCGCACAGGAAAAGTGAGTATTACATTCCCATCACCCTCAATCTGATCCCCATTGCCTCTCATCACCAGCACTCTGCTTTTTCAACCTTCTCCTGCACATCCCACTTCACCCTTACATCCCTGCACCCTTACCCATTCCCTCTCTCTCTATGTTCACATTCACTGAACTATTCGACTATGCAGCCCTCACACTCCCTATCACTGTGATGCAATGCCAACAACTTACAACACACAGGGAGGGCCCTTGGTCTTGGCACCTCACTCCATCTTTGTCTCCTTCTAAGCATCTATGCTATGGATTCTCTACACTCACTCCGTCATTCTCACTCAAACTCCACTTGTCTCCCTCATTGCAGGAAAAGAGAGCCCACAAGAAGAGGGAAAGGGCGAGGACAGGAGGAGGGCCACCCTCAATAGCCCAGCTCACCACAGCAGAGGAGGCAGCCCTGGAGATCGTGGGAGTGGAGGATGATGCGCAAGTGGGGGACGGACAGACGGGCGCATCACTGCAAGCTGGTGACAGAATAATTTTTCATCTCTCTCATTGACATTGCATGAGTGACTGATATTGATTCTAATGCTGGAACAGATTGACTTATGATCATCTGCACAATTCAATGTGCATGCAACCTTTATCTCACATCTTGAACTCTTTCCTTTACTCCCCCACAGGACCATCGAGAGCCCCCGTCCCCACTGTCCAGGAGGAACAGCCTGAGCCTGAAGACTCCTCAGAGGAAGCTACAACCACTGAGGGTGCAGCGTCAGCAGAATTCAGCGCACCCAGCACCAGCGCAGACACTCACACCTCGGTGGGACCTTCGCGAGATAGAGTAGTATTGTCACCTGGTGTATCACAGATCACAAGTGAGCATCAACAGTGGAAGCACCACGTAGGAGCACGCGTAAGAGGAAGATAAAGCACAAGTAGTCACAAGGGTAGTCACTTGAGTGTTGTGTTGTGTTTATTTTTGAAAAGTCATCCGTGAATTGTGATGATAAACAAATTTGATGGCAAACTGTTGAAGTTGTGGCCTGTGTCATTTCGCAAATGGGACTTCCACATTGAGGCTTTAGGGCGACTTGCAATTGTCAGTATGGAGGTTAGAGTGATAGGAATCCGTAGGTTCTTGGCCATTGTCGATGCTCTGGTAAGAAGGTGCGAGGCAAAAGTGTTTGATTGTGCAGGCTAAGCAAATCTGGCCAAGATGAGTGCGTCCCTTGCATCCCGGGCAGCAATGTGCTCATGTGCTGGTGCCACTGGTTGATGCGCCTCTGCAAGCTGTTCGTTGTTGGTGTCCTCCTCCTCCTCCTCCTCCTCCTCATCTGAGGAGGCTATGCGATCAGCCACTTGTACCTCAGACAGCTGCAAGCCATGATGCTGTGCCATGTTGTGAAGTGCACAGCAGACCACGACGATTCTGGAGACCCTGGCTGCTGAGTACTGCAGGGCTCCACCTGATCTTTCAAGGCATCTGAATCGCATCTTCAGCAAGCCGATGGTTTGCTCGATTATGGATCTGGTGGAAATGTGGCTGGAGTTGTAGCGCTCCTCAGCGACGTTGCAAGGGCTCCTCAATGGCATCTTTAGCCATATCTTCAGGGGTTAGCCCTTGTCTCCAAGTAGCCATCCGTGAAGTTGGTCTGGCGGACTGAAGAGCGGAGGTACACTGGACTGGCGCAGGATGAAGGAGTCATGGCAACTGCAAGGGTACTTGGCACAAACATGCAAAATTTCCTTATTGTGGTCACACACCAGCTGTACGTTGAGGGAGTGAAAGCCCTTGCGATTGACAAAAATACCTGGATTGTGATGGGGTGCCTTAAGGTCCACATGTGTGCAGTCAACGACGCCCTGCACCCTTGGAAATCCTGCCAGATTGGCAAACCCAACCGCACGCGCGGTTACACTTGCTTGATCCTTGGAGAAATTGATGTAATTGTGGGCGATGGCAAAGAGGGCATCGGTTGCCTGCGTGATGCAAATGTGTGCGGCCGCCTGGGAGATGCTGCTGATGTCTGCTGCTGATCCCTGGAATGAGCCTGAAGCAAAAAGTTGAGTGTGGTGGTGACTTTGATGGCCACTGGTAAGGGGTGTCCACTGGATCCTCTGGGCTCCAGGTCTTGCTGCAGCATTGTGCAGATGTCACCCACTACCTCTCGCGAAAGTCTGAGCCTCCTTTGGCACTGCTGCTCAGTCATGTTGAGGTAGCTCATCCTCTGTCTGTAAACCCTGTTTTGGGGGTATCTCCTGCGCCGACGTGCTTCCATGCGCTGGCGCCTTCTGGCCTGTGCAGCTTCAGGTGGGTGAGCAGCAGCTTGGCGCTCCTGTTGTTGCTGCTGCTGTTGGTGGTGCTGTTGTTCAGGGTTCTGCTGCTGCCGCGGCTGGTCTTCGTCTGAATCTGATGTCCAGGAGGAAAGGAAATAAATGTTTCCCATGCTTCTGGTATATACCTCAGTTGAGGAAGTGCTCAGTCAATGTGGGGAGAGGGGTTTCCCAGGAGGTCACACTGGAGATGGGTGTCAGGCTCCAAACTTCCACAACAATGAGTAGGCCTGCTAAAAGTTCCCCCAGACCTGAGACAACAAAGTTCTGCCACCTGCAAATGATCATCGGTGAAAACTCCTTTTTAATGGTGGAGCTGCAGCTGTTAGTAAGCCATCCACTTGTGAGGCCGCCAGGATTAACTGGCGTGTTCCAGAGGAGACGTGCAGCACAGGAGAAATGTCTTAAATTCAGAAAGGCCTCTCAAAATGGGATTATAGAGGCAATTAACTGGTAGTTAAGGGCCTTAAGGACCTATCCCGCCTCTTGGAGGCGGGATGGAAACGGGGTCTGAAAACACGAATGTGGGAAAATTGCTCGGAGGCGGGATGGAGGCGGGATTGGAGCCGCTCGCCATTTTTTGCGATTTTTATAACTCACACGCCTCCAATCCCGCCTCCTCGGGACTGGCAAAATCAAGCCCAAAAAGTTAGCATGCAGGTACAGCAAGTAATCAAAAAGGCAAATGGAATGTTGGCCTTTATTGCAAGGGGGTTGGAGTATAAAAGCAGGGAAGTCCTGCTACAACTGTACAGGGTATTGGTGAGACCACACCTTGAGTACTGCGTACAGTTTTGGCCTCCTTATTTAAGGAAGGATATACTTGCATTGGAGGCAGTTGAGAGACGATTCACTAGGTTAATTCCAGAGATGAGGGGGTTGACTTATGAAGAAAGGTTGAGAAGGTTGGGCCTATACTCATTGGAATTTAGAAGAATGAGAGGTGATCTTATTGAAACATAAGATACTGAGGGGGCTCGACAAGGTAGATGCAGAGAGGATGTTTCCCCTCGTGGGGACATCTAGAACTCGGGGGCATAGTTTCAGAATAAAGGGTCGCCCTTTTAGAACTGAAATGAGGAGGAATTTCTTCTCTCAGAGGGTCGTAAATCTGTGGAATTCTCTGCCCCAGAAAGCCGTGGAGGCTGGGTCATTAAATACATTTAAGGTGGAGATAGACAGATTTTTGCAAGATAAGGGAGTGAAGGGTTATGGGGAGCGGGCAGGGAAGTGGCTTTGAGCCCAAGATCAGCCATGATCTTATTGAATAGCGGAGCAGGCTTGAGGGGCCAAGTGGCCTATACCTGCTCCTAGTTCTTATGTTCTTATGAAACTCTTATGGCTGGTAAAAGCAGGCTTAGGGCCTGCTTTCATCAGCGTAAGGGTTATTATAAATCTTAAATTAAACATTTAAAAATAAAAAATGATGCACAAACACTTAAAATTAGTTTATGCAAATATTGGCCCGGATTAAAATGTTTAAACCTATTTTTCAAAAAAATAAATATTTATTGTATTTGGTGTAATCAAGGGACTTTTAATTACATTGAAAATCAGGACATTTATATTTATTAGAATTGTGTAAATTGTTTAATTATTTGGGGATTCCATTGCATGTCATTGGGGGATTCCGTTTGGAAATGACTGCAATGGAATCCTCCTTTGTGATTGGAGGACCGGGCCCATGTGATCCCAGGGACGCTTCTGAACCACCTGTGTCCCTGGGATCCGTGGGCCTTTACGCTGATGTCAGCCTGGAGGCTCAGGATCCGAACTCTCCGCAGCCTGGGAGCCTGGAGGTAAGTTCGGAAATGTTTCGCGGGTCGGAGGCATACTCCGGAGATACGCCTCTGTCCTCAAATTCAGGGCCAATATTCTTTCACTTGGAAATTTAACATTCTTTTTAGGAATTCAATTTGAGGGTAACATTTTTGCATTACTTAAAGTTTGCAAGATAACATTTTTAGAAAGCACAGCTTTTAGTCTATAAATAGACCTTGTGATTTTTAGGTTACATCCCACTGCCTCTTTTTCATTTACATTCACTCCATCATGTCTCTCCCTTATACTCTCATGCTAATGACATGTTACAGGAGTTCAATAATTGAATTAGATTTACACCAGGATAGAAAGTTACTGGCCCAGAAATTGATCTCGCTCTGTTCCCGCGGGGGTAAGCCTTCCCCGCGATCTCTCACTCCGCTTATGCTTTTTCTGATCCAGCTCGCACGAACTTGATGTTCCAGACATCAGCTGGGCAGTGCTTGCGTATCCCAGCGGCGTAGTTAATTCGTGCGAGCTGTGGGATCACGTGACTCAGTTAGAGCCAATGGCAGCACACCATCTTCCATTCATAAGTCTCACAGCATGGCTGTGAGACTTATGAATCTTACACCCCCCCAAAATAACAGCTAAACCTCAATTAAATTAAAAAAAAAAACCATCACATTAATAAAATAAGTATAGTTAATTAAATTAACCATTTTAAATAAAAAATTAAATTTTTGAAAAAATTTAAAATCTTTTAAAAAGTTATAAAAATAAACTTACCTGTCTTTAAAGTCTATAAAAAAGATATACCTGTAAAAAAAAATTCAAAAAAATACTTAATTCACTACTTACCTTCTTAAAAGCGGGTCTTACTCCTCCTTTTTACATTTCCAAAATCTTCCCTACTTACCTGCGCGTCCAAAGCATGAAGTGCACAGCGTGCGCGCAGCCTGTAGCGCGCACGCGATGCACCCAGGCCCCGCCCCCTTTTCGGAAGAGCAATTGCCGGTTTTCAGCGCATGCGCAGGGCATGCAGAAAACCGGCAATTGGAGTGGGAATACGCGAGAGTATGCAGTGCGTACTCTCGCGTCCCGGGATCAATTTTCGGCCCGATGTTTCTCTACAAGCTGCCTTCATTCCCCTTCAAACAAGAATAGACCCCATAGCATAAATGAGTGTACCATTTTACTTTATTCTTGCTTTTATTAAACTCCACAAAGAAAGCTTCACATACTAGATATTTCCCTTGCATTTCTCTTCACTCGTCCTTACCACATTGCAAGCTTCTACTGGGTACATTTTGGTGTCAGGGCATTTCTCAAAGTGTGGAAAATATTTAAGATCAAATATTATTACATGCTATCACCAGTAATGGAACTCAACTTTGACAGCAGCATCACAAAGGGGGTGACAGATGAGCGATGATGGTAGTGTTTGAAGTGTAATATCTAGTTGAATATTCTTGCTTCTTATACTGCCACTGGCTTCCCTTATTTATTGTTTACATGTTCATCCGTAAGGGTTCAAAATTACACAAAGATAATGTGAATAATTTTTATGTTGCCGAAAGACTGTTGTCAAGCACGGGTCAAAAAAATTGTTCTGGGCTACTGCCAGTGACTGACAAGTCCAGTCCTCATCTACAAACCTGTGAGCCCATCCTCAGGGACAAAAGAAAGCATCATACTGAATTGATGTCTGACCAATGGGTCATAACAGGGATCATAGAAACATAGAAAAATAGGAGCACGAGTAGGCCATTCGGCCCTTCGAGCCTGCTCCGCCATTCAGTATGATCATGGCTGATCCTCTATCTCAATACCATATTACCGCTCTCTCCCCATACCCCTTGATGCCTTTTGTGTCTAGAAATCTATCTATCTCCTTCTTAAATATATTCAGTGATTTGGCCTCCACAGCTGTCTGTGGTAGAGAATTCCACAGGTTCACCACCCTCTGAGTGAAGAAATTTCTCCTCATCTCAGTCCTAAATGTCCTACCTGTATCCTGAGACTGTGACCCCTCGTTCTAGACCCCCCAGCCAGGGGAAACATCCTCCCTGCATCCAGTCTGTCTAGCCCTGTCAGTTTTTTATACGTTTCAATGAGATCCCCTCTCATTCTTCTAAACTCTAGTGAATACAGGCCTAGTCGACCCAATCTCTCCTCATACGACAGTCCTGCTATCCCAGGAATCAGTCTGGTGAACCTTCACTGCACTCCCTCTATGGCAAGTATATCCTTTCTTGGGTAAGGAGACCAAAACTGCACACAGTACTCCAGGTGTAGGCTCACCAAGGCCCTGTATAACTGTAGTAAGACATCTTTGCTCCTGTACTCAAATCCTCTTGCAATGAAGGCCAACATACCATTTGCCTTCCTAACTGCTTGCTGCACCTGCATGTTTGCTTTCAGTGACTGGTGTACAAGGACATCCAGGTCCCTTTGTACATCAACATTTCCCAATCTATCACCATTTAAATAATACTCTGCCTTTCTGTTTTTCCTACCAAAGTGGATAACTTCACATAGGAGTTAGAAAATGCAGTGGTGGCCTTTCCTGAAATTATTTGCCTTTTGATTTTACTGTTGAAAGCTCTTCAATATAGGCCTGTGTTGAGATTAATGGCTTTGATGACAATTCTCTTCTTTCTCTGCTTCCAGAGGACCTTCTTTTTATCATACAGCTTGAAGTGTGATTAAAAAGCAGATAGTTTGCCTTCCACTACTTGTTTGACTCCATGGCTTTTCGATTATTTTCTGCTTACTCGGTTAGCTCAGATGTGGAGTAGTACTTAATATAGGACAGACTGCACCCTTGCATTCAGGGGGCACACCTTGCTGAATTGGGCATGTAGATCAAATTTTTCTGGCACATTGCTGTTGATGGACGTTATACGTTTCAAAACTACCTTCACTCTAAATATGAATGTTATTCCAATGTGGATAGAAAAATGTGATCTTCAGAAGAATCTGATATCCCCTTAATTCCATGATGATAGAAAAATGCAATCTTGCAGAATGCATCTGGTACTGAATTCAATGGGGGAAAAATTCATCCCTTTGGCATCTCCCGTTAGTGCCAGCAGATGGCGCTAACAGGGCGCTAGAGCAGTATTGCCGGGGTGAGGCGAATCCAGCGCTGCACGACAAATTCCACCTCCCGTAGCGCTGCCGGTAAGAGTTATCGCCGGGAACGTCAACGCCAGGTGGATTGTGACATCAGTGAGTGTGCTGGGCTGGTGCCTGCGGGTGAGACATGCAGTGACGCGGTGTCTTCTTCCTCCTCCTCTTCTCCCGCCTTACTGTCAATGGTGCCCTCAGGGACAGGCTGCTCAGGTGCTTGCTCATTATCTGAAAGCATAAAGACACAAGAGTCGGGTTAAGGTGAGGGGAGGAGGGCATGATTAGCTGGAATGTGCGAAATGCTTGTGGGGTGAGGGGGAAGTGGGATGTGAGAAGATGGAGTAGGGATGAATATACCGTTGTTCCCAAGAGGGTCAATGTTGCCGGTGGCCACGGTGCCCACCACCTGGCGCCCAATAATCTGCAGCACTCTATTCTCCAACGCAGACAATGGTTGGGTGTCGGCTTGTCCCCTGCCTGTGCGCTCCTGCTCCCCCCTGTTGTGAGCCACCTTGGCCTGCAAGAGAAAGGAAAGTGTGTGAGTGAGTGTGGAGCAATGTGTTTGGGTGGTGTGCCTCCCATAGTTGAATAGCTGTCATTGTGTGCAATGTGTGAGATGTGGGTGTGAGTGTTGGTAGGTAGAGATTGTTGGTGGGTGAGTGCTGGGGGTGTGGTGTGTTGGGTAGTGTGTGAAGATTGTGGGACAGGTGGTGGTATGTAGCATTTGTTAAAGCTTTCACTCACCCTGACCACTGGAGTGAGGTTGTTAAATTTCTTCCTGCACTGTGTGTGGGTCCTGGGGCCCGAGACGTACTGTGCTACCTCCCTCCACATGGTGTGGAAGACTTGTGGCGAGGGCCTCCTGCCACTTGCCGGGTAGAGCACTGCCCTTCGTCTCTCCACAGCGAAAACCAACGCCTCCAGTGCCTGATCGCTGAATCTGCGGGCTCTCTCCCTGGGGCGTGGATCTGTCATGAGTACACCTGGTTCAGTCCTCAGGTTCCTTCTCCTTGATCTGCTGCTGCTTGCTGAGGCAGCTGCACAGCTAGCAATGCCGAGAATGAGGTTCTGCAGCATCAATGAATCTCCCCTTTAAGTATTGAAAAAAGCCTGTGGCAGTCATGACTTGTGATTAGACTGCACCTGATATTGGTCCACCCTTTGAGTGTAACTCCAATGAGCTTGGGCTTTAAGACTTGAATTAGGACTCCAATCATTTTTTTGAGCAGTGAGCACGAATTTTGCATGCAGGCTAAAGCATTAGCGCCTGGCGCTAATTCTCCAACTTTTCTCCTGACACCGCCCATTCCTTGGCTATAATGAATTTCTAGCCCCATGTCTTTGGTATTTTAATGGCTTCTGTCTAGTGGCTCAGTTGGTAGCACCCTCATTTCTGAGTCAGAAGAGTTGTGGATTCAAGTCCCACTCCAGAGACTTGAGCACAAAAATCTGGGCTGACACTCCAGTGCAGTACTGAAAAGGAGTTCTGCACTGTCGGAGGTGCTGTCTTTCAGATGAGATGTTAAACTGAGGCCCTGTCTGCTCTCTAAGATGGACGTAAAAGATGGCACTATTTTGAAGAAGAGTTGGGGAGTTATCCCCAGTGTCCTGGCCAATATTTATCCCTCAATCAACAACAGTAAAACAGATTATCTGGTCATTATCACATTGCTATTTGTGGGAGCTTGCCGTGCGCAAATTAGCTGCTGTGTTTCCTACATTACAACAGTGACTCCACTTCGTGAAAGGCGCTATATAAATGCAAATCTTTCTTTTAAAGGCATTATATTACTCAAACACTAAGGGGATAAAATTGGGTTGCTTTGAGCCTCTCGTTAGCGCTCCCGAAATTCAGTGGGAGGTTAGCGGCGGCAGTAGCCGGTAGCGCCATGCGGCGCTGCACCGCCGGTGATGACATCATCGCCATGTGCAGCGCCCTGCTTATGTACCGGCCGCAAACTTCCCTTGTGCCCCCTGACCTACCGCCGGACAATATGTCCGACAGGGTCAGGGGGCGTTTTTGCAGCGGTGGCGGCGCTACTTAAAGGGCCGGTGTCAGCGGCCATTTTTATTTTGGCCGACTGCCAGCACCTGCCCCCTTATTCCATTTTTATGCTGGGTGCCGGCCGCGATCGCTCAGCCCGGCACTCCTCTTGAGTGCCGGGCTGTTTTCACGGCACCCCGCTCCCCGGTGGTCCAGCAGGGCCCCGGTGCGCGTAGCACTCGGCCCCTCCCCTTTAATCAGGGGAGGAGGCCTGCAATGATGCGGCGCTACGGGCCGATGTGCGTGGCGCTGTTGCACGTAGCGCAAGAAATTCAGTAGTAGCGCCCCAAGAAGGAGGTGGAGTGCTTCCAGTGGCGCCCCACCTCCTGCTTGGGGCGCTACTACTGAATTTACGGCAGAGGGGCGCTAACTTTTTTGGGGCGCTAAAATTAGTGCCCTGGCGATGTTAGCGCCTCAAAAGCGGCGCCACCCAATTTTTCCCCCTAAGTACATAATGAAAACAGAGCATAAAGAGTGCTAACTAAATGTTAAGAATGTTGTCAGAGCCAGCAGTATAATTTTTGCAGATGCTTAAAGTTGGGAACAGTCTTGAGTAAGAAAGCACACAATTAATACATTAGAGATAGAAGGCCATGTATCAAGAGTCATCTAAAATCTATCAAAACCAAGCAAACAAATCAGAATTACAACTACGAGTTGTTTTAAACTGAGGATAATCAAAACACTATGTCCTCAAGATTGACCTCAACAGTAATTTATTAATTCTGAGAAGAATGTTGAGAGTGATTAATGTCAGAGCAATTATTCAACAAGCTAGGAGGACAAAAGTCTTAGACTGGTTTTCACCTGGAGGGAAGAGAGGGCATGAAGGACAAAGAATGATCGATCCCAGGGTGATCAAAAAGGATGTCGACATCATGGAGACAACTTACGATGGAGTCAAACATTTTTATCTGCGCAAGCACTAATGGAAGAAATGGGTTGCCTCATTTGCACAGGAGACACTAAACTAACCTAAGATGTCAGTGAACATGGGTGGATCGGAAACAGGAAGGGTAGAATTGAGCTGGAATTCATGTGGAATGAGTTAGAGCTTGAGACAGACACTGAAAAAAGAGGTGTGGCTATGAAAGGAAGCAAATACATGATCAAAAACAAGAAGGGAAAGGGATAGTAATGAAGGTGAAGAGGGTAAAAGTGATGAACTGAACTCATGCTGAAGATAGGAACAGAAGGTAAACATTCCCTGAAGAGAAATGGTAATGAATTAAAACAATACAAACAAAAACAAAAAAAAACTACAGATGGTGTAAATCTGAATCAAAGCCAGAAACTGCTGGGAACACTCAGCAGCTCGGTTAGTATCAGCGGAGAGAACAGCCAAGTTAACATTTTAGGTGTGGGCCCTTCATCAGAACTGATTGATACCTGAAACATTAACTTGTTCGTTCTCGCTCCACAGATGCTGACTGACCTGCTGAGTGTTTCCAACACTTTTTGTTTTTGTTTCAGATTTCAAGCATTTGGTGCTTTTGCTATACATTCCTACCCTGCTCATTAGCGCGGGTGAAGTTTTTATCAGTCCTGCTTTATCTCTGTAACTGTAATTAATCCTGATGTCAGTTATTTTTATCTATGGTGCAAGTCAAACTGTTCTACAGCTATATGGGAGGAAAAATCTTCAGGAGCACAGTTGCAACCTGCTGCCATTAGACTTGTATACCAAATGTGCATCTGGTTTTCTTTGCCAGAAGCCTGTTTAATTGTGACCATAAAATGCAGACAGCAAATTAGTGACCTTTGAAAGCCAAATTTGAACTTCTCTGAATGTATGTAAATGTTTGTCCTTTGAATTCAATGCTATGGGATGGCTGTCTTATCCATTCAATATTCACTCCCATTGCTACAAAGCAATCATTTGTCAATCATTAATCTTAATGCAATTAGATTTTATTAAGCAGACTGTTTGCAATCTGGAGACATCCCAGTAGTAATTTCCAGCAGTAATAGTGTGAAATTTGGGACTTAAAGGTCATTAGAAGTAATAAGAAGTTTCACTCCACCCCTGCTCCAAGCAACTAATGAAAATGACAAAGAATGACTCTTTGAGTACTGTGGGAGTTCTTAACCTTGACCTATTACAGATTAATCAAATAGAGATTTAGTCATATCCAGCGACAGACATTAATAGTAAATATTTAAATATGTCATTCCAACTATCAGTTAAAACATTTCATTGCTATTTAACATTAAATTAATTTTCTTTGTTTTCCATTCAAATTTAAAGACATTTTCCAATTACCCAATTAAGAACATAAGAACATAAGAAATAGGAGCAGGAGTAGGCCATTCGGCCCTTCGAGCCTGCTCTGCCATTCAATGAGATCATGGCTGATCTTCTGCCTCAACTCCATTCACCGGCCCTATCGCCATATCCCTTGATGCCCTTACTAGTCAGAAATCTATCAACTTCTGTTTTGAATATACCCAATGACTGAGCCTCCACAGCCCTCTGGGGTAGAGAATTCCAAAGATTCACAACCCTCTGTGTGAAGAAATTTCTTCTCATCTCAGTCCTGAATGGCCTACCCTTTATCCTGAGGCTGTGGCCCCTGGTTCTAGACTCCCCAGCCAAGGGAAACATCCTCCCAGCATCCACCCTATCAAGCCTTGTAATAATTTTGTATGCTTCAATGAGATCCCCTCTCATTCTTCTGAATTCAAGAGAATACAGGCCTAGTTTACTCAATCTCTTCTCATACGACAGTCCCGCCATCCTAGGAATCAATCTCGTGAACCTTCGTTGCACTCCCTCTATGGCAAGTATATCCTTCCTTAGGTAAGGAGACCAAAATTGTACACAGTACTCCAGGTGTGGTCTCACCAAAGCCCTATATAATTCGAGTAAGACTTCTTTACTCCTGTACTCAAATCCTCTTGTAATGAAGGCCAGCATACCATTTGCCTTCCTAATGGCTTGCTGCACCTGCACATTCACTTTCAGTGACTGGTGTACAAGGGCACCCAGGTCCCTTTGAGCATCTGCATTCCCCAATCTTTCACCATTTAGGAAATACTTTGCCTTTCTGTGTCTTAATATACCTTCTATTTAGAATATAAAGTACATTTCTCATAGTTCCAATATAATAGAACTGTAAAAAAATATTTATATCAACATAAAATGTCAGAAATAAGCAAAAAAGAATTCTCAAACATGCTGGGTGAAGATTATGTTTGTGCAGGATGTAACATTATTCTGGTTTTAAACAAGATATACGATGGCCCGGATTTTGTGATGGTTATGGTGGTGTACTCTCAGAGTATGCTGCCATACCGCATTTGAAATCCACTGCTAACTGTCGACGTACGTATTGACAGACCATCCACTCCGCCACCGAAAAACAAATTGCTGGCGCAGAGTTGGGCTATTTGCCCACCAACTGCCCAGCAATTATGTACGGAAATTTTACGGCTGGTGGAAACAGACGCAGGGCCTGTCTGCATCAGTGCAAGGGGATACCCGAAATGGAAAAAAAACCTTTTTAATTAAATGACATCCAGGAACATTAAACGCTTTAATGAAAAGCAATCGTCGTGTATGCTAAAGCTGCAGGTTGTTTTAAAATAACATTTACATTTCATAACTTTCTGTACAGTGCACAGTATTTGTTTAGAAGTGGGAATTATGAGCAATGAGTTGGATTCCCACGATAAAAGCTAAATCTGTATGGTATTTTAAAGGCTGTAGTAATGAAGTAATGTAGTAATTTAAATGAATGAAAGACAATCCGTTTTCTGATTGGAGGACCAGGCCCACGTGATCCCAGGTACGCTTCCGCACAGACTGTATCCCTGGGATCCGCGGGCCATTATGCTGCCCTCCGCCTCGCAGCGTCAGAGCGCAGGTTTACGCAGGAGGGCCGCCATCAGGTAGGTGCGTATTCTTTTCGCAGGTCGGTGGTGTACTCCGGAGGTACGCCACTGGCTGCAATTTTTGGCCCGATATTTTGGATATGGTGGGCAGGAGTTTCCGCTAGGTTGCGCTGGCTTTTTTCAGCGCGATTTGCAGAATTTTATGCGCAAATTATGTTCCGCACATATCGAGTTTCCACGATCTTCTGCGCTGGTTTAAAAAACATCGTGTTAGAAACCGGCCCCACCCACAAATCTGGCCACACCCCCAGATCGAATTAATCACCATTGCAAGTTTCCGCTAATTGCGCTCCTTTGCGGGCCTTCAAGGAGGCTCCCAAAATTAAGCTTTATTTTAGGCGATTGGACACTAATTGGCAGGTTTTGAAAGCTTTTGAAAATATGTTTTTTTTAATTTAGTGAGAAATTGACTACTGTACACCAATTTAACTAGTAAATGGTTCTGTATAGTTTTCTGAAGTCATTTTCAGCTATTTAAATTCGGATTACTCACAGGTGGTGGATTAACACTGTGATTAAAAATGTTTATTTTTTGCGATGAACCCATTTTCAGCTGTATTAATCAAACTGCACCAAGTCACCACTCTTAAATATATCATGGAATACTTTTTAATGCAATTAAAAAAAAAATTACGTTCTAATACGTTGCCTGATTACACTGGTTCATGTCAGAGTTTAGATTCAGTGATATGCAAATAAGTTTGAGCCAAAACTTGAGGAAAAAAACACTTTTTTAGAATTAATGCACATTAGAATTAATTCACAACTGAGCAGACAAACAAGAAAATCTGCAATGGTGGTGTCAACACACATGTTAACCCCTTTAATAGGCATGTATCAAATTGGAGTGCTTACTAAGACATCAGAAGGCCTGGTTCATGGATGACACCATTGCAGACAGGGAAAAGCATTGGAGTAATGTCCTTTGTGGGTTAAGAGGACAATCCGTGACAAAATAGAGGGTCTGACAATTCAGCAGTGGGAAGCAATCTTATGGGAGGTCATCATGCTGCCAGTAATCTGTTGCACGTGGATCTGTGGGAGAATGTTCTGATTTGAAAAAAAGTGCTCAGCTAAATAATGAGGTTCATTGTCAGAAAGAAAGAAAGACTTCCACTTATATAGCGCCTTTCACGACCACCGGATATCTCAAAGCACTTTACAGTCAATGAAGTACTTTGGAAGTGGAGTCACTGTTGCAATGTGGGACACACGGCAGCCAATTTGCGTACAGCAAGCTCCCACAAACAGCAATGTGATAATGACCAGATAATCTGTCACTACTATATGGGAGCACAGCTCTCAATTACTTTACATTACTATATGAATGCCCTTACATTGACAGAAGTGGCTATCCAAGCAGATGAAGCTGTCAGCCATGTTTGCCTAAATCATTTCACAGAAGAGTATTGTTCCATGTTAACTGCTGTTAGCAAGCAGTTAAGGGCACCAAGATTGTAATGCTTTGGGGCAATCTTTCAGCAGTGATATGTGTAAACAAGAAATAAGGCACTAAATCTGGTCAATATTGGAGCTTGTAATGTAAATTCTGGAATACATTTTGAATGTGTTTGCCGATACCCCATGTGCTGGAAGGAACATTGTGTACATCTTCTTTCATCATTGCATTTTGAAGAGGCTGATAAGATCTTAAGCATGTCTCAGTCCTGGGACTTGTTAACTCTCAATTCAAAAGGGCATTGTCTTCATGACAGTGATAGGCAAACCTTTTCTCATCCTTTTTTTACAAACACACGTGTTAATGTAAATGTATTTAAAACATATTAAGCCACTTGCAAGTAATGTTGTGATAAAATGATGTACAGCTCTTCTGGGTCTCCTTCCTTCAGCACACTCGTTCATGAAGATGTCTTTCTAATCCCTCCCTGTATGTGTAACCTCCTCCAATACTACAACTCCCTCCTGACACTGTTGATCTGACACTGGCCTCTTGTGCATCCTCCCTCCCTTCATCGCCCTTACCTTGGCGCTCGCACCTTCAGTCACCTAGGCCACACACTCTGGAGTTCAATTCCTAACCACCCTGCCCTCCACTTCTTTATCTGTTTAAGACCCTGCTTAAACTTACCTCCATGACCAAGCTTTAGGTCACTCCTCCCAGTAACTCTTTTGTCTTTTTTTCCTTACACATCTGCAGTGCCTTGGGACATTTCTACATCAAAAGTACTATATTAATGCAAATTGTTGTGGGCATGGTATGGTTAAAAATCTCAAAAAGGAGACGTAATTTTTAACAACTAAACTACATTTGCAGTCTTGATAAAAAGAAACAATTCAGCTTATTATATTTTGCATTTCTTTATATGCCTAAATTCCTTGGCAAATTAGATATGTAAAAAACAAAGTATGTGTAATTGTGATGTTTATATAGATCAATGTACGGAATACACCGAATGATGGAGAAGCAATTGTTTTCTCCAGATGGAAGCTCGATTTCTCAACACAGCAACACTTAACTCAGAACATTTCACAACAGGGTTTATGGGATAAATTTTCATCTTCAGCTCCTGGGTGGTAATCTGACAGAGATGATCGTCCGCTCGTTGTAGAACCCGCCCAATTTTTTTTCATTCCATTGGCTTTCGATGGAATGAATATTGGGCCGGTTCGAAAATGGACGATAATCTGCTTCACCAGATTACCACCCAGGCAGTGAAGATGAAAAATGACCCCGACATTTGGTGATTGAATAAAACCATTGAGATTCATGTTCTTTTAAATAGAGCGGAGATCACCAATTAAATCAGGTTGTGTTGATTTATTTATGTGCAATATGTACAAATATTTTTTCAGATCCTAAATATTTACATACGAGGGAAATTCACTGCATGATATATTCCTGATGATGCACTGCTATATGTAAATTGTTACCACAGATTATAGTCTCTTCTAACCATTAACAAATTAGACATGTTTTTGATGACTTTAGCACGGAGGTAGGTGATTCAGTATCACGTAAAATCGGGAGAATCACCTTAGACGTTATTTCAAGAGGAAGTTTAGTTCTCGTGTAGCTGTTGCCATCCAGCAATATGCAAAATTGGATTGACTATATTCTAAACAAGTGACATTGCCTCGTGAATTTGCTGACTTAGTTAGAATGTATTTATTCAAAAAAAAAACTCTTAACCTTCCATTTTCAGAAAGATGCCCTTTCATTTTCAGATGGGAGCATAAATAATACAATTATATTCAATTTCAGAGTTATAAATTGTATATATTTGCTCCAGCCTGCTGGAGTCTTAGAGGGAAATAGAATTCACCCAGAGGCAATTTGGATTCAAAACATGTAAATTAATGCAATGGTTCTGGAAGTTAATACATAAAAATTTCTCTATATACGGAGAATAAAGTGCAGAAAATGACAAGAATGCTAGGAGCCAAATTTAATTTATACATTAGCACGAGTGCATATTAAGCAGCCCTACCACAGATCGTGCCTACATTTCTAGGTGCCACTTCAATGGCAATTGATCCCAGACCCACGTCTCCGAACAGCATTGTCTTTTTTTATTTATTCAAGTGATTTGGAGAAAATTATTTATGATTTTAAATGAATTTATCATTATAAAAGGGTAGTAACCTAACTTAAGCAAACACTTCACTTGTCATAAGATATATCAGAAACCAGCTTTAAATTTCTGGACAAAAGCTGGGCACAAATATCTTGTACAAGTGATGAATTAATAAACCGCCTAATGTTTTAGAATTCAAGTCCTCTGTCCATTGAGCTACACATGAAATAAACTCCCAGGGCATCGCTGATGCTACTCTGTTTATAAATTCAGCAACCAGAAACTTTTGAGTTAGTCAAATTTTCCTGTAAAATCCCCAAATCGATATTTACAGCTAATATTGAATGTACAGTCAAAGGAAAATTTAAAAAAGAGATAAGTGACTGAAATTAATGAAGCTGTTAGCGTAGTTTTAGTGATTTGAAACTCATAGATTTAGACTTGGTAGGTTTGGTCAATGTAGACACTGCTTACTCCTGTTCTGTTCTTCTGGTGTGTGATGGTAAATTTGGGCAGGACATACTTGTGTGAGCACTTTTACATCGTCAAGACCGAATTGGCATCATCTGGCTTCAAAAGAATGGACCAACAGTGGCTAAATATAATAGAAACCTCGCAGGGCAAATGGCCCAGTAAATTCTGCAGGCCACTTTTTACTGTGAAATTGAATTCAACAAAACTGGTCATCTGTGGGCTGCCAAAGATTGTTTTAAAAACTTAACTGGTTCACTAATGTCCTTCAGGGAACAGAAACTGCCACCCCTACCCATGTGACTCCAATATCGCACTGCATGGTTGAATTTTAATGCACTTAAGGCAACTAGGGATGGGCAATAAATGCTGCTTTGCCAGTGTTGCCCACATTACAAAGTCATTCCCCACCTCACAATAGTGAATCTGAAATCAGAAACTCCGTGGAGCGTTGAATCAACCCTCTGTCTCGCCACGCTGTGATGATATGTGGTGATATTAAGAAGGCGTACCACCATGTTAGCTGCTTTACAGAATACTTTTTTTATAATGAGTGCTGTACTTCGATTCTGCAAAAATCTGAGCCACCTTGAGCACTTTCAGAGGACAATGAAATTTGCTAGAAGCACATCCATGTTATGCAATTGCATGGTTGGGCTTTCGGCCCATTGAAGTGTTCGGAATCTCCCTTTGGGATCTTTTTGTTTTTGCAGAAAGAAAGAACGAAAATCAACAGAAAAACTGGAATTAAAATCCTGTGCGAGCAGAATAGTAAGATCGTTCTGTGCACGTGGGAGTTTTTTTTAACAATCGTGCCTGGAGATCAGTGAGGGTTGCTGATATCTGATGTTTCTGTGAATTCTATAATCCCTCAACAGTTTAGATGGTTTAGTGATAAGTGCCCTATTTTTTCAATTATATGGTCGTAGCCCATATAGATGCTGATTGTTATAAATTCAACACTGTCCTGTCACCAATTTTGCTAAATTCTGTTTATTGTATTCACACAAAAGAATATGATAACTACCAGCCTCCGAAGTTCTTCGCACTTTTCTAATTTTCAAAGAGAATAGGGTGGAGAGCTTCCAGGCACGCCTGTACGCAGTCTGTAATTAGTGTCTAATGTAATCTATATATTTCTGTTGGATTTTTGTACTGAGAATCGAGAACCCAAAACTTAGGAAATATGAAACAACCTTGGCAGCCTTTCTTCTTCGCCAAACATCTCTTTTATTAAAGAGCTCCTGTTTATATCCATGACTTTTTGTACAAACATCCCCTCCTTACTCAAATGATGGTACAGGGCACCATATTCAAGTAACCATATTCAAGCAGGAGATTTAACAGTGAGCCTTGACTAACTGGATGCATTTTTGAGTCACCAGAGGAACAATATTGAAGTATTTACCAATATTAAACAATTCAACTGCATGCAAAAGAAAGGAAATTAATCTTATGTGTAGCTGGAAAGCTTGGTGTAGCAGATTGGCTAACTAAATATTACATGTAATTACATAGAATATACAGCACAGAAACAGGTCATTCGGCCCAACCAGTCCATGCCAGTGTTTATGCTCCACTCGAGCCTCCTCCCATCCTTCTCCATCTAACTCTGACCTGTTTGGACACCATCCACACCTTTGATTGCCGTGATTATCTCTCTGCTGAGGTGTGATAAAGGGCAGTTGGAAAGATTAACTGTAATCATCTGGCTGTGTTCTCTGACTATATATGCTGTGCCTATATGTATCTCTTCACTTCACCTGACGAAGGAGCAGCGACTTCTCACATAACTCTATCAGCATAACCCTCTATTCCCTTCTCCCTCATATGCTTATCTAGCTTCCCTTTAAATGCATCTATACTATTCGCCTCAAGCACTCCCATACAAGACCTCATCAACCTTCTTTGTTTTACAGAAATATGAGAATGCAACGGACATCTCTCATCTGCAACACAGAGGTGCGAGACTCTCCGTATAGAAACCGACTGAAGCCTGCAGGAGGAAACAAAGGTAAGTACACTTTCAAAAACTTAGGACTTACCACAGATACTCACCTCTACACTCTTGCACCCATCACTTACCTTCACACCACACTTTTGCACCCCCCCCCCCCCCCGACCCCCACAGACCCACTACTCGCCTCGGTGACCCTGGCGGGTTTTGGAGCCTTCGGGAAGCCCGCACTTGTGAGGGCAAAAACGGGATAATCCTATTTTCTGCCTGTTAACTACCTGTTCACAGGCAGTTAATAGGCTTTAATCCCTTCCCGCCTCCAAGGAGATGGGACCTGGCGCGGGACGGCAACCTGCCTCCTGGGAAGATGGCATGGAGGCAGGTTGGGGGCGGGTTTGCCACCCGCCCCCAAATTCTGCCATTTTCTCAGCAGTCCCGCCTCCATACCCACCTCCTCGGGGCTGAGAAAATTGCCCCCCAAGGTTGGATACAAGTTTAGTATAACTTCTCTACTTCTCAATTCTATCCCTCTAGAAATAAACCCTAGTGCTTGGTTTGCTTTTTTATGGCCTTATTAACTTGCATCACTACTTTTAGTGATTTGTGCATTTGTATTCCCAGATCCCTTTGCTCCTCTACCCCATTTAGATTTTTATTTTTCAAGTATTATGTGACCTCCTTGTTTTTCTTACCAAAATGTAATACTTCACACTTATCTATGTTAAAATTCATTTGCCAATTATATGCCAATTCTGCAAGTTTATTGATGTCCTCCTGTAATTTGTTGCCATCCTCCTCAGTATTGACTATCCCCCCCACCTCCAATTTGGTGTTGTCCACAAATTTAGAAATTGTGTTTCTGATTCCAAAGTCTAAATCGTTAATATAATTGTGAACAGCAGTGGTCCCAGCACTGATCCTTGTGGGCCCCCATTTCCCACTGTATGCTACTCTGAATAGCTACCCTTTACCCCTACTTTCTGCTTTCAGTCTTGCAGCCAGCTGGCTATCCATTCTGCTACTTGTCCCCTGACTCCGCATGCTCTGACCTTATTCATTAGTCTATAATGTGGTACCTTATCGAAGGCCTTTTGAAAATCTAGATATATTACATCTACAACATTTCCCTTGTCTACTCTCTCTGTTACCTCTTTAAAGAATTCAATGAGGTTGGTCAAGCAAGACTTTCCCTTTTGAAATCCATGCTGACTATTAATTATTGTATTTTTGGTTTCTATATGTTTTTCTATTTTCTCTTTTAGTAGGAATTCCACTGCTGTTAAGCTGACAGGTCTATAGTTCCCTGGACATGTTTTATCTCCTTTCTTAAATATAGGTATTATGTTAGCTATCCACCAGTCCTTTGGCGCTACACCTTTTTCTAACAGATTATTAAATATGTGTAATAGTGCCTCTACTATTGCTTCCCTAGATTCTTTTAAAATGCACGGATGCAATCCGTCCAGACCAGGGTTTTTCTGATTAGTATATTTAATATTTCTCCTCTTTTTATTTTAAATATGGTTATGTAATTTCTAATCTCATCTTCCAATATCATGTCCACCTGATCCTTCTCTCTGGTAAATACTGAAGCAAACTAATTATTTAATATTTCTGCTATTTTGCTATCGCTGCCTGTGATTTTATCCTTGTCTATCCTTTTAGGGGCCCTATTTCCATCCTGACTTTTCTTTTTTTATCTATGTTGTAAATTTCATGAAACAGTTTGGCCCCAGCACTGTAGGGCATGAAATGGTTAAACTTTGAGGCACAGAAAAGGTGCCAGTCATCAAAGTCTGCAGTTCTTGGAGAAGACGTTGATACTGGACAATGAAAGCTCTGACTCATGATTAACTCTGAAAAGGACATTGACACTGAACTGTGAGGCATTGAATCATGATTGGTCTTGATGGGAAAAAAAACATCTGGACAATGCTCTGAGTTTAACTGAAACAATGGGGTCACGATCGACCACCTGACATGAATGGAAGACACACTAGTCCTGGTTTCGATGGGAAAAATTAACATCTGGTCAATGCTCTGAGTTTAACTGAAACAATGGGGGTCACGATCGACTAACTGACATGAATGGAAGACACACCAGTCCCGAGCAGACAATCAGCTAACCACCCATCAACAGTGATAGAAATCACATTGTGTATGCGTTACAGGGAGCGGGAAAGGAGATAAGGAGTTATCTTCGATCTCACAGCCCTGTATTCCTCCGGTGATTGAATTACAGGTTGACAAGGTGTGAATGTCAGGCAGTTCAGCAAACCGACAACCGAAACTGGTTGGGGGAGGCCCAGCCATGGGGCCAGGTGACTAAAGAACTATAAGAAGAAGCGACATCAACTTGTGACACTGCTGCAGTCAGGTGAAGAAGGACGGGGGACCGGTCACCTCCAGATCCAAGGCCTGCGATCAACATCGGTAACGACCGGCCGCATGGGTGATTGTCAGTTTCAGCCAAATCTCTCAGGGGTTTTTGTCTGTGGTTTGTTGGTTTTAATAAACTAACAGTTTGGGGTTTAGCCTAAACCTTTGTGTCGTGTATATTTTGTTCCTGTAAATCCAGAGTCCAAGAATCCTTGTAAGGCACAAGGGAACTGAACACCTTACAATGTGCCTATAGAATATTTTATTATTTTGTTTTATGTTCCTTGATAATCTAATTTCATAGTTCCTCTTTGCTTTCCTAATTGTTTTTTTTTCTTCTCTCCTAATCTCTTCATATTCTCCCTTGTCATGCTCTCCCCTGCTGTCTATGTACTTAGTGTATGCCTCATTCCTTACCCTCAATTTTTCTCTTATGTCTTTATTCAACCATGGTGTCTCATTAGTGTTTAGTTTGTTCTTGCATTTTATTGGAATATATTTTTCCTGGAATCTGTTGAATACCATTTTAAATGTTTCCCATTGCTGTTCTATATTGTTGTTTGCCAATATTGTTGTCCATTTTATTTTCCGAAGTTCTATTCTCAGCCCCTCAAAATCAGCTTTTCTCCAATCTATTACTCTGGACTTTGTCATGCTCATGTCCTTCTCAATTATTATCTTAAACCATATTATATTATGGTCACTATTGCCTAGATGTTTCCCTACTTTTACTTCTCTTATCTGCTTTGGTTCATTCCCTATTACTAGATCCAGTACCGAATCATCCCTTGTTGGGCTTTTTACATATTAATCCATGTCTTTTATCTCCCACAGGGCCTTCACGTGTGCAGCCTTAGTCGGTGGACATGGCAGGCGACAAGTCCTCAGAGGAGCTGTGTCCTTCTGAGGGAGTACCATCACAGGACGCATTCAGACCACGCAGCAGCTCAGATAATCACTTTTCAGTGGGACCAGTAAGTCAGATAGTTGGGTTTTCACATGGAGACTCACACTTCACAAGTGAACAAGAGCAGATGGTGGAGACAGGGACAGCAGTGGAGAGCCCTCGTCAGAGGGCACAGCCCTCTCAAAGCTCTGCTCAGCTGTACTCCGGGGGCTGTCGATGAAGAGGAGAATCATTGAGCAGCAGCAGACAATGTGCAATACACTGACAGGCCTTCAAAGTAGACTCAACACCTTTGCAGAGAGATTGAAGGAGTCCACTTCAAGCATGAGGGGAGTGATGTCGCAGGCCACTGAGATGATATCTTCTTCCATGGATAGAGTGGCTAGCACTATGGACCGTCATACGCTCCAATCAAATGAGTCCATGCATGCCTTGAATATCACCGTGCAGACTCTAGATACCAACATGTCTGCCACATTAAATAGGTTGACAGATACCTTAGACTTGACCTTACAGGGCCACACTGATCTGCAGCAAAGTGTTCTCCAGCACAATGGTAGCAATGAAGTGCTGCTGGGCCATGAGAGGGAGGATGGCAAATGGGGTCATGGAAGTGGGGACTCCACTCAAAGCGCTTCCACTTTTCACCCACAGCCCACCTCTCAGTCAGTAGCCACATGCTGCATCGTCTCCCGATGGCCGAGTCTGCCCCTGCACAGGTGCAGGTGGAGCAGGCTTTGGCGGGGCCCTCATGGGCTCCAAAACCCAGAGGTCGTTGGCCACGAGCATCTCAGCAGTCAGAGCAGGGATCTGAGCAGCCTGTCTCTACCTCTACTGAAGCCACACAGGTTGCACTATGTAGGAGTATCAGAAAAAGGAAGAGCAAGGCTTTGCAGTTACCAAGGGTATGCACACGGGTGTCTGAGAAAATGTTTGCGTAAGTTTTTGTTCTTTATTTAGCTCACATAAATGTTATTCTTTTTCACCACTTTCCCATCTTGTCCATTCTTGGGTGCTGGGTGGTAAGTGGCCTTCTAACTTGTTTGACGATGAATGTAAAAACATGAATTGATGGGGACCAATGGGGGGATGTTCAAGGGGTCATTGGTTGATTGGAGGACTGCTTTGTGTCAGTGGCATTGGGGGTGGAGGGGGTTGGCTGGTGGAAGGGGGAAGAGTGGCCATTGCATTTTCTGGTGACCTGGGTCCCTGGCATCCCGGGCAGCAATATGAGCAGCTGGGGGTGCATCAGCCTCATCACCCTCCTCCTCCTCCTCTTATTGCTCCTCCACCTCTGAATTATCCAAGGAGCATCTGAGCTCTTCGCCTTGTTCCTCCTGCAGGTGCAAACCTCGCTGTTGTGCAATGTTCTGCAGAGCACAGCAAACTACGACCATTCTGGAGACCCTGACTGGTGCGTACTGAAGGGCACATCCAGATCTGTGGAGACACCTGAAGCGCATCTTCATCATGCCGATTGCCTGTTCAATCACACATCTGGTGGTGATATGGCATTCATTGTTGCGCTGTTGGGCTTCAGTGTTGCAGTTTTTGACAGGTGTCACGAGCCAAGTTTGAAGTGGGTATCCCTTGTCACCTAGCAGCCACCCCTTAAGTCTGCTTCCAGGTACGAAGAGATCAGGGAGCTTGGACTGCCATAGGATGAAAGCATCATGACAGCTGCCCAGGAATCTTTATCTGCATAAACATCTTTTTGTGGTTGCACAGCAGCTGCACATTGATGGAGTGGAAGCCCTTGTGGTTGACGATTTCTCCTGGTTGTTCTGGGGTGCCTGGATTGCCACATGTGTGCAGTAGTTGGTGCCCTGCACCTGTGGGAAGCCAGCCAGAGCTGCAAAGTCGAGCACCCGCTCATTCTGACTGGCATCATCGCAGGCAAAGTTGATGTAATTGCCGGCCCTGGCAAACAAGCAATCAGTGACCTGTCTTATGCATTTTTGGGCGTCTGACTGGGAGATCCTTGATATGTATACGGCAGAGCCCTGGAAGGATCCAGATGCAATAATGTTGAGGGCGGTGGTGACTTCGACAGCCACTGGTAACGTGTGGCCACCAGGTCCAGCAGGCAGCAGGTCATCTTCTAGGAGGCTGCAGGTGCCACCACCTGACGCGACATCCTGAGCCTCCTGAGACACTGGTGTTCAGACATGTCAATGAAACTGAGCCTCTGCCTGTAGACCTTGTTTTGTAGGTAGTGCCTCCTGTGAACTGCACCTCTCTTCTGGTCACCTCTCTGCTGGTCGCCTCTCTGCTGGTCACCTCTCTGCTGGTCATCTCTCTGCTGGTCAACTCTCTGCTGGTCATCTCTCTGCTGGTCAACTCTCCTCTGGTCGCCTCTCTGCTGGTCAACTCTCTGCTGGTCAACTCTCCTCTGGTCATCTCTCTGCTGGTCGCTTCTCTGCTGGTCGCCTCTCTGCTGGTCACCTCTCTGCTGGTCGCCTCTCTGCTGGTCACCTCTCTGCTGGTCGCCTCTCTGCTGGTCGCCTCTCTGCTGGTCACCTCTCTGTGCTGGTCACCTCTCTGCTGGTCAACTCTCCTCTGGTCGCCTCTCTGCTGGTCATCTCTCTGCTGGTCGCTTCTCTGCTGGTCACCTCTCTGCTGGTCGCCTCTCTGCTGGTCGCCTCTCTGCTGGTCACCTCTCTGTGCTGGTCACCTCTCTGCTGGTCAACTCTCCTCTGGTCGCCTCTCTGCTGGTCATCTCTCTGCTGGTCGCTTCTCTGCTGGTCGCCTCTCTGCTGGTCGCCTCTCTGCTGGTCACCTCTCTGCTGGTCAACTCTCCTCTGGTCGCCTCTCTGCTGGTCACCTCTCTGCTGGTCAACTCTCCTCTGGTCGCCTCTCTGCTGGTCGCCTCTCTGCTGGTCGCCTCTCTGCTGGTCACCTCTCTGTGCTGGTCACCTCTCTGCTGGTCGCCTCTCTGCTGGTCACCTCTCTGCTGTGCAGCTACAGGTCTGTGACCAGCAGGCTGTGGGTACTGTTGGCGGTGCTGTTGCTGGTCATCTTGGTGCTCATCTGAGGTGCAATCTAAGGCGGCATAAGTAGCACCCATCCTGATGTGATTGAGCAAACCTCCAAAGTGCAGAAAGTAACCTTCAGCAAAAGTATGTGAACAAACCCTTTCCCACTAGCAGGTAAGAAAGCAGCTGTGAGTACCCAGTAGTGTACTTATTGGCATATTTCCCTGAGATTGATTCAGCCCCTCAATTGCCGCTGTGTACTCGCCTTGCTTTCACTGGCGAGTTTCTGGAAGCCCGGGAAACCTGTGGCTCCAACAAGTGTGCTGAAATATCGCTCTAATTGAGCGATTAACATATGGTAATTGACAACCCGCCTCACCCAGTCTAATGCGCTCGAGTGAAATGTGGAAGTCGGCGGGTTGGAGCCGGCTTCCTGACGCGCTGTTAATTTCGTCGGTTTTAATCCCCCACCTGCACCTAAACCCACGTGCTCCTGCAGATTAAAATTCAGCCCATGCAATCTGAACAAATTTTGAATATTCATTTAACTACAATATTTGTATAGGTCAAACCTAAACACAAGTCTTTAACAGAATAAAATTAACCAAAAATTAGCGTACAACATAATTTATAAAATAAGAATATTTTGGCAAATTTATTTACTCTGCACTCACAGCTGGGAACCATGATGGAAGAGAGCATGAGTCAGGAAATTGGCATGACTATGTTATAGCTCTAACTCTAATCCACACACCCTTGGAGCATGGCTTCCACTGGGAGTGTAACCTTTTTTTTTAAGAGGGTCGGTTTTCATGAGTAAATGCAGGAGCTGGGTACCAGGTTAAATAAAAGGTACTTTAATTGCAGTTGGGGCTCAAGTGGAAGGTCTTGAAGTGAGTAGGAGGCAATCGCACTGACAGCAGCCATTTTATTTGATACTCCAGTGGCAAGAACCATCTTAGAGAATTATTTTCCAAGATTCATCTGGAGACAGATGATGAATATGAACAGCCAGCATTGTACATATACCCAATCATTTTATGGTTAGAGAATGTCTAGCAGAACACGTGGCCAGCACCTCCGAGGTGCACATGAAATCTTGCACATGTGCAGTTGTTTCTTCAGGCCACTGACCTGTGGAATCTGCCCTGCACTGTAACAGGGGTAAATTCTATCAAGAAGCGGGAACCACAGCACATCACAGAACCGCTTCAAGGAGAAACAATTCTACAATACAAAATAACTGTAACAGAATTCCTAATAAGGGCATAGCCACTGTGTCTCACAATACTTCAAGACACTGTTTTATGTATCTTGTTCCGTGGCACGATATACACATTGTGAAGTAAGTATTACTTTCCACTGTTTGTGCATCAGCACATTATAATTGCGGAGGGACATGAGAGAGGAAATGGAGTTCCGTGACACACCACACATCTTAAGACTATTTACTTCCTATGGCAAGAAAAATATATGATGTGGAGATGCCGGTGTTGGACTGGGGTGGACAAATGTGAGAAGTCGCACAACACCAGGTTATAGTCCAACAGCTTTATTTGAAATCACAAGCTTTCGGAGCGCTGCACCTTCGTCAGGTGAAGTCCTGACGAAGGAGCAGCGCTCCGAAAGCTTGTGATTTCAAATAAAGCTGTTGGACTATAACCTGGTGTTGTGCGACTTATTTTTTTTTAAGAAAAATATAATTCTATTTGTTACTGAAGCAGTCTTTTTCTAAGCTCCAATATTCCAATTATTGAATAAACTTTTAAATTCATGTTATTCCATATAAAGGCTTCTCTGATTCCTATGTATTCAAATATTCTGCAACAAGCCTGATTAATTCCATTGAGGCTTATCATATACTAATAAAGAACATTGCTAATTAGCCACAAACATTTTGCTACTGGAGTAGTTGCGTGGTCATCAATTCAAATACAATTTCCTGTGCTAATGTGTATCGAATCAATAAGTCTATTTGTATATGTGTGGAGTGTTGGTTAGTTAAAAGTGTCTTCAAAGTTGCACACAGTTCCTGAGGGAATCATGACTTGGTAATAAGAGCGAATGTTCGAATAAAAGCAAAGCTGTCTGTTGCTCGACCATCCAGGTTTATGAAACAGCTGGGCACATTTATATTGTGATACATTCAGCAAGAGGAAGCTGGCTTGAAGAATATTTATGACAACAGATTAAGAGCAGTTATGATATACAGTAAATGAACATTACTGTTTTTATGCACATCCTGGTTTTGAAGATATCTCCATATAAAGCAAGCTAGTCACTTGACATCCAAGCTGTTCATAGTTATTGTTGATATATAATTATTGTTCAGATGCACTAGCTGTCAGCTCACTGGCTGAACTTTTAAATGACACCAATAGAAATCCATAAGCTACAGCATAGCCACTAAATCTGGCTACTTATACAGTAAGAGGATTCTTGCATCAAGAGGCCTTCCTATTTTCCTTGTAGATTTACAATTAACTTATAAATTTAGTGTCGGACTTGGCTCAGTGGTAGCACTCTTGCCTCAGAAGGTCGTGGGTTCATGGCCCACTCCAACACTTGAAAACATAAACTAGGCTGACATTTCAGTGCGGTTCTTAGGGAATGCTGTATTATCCGAGGTGCTATCTTTCAGGTGAGAAGTTAAACTGAGGCCCTATCTCGCTGTTCATATGGATGTAAAAGATCCCATGTCACTAGAAGAAGAAGACGAGGGGGGAAAATTCAGTTGGTTAGCGCCTCCCGTTAGTGGGGCGTTGATGCAGTAGCGCTGGGGTGAGGTGAATCCAGCGACACACGGCAAATCCGGTCCCCCGGTTGTGCCGCCGGTACGAGGTACCGCCAGGGACTTCAACGCCAGGCAGATCGTGACGTCAGTGAACGTACAACGCTCACTGGGCGCCCGATCTGCAAAATTGATTTTCGCCACCTACCTTAGAGCCTCGACCAGACAGCGACAGGGAGAGGCGGCATCAAGCAGGCGGAAGCCGGCTCCAGGGATGTTATTTAAAGTGATCATGAGTAATGAGTCGCAGCTGTCAGGTTAGTGGAGTTTCAGTGCTTTCTTGTCAGTTTGACATTGTGCAAGTTTAATTCAGTAATTTAAAGGTTCTTTTGTATCAGGAGTGTTGTGGTAACTAAAAAGTAGTTACATTTATTCTTAAAATATATCCAAGTGCTACACTTGGTTACATTAATGGGGGCTGTACTGGCAGTCTACCTGGCCCTTCAGGATCTACGGCGGAGGGAGCGGATGCAGCGAGAAAGACTGGAACATGTGGCCAGATAATGAGTTGTGGGCAAATCAGCAATCTCCTCTGTTTCCTGATTGGCTTAGAGTCAGGAAGTGAAACGAGCACCGCCCCACATGATCCCAGGTTCACATACGCACAATGGTGCGCCCCTGGGATCCGCGGAGCACTACGCTGCTCACAACTCCACAGCGTTTGACAGCAACTTCTCGAAGGGGGGTTTCGCATGAGGTAAGTGCGGATTTAGTTCGGATTTCGGCGCGCGATCTCCTAAGATGCGCCGCCGACCGTGAATTCAGAGCCATTATTTGGTCATTTAGCTCCTGGCTGGTTGCGGGACCTTGCTGTATGTAAGTTGGCTTAGTGGGATGTTGAAGCCACCGGCTTCTGATGACATTAGTCTTGTGCAGCCGCTGGCGACCCCAGAGTAAGCTGGATTCACTCAGGCCAGTTGTCGGGAAGACCTGGTTAAAAATGGATTTGTAGTCCCAGTACTCGGCTCCCGTGCTTGGCTCAGAATTGGTCTTTACAAGTATAAAGCCAGTTGCAGGGTTTTTACACAGGCATTGAATTAAAAATAGGAACCTAATACCAAAATTCAGTTCAGAGAGTTCTTAAAACACTGAGCTTGCATTCATCAAACTGTGCATAGCCTAAACAGGAATAAAGATACCTGATTTTAGTTTAATTAAAAGCTAAGAACCAGCTAGGTGGCCTCTTGCCTGAGGGGTAAACTAACATTACCCCTCACATCTTAAAGTGCTCTTGCTGAAATAGCATCTACATTGGAGAAGAGCCCAATGCCCATAGGATTACCCTGCCAACTAAAGGTGGATGTCTGTAAGTGACTGACCTCTATTAAAATTCTTTAAATGTTTGTGTCATACATTTAAAAAAAATCTTCACAATTTGGGGCATCTAGCTGCACCAGCAATAGCCTCTCATCTAAGAGTTGGTAAGTTTAAATTTTCATCGTTATTCCTATTTAAGTAGGACCCCCTGTGACCCATCTCATTGTCTTGGCTGTGCTCTGGTGTGTCTTTGATGTAATGCCTCCCTGAAAGATTGTATCTCTGCAGACAAATTGCTTTCTGTGTTTATATACTGTGTAATACTGTAGATTCCCTCATTGTACCTTTACCTGACGAAGGGGCAACAGCTCCGAAAGCTTGTAATTTTAAATAAACCTGTTGGACTATAACCTGGTGTTGTGCGACTTCCCCTATTTAAGTTCAACAACCTTCTGAGGCTAGAGAGCTACCACTGAGCCAAGGCTGACACTAAATTTATGTTAATTGTAAATCTACAAGGAAAATAAGAAGGCCTATTGATGCGAGAATCCTCTTACCGCAGGATGTCTTTTACATTTTTACCACAGGTTTCCCGTCCGACAGCCCGCCTGACTGCCTGTTGGACGGGAAAGCGAGCCAGGGAGTGGATGTCAAGTAAGTCAGGGGGGCTGGTGTCGGACATCAGGTGGGGCAACTCGGGCATTGCGGGGGTGGGGGGTCGGACATTGCGGGGTCCGATCGTGTGGAGAAAAGGTTGTTGGGCCTGGGGGAGACATTCCTGCTCCTCCTGGCTGACAAGCAGTGCAGTAAAAGCACCTATCTCATGGATCCGGCCCTTCTCACCTCCTTTCACCTGCCAGGATTCCTGAGGTGGTCTCCAGGTGTTAAAAATAAAAATCCAGTTAAAATGGATGCACGCGGCCTCCTTAAAGGATTTCCGTGACTGACTCCCCCTCCTGAGAGCGGATTGGTCGCCTGCTCTCGTCCCTTCTCCGTTAAAACCAGAAGTGGGCGGGTTGGGGTCAGGTTTGAGAATTAAACATTTTTTACCTTCACACCCGCCCCCAATGCAGCCATCCTTAAAAGTCCCCCCTTAGAATCCAGTATTAGAGAAACACACTTTACAAATCTAATTTACTGACCACTTAAGTCATTTTAAAACCTGGAGATCAGTTTAAGTCAGTGGCATTACGTTAGATTTATGTCTGAATCGATCGTCTACTCCTGAAAATAAGTGATATCAGCACTCGTATAAAAATTGATGCATGTACCTATGCTCCTGGTTCATTAGATAACAATTGGTCCTTCTTCATTCATCACCTCAAATACTCGTCAGGAAAGGACATTGCCTCCTGTTGCATTTGAACCTGGTTTATGTGTCACACAACATCACGATTATCTAGATACCTTCTATTAATGGTGGCATCTTTTTTTTTTGTTGTACCTAAGGCATTTTCTACACTTGGTTCATTGCCAATAAAATGGGTAATTTTTACAAAATTCGTTCATGGGATGTGGGCATCACTGGCAAGGCCAGCATTTATTGCCCATCCCTAATTGCCCTCGAGAAGGTGGTGGTGAGCCGCCGCCTTGAACTGCAGAGGGCAGTCAACCACAAGAGTCAACCACATTGCTGTGGGTCTGGAGTCACATACAGGCCAGACCGGGTAAGGATGGCAGATTTCCTTCCCTAAAGGACATTAGTGAACCAGATGGGATTTTATGATAATCTGGTACTTTCACGGTCACCATTACTGATACTTGTTTTTAATTCCAGATTAATTTAATGAATTGAATTTAAATTCCTCAGCTGCCTGTGGTGGGATTATGAACTCAGGTCTCTGGATCAGTAATCCAGGATTACTAGTCCAGTAACATAACCACAATGCTACCGTACCCGTAATAAAATAGATACCACCATCAACTATCGATTATAAATACTCAAGTAAATTGGAGGATGATTTCTGTATCAAATGAGTTCAGGCTGGTATATATACTGTGCTGGTGCCTGCAGTACAATACATATTATCCTGTGATTAAAAATATGCAAACTTTTACAAAGCTGTGCTTCTAATTGAATATTCTGCCTCTTAGTGCTGTGAGCCCTGTGGGTAGTGGCGTGGTATATTTAAAGCACAATGACGTCAGTGTTCCTGGTTCATTAGATAGCAGTTGATCCTTCTTCATTCATCACCTCAAATATTCGTCAGGAAAGAACATTGCCTTCTGCTGCTGCATTTGAACCTGGTTTATGTAACTGCGAATGATATTTGAATATTGTCCGGTAGCAATATCTTTGAAGCACACAAACAGGCCATTTAAAATCACTTATTCTGTTTTAGCTCTGCACCGTGTTGTATAAATTATCTGCAATAAAACACATTTACGCATTAAAATGTAGAAATAATTAAGGTCATCTCAGTTTAAACAAATGGAAAATTGAAAACAGGTTTGCAATAATGAATATTGAAAGCAATAATAAGAGCTTTGGTACAAATATAATGTTACATTACACTGTCATTTTAATTTACCAGCCATTTATTAATGAAATAAAAGACTCCCAGCATAATTTATGTTATTAACTATTTTCAGTAGGGCATATCAACAATAACCGTGTTAAACAGCAGGCGTTTCTGCTTTATTTCATCAAATTGATTTATGTCTATCACATGAAGAAGAAAGTCTTCATAACGTTTTGTTTATTCTCTAACAGAGAAACCAGCAGCTGTAATATAACAGATAGGTTAGGATGGTGTTTAGTAAGCGCATGACTTTCAGGAAAAGGCAATTAATCAGTTCAGAGGAAAGCAGTAATTTGGAAAGCACTGTTTGCTAATGACTGGCTGGAAGCTGCTCAAGTGCTCAAGATAGCTTTGTTCTGCATTTGTCATACAATACAAGGTATTTTATGACCAATATGTTGTTTGAAGTTAAAAACAGCTCAGAGACAATAGACGATCAATTTGATTTTTCAGTGATTTTCAAAATGGGTTCCAGTATGTTTAAACTTTGAGTATGCGTAGGGTTTTGTACTGTTCATTTTATAATCAACGTGCAGGGCTAAATGCAGCCGACCAAATGTGCTTCATTTTGACGACAAGACAGAATAATTGAAAGTATTTTTAAATCAGGCTGTTATGGCACTTGCTCCTGAGCATTAAAGGGGTGATTTTAAATGGCCTGTTTGTGTGCTATAAATTCTGTGTACGTAATTCGAGGTAAAGCAAATGGGAAATAGCAGATTGGCAGCTTCTTATACACCCCTGATTCAACGGAGAGGGAAATCGGACAGGGTAAACAATCGACGGCTGATCCACTATCGCCAGTTTTCCGTCCCCCGCTGAAAGTTAAAATCATCCCTTATGTTCGTGTGAAACAAAAAGAGTGTACATTAAAGAATAGAGCTTGGTGGTTAGGGAGACCAATAATAAACTGAAACTTAAAAGGGAGGATTATGATAAAATTGTGACAAACAATACTAAAGAAATTCACGAGGAATATAGAAAGTGTGGAGAAGTGAAAAGAGAGATTAGAAGAGCTAAAATAGAATATTAAAACAACTAGCAGACAGTATAAAAGGAAATAGTAAGGGCTTTTATAACATATAAAAAGTAGAAGAATAATTAAAGAGAGATTGAGACTGCTCAGAGATTGTGGAGGATGAAGGTTTGTCAGGGATATTAAATAAATATTTTGCATCACTTTTTACAATTGATGGTGGAAGTGAGAATATATGTGTACTACAGGAGGTTTTGGATTAATTATTAAAGATAACTGTGCCATTGGATGTTGTAAAAAGTCAGAGAGGAGACAACAGAGGCTCTGGCCACGATTTTTTAATCCTCCTTAAATATGCAAATTGTGCCATGAGACTAGACAACAGCTAATGTTCAAGAAGGGAGAGAGGATACACCGGCCTGTAACTGTAGACCAGCTAGGTGTGTTAGTTGTGCGCAAATAAATTCATAATAAAAATTAATGAGCATTTAGAACTGCATGGGTTAATCAAGAATAGTCAGGATAGATTTCTTAAAGGCAAGTCACATTTGACAAATTCAATAGAGTTTTCTTGATTGGTTTGATAAAGACAATGCAGTAGATGTAGCATCAATAGATTTCTGAAGGCATTCACAGAGGGGGCTTGTTCGAAAAATTCAGCATATGATGTAAGAGGAAATGTGGCAGTGTGGAGTAAAGTTGGTTGATAGACAGGAAACAATGGATATTGATTAGGTTGGAGAAGGGTTGAATGTGGTGTACCTTAGAGTTCAGTGCTGAGTCCATTTTTGTTCTCTCTCTATTTGGACTTGAGTACAATCTCAAAATTTGCTGCTGACACAAGAATAAGGAGTTTGGAAAACATTGGTAAGGAGCGTAAAATACTTTAGGAGAATATAGACAGGTTCACAAGTGGACAGACAGGTGGCAGATGCAATTTAATGTAGATAATTTAATGAGGTAATACATTTTGGGAGGAAAAGCCAGGACTGGGAGTATGCACTTAATGGAAAGATGCTAAAGGATGTTAGATGAACAGAGAAACTTTGGGGTTCAGATTTGACATTTTCTGAAAGTGTGAGTGCAAGCAGATAACGCCATTGAAAGGCAACCAGCATTTTTGGATTGAAAAATGGGGACATAAATTACAAGACTAATGAAATAATAATATTGGTTAGGCCACAGTTAGGCGTACAGACTACAGTATGCAGTTTTAGGTGCCTCATAATAGAAAGATCATTAAAACTATAGATCACGTAGAGTGTAGATTCTCCAAGGTGATGCCAGTCATGGGAAACCAGCTATGAGGAGAGACTTTAGATACTGAGATTATTTTCACTGGACCAGAGAAGACATAGGGGAGATTTAAGAGTTTTTTTTAAATGATGCAAGGTTTTAATATAATCATCTGGTTGGGGAGTCAGTGACAAAGGGTCATTAATTTGAAATTCTCACAAAAAGAGTGAGGAGAGAGGTTGGTAAAAAAAAAAGCACAGGATTAGAAAAATATTTGAAGCAGAGGAAAATACAAGGCTACAACAACAACAACTTGTATTTATATAGTGCCTTTAACGTAGTAAAACGTCCCAAGGCGCTGCACAGGAGTATTTTAAGACAAAAAAAATTTGACACCGATCCACGTAAGGATAAATTAGGGCAGGTGACCAAAAGCTTGGTCAAAGAGGTAGGTTTTAAGGAGCGTCTTAAAGGAGGAAAGAGAGATAGTGAGGCGGACAGGTTTAGGCAGGGAATTCCAGAGCTTAGGGCCTAGGCAACAGAAGGCACGGCCACCAAAGGTTGAGTGATTATAATCAGGGATCCTCAAGAGGGCAGAATTAGAGGAGCACAGATATCTCGGGGGGGTTGTGGGGTTGAAGGAGATTACAGAGATAGGAAAGGGCGAGGCCATGGAGGGATTTGAAAACAAGGATGAGAATTTTGAAATCGAGGCACTGCTTAACCGGGAGCCAATGTAGGTCAGCGAGCACAGGGGTGATGGGCGAACGGGACTTGGTGCAAGTCAGGGCACGGGCAGCCGAGTTTTGGATGACCTCAAGTTTACGTAGGGTGGAATGTGGGAGGCCAGCCAGGAGTGCGTTGGAATAGTCAAGTCTGGAGGTAACAAAGGCATGGATGAGGGTTTCAGCAGTGGATGAGCTGAGGCAAGGGCGGAGACGGGCGATGTTACGGAGGTGGAAGTAGGCGGCCTTTGTTATGCTGCGGATATGTGGTCGGAAGCTCATTCCAGGGTCAAATATGACACCAAGGTTGCGAACAGTGTGGTTCAGCCTCAGACAGATGTTAGGGAGAGGGATGGAGTCAGTGGCTAGGGAACGGATTTTGTGGCGGGGACCAAAAACAATGGCTTCGGTTTTCCCAATATTTATTTGGAGAACATTTTTGCTCATCCAGAACTGTATGTCGGACAAACAGATCAATGGGATTAGTTCTGGATTGCTCTATCAAAGAGCTGGCACAGAAACAGTGGGTGAACATCCTCCTTCTGTGCTGAAAACATCTACGTTTCTGTGGTTCTAAGAGAAGTATGAATCTATTTCTAACAATTTGACATGGGCTAATTCATCATCGTAATTTTGTTCTTTGCCTCTATTAAGAGCTGAGTGTAGATTGGTTTGATGTAGTTACTCTTCTGTGAACCAGATGAGGTTATATTGAGGAGGAATTTCCTCCGAGCTTCTGCCACCTTAACTTCGGTGGAAATGCGGGGGAACCCCGTTTATCTGCGTAAGTAGGGTTTCCGACGGACATCTGCTGAATTTATGGCAGCGGAGTGAGAGAATCTCACCCCATTCTCTTCTTAACTGTCTGATGTTTGCATCACCTGTTAGATCTTATGTTTGTATTAAGAAAATGACACACAATTCTGTTTGCCTAAAGCCACGGAATATTTTTGCCTTATTTGTAACCAAAGCATGAATAAACATTTCAGCTTGAGCTGCACATTGGACAGGGAACTGTGTAAACAGTATAATCAGCAAAAGGGAGTTAAAACAAAGAGGAACAGCTCTCTAAGGCCTAATGGTATATTTACTATAATTATATTTGGAAGACCCTAGTTTACACAGAGGCATTTGTGATTATTTCTTCTCCTTAAGGAATATCTTTATAACTCAGTATGATTTTATGTCTTGGATAATAGATTGGATGTCAAGAAAAGACTGTTGTAGACTAATGGTGATAAGAGTACTGCACAGAAGCAACCATTCAAGATGCATTGTGCACAAGAAGATGTAAATGAAAGCCTCCAAAATTGCATGACTTTTTTTTTAAACTTAGAGGTTTGGAGTTTGTTCAGTACGCTGCCTACATTTACACTGAAATCATGCCATAAATTGGTAAACATGTTAGAAATGCATAGGTTAATCAAAGGCAGCCGGCATGGATTTGTTAACAGCAAGCCATGTCTGACATAGGTAAAGGGAATGTAGTAGATGTAGTGAATATGGATTTTCAGAAGGCATTTGATAAGGTGTCTCACAGGAGACTTGTTCCCAAAATTCAGGTGTGTGGGAAAAGAGCAAATGTGGCGTGGATATAAAGTTAATTGCTGGGCAGGAAACAAACGGTTCAGGCTAATATGTGTTGCTCGGATTGGAAAGGTGACGCAAGTGCTGCGTCCACTTTTATTCTCGAGATATATATAGATGATTTGGACTTTGGCATTTGGAGCATGAATTTCAAAATTTGCTGATGGCACAAAAGTAGAGATTTTGATAAAGAGTGAGCAGGACAGTAAAAGACTTCAGAAGGTCATGGACAGGTTAACGAATAGGCAGACAGGTGGCAGATACAACATAACATGGAGAAGTGTAAGACAGCACATATTGGGAGGAAAAACGAGGTATGCATTCAATGGGAAATTGCTGAAGGTTGTGGATAAGACCTGTGAGGATTGATTTTGAGCACCGAAATGGCGTCTGAAAAACTGGTGCTGTGCAGAGAGAAAATGGGCACTAATCCTTTGTCTCTATTCGGAACATGAATAGCACTGCAGCTGAATTTCCTGTACAGCTTTTTAGGTTGGTTGCACTTGACTCAACCTGATGAGGGCACAGCAATGTAAATTGCATATGAATTGATGTCCGAGAGCTCTGCATTCAGATTTCCTGCTCTCCTGCCAGGTGCAATTCCAAGGCAAGGAGCTCCAGTAAAAACTTGCCGCTACAACTTCCAGTGTGCTTTCCATTTTAAGAGACTGGCATTGTCAAGGAAGGTCTTTATTTTTGGCTTTTTGAATAAAAATGGTTGATTCACTTCAGTACTTATTGCAGGATGTTGTTAGTCCTTTCCAGTTAGTCATGGAGGCCGCATTCCGTACTATGCGATCCCCTCTCCCCTTTATGATATTGCTGAATTGGAGGCAGATGAGGGGAAATCATCATAAGCCCCCTTGACAGCTGCTGAAGTCATTCGCCAGAGCCTCTCCTCCGCCACTAACTGTTTACCTTCCACAGAGTAGGAATCCCACAACGCCCGACCGTGCAACTGCTCCATCCCACCTGGAATGAAACAAGTCAATCCAGCACGCTATGACTATCCCCATGTGATTTTTCTTCATCCCCCTCCTTGTTCCTCCACCTACTGCTTAACACATTGGTGCAAGCCAGTTGCCAGCTCCCTGCGAAGCAGATGGCAGGGACTACCTGTACTGCTGCTTGGAGTTCTGCTGCCATCCCAGCCAAGCCACATCAGCATAAACTCGGCCACACGGGACGAACCTTTAAATTCATGAGAAGACCAGCGACATGCAAAATCACAGCTTCTGTGTACCCATAAACCAAATTAGAAACTTAACCACAATTCATCCAAGGCCCTGGCCCATTACCTGCAAAACAAAAACTAAACCAGGCAAATGCATGCAAATTGTCATCATTTATATAATATTGCCCTGCCTTGTAATATAATAATTTTTGTCGTATTTGCTCTTCTGTTCCAAGAAATTGGCAGGGTATTCATCTGCTGCATTGCATTTGATGAAAGGGGATGAGGTTTGATATAAAGCTAATCGGTAGATGGTGACAATTACTCTCTGATGCATAAAACCTTTCTCAACTGCTCTGAAAGGAAAATGAGCTGAAGACCAGAGAGACATAGCCTCATCTGTTTGTAGTGCGTTGGCACTGACAAGTGATCTAGGTTTGAGGGATTTAATATTTAAAGCAATAGGACCCATTATTGGAGCTTTCAGTCAGTTCTCTTAGAAACTTTCTTCCAGATTGTTGAATGACATCCTAGAGGCCAAATATTTTTCCTTTTCTGCAAGGAAACTGTTATAGATCATAGATCATAGAATAGTACAGCACAGAGGGAGGCCATTCGGCCCATCGAGTCTGCTCCGGCTCTTTCGAAGAGCAATCCAGTTAGTCCCACTCCCCGGCTCTTTCCCCATATCCCTGTAATTGGAAACAGTTTCTCCTTATTTACTCTGTCTAAATCCTTAATGATTTTAAACACCGCTATCAAATCTCCTCAGCCTTCGCTGCTCTAAGGAGAACAACCCCAGCTTCTCCATTCTATTCACGTAACTGTAATCTCTCATCCCTGGAAACATTCTAGTAAATCTCTTCTGTGCCCTCTTCAAAGCCTTCACGTCCATCCTAAAGTGTGGTGTCCTTAATTGGACACAATACTCCAGCTGGGGCCGAACTAGTGTTTTATAAAGGTTTAGCATAACTTCCTGGCTTTTATATCCTATGCCTCTACTTATAAAACCCAGGATCCCATTTCTCTCTGCTTTCTGTCCCTTAGCCAATTTTGTATCCACACTGCCACTGTTACTTTTTCTTTTAAATCAAGTAGAATTCCCTTCAATGGGAAGTATTTGAGGAGTAATATTGTGATTAAAAACAAGCAAATCATAAGTTACTTGGGTTTTAGTGTCAGCTGTGGCTCAGTGGGTAGCACACTCGCCTCTGAGTCAGAAGGTTGTGGGATTAAGTCCCACTCCAGGGACTTGAGCACATAAAGCTAGGCTGACACTCCAGCGCAGTGCTGCACTGTCAGAGGTGCCATCTTTTGGATGAGACGTTAAAGCGAGACCCCGTCTGCTCTCTCAGGTGGACGTAAAAGATCCCACGGCACTATTTTGAAGAAGAGCAGGCGAGTTATCCCCGGTGTCCTGGTCAATATTTATCCCTCAACCAACATAACAAAAACAGATTATCTGGTCATTATCACATTGCTGTTTGTGGGAGCTTGCTGTGTGCAAATTGGCTGCCGCGTTTCCCACATTACAACAGTGACTCCACTTCAAAAATACTTCATTGGCTGTAAAGCGCTTTGAGACATCTGGTGGTCGTGAAAGACGCTATAGAAATGCAAGTCTTTCTTTTTGTACTTGATATGGTTTTGTGTTACCTTTTCAATCGATATTCCTGCACCAATTCTATTGTGACAAAAATAGCACTTAATCCTGGTTTACATGATCGATCTTTGACGGAAAGCAATGCTCATGTGAAGATGAAGAATTCCTGTTCCTAGCAAATAAGAACCTTCAAATCATTTCAGAGAATGAATTACCTCGGAAGCAAATGAATCCCAGCATTTATTACAGAGCCAGAATGTATGGATATGCAGGAAAAAATAAAATTGTGTGTTTGGCATCAATTAAGAAAGAGTTGAATGTGGTGGGACTACTATCACTTTATTTTCCTCAACAAAATTACTTTAAATATTTTTACAAAAGCAACATACGGCGGATGCTGGAAATCTGAAATAAAAACAGAAAATGGAGGAAATACTCAGCAGGTCAGGCAGCATCTGTGGAGAGAGAAACAGAGTTAACGTTTTAGGTCGATGACCTTTCATCAGAACTGGAAAAAGTTAGAGATGCAACAGTTTTTAAGCAAGTACAGAGGCAGGATAAGGAAGGCGGCGAGGAAAGGACAAAAGGGAAGGTTGTAAAGTGCCTCGTCGTAAGATGAGGTGCTGTTCCTTCGAGCTTCATAGGAACAGTGTAGGAGGCCGAGGACAGAGAAGTCAGAGTGGGAGCGGGAAGAAGAATTAAAATGGCAAGTGACCGGAATCTCAGGGTCATGCTTGTGGACAGAACCGAGATGAACAGAAAATGCTGGAAATACTCGGCAGCAATGTTGCTCCTAATTTTTTTTGGGTGCGTGGCCCCTTTAAGGGGCTGTGCGGCCCATTCACAGTTTCGCGCATGCGTGAAATTTATCAGTGAAAAAGCCGGTCCCGGGCTGCGCGTTCAGTCTGCACGCATGACTTTGAGCTTCCGGTCGCTTGCCATCTTTGACCTTTTAAATATTTTTAGTTGCCTTTTCCCACGAGCCTCTCTGGCTCCACTGTTCACTTTGGAGCAGGGATTTGATTATAAAAATTAGCCGCTGATGGGTTAGCCCCAGAAATCCAATAAAAGACAGCTCATCGCCGGCTTTTTCGGGGTTAACTAGAAAACGAAATTTAAAGATGTAAATTTTAACAGTTTATACAAATACAATAATCTGACATTAATTTTAAACCACGGATTGTGGAACAATTCATCTAATGAACAAGAAGAAAAAGGCAGCTTTATATGATTTTTAAGAGCTGGAATTTGGTGACAAGGTGTCTGGTATATAGCACAGTTACGAACATAATCAGTGATGCAACTGTGCCCACAATGCATTGCAGGATAGGGGGTGCAATGGAACAATTGTAATGCTGGGAAATGGTTACCTGGAGCACAGCAGCACATGGTTCAGAACAGTTGGCAGGTTTTGTTTGTGAGTAAATAAGTGAATGACACTATTTAAAAAAAACAACGTACAGTTTCCTTAGCTTTTTAAATATATTATATACCACAGTGTTTCCTTCAAGAGAAACTGAGCGCTGCACCTAACTACAGAAACCGTGCCTCTAGCTTTCAGAATCGTGGCTCTTGGTAACATAGCAACCAGCAGAAAGAACCTAGTGATATTTAAAGCGTGACTGTTTAGCGAATTATCATGAAGCACCGAGCCAAAAGCGATCCGAATGACAGTACAAATAATTATCTATCATGCTGCAACCCGGCCAGAGCCACAACTGTGATCATAGTTTATATTATGGGCTGTTGATGAAATTATGAGTGGACAAATAAAAATGGTATGTAGCACCATATATAAGGAAATGTGGTTCAGCTGTCACCCTTTGGAAGCAAGAGCAGATAACATAAAATTATATTTCTCATGGACAGTCTCTTATCGCTAGTTACTGCCCTCACTGGCCCCATTTTTATATCTGTGCTCTTAGATTCTCAGTCTAAACTTATATAGACAGATTTCTTATATTGAATTTTAAATTTAAACCTTTTCAGCACTTAATGGCTGCTTTCAAAGTACGTATTTGTTTTCTGTCATATGACAATTACAAACATTACCTGTGCATTTATATTGCAATGAAAACTAAAAATGGACAAATCATAGAATCTTGAGACATTTATTATCTTCCAACAGTTGTGCACACACACAGCGCAACATGAGTAAAATGAAATAAAGAAAAAAGGGACCGAAAGTCTGTGACACAATATCTGTTATTAAATGAAGTCTGTTATGCTTAAACACTACTTTAAATGTGCTGATAATGTGTTTTGGAACCAAAGCTGTTTAAAAGTACACATATTTAAGACGTATATGTAATTTTAAAAAAATCTTTAGGTTGTGAGCAAAGCATTCACTCCTATTTAATTTGTTTGTTACCTGAGATGGTGATACTGCTTCAAGTATGATTGTTCTCATGGCAAATTCTAATTTGCATTCGACTCTCGATCTATATCTCAGGATTTACTATTAATTGTTTTGTTTCTAGGATATAATTTGTTTGTTTGTTCCCTCTTTGTTTGCCCAATAACTTATGAAACTTTTTTAAAATTCAGTCATGGGATGTGGGCGCCGCTGGCAAGGCCAGCATTTATTGCCCATCCCTAATTGCCCTTGAGAAGGTGGTGGTGAGCTGCCTTCCTGAATTGCTGCTTCAAGCGGGCTGCTTTGTCCTGGATGGTGTCGAGCTTCTTGAGTGTTGTTGGAGCTGCACTCGTCCAGGCAAGTGGAGAGTATTCCATCACACTCCTGACTTGTGCCTTGTAGATGGTGGAAAGGCTTTGGGGAGTCAGGAGGTGAGTCACTTGCCGCAGAACTTCCTCCTGACCTGTTCCCCACTGACTTCCCTGCTTTTGTGCTCTTCATGCCTTTCACTCATGATCTGTACTGACGGTCCCTGGTAGTCTCACTCTCACAGTAAAAGGCAGTGCGGTATTCTGAGTGCCAGTAAAAGAAGCAACCTTTCTTCACTGTTGGGATAGACCTGCTTCATGCTTCACTCTTTGTCTCACTGCTAGACTGGGGACAAGAGGGAGTCACAACAGAAATGGAGGGAAAGGTAGTAACAGTCATGCAACCAGTGGAAGGGAAGTTTGAAGCAAAGGCCTGCAACTGCTTCTTCAAATGCCCCGTCTCTGATCTCCCTTCTGCCAAACCATCCGGAAAATGAGGCACGAGGGCCGGGAAATGGGAATGCCCCCATGTCACATTTACATGCCTGACCTTTGCCAGCACCTGTTGTAAGTGAAGACACTCTACTCACCTTCCTCTTGGTTGACGTGTCAGAAATCCTGGGGGTTCCCCAGGTACATTGGACAGAAATATCAGGGCCTCTGGTTCCTGCTGGCGTATCGTTCCAGGTGCACAGGCAATACCAGTATCTTGTCCAAGTGGCCATTTTTTATGTGTCAGCTTTGACAGTAGGAGTCAGCAGGCTATTTGACTATGGCTAGAGTCACAGCTGAGTCTAATTGTGAGTCCACTAGGATTCCACTCACACAGGCACTGTTCAGTAGGGCTCATTGAATAGTGCTCAGGAGAAGGAATCCTGATTAATTGTTTTCCCCTAAATAACCATGGGTGATGAAGCCAATTGTATTTCTTGGTGTAACAACAGAAAACGCTGGAAAAACTCAGCAGGCCAGGCAACATCCTTGGAGAGAGAAAGAGAGTTAACGTTTCAGGTCGATGATGAAAGGTCATCGACCTGAAACGTTAACTCTCTTTCTCTCTCCAAGGATGTTGCCTGGCCTGCTGAGTTTTTCCAGCGTTTTCTGTTGTTATTTCGGATTTCCAGCATCTGCAGTATTTTGCTATCGTATTTCTTGGTGTGTCTGCTAATACTCGTGTAAGCCAGTTAAACAAGTTTTGAACAATGGAATACTGTATTAGAGGCTGTTTATTGTGGTTGGGTTTTTTCCCCAACGCCGACAGCAAAAAGGCAGTTTTAATACCACTTGACTATTCAGTTTTGATTCCCACATACAACAACAACAACTTATATTTATAAAGCGCCTTTAACGTAGTAAAACATCCCAAGGCGATTCACAGGAGCGTTATAAAACAAAATTTGACACCAAGATATTAGGGCAGATGACCAAAAGCTTGGTCAGAGGTAGGTTTTAAGGAGCGTCTGAAAGGAGGAAAGAGAGGTAGAGAGGCGGAGAGGTTTAGGCAGGGAATTCCAGAGCTTAGGGCCTAGGCAACAGAAGGCACGGCCACCAATGGTTGAGCGATTATAATCAGGGATGCTCAAGAGGGCAGAATTAGAGGAGCGCAGATATCTCGGGGGTGGGGGGGGGGTTGTGGGCTGGAGGAGATTACAGAGATAGGGAGGGGCGAGGCCATGGAGGGATTTGAAAACAAGGATGAGAATTTTGAAATCGAGGCGTTACTTAACCGGGAGCCAATGTAGGTCAGCGAGCACAGGGGTGATGGGTGAACGGGACTTGGTGCGAGTTAGGTCACAGGCAGCCGAGTTTTGGATGAGCTCAAGTTTACAGAGGGTAGAATGTGGGAGGCCGGCCAGGAGTGCACTGGAATAGTCAAGTCTATATCTGCCACTTTAATCGAAGATCATAGCAGGGTTTATGCTGAGGTAAACAAAGGGTGTAATATGACAAGTTTTAGTCTTCATTTAGAAGTCATGCATATGCACACACATATTTGTGGAAAAAATGCTGATTTTTCATGAAGCAGAGCTAAATAACATTACTAGATGTTTGGACATCCACTTGAAATAAAAATTCAACCATACAAGTTTATAACATGGAGAGAGGCCATTAGGCCCCTCTTTGTTAGAGCAATCCAGAACTAATCCCACTGCCCCAATCTCTTCTCATAACCCTATAAATTTCTCTGCTTTAAATATTTATCCAATTTTCCCTTAAATGAAGCAATGGCCTCTGCCTCAACACAAGCCCTGTAGCAAAGCGTTATATGTTCCAACAACCCCCTGTGTAAAGAAACTTCTAAACTCTCTCCTCACTCTTTTAGTAATCATTTTAAATGTTGACCCCTCAGCACTAAACTCCAACCCAGAATAAATAGTCTTTCCCTATTCATTTTATCAAAACCTTTCATAATTAAAAAATCATTATTAAATCTCTTTTTAGCCTTCTCTGCTCCAATGGAAATAGTCCTCGCATCTCAAGTTTCTCCTTAAAATGACAGTTTAAGTCCTTGGCATTATCCTGGTGAATTTGCACTGTTCACTCTCTATTGCTTTAGTATCCTTCTATAATGGGGCACCCAAAACTGCACACAGTACTCTACCTGTGGCCTAACCAGTGTTTTGTATAAATTCATCACTACTTCTTACTGTTGTACCCTATGCCCCTATTTATAAAACCCAAAATTCCATTGCCCTTTTTTATGGCATTATCTACCTACATCCACACTTTCAGGGAATAATGGGCTAGAAAATCATGCCCTCAACGCCATTCCGTAGCGCCATTAAATGCCGGCCCCCGCTCTTTTGCCAGCTGGTGGCAGGTCCCGTGGCTGCCGTCGTTTTCGGGCTTACCTTTGCACTGCCGGTAACTGGCAGCGCCATGCTGAAAACAATGGCGGCGTGGTGACGTCAATTGGCATGCGACACCGACTTAATGTTGCCAACGCAAACTTTCACCCTAGCGCTGAACTCAGCGCTGGGTCCTAAGCACGCCAGGTTAGTGGCAATGTCAGCACCTTTTAAAAGGATACACACATCTTTCAGGTAAGTTTGCATTTAAGCTTTTGAACTGGGTCTTTTTGATTTTATTGAAGTAGTGGCTTGCTGCAATAGATGTTAAAAGTTTTTTAAGTGTGTAGGGAGTGCTGCTGGACGCTTGCAAGGACTCAGATGGTAAATGAAGGCCTTTGAGAAGACAGAAAATGCTGCAAATACTCAGCAGGTCAGGCAACATCGTGGAGAGAAAAACAGAGTTCACATCTCAGGTCGAGATGCTACCTGACCAACTGAGTATCTCCAGCATTTTATGCTGTCATTTCAGATTTACAGCATCCGCTCGCAGAGGAAAGAGGAAGACACAGAAGAGGAGAAAGCCGAAGAGGAAGAAGCAGACAGAAGGATGCATCCCAGACAGCCCCTTTGTGGCCGGGATATCTGGGATGGAATCATCCACCTGCTGTCCCAGTGACCACAACCCCAATTCCACTTTCCACATTTGTCCCACACCTGCCCTCTGTTACTGACCATCACAGCGTCCTCATGGCCACGATGCTGAAATAAAAGCCACCACAAAGCAAACTTTCCAATCCAACTTTATACATCTATCCATTCAATATGAAATCAAGAAATCAACTCGTCACCCGTATGCATTCCCTTAGGTGACTGTCTTGTGTGTGTCTTTGCCTATCCTACTGATGTCATGCAGTGCTACCCCAGTGGCTGCAGCAGGGCTGGTGGAAGGCTGCTGACTTTCAGTGGGGGGACACTGCAAATGGCCTTGCTGGTTGACCTTGAGGAGCTGGTGGCTGGGAGTGTCAAATCAATCATCTTCTTCTTGTTTTTCTTCACTCTCTTCTCCCTCTTCTTGGTCACCCACTGGCTGGGCAGGCTGCCTTTCTTGGGTGTGTGAAATGAGGAAGGCACAAGGGTGGAGTTGTGGTGATGGAAGGGCGGGAAAGCATGAGGTCCATGCCAGAAGGAGGAGAACATATGAGGATACCAGCATCTTTTATCCTTTCAGCCCTGTTGCTGGCCAAGGGCTTAGCCATGCTTCTGCCAAGTATGGCCTGCACCGTCTTCTCCAAGGAGGTGAGGTTAGGAATGGGAGATGTGCCTCATTATTGGTGCAGATTGTTGGTAGGTGAGTGATTAGGGGTGGGGGTCATGCATTGAGCAGTGTGTGAAGCTAGTGGTGCAGTTGGTAGGAGATGGCTTTTGAAGATGCATTCACTGACCTTAACCAGTGGTCTGAGGTCATGAAGCTTCTTTGGGCACTGGAGCCAGGTGCTGGGGGCAACACTGCTGACAGTGATGGCCTTAGTGATGTAATCCCACATCCTTCTTTCTGGAGGGCCTCCTGGCCCGTGTGTAGAGGACCTCTCTTGCAGTGTTGACCGCCTGCACAAAGCTGGAGTGCTGGAGTGTTGCGTGCAAGACCCTGGGAGCCCCTTCCCTGGCTTGCTGAGCCATTTGTGTTAGTGCTGAAGCAGTTTTCCCATTTTTGGAGGATAGGAAGGGAATTCAGCTTTAAGAGCTGAATATTCACATTTGGAACTTCTTTATAATGTTAAATTTTTTTTGAAAGGCAGAAAGGGCTGAAAACTGCATTCTTTCACTGCATTTTAATTTGTATTAGTTCTGAGTGCATGGCCCCTTTAACTCACAGCCCTTTTCATTGCCCACAATTCCTTGCGAGCTCCACAGCCTCGCATCCAGAGACTGTGCGAAGCTCGAATGCCGCACCTGGACAGGAACTTCGGGTCGGATGCCTCCAGTAATGTCACCAAGACAGCAGTGCACGGAAGGTAAGCGCTGCGCCACCAACCTCCGGGCCCCCCAGACGAATTAAGGCCTGTTAGCGTTGCACCCATTTTCAGCGGCTGTTAACTACCAGCAGCTTTCGTGGTGAACACGAATTTCTAGGCCAATGTTTTAAATCCCAAGGTCTCTCTGTTCATCTGTTTTCATGTTTTTCCTAGAAGTGTATATTCCCACTCTTTGGGCACGATATTACCTTTCGGTGCAAGTTGGGAGCGGATCAGCTGACTTGTGGGTTCTGATCCCACCCCCAAAGACGCCCGACGCACAGACGTAATTTTACGTCAATTGGCCTTGTTAAGCCCGCCCTGTGGGCTTGTCGGCCAATTAAGAGAAAGCCGGTGTCAGATGACATCAGTTGATGACGTGTCATCTGCCGGTTTTCTTAATGGGGACACGCACATTTTTTTTTGACTGATGATTTTTCAGTGTTTTACAGCATTGAGGTGCTGCAAACACTGCCAGTCACTGTACAAAGGTGAGCCCTTGCACCAGACTCTCCAGTGACTCTCTCCTTACGATAAAACAGATGGCACCTGCAGGTGAGGTTACAGAAATGATCTGTCACTGGTGAGAGATGTTCTCCCAATGAGGTGGGACTACACAAACACTTCAAACCTTATTACCTACAGAAAAGTCTAAATACATTAAAAATGATTTTCCCAACATTTTCTTACCTCTGAAACTCACCAGTGTACCATTGGATCCTTCACACCACTTCTGTAGCTGTCATCAATGCACAAACATTACAGTAGACCCACAGCACGCCACACTTACCCGGGCGTGGTGTCCGGACGTCGGGAAGCCCGCAGTCAATCTGGCAAAATTGAAAAAAGCCTCTTAACTGCCTGTTAACTACCTGTTAACAGGCAGTTAAGTGCCTATAATCCTCTTCCCGCCGCTAGGTGTCGGGTCACTGCGCAAATCGGGGACCCGACACTTGGGAAGATTGTATGGAGGCGGGTTGACAGCGGGTTCGGGACCCACTGTCAATCTTTGCCAGCAGTCCCGCCTCCAAACCCGCCCCCTGAGCACGGCAAAATTCCCCCCTTTGTTTTTCTCCCTCACATTTATCCACATTAAATTCGTCTGCCAATTCTGCAAATCTGTTTATAGCTTCTTGAAGTCTTTTAACAGTCCTCTGTTGAGGCTGCCGCGAAACACGAATGGAGGCTGAATCCATATGTGGAAAACAAGAAACTTTTATTCACTGCATGCTACACAAAATGGCTGAGAGCAAGCTGCTCCCAGAATTCTTTGCTAAAAACTCCCAGAATTCTCTGGGTAAAACCTGAGGCCCCGCCCCCTTCTGCCTTAAAGGTAATGTGCCTTAAAGGGGAAGGGGCTGGAAATTTGTCCACAGACGGAAGAGTGGATTATGCCCGTTTTAGGTGGCAATCCGCCACACCTCCTCACTCTTTCATCAGCACATTTTGAGATTGTGTTCCCTATACCCAAGTTCAAATCATCTATATATAACAAGAACAAAATTACTGACCCATGGTACAGCATTCCCAACACTTCTGCAGTCTGAGAAACACCCATTTACCCTTACTCTTAGTTTCAATTGACTTTATATCCATGCTACTACATTTTTTCTTATGCCATATGCCTGAATTTCTCTAACAAGCTTCTTGTGAGACACCTTTTCTAATGCCTTCTGAAAATACAGCTGCATTTCCTTTATGTATAATCAGTCATTTCTTCAAAAAAACTCTATTAAATTTGACATTTTATTTTTAATTTCTAATCCTTCCTTTTTAAGGTCTTTCATACACCCACAGTACAGTAGACGGAACTGCAGACCTCTCCACAGATGACACTTTTGAACTGGCTACTAAGAAGGGTGCAGGCCTTTGTCTTTCAATATATTTCTCCTCCTCTCTGGGGAAATGTGTCTCTCCATTTTAGTGTCTCCTCCAGACTGCCTGCCTGTCTGAGATCAGGAACTCAATGGGGGGAATTTAACCTCAAAAACCGAGTGGGTTGGGAGCGTGGGGGCAGTTAAAGTGTTAAAAATGTGAATCCCGACCTGAATTCGCCTCCGACCCACCCACTTCCGGTTTTAACAGAGGCGGGACGGGAGGCGGGCAGCCAATCCGCTACCAGGAGGCAGGACATCTATTTAAATATTATAATGAAGCTGGAAGCCTCTTCTTTAATCTCCATTTTGACTTTAACTTTAGCTGGTTGGGTTTTGCACACCTCGTGAAATACGCCAGCTAATGCAAGGCAAGGACAGCTGGGTCCAGTTTACTTCCTGAATCCAAGGTCCCTGCCTAACCCATCCCCTGCGATTGGAGACCCCCCCACGAGGCCTCCGATTCCACCCCCCAGGCCTCCAATTCCCCCCACCCCAGACCTCCCCCCCAGGCCTTCGGTTCCCCCCCCCCAGGCCTCTGATCCCCCCACGAGGCCTCCCCCCTTTCCTCCCAGCCCCCGATCCTCACCCAACCCCCCTCCCCACCCCCGTGCTGCTCCTCCAGCCACTGATCCCTTCAAACCCCCGACCCCCACTCGTGCTCCTCCGGCCTGCCCGCGATCATGATGTTCTGGACCCCCCCTCTGGCCAGCCCATGATCTTTTCAAACCCCCCCTCCGCCCCCACTCTTCTGGCCAACCCCAGCCCCCACGCGATCCCTCCCTCCTTCCTCTCTGCAGCCAAGCCTCTCAATCTGGCTGGCAGTGGGTGGGAAATAGGCTTCCCATTCCAATCAGGCCCTGTTGTTAAATTAGGCGGGGCCTGCAGGAAACCCGTTCTCCGGGTTTCCCGACTGTCTCGGAGCCCTCCCCCTGCCCCCAACCTGCCTTCCCCATTAAAATTCAGCCCAATGTGTGGGGAGCCTGCAAAGATAAATATTGACATTTCATAAGACTAAAACCAAGGATTGTAGTCAACGTTTTAGTAGGTTGGTTCAACAAACCTTTTTCCTTTTCATGAATAGAATCAAGAGCAGCATTATTTTAATTTTCATTGTTTGACAATGAATGACATGAAAACAAAAATATGATGAAAATATTTCAGTCATGAATTTTGTTGAGTAAATTTATGGAAACAGTAGTGAGACCTTTTTCTAGTTTTTTATTTAATTAGAACAAACATTGCTCGATGATCGATATTGATCTCAGTGAGATAATATATTGATAAATTTTAAATTCTTATTTTGATACCGACAGTTATTAATATTTGAAGTGTAAATGGCTGCCTTTTAACAAAGTTTGTAAGAGTTGATTTCCAGCCAATTAATTCTCCTATGAAATGTTTGATTAAAAACAAATATCTATAAATATGACTTGTAACAAATACTGCTAAATAACCAAAGTAGCAATTATATTATAAAAATATGCAGATTTTATAGAAAATTGGAATTCTAAGAAAAATCTTCATCTAGTATGTTAATGATCTAAGTTAAATATCATCTAGCAAAAATCATCCTTAAATACCTAAATCAATTTAATTAACATCAAATTATGCTATATGCTTTTGTCAGATTGAAGTGGGCACAATGACATCTTGGCACTAGTTGAGTGTGTGACTCCCATTCCAATGATCTGTGTTTGACACCCAGATTAAAATGAAATTCAGTGGTTTTGGGTCATTACATGATGTCTCCCATTGAACATAGTAATATTAGCCTCACGCTGGAGGAGAGCAGAGATCAGCAGGGGAGGACAATCCTATTTCAAAACCTGTCATTCTTTGTTTGGTACAGAGCTGTATTGATGACAGGTATGAAGTTAGAAAAGCCCCTGAAACAGATATTTTGCCCTCCACACGTAAAGGTGGAAATGTCATTTACGCTTGTGTGTGTAACAGGAGAAACAAGTTTTACTTATGTTACTGCAAGCATACATAGAACTACTTCAAAAAATATATAATTAAACATATATTTGTTGAGGTTTTGCTAATGTAGACACAAATAAACAAAGAAAAGTAAAGGAAATTCACCAGTTATTTAACATGAAAGGGTCTCAAAACTTAATTTTGAATCGAACTTTACAAAATATGGTATCTTCAGCCTCTAAGCCCTGCTAACTATTTCACAGTTCAGTTACTAATGCAGACCCTTTCTTTGGAAGATTAACAGAAGTTCATGCAAAATTTTCTTTTGCATTTTTAAAGCTGGTAGCAAAATAAATACAACGGAAATGGATACTTATAAGAGATTTATTTTAAGCCACCCAGTATGGCATGAACTCACTGCAGAAACTGTTATCAGTGCGTTTCAGGCTAGGCTAAAGCACCAGCCATAGGATTGGATGAAAAAAGAACAGCCATGTAGTTCTTCTATTCGATGGCTTTTATCTTTTAGAATCTCTTATTTCTGTTAAATTCACGTTTTCATGCCATTAATGCTTGTGTATGTGATGGGAGAGCATGTTTCTTTTTGAAGAATGTCTCTCCCCCTTTTACTGTAATGATAAATGACTGTAAGCACACATACAATTCATTTTAAATAAAAATATAATTAAACAAATACTCGTTGGCATTTTCATATCAGTTTGTGTGTCATTGCTGATGCAGACACCAATAACACAGGTCGGTGGCATTTTGCTAAAAAATAGATTATATTCAGAGTGAAATGTAGAATCATGTCCTGCCAGATGAATATTTAAAGCAGGACTGCCCAACCGTTTGTCTTCATGGGCCACATGGGTGCATATAAAGCTTAAATAAATGAATTAACCCATTCATTTGTGTATTGCAACCTGTAGATATGGAAGATCTTGCTGTTCTGATTTGGAATTTATACACCAATGAGATGACACTATTAAGAACAGCTTTTTTCAAATCTCTAGTCCCATGAAATCGAAACAAGACAAACCAGCAAATAAGAACTAAACTGCTGTCATGGGCCAGATTGCATGGGTTCACAGATCGTAGTTTGAATCATCCAGGGCCAAAAATCCTTATTTCTCCTCTACTGTCGTAGTTGCGGTGAAGTGGGTGCTGGTGACCTCTGCTTCTTAGCTGACGGAGTATCTGGGGTCTGAGAAACGTCAAGTCTTTAGTATGGGTTCATCTTAGGTGCCCACTAGAGGAAGGGGCAGGAAAAGTAACAGTAGAAAGTTGCTCATTGGCCAGCCAGCGGGCTTTTTTTTAATTTGTTTATAGGATGTGGGCGTCGCTGGCAAGGCCAGCATTTATTGCCCATCCCTAATTGCCCTTGAGAAGGTGGTGGTGAGCTGCCTTCTTGAACATTTTTGAACTTCTGCCCAACCCGCGCCCGTTATAAAGGGGCCAATTTGACTCATTATGCTGGCATTCTCATGGGGGTCCAGGCCAGGACCCAGGTCTGGCTTCTGCTGCTGAGTTGACCTGGAGGCCGTGATCATCCTAGCTGGGCTGTAGGGATTGTGGGAATTCCCTCCTCTCAGCCCCACTCCATATGACATCAAGGGGCCATGTTTGAAGTGGATGGAAGTTTTATCTGTGCAAACTAGAGGCTGCAGTCTGCTGGGCAGAAACCCAATCTTTCCAGATGCTGACAGAATTTCCACCTCCATCATAGATTTTTGGCACCTTCGGATTTAAAAGGAAATGAAAGGGGCAAGCAACATATTTTTAAACATACAAAATTCCTCCAGTTCATTCTCATTATTTCAGGGTGCATTTACAGTGTAGTGCAAATCGGTTGCACGTTGCACTGACGCTGCCGGTATATTGGGCCAAAAATTGCGGCCGGCGGCGTACTTCCAGAGTACGCCTCCAACCTGCAAAAGGAATACGCACCTACCCGACGGCGGCCCTCCTGTAAACCTCGCGGTCTGGCGCGGCGAAGCGGAGGGCAGCGTAATGGCCCATGGATCCCAGGCAGCCCGTGCGGAAGCGTACCTGGGATCACCCGGGCCTGGTCCTCCAACCACAAAACAGAATTAGATTTTAATCACTTCCGAAGGGAATCCCGTCATCAGATTTAATGGAATCCTGAAATCAGATGGAATTACGTGTACAGGATTGAAATTTAATTCCTGATTAGCTTCATTCCACCGACTTCACTAAAACTTTAATTTTTTTGATAATTTTTGACATCATTAAAACTCTTATATTTGCAGAGACATTGAGAAACTCATTTGACACAGTGGGATTTCCGAGATGAAAATGTTCAGTACAGGCCCTGCGCCTTTTTGCATCAACCGTAAGATCTCCGTACGCAATTGCTGGCCAGTCAATGGGCAAATAGCCCAACTCTGCGCCAGCGATTGCTTTTTGGTGGAACGTGTGGATGGCCTGTCAACGCCCACGCTGACAGACCGCAAGTTCCGGATTTTGTGCAAAGCGCGTGCGGAAATCCCGAACTTGCGGTGGATTTCGAAGGCGGTCTACGCGGCCATAGCCACCGCAAAATCCGGACCATTATAAATACAGCCCGAATCTTGTGTCAGGGCGCAATGTGACACCAGAACGAAGCAGAGTGAGAGACCCCGTGGAGGTGGTGATCTCATTTCACTTGGCTTTGGAGTCAGTTCGGGCCTCCGCACCCGATTTACACTCCAAGGTTAGCTTCGTGACAAAGCGTTTTTGGCTTCGCACTTGTGCAGTGTGAATACACCGTTAGTCACACAGTAAGAGCTAGTTTCACAGTGGATGTGTTTTTGCTTATTGAAAGCTGCCATTGGTTGCTGTGGAGAAATCATTTGGAGCCTGTTGTAAACAGATGGTATCATGTTACTTGCTGACTGAAGTTACACAGCAATCTAGGAGTTCTATGTGTTTTAAAAGGCCTGTCAAATTTCACTTATTTCCAGTGACTTACTGCTTTTTTCACTATCCGTCCATTTCAAATACTTTACAATTCATCCCATTTTTTAAAACCTATTGAAAAATAAAAAAAATAAAAGGGTGGTGCTTGTGTATATTCTAGCTATAAACTGTAAAATGGTATTTAGTATAATATTAAAATACATTTGAAATACACAATAGAAGTTGGTGAGATAGATGCTTAAAATTTTAAAATATTAATAATTTGCAAAGTGACACGGACCTGAATGGAGTTACTCAAGATCACTCTCAAAACAACTCAGTTCACTGGCCTCTACGGGACCCGTTTTCTGCCGTCTAACAGCGACGACCCTAGAGATAAATGTTAAACTGAGAGGAAAACAGGAGATAAACTGCCAAACTATTTTTCACCCCAAAAGCGGGAGTGAAATTTGGATTTGGATGAAGCTGTTGGAACGAGCATGCATGCCTTATAAATGCGCTTGCAGATAAAGATCCAGAAAGGAGGAAATCAAAATGATCATGAGGGAGGAATTAGCTCGCTCTCTGAGCTGGAGTTAACTAGATAAAGGAGCACCTAAATCCGTCGGCACAGTAGCTGCTTGAGGTTGGATTTTGCCGCAGATCGTTACTTTAAACTTCTTCAGTGTCAGAAGAGGACTCCCCGGGAGTGCAGGCTTCGATGAAGACAAAGCATCGATCTCACCAACTACCATTGGGTCTTTTAAACCGCTTACTGAGCTGTACGTCCCAGCACTTTAATCAGTCTGAGCAGTGCTCGGCGCAAGACCACTTTAAAGCGAGGTGCCGCTCAGCTGTATATAGCATTCTCCTTCACTGGAAACGAAAGATTTCAAAGTTTGGTTGGTTTGACTAATTTATTGCAAGTACATAGGCCAGAAACAAGAAATTAATTTTAAATATCATTTCCAATACCAACTGCATTAGTCGACGATGCACACAATTTTTAAAATTTGCATTGTAGTCTTAGTGAATTCCAACATTCAAAGCTTCGTTATTTTGTTCTAATACCTTAAGATCTGTAAATCAGCTAAAATCTGGAAATGGCCCAATCAATGAATGTGCCCTGCACAAATCCGATGCTCTATTTAATTCTCTATATTTTCCCACCTCCCGGAAATTCATTACATCTTTCGGATGAGACGTTAAACCGAGGCCCTGTCTGCTCTCTCAGGTGGACGTAAAAGATCTCCTGGTACTATTTCGAAGAAGTGACCTGGCCAATATTTATCCATTAATCAACATCGCTAAAACAGATTATCTAGTCATTATCACATTGCTGATTCTGGGATCTTGCTGTGCGCAAATTGGCTGCCACGTTTCCTACATTACAACGGTGACTACACTTCAAAAGTACTTCTTTGGCTGTAAAGCGCTTTGGGACGTCCGGTGGTCGTGAAAGGTGCTATATAAATGCAAGTCTTTCTTTTAAAATCCTTGGCCATCACTAGACCACTTAAGGTGCAAAATTAGCATTATTGCAGATGAGTCCCAGTTAGCCAAGTGTCTGCACGTAAGACTAACAAAATCATATTGAACAAAACAGGTATTTTGCATCGATCTTCATTTATAGAGGATACAAGTAACATCCCAGAAATAGCTGTAAATCAGGAAATGGGAGGGAGGGAGGAACTCAAGAAAATTACAATCACCAGGGAAGTGGTACTGAGCAAATTGTTGGAGCTGCGGGCTGACAAGTCCCCGGGTCCTGATGGACTTCATCCTAGGGTCTTAAAAGAAGTAGTTAGTGAGATAGTTGATGCGTTGGTTTTAATTTTCCAAAATTCCCTAGATTCAGGGAAGGTTCCATTAGATTGGAAAATCGCGAATGTAACTCCTTTATTCAAAAAGGGAGGGAGACAGAAAGCAGGAAACTACAGGCCAGTTAGCTTAACATCTGTCATAGGGAAGATGTTATAAGCTATTATTAAAGATGTTATAGCAGGGCACTTAGAAAAATTCAAGGTAATCAGGCAGCGTCAACACGGTTTTGTGAAAGGGAAATCATGTTTAACCAATTTATTGGAGTTCTTTGAGGAAGTAACATGTGCTGTGGATAAAGGGGAACCAGTGGATGTACTGTACTTAGATTTTCAGAAGGAATTTGATAAGGTACCACATCAAAGGTTATTGCGGAAAATAAAAGCTCATGGTGTAGGGGGTAATATATTGGCATGGATAGGAGATTGGCTAGCTAACAGGAAACAGAGTAGGCATAAATGGGTAATTTTCTGGTTGGCAAGATGTAACGAGTGGTGTGCCACAGGGATCAGTGCTGGGGACTCAACTTTTTACAATTTATATAAATGACGTGGATGAAGGGACTGAAGGTATGGTTGCTAAATTTGCTGATGACACAAAGATAGGTAGGAAAGTAAATTGTGAAGAGGACATAAGGAGGCTACAAAGGGATATAGATAGGTTAAGTGAGTGGGCAAAGATCTGGCAAATGGAGTATAATGTGGGAAAATGTGAAATTGTCCATTTTGGCAGGAAGAATAAAAAATAAGCATATTATCTAAATGGTGAGAGATTGCAGAGCTCTGAGATGCAGAGGGATCTGGGTGTCCTAGTGCACAAAAGGTTACTATGCAGGTACAGCAAGTAATTAGGAAAGCTAATAGAATGTTATCATTTAATACGAGGGGAATTGAATACATAAGTAGGGAGGTTATGCTTCAGTTATACAGAACATTGGTGAGACCACATCTGGAGTACTGTGTACAGTATTGGTCTCCTTATTTAAGGAAGGATGTAAATGCGTTGGAAGCAGTTCAGAGAAGGTTTACTAAACTAATACCTGGAATGGGTGGGTTGTCTTATGAGGAAAGGTTGACAGGCTAGGCTTGTATCCGCTGGAGTTTAGAAGAGTAAGAGGTGACTTGATTGAAACATATAAGATCCTGAGGGGTCCTGACAGGGTGGATGTGGAGAGGATGTTTCCTCTTTTGGGAGAATCTAGAACTAGGGGTCACTGTTTAAAAATAAGGGGTCGCCCATTTAAGACAGAGATGAGGAGAAATGTTTTCTCACAGAGGGCTGTGAGTCTTTGGAACTCTCTTCCTCAGAGGGCGGTGGAAGCAGAGTCTTTGAATATTTTTAAGGCAGAGGTAGATAGATTCTTGGTAAGCAAGGGGGTGAAAGGTTATCGGGGGTAGGCGGGAATGTGGAGTAATCGGATCAGCCATGATCTTATTGAGTGGCGGAGCAGGCTCGAGGGGCCGAGTGGCCTACTCCTGCTCCTAATTCGTATGTTCATAAATCCACCCATCAGAAAACTGAAGTAATTAGCCATTGAAATATTTTTTTTAAACTGCCTAACTGAACATGCCGGTTTCTAAAGGCTGAAGTTATCTGCTGAATGAGCTTGCAGGATTCAATCCCAAATTTTGTATGTCAAAAATTATGGCTGTCACCCTATGGTAACCCTCATAGCAAATTTTCTCTGACATATCTTAGCCACTGCAAAGGAATTAGTTGAAGGAACCTTAAGTTTAAAAGAAAAGCCCTCTGTATATAATAGCATTCCACGTGTGTACACTATTTCACAAACTGTAATCAGTTACATTTTTTCCAGAGTTTTAGGCTTCTCCATGCAATGGCCGAGGTAAATCGGGGAAATGCTACTGTGCAGGAATGGGAACTGGCCACTGGAGGGAGGCAGTAGGCACATTTTCGCCAATCTGCCAGCTCTGAAAACCTCCCAGCCTTTGTAAAAGCAAATGCCTGATTTAATGCTCATGATGCGGAGATGCCGGTATTGGATTTAATGCTGAATGAGGTCGAAATATCGGCAGAATGTCTGTAAAAAAAAAAACCTGATTAATGTGAATTTTGTGGCTGCAGACCAGCCTGACATATTCGTTTAGCAGCGAGAAAGAAATACATCGGGAGACAAATTGATCCTCGTTGTACCCATTTTCTGGGCAAAAAATATGGGTTGGGGGACCAATTTCAAGCTGTGATTACTTGCACCCCATCTCCTCTGGAAGAGCGCCGGCTGCCAAATTGCAATCCAGCAACTTCTAAGCATCCAGGGCACCCGCCCGAAACAGGCGCTAGTCATCTTTGAATATGCAAATCAATGTCCTAATTCCAGTTTTAGGACCCCGCTCTAAATTTGTCATCGACTGGGACGGGGCATGCGCCTGATAAGGTGATGGAATATTCTCCCTTAACTGGATGATAGGCACCAAAACAAAATTGATGATGAAAGGTTAACATTTGGTTAAGGACAGATGTCTTGACACTAGGGCTGGATTTTGTCAATGGGGGCGCGTTGGGGGCGGAACTGCTGGCTGTCGGGTTTCAGTCCCGCCCCCAACGAAGTCCGGTCAACCCACACTATTTTCCCTTGATTGACCTTATTAAGCCCGCCCTGCAGGCTTAGCCGGCCAATTAAGGGAAAGCCGGTGACAGAGGATGTCAGCGTATGACGTTTCATCTGTCGAAAAAAAAATTTGAGAAGTGGTCAAACACTGACAATCTCTGTTCTATGGTGAGCCCTTGCACTGAAGGCACACCAAAACCTATTTCCTCAGCAGAAATCAGATGGCTGCTGCATCTGAGAATGCAGCAGCCATTCTGTCATCTCTGCCGTTGAGATGAGGAGCCTTCGGATCCCCAAGGGTTGAAGCCTGCAGGAAGAAGCAAAGGTAAGCAAACTTTTTCTAACACTTTACACTCACCTCTCATACTTACCTCTCCACACTTGCACCCATCACTCACCTCCACAGTGGACTTTTTGATCCCTCTCACCCCCGCAGACCCACTGCTCGCCTCACTGACCCTGGCAAGGTTTGCAGCCGTCGGGAAGCCCGCACTTGCAGGGGTAAAATGGGGATAAGCCTCAAAACTGCCTGTTAACTACCTGTTAACAGGCAGTTAATTGGCTCTAATCCCCTTCCCGCCTCGAGGAAACGGGTCCCCGCGCGAGTCGGGGACCCGCCTCCCGGGAAGATGGCACGGAGGCGGGTTGGGAGCGGGTTTGGTACCCGCTCCCAGTTTCTGCCATTTTCCTGGCAGTACCGCCTCCATACCCGCCTCCCCAGGGCTGGCAAAATTCCCCCCTAAGGTCATAAATTGGGCAAGGAAATGGTAGTATGGTAGCATCATTGTGCTTGGATTCAGGCCCATGTTCCTGCACAAACAGTCTAAAATGCCATTATCAGCAGATGCTGCACCACATCAAGCCATTCCAGATAGGGTGGTGCAGGGGAAAACCCTGAAATAATTGAAGAGACAAATGGTTGCCACAATGAGGGGACTGCAGGGTCTTTCTGGATCGTTGAACTAAGATGGATCGAATGGCATTCATCAATCGTAATTATCTTGTGATCTTTCCAACCCTTCTCTTGCTAAGTGGTGGAAAAATCCTTCTCTACCTCTAATGGAGTGGAATAAAACCTGTTTTTGCATGCTGCTAAATAACATTAGTGCCACAGACTATTCAGAGGTGACAGAAGGGAAATAAAACTGATTAATGGTCTCAGATTTGAAACGTATCAAAATAACACTCACAACAGAAATTTTGTTGGGGGAAATTTCCTCGCTGACCTTTGATGGTTTAATTGTGGTTTTAACTGTCATGCTATGAGCATTTACTTACAGTCAGAGCTAACACAGTTACTTTTATGTGAGACAGCATGCAACAAGATAAATGGAAACATCAGCATTAGCTGTTATGGTGATCATAAAAGGTATTAATCTCAGCTCCACCCCTCAATCCCAGGTGATGCAAAAGTATCCTTTGATCCCAACAACAAAATATTCAGTAGCAACTTTCCAACTTAATGAATATGGCTGAGTATAATTATTCAGGTCCAGAAATTTAATTAAAAATATTACACATGAATCGCAGCTGTAGTAAAATGGGTTACAAATTAACCAAACCGCAACAAATTTCAGTGTCGATCTGCAATGGTCTCTGATTTAATCTGAATTATTTGCATGTAAACAAATATCTTGACATGGCATAACATAATGAAGACCTGCGTCACGGGCTGTCTGTGCTCCGATCTTTGGGATGATAAGAGTGTTGATATACATTAGTTAAAGCTGCTTTCTCTTTTTAATTTTGCCTGTCTTCCTCTCATCACAGAGCTGTTTGTGGACACGAGTTTGTGCGTCAAGTACCAGATAGTCTGTTTGATGAATGAATGCAGTTGTCACAAACCCGTTTAATTTTCACTCCCTATAGAAGATACCAAATCCAAGTTTCATTTTTTTTGCATCTGATAACCAGATAATTAAAGCTGGTCATTAAACTGCTGCAGTGCCTGTCTTTTTTGATTTAATAAGACTTTACCAGGAGAAATTATTTTTTGTTTCAACAAAATAGATGATAAATGCCTGTAACCGGTCGCTATGGAAGCCATAATATGGAAACAGAGAATAGGTGATTACTATTAGATTGATGAGAAGTACTACAGCGTGCTCTCTGTTGATACTGCTTTACTTAGCTCCACTTTGTTTTTTATATACAAAAACAGAAAATGCTGGAAACACTCAGCAGGTCAGGCAGCATCCGTGGAGAGAGAAACAGAGTTAACGTTTCAGGTCTGTGACCCTTCGTCAGAACTGGAAAAAGTTAGAGATGTAACGGGTTTTAACCAGGTGTAGAGGCAGGGAAAGGGGGGGGGGGGGGTGGAAGGAACTAAAGGGACAGTCTGATAGGGTGGAAGGCAGGAGAGATTAAATGTTGCAAATGGGGATGGCAGAATCATCAACAGCTGCCGCCTGAAAAAAATAGGGGCAGGGGTTATAGTCTGAAATTGTTGAACTTGATGTTGAGTCCAGAAGGCTGTAAAGTGCCTAATCGAAAGATGAGGTGCTGTTCCTCGAGCTTACGTTGAGCTTCGTTGGAACAGTGTAAGAGGCCGAGGACGGAGAGGTCAGAGTGGGAGTGGAGCGGGGAATTAAAGTGACAGGCGACCGGAAGCTCGGGGTCACCCTTACGGACTGATTGATTACATTACAGATTTTCAGAATCTCAATTACCAACAAACTGTGCCTCCCCTACTTCTTTTTTTCCACTTCCCCCTCCCCACTTCTGGACAGTGGCATAGCCAGGTGTGTGTAATCTACACAAATGTTGGCAACACAACAGCAAATATATACAATTCTAAGTTTGTAACCCCAGAGATCTGTTTGGGAAATGCTGCCGCTCCATTCATACATGTACTTCTTCCTGCGTGTCCCAGCTGCAGCTATTACCTGACGTTTACTGCTTCTGTGTTGCTGTGGGAATCCTTGGTCTTGAGATGAATCAGGAATTCCCTCACACAGCACAGGGTCCTTAACTAAAAAAATCTTAGATTTCTACTTGTGCCAGCATAACCCTTTACACAGATCAACGCAATGATTGCACAGAAACTTCAAAAGTTACATTTATATAATCACACTGAATCTTTATTAGACAATGAGCTGTCTGAGTGGGGGCTACATTTTGGAAAGGGTTTCTACAATTTTATCTTTGCTGCCTACAGCCTTGCTCCAAGGAAATTCAGATCTTCAACACAACTTCTTTTATCTCTGTGGCAACCAGATTGCCAACTCTTTCATGGTCGTCACAGCTTCAGCTAATCACAGCAATCCTGAATGTACATAATAACATATTGGCCTAAGTGTGGGTGGGATAATCGTTAGCTTTAAAAGCATATAAACACATTGCTATTAGTATTATTATATTAGCAATAGGATGAATAAATCAACAAATTCTTAGTTTGTAATATCAGTGACCTTTAAATTTCTCATCAATTTTGCAACAATCAAAGCCCTGTTTCACAATGTCTTATATTGCATCTGTACAATACATCCAGCTCTGCTTCCATTTTGTTTGATCTTATGTTCTATTTGTACTTATACAGTAGAATCCTTCAGTGTCAACACTTCTGTAGGGCGGCTGGATTAATAAATTGCTCTGCCACTATTTCTGTTCCCTATTCCTAGTTCAACTTATGTTTATTTTCCGAATGATGTTCCTGGGGTTTATACCTCGCTTCTGTAAATCCATCACTAAATCTCTCTGTTCCTCCACTCCATTGAACATTTTTCCATTTAGGGTATATTTCCATTTTCTCCCCCCCCCCACCCCAGTGTTTTTTTTCTCACAATTCTCAACATTGAATGCATTTGCCACAAGTCTGCCCCCTCCCTGTATATGTCCTTCTACAGTCTTCTGCATTCTTCCTCACAGTTTGCCATGCCTCCTAATTTAGTATTGCCAGTAAATTTTGATACCATTTCCTACATTCAAATGATTTATGTACACGGAAAAGAATTGAGGTTCCAACACAGATCCCTGGGGAATGCCGTGAGTGACATCTTGCCAATCTAAAAAAGATCCATTGACACCTACTCTCTGCACCCTTCAGCCATCCTTCTATTCCTGCCATCACTCTATCGTTAACACCAGGGGCCTTAATGTTCACAATCGCCACTAATTTGGGCAGGGTTTCTCCTGATCAAATGACATTTATCCAGGGTTTCTGTGGATCAACCCCAATATCTTAGAATGTGGTGTTTATCTAACACTTATTTGAAAGTGGAAATAGTATCAAAATTTGCTCATGATACCAGCTTCCTCACCCAAAAAAGAAGTAATGAAAAGTAATAAAAAGCCATTGAGTGTTTGTTAAGCACTCATTAAAGGTCATTTATGGGAAGCAGTACAGGTCCCAGACCATGGGTGTATCAGTTATTGCTGAGTTTCACTTAGCCGGAGAGGAAACAGCAGCCAAGGGCCAAGAATATCATGAGTTGCTGAACAAGCTACCCCAGGTGGTGGGCCGACCTCAACATGCACAGCTGCCCGAGTTGGAGATTAACCCAGAGGTATAACTGACAACGAAAATGTGAGGCATACAGAAAGAGAGACAGACAGAGGAGGAGACAGAAAGAATAGAAAACAAAGACAGAGAGGGTTATAGAAAGAATTAGTGTGAGAAAAAAATAAAACATAGATCGAATAAGAGACATTTTATTCTCTAATATTTTCTGCGAGCAACGCAGAACAAGCAACTAAGTTTGTGCCTTTCATGCTATAAAAACATGCAAACATGGTATAACTCGTACCATGTGCAATTCCACAGGAGATCCAATAATGATGATGTTTTGAAAAGGTATCTCTGTCGATGCTGGTAGAGGCATTGGAAAAAGGTTAAATTGCAAACTTTTGGCCTAAGTTAATGGCAGCAACGACATTGACCCATCGTTTTTATAACAAAATCATTTTAAAAACAAAAGTAACCCTGAAAGTCATGACCTGCTAATTTTATATTTTTCCTCAACGCTTCACCCTGACAAAATTGCTGACACAATTTATTTGCAATAGATGTCTGCTCCTTTAGTTCATGTAGCGTAGGTCCTTTATCCTTCACTAAAAGCTCTTAATTGTAACCATTACTCATCTCTCTCACACATAAACACATATATAGGCTGCTCAGAATCATGTGTTGCTCTACATATTATGCAGTGTGCACAGGCCTTGCCAAACACGACACAAAAGCAGATAGAAATGCTAGCTGAAAAACCAGTTTGTTCGAAAAAAAAAATCTCATAATGGGTGGTTTTGTTCCATAAAAGTGGGTTAGGTATTGACAATGTTGAAGTTATACTTAATTTCCGCTGCAATTATTCATTAATTGCATATTAATATGTTTCAAAATGCAATGCTCCAGTTACCTCAATGCAGATGTGACCTAGTTAATTGAGTGCGTTACCACTTAGACGAAAGAGACAATAAGATCTTCTCCAACTCCGAGTTAGTACATTCGCATTTTCGGATAGGATTTTCAGACCAGCTACACTGCTTGCACAGAACAGGCGCAATCGTAAAATCAGGTGAGCCGACCTCAGGCATGTTTTTGCACCCAATCCCTTCGGCCCGGATTTCCCAGCGAGTTGTACTACGTGCACCAGTGCGCTAAGACACATTTCTTCCCATACCCTCATTAAATCATTGCAATAATATTGAAATGAATACCTGGCATAATTTCTTGGGTTATGCTCTGGGATTGCACTTTTTGCCTTCGAAGGCCACTCTGACTGGGTTCAAGGGAAACTCTTCATGTGTGATGGAGCTCTTAAAGGGGAACAGGCTTTGTATGTGTTTTTTGATGCAATGTTTACAGTACTTTTTAGTGTGGCTTTTATTATAGATTTTGTTTTCCAATATTTCTGATTTTTTTTGTTACTATGTATTTTCGGGAATTGAAGGAGCACGTACACAATGACAGGCCTGCGCACAACTTTCAGTGAGCTTATCCTAGGTGTAAGTGCGCACACATCATAGGTTGTGGGGAGAGAGCAGGAATATGGTATTGAGATGGAGGATCAGCCATCATCATATTGAATGGCGGAGCAGGCTCGAATGACCTACTCCTGCTCCTATTTTTCTATGTTTCTATGTGTGAATCCCTTGGAAGGTATCAGTGAGCCAAGGCTTTCAGTTTTAAGTTACAGCTTGAACGTATGCTGGAAGCATGAGACACTATGAAAGAGCTGTATGGTTATCGAGAACTTGGCATGGGTGCACAGTAAATGTGGAATAGATTGACAGGCAACACTCTGTGGCATGCAATCTTGGGTCATCTACCTAGTACATGGTACTGTTCGGTAGTCTTACCTTGTCAGATTCCCTAAAGTATGTTAACTTCACCTGTATTTGTTGCTGTGTACTTCAAGCACTGCACAGGACTGATTGCTACCTCCTGTCAGGCATGGTGCACTACTGTATTCTGGGGAGAGTGTCCTGAAACATCAAACAGGACAAGCCCCTCCGCATCCACCCCATGTAAAGGCACAGGGCTAGAAATTGGGTACCTTAGCACCTCCTGTTAGCACCTCCGGGGGGCGCTAACGGGGCACAAATTACTTTTTGCCCGGGCGCGGCACCGCTAACGACTCCCGCTAAATTCAACGGGAGTTTAGCGGCGGCGGCAACCAGTAGCGCCCCGCTCCGCTGCGCAGGCGACGATGACGTCATCACCGTGCGCTGCGCCCCGTTTTCGCCCCGCCTGCAAAATTGGCCCGCGCCCCCTGAATCTGCGCCAGGCGATGACAGCGACCGATTCAGGGAGCGGGAACGGAGCGGCACGAGGCTCACGGGGCGCTAAGTAAAGGGGAGGTGGCGGGCGGGGAAAGAAAATCGGCCGACTTACTTGTCGTGGCCCGTTGCGTCTTTGAACGCGGGGTCCGTGCCGCGATCTGGCAGCCCGGCACTCCTCTTGTGTGCCGGGCTGCTGGCACAACACCCCGCTCCCCGGTGGTCCAGGTAGGGCCCCGTAGGATTGTGGGCTTGGGCCCTCCCCTTTAATGAGGGGAGGAGCCCTTCCCTGCGGCAGCGCTACGTGACCCAGTGCGTAGAGCTGCAGAGCGCACCGCCCCGGTATTCGGGGTTAGCGCTCTAAGAAAGAAGTGGAGCGCTTAAATTAGCGCTCCACCTCACTCTTGGGGCGCTAAAATTGAATTTCGTGGTCGCCGGTGCTAATTAGCGCCGGGCGCTAAAGTTAGTGCCTCAAAATGGTCGATACCGAATTTTTCCCCCATAGTACCTCATTAGCCATCAAACAGGGTTTGGATGCTGCACCAGTCCATCACTTGCCCACTGATTCAGTTTCCTGCCTCCATATTGGTTTTGGCCTGCCCTTTCCACCCCTCCTCATACTGAAAGGCTGACAAATACTATTTTCAGCCTTTAGAAAGGCTCAAGCATTTTTTTTACTCCCTATACAACCACTTGCCTTAAATGACTGCACCCCTTTAAGTTTTTCCAGCTTTCCTTTAAGGGCTACAGTATCGCACTATTTTCCACTTCCTCCCACAAACTTCAAGCTGCTGGCACGGGCTCGGTGGAAGCACACATAGGTGAAAGTCTGCTCTGTTGTGCAAGTGGTTTGCTCACAGCAATCCAGTAATCCAGTCCCACCAATGTTGTGCTGGAACAGACAATCAGCTAGAATAGCACATCAATTCACATTGAGATAGCAACATTCATGTAGCAAGATTCACAGGAGAACTGGTGGAAAGAGGGGCAGCATTAAGGAAGATGCCTGAAAGCGTGGTCAAAGAGGGAAGCTTTGAGGAGTCTTTTGAGGGTGGGGGGGAAAGGTAGTAAGACGTAAAGGTTTTAGGCAGCGAATTCCAGAGTCCAGAGACACGATAAGATATATGATACATGATATTTTAGAGTATTTGATGGCTTTCTTGGAGGCTGAAAAGCATTGATGTCTTGGTTCCCACCATAACACTCACCTGGAATATTGTCTTCTATACTTTGGCCTGTTGGGAGACCAGTGTGTTGGAGCATGAACTTTGTCGTTCCATGAGAAAAGCAGCTAAACCTATGAACTCCCATGTGAAGTTACATGCACAAACCAGCAATGTGTCCAATTCTGCTGTGTGGCTGGCAACCTAATCAATAGCCATAGATTGCTGATGAATAAAGTGTAAAGCCAAAGAAGATATCAGGTATCCCTTCCCTGATGGTACTTGTTTGTGAACATAGTGGGGGAAGGAAGGAAGGAAATGAGGGAAAAGGTTTCCTCTGTGTATTAGGTGTTGCACAATCATGAAAATATTTATAAAGAACATGTTTACAATGTTACGATAGCAAAATACTGCAGATGCTGGAAATCCGAAATAACAATATTTACAATGTTGCTATGTCTAGCACATAAAGGAAATCTTCCGCCATGGTTGGAATCATGGTACTGATCTTTGGTGTTTAGTTTTAGATCTTTGGTCTGTGATATCACTCCAAAACATTTTTTTTACAATCAACGTATTTTGTTTGTCCTTTTTAATGAAAGCACTGAACAATAAAACCTGAATTACTAAAATGTAGCAATTCAAAAGGAAAAGATCAAAGGCAGCTGCATATATCAACATAGAAAGCATGGTTGAATTTAACCGCCAGTGTTTGTGCTCGGGAGAAAGCTGAACAGATAGGTTTCTTTAGCTTCTACCTCTTTATGGAAAATGTAATTGTGAGGAATTCTAGCTTGACGTACTTTTGACAAGTTTTGGAGCAAGACAATTACATTTTTCTTTGAGGGCTAATATTATTAACTTAGTAAATTGAACTAAAGTAAGTAATATTCATCCTCATCCAAACCTGGAGCACCAAAGACCGGACAGCTATTTTTTTTTCGAACAAAATGAAAATCTGGTTTGGCTCCCTTACACAGGGGCCAAGGGATTGCCTAGTGGGATCGGGGGTGCTGGGGCAACCTGCCCAATATCAGACAGGCGCCAGATTTTCCGACTGCATGGGGCAGGTGGGTGCCGGGGATGCAATCGTATTCCCTACACTCAAACAAGCCAATATACCCAGGCACAGGAACAAAAAATCTAATGGAAATGTCCTTGCTGCTTCATTCTGCTACGAGGTCCCTTCTCTCTTGGTCATGCATTGCATCGATTTTAAAAGTAAACTTAGGAGGAGGGAGTAATCGAAATAATTGACTTTTTGCTGGTTTCCAAAAGTGCATTAAAGTTATCTAAATATTACATGGAAATTGTACTGAATTGCAGAACAACTATTAGCCAAGGACTGGACCATGATGGGTTTAACAACCATCTGTTATATAAAATGGCAAAATTTCCCTCCAAGTCACACACCATCCTGACTTGGAAGTATATCACCGTTCCTTCATCGTCGCTGGGTCAAAATCCTGGAACTCCCTCCCTAACAGCACTGTGGGAGCACCTTCACCACACGGACTGCAGCGGTTCAAGAAGGCGGCTCACCACCACCTTCTCAAGGGCAATTAGGGATGGGCAATAAATGCTGGCCCTGCAAGCGACGCCCACATCCCATGAACATCCCATGAGCGAATATTAAAAAAATTAAACTTGAGAGGTGCTGATTACCTCCAGCAGCTCATTCATGATTAGCTAAAAAATTTTAGGGGGCAAAATTGGGTCGCGCCCCCTTTGGGGTGCTAACTTCGCCAGAGCGCTACTTTTAGCGCCCCGAAAAAGTTAGCACTCCCGTGCCCAAAATTCACTGGTAGCGCCCCAAGAGGGAGGCGGGGCGCTACTGGAAGTGCCCCGCCTGCCTCCTGGGGCGCTGCGAGTGAATCTCACGGCGCTACGTGCTGCGGTACTGCAGGCCTTCCTCCCCTTATTAAAGGGGAGGGGCCTAGTGCAGCATAACCCGGGGCCCAGCTGGGCCACCAGGGATTGGAGTGCCGGCAAAAGAGCTGGAGTGCCGAGCTCATGGAGCGCAGCCGGCACCCTGCGGTGGGGGGCTTCACAGGAGGCTGAGGAAAGCAACGGGGGCAGGTGCTGGCAGGCGGCCAGCAACAAAAATGGCCACCCAGCACCTCCCCTTTAATTTGCGCCGCCCCGGCCGCACATACGCCCCCTGACCCTCTCGGACATAGCGTCCGGTGGTAAGTCAGGGGGCGCTAATGAAGATCGCGGCCGGGGGCGTGAGTGGGGCACTGCGCACGGTGATGTGTCATCGCCAGAGGCGCAGCGCCGCGAGGCGCTAACAGTTACCGCCGCCGCTAACCTCCCGCTGAATTTTGCTGGAGGCGTTAGCGGCGCCGCGCCCGGACGCTAGTTGCCTTGGGAGGCGCAAATCAACCGAATTATTCCCCCTTAGTGTTTACTTTCCACCTTTTGCATGGTTAATCTTACAGGCTGCAGCATGTGCCTGATAATGGCCCAGAAATTGATCTCGCTCTGTTCCCGCGGGGGTAAGCCTTCCCCACGATCTCTCACTCCGCTTGTGCTTTTTCAGATCCAGCTCGCACGAACTTGATGTTCCAGACATCAGCCGGGCCGTGCTTGCGTATCCCACCGGCGTAGTGAATTCGTGCGAGCTGTGGGATCACGTGACTCAGTTAGAGCCAATGGCAGCACACCATCTTCCATTCATAAGTTTCACATACGTGCTGTGAAATCTATGAATCTTACACCCCCCCAAAATAACAGCTAAACCTCAATTAAATTTAAAAAAAAACCATCACATTAATAAAATAAGTATAGTTAAATAAATTAACCATTTTAAATAAAAAATTAAATTTTTGAAAAATTTTAAAATCTTTTAAAAAGTTATAAAAATAAACTTACCTGTCTTTAAAGTCTCTAAAAAAGATATACCTGTTAAAAAAAATTCAAAAAAATACTTAATTCACTACTTACCTTGTTAAAAGTGGGTCTTACTCCTCCTTTTTCCATTTCTAAAATCTTCCGTACTTACCTGCGCGTCCAAAGCATGAAGTGCACAGCGTGCGCGCAGCCTGTAGCGCGCACGCGATGCACCGAGGAACCGCCCCCTTTTCAAAAGAGCAATTGCCGGTTTTCAGCGCATGCGCAGGGCATGCAGAAAACCGGCAATTGCAGAGGGAATACGCGAGAGTACGCAGTGCGTACTCTCGCGTCGCGGGATGAATTTTTGGCCCAATATGTTGCTTTGTGCTGATGTATTAAGAGCTCAAAATTACAAGAAGTAACTCTCTAATTTACATTCTGCTAACAAATTTGTAGGAATGCATGTCTTTGAAATGTGAGACCTTGTTACTGGATGTTCATTATGGAGAAAAATAAAGGCATTTCACCCCCTCCATATTTGAGGTGATGTTGTGAGTACTGATATCTTGCTTATTACTGTTTTTGTAATCCACTTATTAACAATCTTCACAGGCTTATTTCCCTGTAAAACTAGACACATTGAAATATATTTAATGCAAGGAGCACTTATTAGCAAACAATTATCTCTCAGTCAAGAACCGTAACTGTTTTTTTTTTAACTTGCTATTGCTAATCTTCATGTCCCTTTAAGTGCATTAGCTTTTTGTGGAACCATGGCAATTAATATTTTTTTGAGCAGATAAAGTACTCAGTGGTAATGTCTTCCTATTTAATGAAGCTGTAAGTGATTTTGTTCAGAACAGATAATCAAGTTCATTTCGTGAAATCCTGTTACTAGGTTATACCGTACATATCCTAGAAATTAATGTGAATCGTTGTTCCAAGGTCTCAGAGTATTGGAATACAGTGAAAAACTGGAACAAAGTGGTTCATCGTACTTGATTTATGTCATGACAAAAATACATTTTGCAACAGAGATCTATGATGTGTTGAAATCCTACGTGGTGCACAAGGAACCATCAATACTCTAGAGATAACCGCACCAAATATAACATGGGTAGAACAATGTACTGCAGCATTGCATGGAACAGCACATTGACATGTGCACAGGCACAGGAATAAAATATATATTGGGCCATATTTTCCGATCGGAGGCTTCCTGCGTGCGGAGGCCTCCGATCTGGAAAAATTCTACGGACTTACCTGAGGGTTCCCGAGGTCCGGACACTTCCGCTCCTGGGCCTCTCCAAACTCCAAGTGCGCAGGGCCCAGGTATCCCAGAGGTGCAGGCAGTTCGCAAGCGTCCCTGGGATCACGTGGGCCATGGGGAGCCAATAGGAGAAGGGAATCTCCCTTCATACACTTGACAGATAGACCTGGGGTGAATGGAGATCACCCCAAAAACACTGTAAAACATTAAATACATTTTTTTTAAATCGCATTTTTAAAATGAGTTGAAATTACAATAAATTAAATATTTTAACCAAAAATTTAATTTTTTCAAAAAAATAATTAAAGTTTTTTACGGGGCTAAAAATAAACTTACCTTTCCTTAAAGTATTTTTAATGAGTGAAATTTTTTTTTAAACTTTTTTCAACTCTTATGCTGGTAAAAGCAGGCCTTACACCTGCTTTTACCAGGAGTAAGATTTCTAAGGGGTAGAAATTAGGTCGCGCCCCATTTGGGGCGCAAATATCGTCCGCGCGCAAATATTAGCGCCTGGCGCTAATTATCGGCACTGACAGGAAACTTCACTTTTACCGCCCCGGGAGGTGAGTGGAGCGCTAAATTAGGCGCTGCACACCTCTCTTAAGGCGCAAAGGCCTAGGAGTGAGGCGCTAACTCAGCGCACGAGCGCAGCGCAGCTGCTGCCAGTTAGCGCGGGAACACAGACACACTGACGCCGGACACTTCTTAAAGCGGGGGGGGCCACTTGCTCCCCAGCCACACCCTGCTCATTGCAGCCTTGAATCTCAGCCTGGAGAGACCTGTAATCCATTTTGCTGCCAAGAATGGAGAGGGTGAGAGAACGCGCTCATCGCTTCACCGAGCGGGCCTTGGATGCTCTGGTTGACGCAGTGGAGCGCAGACGATGCATGCTGTTCCCAGAGAGTGGCAGGAGGCCTTTGCCACGCGAGTTCAGAAGAGTGTGGAGGGAGGTGGCTCAGAGCGTCTCCTCCAGGAGCATGGTGCCCAGGACCCATGTCCAGTGCCGCAAGAAGTTCAACGACCTCACTCGGGTCGTCAGGGTGAGTGGCTTTTTCTCAATACCTCTCCATCCCTCCATCTCAACCTCACTCTATGGCCAGAGGGTCTTAAAACCCCAATGCACAACACTCATCCAACACCTATGGCCCTTTCATCAAACACACACACACATTCCACACTTTGCATACAGTAAGGGCTATTCACCTATGGGAGGCACATCAGGCAAGACCATGGCTGCATATTGTAAGGGCTATTCACCTATGGGAGGCACATCAGGCAAGACCATGGCTGCATATTGTAAGGGCTATTCACCTATGGGAGGCACATCAGGCAAGACCATGGCTGCATATTGTAAGGGCTATTCACCTATGGGAGGCACATCAGGCAAGACCATGGCTGCATATTGTAAGGGCTATTCACCTATGGGAGGCACATCAGGCAAGACCATGGCTGTATATTGACTCAGATGCTGTCCTTTTTCTTGCAGGCTAAGCTGGCTCATAATCGGAGACAGCAGCAACGGACGGGTGGAGGGCGGCTTCAGCTGCAACCCCTCAGCGATCTGGAGGAGCGCGTCCACAGGATTGTGGCAAGCCGGGTGATCGGTCCCGTCGCCACTGGAGACGCCGACCCCGTTGTGGACAGCAATGGTAAGGTCATCACCTTTTTGTCCTCTGTCCTTCCACTTGTCCCTCACAATACCAGCCTTTGACACTTTCAATCCAACTTGCTAACTCGCTGCACTTATTCCTCCCTTACTGCCACCCTGTCCTCACGCTAAAGCCACTCTTGTACCTCCCTGCTTTCAGATGGTGATTCACCAGCTGAGGAGATGGTCCCTGAAGCTGCCACTGGGAGTGATGCTGCAGCTGAGGAGGAAGAGGAAGCCGGAGCATCAGTGCCACCCTCTCCCGAGGAAGCCCATGGCCACACTGGGAACACGCCTTCCCCGGAGGGGAGCAGGGGGGAAGGGGCTGATGATGGTGAAGTTCCAGGACCCAGCGGGCTGCAGCAACGCCATGGGGGGGGGAGGGAAGAACGGGGGAGCAGGGGGGAAGGGGCTGATGATGGTGAAGTTCCAGGACCCAGCGGGCTGCAGCAACGCCATGGGGGGGGGAGGGAAGAACGGGAGCCTTCTCCCCAGAGGGAGAGTATGCCAGACACTCCTAATGCAATGGACGCAGAGGAGGAGCGGATGATTGCAGAAATGAACAGCCAGGCGGTGGTCATGCACACTGAGCTCATGGGTGCAGTGGGAAGGGTGCCCGAATGCATTGAGGCACTGGCAAGGAGTGTGGAGCACTTCGCTGTAGCACAGGCGGATGCCACACTAAAGCTTACTGCTGCAATTCAGTCACTGGCTGCCAGGAACCCATCTGAGCCTGCTCTCATGCAGACTCAGATTGAGGCCACGCGAGCACTGACTGCTGCCATCCTCGATGGTTCGTGCACATGTCCCCGGGGCTGTCACCGCGCCGCAGCAGGCCAGCAATCTGTTCTCAGGCAAATTGCTCCGGATGCTGAAGTGCTGCCCCGTGGGAGTGCCAGTGTGTCGGGCGAGCAGGGAGTTGCTGTCCTCTCTCACGATGACAGCATTCCTGCTGCCAACACTGTCACTTCTCCACTGCACTTGCCACCGCCTGTAGGACAGACTGCTGCCGCCCATGCAGAGTTGGTGCAGTCTGCAGCCGGGCCCTCCAGGCCCAGAAGTGGTCGAGGCCGGCCTTCAGGGGCATCTGCAGTGTCAGGGTCTGACAAGCAGCAGCCTTCCACCAGCCTTGCTGCAGCCACTGAGGTCCCATTACGGAGGAGCAGTAGGGTTAGAAGGGGGGAAGTGCGCAAGGGAAGGAGATCACCCTCGAAGGGCAAAAAGTAGGATGTGTGCCAAAATGCTGGTCATTTTTTTATTAAAGGCCGAGGTTCATGGCCCAACTTTTGTTTAGTGTTTTGGACATTATCTCCAGGTTGTGAGAACCAGTTATGTTATTGACTGTTTTTTGGTGTTTATTTCTATGAGTTTCTCATGAGGAATTGACACACACAGAGTTTGTACAATAAATAAGTTTCTGTATTCAAAATATACATGGCTGGTGGTTGGAATTATTGGTGCCTTGGCCGGCTTAGGGGTTGCGTGCTGGGTTGATTCGTGTTTGTAGCACTGGCAGGGGTCCTAGAAGCGGCTTGCTATTAGTCGTTGACGGACGGCCCTTGCAGTTTGACCATTGTGGGCCGCCCTCCTGCCTTGGTGCTGCTGCTGATCATCGTCCTCGGCCTGTTCCTCCTCTTCCTCCTCCTCCTCTTGTGGTGCTGCAAGGCCTGGTGGCATTGGCTGCGTCCTGAGGATTGCCATGTTGTGCAACATGCAGCACACCACTACGAATTTGGAAACTTGCTCAGGCGAGTACTGCAGGGCTCCTCCGGAATGGTCCAGACAGCGGAATCGTTGTTTGAGCACGCCGATTGTGCGCTCAATAATGTTCCTCGTTGCTTGTTGGCTTTCCTGGTACCGCAGCTCAGCAGGGGTGTTTGGCGCACGGAGCGGTGTCATCAGCCAGGTGCTCAATGCGTACCCCTTGTCCCCCAGAAGCCAACCAACTGGCTGATGCGGTGCCTCGAAAATTTCTGCCACAGTACTCTGGCGCAGGATGAAAGCATCGTGGCAGCTGCCCGGATAGTGGGCATTGACAGCGAGAATCACCTGTCTGTGGTCACAGACCAACTGCACATTCAAGGAATGGAACCCCTTTCTGTTCCGGAACTCCTCTGCATTCTCTCGCGGAGCACGCAAAGCCACATGCGTGCAGTCAATGGCGCCCTGCACCATGGGGAAGCCCGCTACCCTCGCAAAGCCCATAGCACGGTCATGCTGCTTGTCTGGGGTCATAGGGAAGGAGATGAAGTCTCGTCTCCTTGTGAAGAGGGCATTGGTGACCTGCCGAATGCAGCGATGCACCGCAAACTGGGAGATATTGGCGAGGTCCCCAACAGCAGCTTGGAATGAGCCAGTGGCGTAGAAGTTCAAGGCCACTGTGACCTTCACTGCCACCGACAGAGACGTCCTGGACCTCAGCTGAGGCTGCAGATCTGGCTGCAGCAGGTGGCAGAGCTCAGTGACCACCTCCTTGCTGAATCGCAGCCTTCGCAAACACAGCTCCTCGGACATGTGGATGTAGGAGAGCTGTTCACGATATACCCTGGGAGGGTAAGCTCTCCTGTACATGCGCCTGATGGGCCTCCTCCGTCTGGCCATCATTGCCACTCTCTGTCTGCGTCTCACTCTGCTCCGATTGAGCTGGAGCAGGACGACGCCCCCAATCATTGCAGCCCCCATCTTCTCTTTGCCAGAAAAGTAATGAGGTACAGCAACGAAAGTAGCAGCAAAGTTAGGATGAACTAGGCAAAACTACCTCACAAAGCGTTGAGTCAATGTAGAAGTCTCTCTCTCTCTCTCTCCGAATCTCTCTCTCTCTCTCAGAACGAGTGGTGCATAAATGTCGACCACAGAAAAAGACAGGAAGAGGCCCCCTTTAAATAGCGCCCCCCCCAGCCCCAGACCGATTGATAACGTTCCAGTCTTCCGGTCGTTGGAAGCGCCAGGCGGTAAGGCAGGGGGCGCCACTCAATTTCCGCTCCGGGGCGCCCCAAGGGCGTTGCACCACAGAATGACGTCACAATCTGCGCGCGCAGGTGGTCGCAGCGGTAAGTTTTAGCGCCGCCGCACAATCTCAAGTTAAGTTCTCGAGCGGCGCAAACAGCGCTGCGCCCAGGCGTTAGCGCCTTAACGCCCCATTAGCGCCCATTTAAGGCGCTAACGGGAGGCGCAACCAACTGAATTTTTACCCCTAAGGGTTTTCTGCGGGCGGAGGGGCTACAGAAAGCGGAACTATCCACCCACAGAGGCCCTTCTCTAGGGAAGGAGTCCGATCTGTCAAGAGCATTCTTGACAGATCGGAAATGCTGATTTTCAGCACATGCGCTTCGCATGCCTGAAACCGGCATTTCTGATGTCCCTTACGGGTGTGTACACAGCACGTACACACCCGTAGGGATCGGAATATACGGCCCAATGTATTGATGTATCTACATATTTATACTTTATTTTCCTTTCAGGAACTGGTGTTATATGAAAATAAGAAAGAAAAACTTGCATTTCATGACCTCAGGACATCCCAAAGCACTTTACAACCAATGAAGTACTTTTTGAAGTGTAGTCACTGTTGTAATGTAGGAAACACAGCAGCCAATTTGTGGACAGCAAGGTCCCACAAACAGCAATGTGTTAATGATATTATGTTTTTAGGTGTTAGTTGCAGATATATATTGGCCTGGACACCGGGGAGAACTCCCCTGCTCTTCTTCGAAATCGTGCCATGGGATCTTATATGTTCGCACGAGGGCAGATGGAGCCTGGCTTTAACATCTCACCCGAAAGACGGCACCTCCGACAGTGCAACACTCTCTCAGTACTGCACTCTATAGCTTAGATTTTGTGCTCAAGTCCTGGAGTGGAATAGGAACCCATAATCTTCTGCCTCAGAGGCGAGAGTACTACCCACTGAGCCACGACTGACACCCGCACACACAGTATTTGCTTGGAAGATCTGACTTCTGGTTGTGATCATCAAATAATCTAACCATCCCATTTCCATTTGTGGTGGAAGAGTAATAGTTGTCATATGTACTTAGGTGGCTGATGTTCACAGCTACTATAGTGCTAACTATATTGTTGATGCATTTTAGAATATGGAACTTAAAATGGGCTGTTGAACATTAGCCATGTCAATTGTTTCTTCTTGTTGGCATGTTGTAGCCATTCTAAAACCTCTTAGCTTATTTTTTTTACTTTAAAGACTATGGGCAAGAAATTCATATACTTACCGCCACCTGTTAGTGCCAGCGATTCTCGGAAAAATGGCGGCCGCCACTCTTGCGCCAGCTGGAGGCGGACCCCGCAGCGGCCGCCATATTCGTGGGCCCCTTTGTGCTGCCGGTAACCGGCAGCGCCCTGTAAAAAAAAAAATGGCGGCGTGGTGACGTCTGTCGGCGTGCAACACCGACTTAATGTCACCTACGCGAACTTCGACCCTAGCGCTCAATTCAGTGCTGGGTCCTAAGCACGCCAGGGCAAGCAGGCTGACAGATGCTGATGGGGCGATAGCTGCAGCTGTTAAAGGGACACACACATCGATCAGGTAAGTTTGAATGGAAGGGTTTGGCCTTCGGTTTTTGGATTTTATTGAAGTGGTGGTTTGCTGCAATATATGTGAAAGGTTTTTAAGTGTTTTGGGAGTTCTTCTGGATGCTTGCAAAGGCTCGGATGGTAAGTGAATGCCTTTGAGAACAGACAGAACATGCTGCGAATACTCAGCAGGTCACGCAACATCCATGGAGTTCACGGCTCAGGTCGACATGCTGCCTGACCAACTGAGTATTTGCAGCATTTTATGCTGTCATTTCACACTTACAGCATCCGCTTGCAGAGGGAAGAGGAAGACGCAGAAGAGGAAGACGCAGAAGAGGAGGAAGCCAAAGTGGAGGAATCAGATGCAAGGATGCATCCCAGACAGCCCCTTTGTGGCCAGCATAACTGGGATGGAATCATCCACCTGCAGTCCCACTGGCTGGACAGGCTACCTCTTCTTGTTGACCCACTGGCTGGGCAGGCTGCATTTCTTGGGTGTGTGAAATGAGGAAGACACAAGGGTGGAGTTGTGCTGACGGAAGGTTGGGAAAGCTAGAGGTCCATGCCAGAAGAGGGATAACGTACGAGGATACCCGCAACTTGTATCCTTTCAGCCCCACCGCTGGCCAAGGGCTCAGCCATGCCTCTGCCAAGAATGGCTAGCACCGTCTCCTCCAAGGGGGTGAGGTGATGCTAGGAATGGGAGATGTGCCTCATCATTGGTGCAGATTGTTGGTAGGTGAGTGATTGGGGGTCGTGCATTGAGCAGTGTGTGAGGCTAGTGGTTCAGTTGGTAGGAGACGGCTTTTGAAGATGCATTCACTGACCTTGACCAGTGGTCTGAGGTCATGAAGCTTCTTTGGGCACTGGAGCCAGGTGGTGGGGGCGACACTGCTGGCAGTGACGGCCTTGGTGATGTACTCCCATTGTTCTTTCTGGAGGGCCTCCTGGCCCCTGTGGGTAGAGGGCCAGTCTTGCAGTGTTGACCCCCTGCACAAAGCTGGACTGCTGTGTGCGAGACCCTGGGTGCCCCTTCCCTGGCTTGTTGAGCCATTTGTGTTAGTGCTGAGGCAGTTTTCCCATTTGTTCAGTTTAGGAAGGTAATTCAGCTTTAAGAGCTGAATAATCACATTTGGAACTTCTTTTAAATATTGAATATTTGCAAAAAGACAGAAAGGGCTGAAAAATGTATTGAATCAGTGCATTTTATTTTCCCTTGCTTCAATGTGCATGGCCCTTTAAATTTCAGAGCTTCTTACTACCCACAATGCACTGCGAGCTTCTCAGCCTCGCACACAGACGCTCGGGGAAGCAGCAACGCCGCACCAGGACTACAAATTAGTCCCGGATCCTCATGAAACGTCACCAGGATGGCGTTGCACCTAAGGTTAGCGCTGCGCCACCTACCTACATGCCTCCCACACCAATTTAGGTTGGTTAGTGCTGCGGCCATTTTGGGCGGCCGTTAACGGCAGTTGGCGGTGACACCAATGGCTTTGCTGGCGATCACCAATTTTTCCCCCTATCTTTTTAGAGAATGGTCTGACTGGCCTGATGTGCTCAGAAGCGATACGGACCAGGAAGGTGCTAGGTTTGATCTCTGGTAATTCAGAGCTAGTTGCTATGCGCTAGCACAGCAATGAGTGCCCTAACAATTGGCATCAGGGTCCATGGGCTAACCGGGGTGGGGGGTGGGGGGGGGGGGGTATCACCAGGGGTTCCTGCTCCTGATTGATACACAGCAATCCCTACAGAAAAGTAAGCATGTCTGATGAGGACAGGACCATGTTTGCCTAATACCTTCCAATGTTGAATAACCTCCCAACAATCTAGGTCCAGTACTCCATATATTCAACTACAATAACTCCAATGCTCGTCTGGTAAAGTGGGAGGTACAAGAAAGCGTGAAGGAAATGACTAACCATGAATAGCACAAGAGAACTAAATGAAAGAAGACCCAGAAACTACAAACCCCTCAACAGCCTGGTCAAGTTAGCACTACAATAAATTACAGCATCAGTCACCTACGTACAATTTTATGACAATTTTACTCCTCCACCAGGAATGGAAATGGGTTGGTTAGCACAGACTACTTGGTAATAACAGCTCACAACCAGGGGTCAGATCTCCCAAGCAAATAGTGTGTGTGCACACATGAACAATGAACACTTCCATTTGGTAGTGCAGGCTTGCCAGTGCCCATGAAACCATACCTCGGCATTGGCCATTACAAAAGGGGCAGGTCTGCTTGGATTCTAGCAGGATCATGAAAAATATTCTCATTGATATGTAGTCCAAATGACAGAAAATGTAAATTAATATTCAGCTTGTTACACATAAGTGGTTTAGTTGTGGGTTCAAGCCTCACTCCTTGACTTGAGTACATAATCTGAAGTGACAATTCAATGCAGTACTGAGGGAGGGCTGCATTGTTGAAAGTGCCATCCTTCAGTGAAGGCCTGTGCAGGTGAAAGGTCCCATGGCACTACAGTCTGCTCCTCTGAATTCAAAGTCCCATTTTGCTCTGTTGTTTAATTCAAATTATTGGATAATTTGATCCTTTACTGCATAAAAGCAACTTAAATTTTTCGAGAGTAGGCTGTTTTTGAAGAAAAGTAGGGAGTTCTCCTGACATTCTGGATAGCACCACCAATTATCTAGATTATCTAGTCATTCATCTAATTTACTGCAATTGGCTACTATTGTTTGCCTATGTAGCAGTGATTGCACTTCAAAAGTGATTCATTGATTGTGAAGTGCTTTGGCGAGCGTATAGCGTAAGATGGATAGAAAGCAAGTTGACAGACAGGAAATGAAGCATTGGGGCAAGTTTTGCTTGGATCGGAGAAGGGTTGGAGTTGCTGTGCCCCATGCAGCACTCCTGCCTCTCCCAGGCCACATTCAGGTAAGTATTTTGTTCAAACTTACATTTTTGGTGACGACCTGCAGTGGTTCTTTTAGGAACCGCAAGTTAGGCTTCAGGTAGACCTGGTTTTCCTGAGCACACCCGGGCCTAGCGCAGACTGTGTTCAGGGTAAGGCAATTTTGCACAGGGGACCTCAAACAGGCCCCCTGTTTTGCATATGCTAGAAGCCATAGAAGTCGCTGATCACGAGCATCTCAAGTACCCTCTTCTGAGCTATAGCAGCCTTTTTTCTCCCATTCTGAAACTACAGGGGGGGCACCTCAGTGTAACTGCGATCACTTAAGAAAGACACTACGGCCGCGATTTCGCCGACCGAGGTGGGACCGGGGCGGCCGGGGTCGGTGTCGCGGTCCCAGCCCGCTGCCTACTGCAGCCCGCACTCTCCAAGTGATTTATTGTTAATAGGGCTTGTTAAGCCCGGCCTGCGAGGTTCCTGGCCAATTAAAAGGAAGAGGGTCAGATGACATCATTTGATGACGCGTCATCAGCCGGTTTCCTTAAAGGGGCCATGTCCAAATTGATTTTGACAGTAGTGCTGTCAGTGTTCTACAGCATTGAGGTGCTGCAAACACTGACGAGCACTGCACAAAGGTGCACGGCTGCACCCAGGCTCTCCCGTGACTCCCTCCATATGCTTATGGAGGGAGTCGCAGCACGCAGGGAGGTTCTCTTCCCTTCCCATGGGTGGAAGAGACCTCCACAGGAGATCAACGCAGCCTGGTTGCACATTGCACAGGAGGGCAGAAGCAGGGATGTCATCTGGAGGACCAGGCTGCAGTGGCGCAAGCCTTTCAATGATCTCAGTAGATCACAAAACATTACTGTAAAGCCACGCTCAACCTCATTCTGCTGTGCCACTCATCACATCCACATCACTCTGCCTTCCCTACCCTACTCCTGCACATCCTTACTCACACCAACTTATTTTGCACCTCCACCCATCCCTCTGTATCTACATTAACACTTCCCCATTTCACTAGCCACCCCTCACACTCACCCTCATCCTACTGCAAGCATACCAACTAACAACACACAAGGGTAGGCACTTGGGTGGTTTAGCCAATGTTCATGTAAAGTTTCTGGTAATGTGCTGTCAAACATTGAAACCTTTATTTTCAGCACTTTGCGTTCTTGGACAGATTTGTGTGCACCTTTGCAAGTGGCTTAGTGAGTTGTAGTGAATGTTGAGACATAACGGTACCCCCCACAATGGTGGTGAGTATGAAAGGAATGGCTTGGGCATTGTAGGGATGCTTTATGGTGTTGATGTGGGGTGGTGCCAACCTGGCACATCATGTGGCAGCCAGGGTGTACAGCATCAAGTGAAGTAAATCTGGCCATGGTGAGGCCATCCCTGAAGTCTCGGGCAGCAATGTGGTTGGGTGATGATGCCCTGTGTCCTGTGCAGCATCAGTTGATTGCGGAGAAGGCTGGTGTTGTTGTTGGTGCTGCGGGTGTACCTGGTGCTGCTGGTGTTGGGGCTGATCTTGGTGAGATTCTGACGACCAAGGTGAGATATTTTCAAGGGCAACGATGCTGATGGAATAGATGGCAGGTGAGGTTGAGATGACAGAAGCGATCTGTCAACGGTGAGAGAGGTTGTTCCAATGAGGTGGCACTGGATAGAGAGTTGGCTCCAAACACTTGCAAGCTGCAGAAAGCTCAATCTGTCTTCCAAATACAGTAACCAACAGTTTCTGAGCTTTGAAAGTGAACAGCTGTAACATGGAATCTTTTATACAACTTTGGCAGCTGTCAGGTCATGAGATAATTCAATGCTGAATCCATTCACGACATGCTGAGCTGATGTGTTCCGCGAGCAGCGTGTAACCCGTGGGAGAGCACGTAAAATTGAAATGTAGGCATAAAATAGCAGTTAATTGGATGTTAACAACCCATTTAATGATGTCAGTTGCCTCCCCCGCCGCTTGGTGTCGGGCCTGCTCAGCGCTGACAGACCCGACACCTGGGAGACTCGCGTGGAGGTGGGTTGACAGTGGGTTCCCTACCCGCTGTCAATCTTTTCCATTTTGACAGCGGACCCGCCTCTGAACCCGCCCTCTGAGCGCCGGCAAAATTCAGCCCTACGTGTTCACACATGGGTGATGATTAGTTTGCCAGCATTTGTGTAAGCCGAAATTGGGCCTTGTTTCAATAGGTTTGGTGAGCTGCCAGTGCCTGTCGCACCGCCACAGGCTGCTCGGCCTTTGCCGTTTTTTGAATTACTAAGATAAGCACCGGGAGGGTGGAGCTGCAATCGGGGAGTGGAGGGTGGGGGTCCAATTGCGATATTGTGGAGTCGGGTGGGGTACTACTGCTCCTCCTGGCTCCACAGGAACGAGTTGTAATAGTAAAAAACAAATAACAACGTAACTTTTGTTGGCGGCCGCTGAAGAATCCTGAGAAGGGCAGGCCCGCCTCCTGCTCCTGCTCCTGCTCCTGCTCCTGCTCCTGCTCCTGCTCCTGCTCCTGCTCATCCCAAAGCAAATTCTGCCAAGGGGGCCTAAAACAGGCCTGACGCTTATTTTAGGCAGCCACCCGGTATGCCTGAAAAATGGGCTGAGCCAATATTGGGTCGGAACATCTTCCAGGTGTCCTTTGGGCATGAGATTTTGATCCCCAAAATTGCCCCTTGTTCTGCCCTTTTTACGCTAATAAAATGGGCGCAAAAAGCCTTGCCAGTTTGCTACTAAAGCAAACATTTTCATGCACTTATATCACGTGCACCAACAAAGCCTGGTGCAATTCCCAGAATTTAAACACCAAACATTCTAGTAAGTTGATTCTAAGTTTAGATTACATCTGAAATTTCAGCAGGGGATTCTGCAGCGGGAGATCAGCAGAACCCCCAGTGAAATGACGTAGATGGCCGTTTGCGTAACGTCGCCAATGTTTCTGACGGTTTTATGCCGAGGTTATGGCGGGAGATTGGGAGAATCTTGTGGAAATTCAGGACCCTTACTTTTACAATGGTAGGGAGCTTTGTTCGCCTGTGTGGTGCAGGTTAAAATATTATTTAAAAAAGAGAAGCCATTTTACGCATCTGTTGATTGTGTTTGACACCCAAAAAAACAAATCTTACAAGTTTTCTAAACCATATTTTATGATTCATGTAAACTGGTGATAACACTAATCCATTTTGATGTCATCAGTGTAGAAATATGAAAAATAATTGGGTAGTTCAGTGTCCACTCGAGTGTTATAAAATATGTTCATTGAATTCCATTGACATTACAGCGAAACTGAATTACTGTTACACAGCAGTTTCATAAATTCAGAATCAGCTGTATTGACCTTGCTGCAGTTGGGGCTGAATTAGCATTGAAAATATTAACAAAGAGATTACTGCAATAAAATATTTTATTGTAAAAATACAGATCATGAGAAAATATTACACGAATTGATATGGGTCAACGCACTCTCATTTGTTTTGGTAAATTTTAATAACTTAATGCCCAGAAAGGGGCTCGTTAAAAAACATGCTTTTGTAATTGAAAAATTAAGCTTGGAACAGTATACATTCAACACTGACAAGATTTGATCACCATGTAACGTAACTCGTACAATATTTAGCATGCCAGAAATCTTATCTGGAGATTCTAAAGAGGATAATATTGTTGGTGTTAATTAGAAGATTACAGTGAGTTCAATGAGCAATTTAAAGATTGGAAAAGTGAGTCATGAGCACATGGAAAGCTTAGGGCAGTCTTGCATGTCGTGAATAGTCAAATTATCCAAAATCTGTGTGTTGGAAGTCAATAGCACAACAGAGTTCTGAATGAACGTTTGAATTAGAACACACTCTTTCAAAGACTTATGCACCAGAACATTAGTCACGATTCATTTTGTGCATTAAGAGGCCAATAAATGTGATATTTGGATCCCATAATGCTGCTGTGATTTGGAGGGATGGGTTTCCAAGTTTGTGCTCCCAGCAGATGAGGCTTCCTTGCTAGCAGTGTGAACTTGGAAAGAGCCCTCCTATCCCCACCAGGTGCCAGCTTCCTGAATCATCCAGTGCGGAGGCCTGTTCAACACTGTGTGTACAATGTGCGTGATTCCCCGCCCAGCAAACACCTGTGATACATACCTGCTGTGCACTAAGCTCATTAAGGCCTTGAAAAAGATGTAAGCAAGGGTTAGCTCTCCTAATTTGTTCAGAGCACCTGAATAGGGGTCATTTTAACTTTTGCCGATAGCGTAAAACAACCGTTATTGGATTGGCTGCCTGTTATACACCTCTCCCAGTTTTCTTTTCCATTGGCTTCAATAAAAAGGATAATCGGGAGAGATGTACAAAAACTGAAATGACCCCCTCGATGTTCAGCACCCATATACTGTATGAACGATGTCTTCCCTCAAGTGGGTCTTTGATGCTAAATGTGATTTCTGTGCAGCTGTCAGTCACTGCTTCTGTGCTATATTACTGGTACTATACCATCTCCTGTGGCATTGCACACGGGAGTCAAGTCCAAGTGTAGTTTTTAACTGAAGCAGGTTTGGGAGAAGAGGATAATTGGAGCAAGGCACAGAGACATAATTCAGTCTCTATTTTAAAATCATACATTTTTCATTAAAAATTCCTATGTCCATGTTTATAATGGAAACTGCCAGTGTGAACTTGTCACACTAGAATTACAACCTTTCACAACAACCTGCATTTTCTGAAGCAGTTTAGGTTAAACCCTTCTAATCTTTCAGGTTGGTATCTTCTGTTTGTATGCCAGCTTTTTTGAATAAGCAGCTATTATATGGCCTTATGAATAACTTACTGTGATGTTTCCCACATTACAACAGTGACTCCACTTCAAAAGTACTTCATTGACTGTAAAGCGCTTTGAGACGTCCGGTGGTCATGAAAGGCGCTATATAAATGCAAGTCTTTTTTCTTTTCTTTTTACCTTGCCTACAGAATGTTTGAGGGTTGAGTTGAGTGCACTGTGATTGGCAGCTCTATGTGTAAATAATTATAGTCAGTCTTCAATCTTTCTTAGCTGGATTTTTTTTATTCATTCACAGGATGTGGGCATCGCTGGCAAGGCCAGTATTTATTGCCCATCCCTAATTGACCTTGAGAAGGTGGTGGTGAGCCACCCTCTTGACAACTGAGTGGCTTGCTAGGCCATTTCAGAGGGCAGTTAAGAGTCAATCACATTGCTGAGGTTCTGGAGTCACATAGAGGCCAGACCGGGTAAGGACAGCAGATTTCCTTCCCTAAAGGACATTAATGAACCAGATGGGTTTTGACAACAATTCTGCTACATAACTCTTATTTGATCTGCTTCATGAGTTCTCAACTATCTTCCTTTTGTGTGTCGGCCGTGGTTCAGTGGGAGAACCCTCGTCTCTGAGTCAGAAGGTTGTGGGTTCAAGTCCCACTCCAGAAACTTGAGCACCAAAATCTAGGCTGACATTCCAGTACAGTACTGAGGGAGTGCTGCACTGTCGGAGGTGCCGTCTTTCGGATGAGGTCACGTCTGCTCTCTCGGGTGGGGGTTAAAGATCCCATGGCACTATTTTGAAGAGGTGCAGGGGAGTTATCCCCGGTGTTCTGGCCAATGTTTATCCCTCCATCAACATCACTAAAACAGATTATCTGGTCATTATCACATTGCTGTTTATGGGAGCTTGCTGTGTGTAAATTGGCTGCCGCGTTTCCTATATTACAACAGTGACTACACTCCAAAAAGTACTTAATTGGCTGTAAAGCACTTTGGGACGTCCAGTGGTGTTGAAAGGTGCTATATAAATGTAAGTCTGTCAGTCCGTCAGTAACATGTTTTTATTAACATTTTTAAGCTCATCAAGGCAAGGGATGTTGAGGATTGGAAATGGAGCTTTTCCCATTCCAAGTACCCAGCGTCAGCATCAATCACTCCAGGTCAGGTATAGTACAGCCAGATACAAAGACAAACTTCCTCTTCCCAACAACATGCCTCAGCTCCACCATCAGAAGATCACCCTTTATTGCATCAGTGTGACATCTTTTTCTCATTCCACGCACCTCTCTTAGTGAGATTGCCAATAAATGCTCAAGAAGGAACAATTTTGTGCTATAGGCCCATAACCACTGAATTGAGATGCAATTTCAGTAGGGCTCTTGTAGCTAACAGACTGAGGAGACTTTCATCTTATCAGTCTGGACTGGATTTCAGCCTAGGTCCCAGAGGTGAAAGGTCAGTGTCCAACCCAATCAGTTCTTCTCCTAAACATCTAGGATTGCTGTCAATGCTCAGAAAATGCAGATAATCCTGCACACACTCTCTAAACATTTTGAAGTTAAATTCTAGAAGGGGAGCTCTATACGTGCGTATAAGCACACATACACAGAGCTCTGTCCTAGGTAGGGGAAACTTAAGCCAGGCCAAATAAACAAGGACAAAAGCAAAATACTGCGGATGCTGGAAATCTGAAAAAGAAACAGAAAATGCTGGAAATACTCAGCAGGTCAGGCAGCATCCGTGGACAGAGAAACAGAGTTAATGTTTCAGGTCAATGACCTTTCATCAGAACCGGAAATAGTTAGAGATATAACAGATTTTAAGCAGGTGCAGAGCACCCCCCGCCCCCCCCCCCCCCCCAACTTTTTGCTGCCTCTGCACCTGCTTAAAATCTGTTATATCTCTAACTATTTCCGGTTCTGACGAAAGGCCAAATGAACAAGGTACTGCTGAACTGAATCTGATACCAGTCTCAGGCTGGTCGCTGCATTATAAATGGTCGTCAAGCATACTTGGTTTGACACCTGTAACTTATTTTGATTGGTATCCAAGGCTTCCCACATATATACATTTTCATCTTGGCATTCTTCCCATGTTCTTGACCAGGGTGTTGGTCCCTCATGCCTGTTTCACCCTCTGATTATTAATGGGTTTTGCTTCTCATTGAATGCCAGCCTTTTTGAATAAGCAGCTACTTTATGGCCTTATGAATAATTTACTGTAATGTACCTTGCCTACAGAATGTTTGAGGGTTGACTTGAGTACACTGTGATTGGCAGCTCTTTGTATAAATAATTATAGTCAGTCTTCAATCTTTCTTAACTGGATATTTTCTATTCATTCACAGGTTGTGGGTGTCGCTGGCAAGGCCAGCATTTATTGCCCACCCCTAATTGCCCTTGAGAAGATTGTGGTGAGCCGCCTTCTTAATAACTGAGTGGCTTGCTAGGCCATTTCAGAGGGCAGTTAACCTCAGGATTACTGTTTGTCAATTGTGGTTTCCACTGTCTGTATTGTGCCTCCATTTATCCCAGTATTGCACACTTAGAAAGCTGCGTTGGCCCATAGAACATTATTTATACTAGTTCGGTGCCTGTTTAAGTAGTTTAGCAGTTTTTGGAATGGTGCTCAGTTGAGCATTATCTTTAGCACACCTTAACGCACCCAAACGTTGTGTTTTCCTACAGATACAGTAAGAAAGAAGTTGGACTAGAGAATTAATTCCCACTAAATGTGCTGTCTGTGCACTAAGAAGAATTTCATCCTGTCTCTTAATGCTTAATGCTAACTTAAATAACAGTTCATCTCCCATTAGCATGTCAAACATAATGCACAATGCACCATCATAGCAGACCATAATTAGGCAAATAATGCTTCATCTTGGAAGGGGAAGTGTTAACTTCTGGGGATTAGCTACAATATCACTATCTATGGTCAGCATTTTGTTTCAACACTCCACGTCAACAGTAAAGATGATGTTTAGGGGAAATTTGTATCACTGTAATGCTGGAAATCCATTTTATTTGGGGATGCAAATTGGAAATATTTATGAATTAATTTGCATAAACTTCCTTCACACTTTCACAACACTATATTTGGTAAGGGTTAAAAGCAACTATGATTCCCTTTGATGGCACTTTGAGCAATACTAATTACTCTTATCATTGGATGGCACACCAGTGTTATGCTGCAATATAAGCTTCTCTGAGATCTATTCTTCAGAATGAGTGGTTTATATCTTCAGGATGAGCGGCTTTGCAGCAATGAAAACTGACAGCTTTCTCCCTCTCACACTATCACCTTCAGCCCATCACGCTGATAAGTTAATCAGGGTGACAGTCTATAGGAGATTGCATATCTGACAGTCTAATTTGGGTTGTTCTGTGTAGAAACAAGTCTGGACTGGCATGTGATACAAACTATTTTGGTGCTTGTCTTTCATCTCTCAGTCTGAAAATGTCAAAGAGTGTATCAGAAGCTTTGAAGCCCCCGTACAAAGCTAGCTGGGACAGTAAGCTGTGAGGAGAACACAAAGACTCTGCAAAGGGATATAGATAGTCTAAGTGAGTGGGCAGTATGGTGGCAGATGGAGTATAATGTAGAGAAATGTGAGGTTATTTACTTTGGTAGGAAGAATAGAAAAACAGAATATTTTTTTTAAATGGTGAGAAACTTTCAAATGTTGGTGTTCAGAGAGATTTGGGTGTCCTTGTGCAAGAAACACAGAAAGCTAACATGCAGGTACAGCAAGCAATAAGGAACGCAAATGGCATATTGGCCTTTATTGCAAGGGGGTTGGAGTATAAGAGTAAGGAAGTCTTGCTACAGTTGTACAGGGCCTTGGTGAGACCACACCTGGAGTACTGTGCACAGTTTTGGTCTCCTTATCTAAGGAAGGATATTCTTGCCTTGGAGGCAGTGCAAAGAAGGTTCACTAGATTGATTCCTGGGATGAGAGGGCTGTCCTATGATGAGAGATTGTGTAGAATGGGCCTATACTCTCTGGAGTTTAGAAGAATGAGAGGTGATCTCATTGAAACATACAAGATTCTGAAGGGGATTGACAGGGTAGATGCTGACAGGTTGTTTCCCCTGGCTGGAGTGTCTAGAACTAGGGGACATAATCTTAGGATAAGGGGTAGGCCATTTAAGACCAAGATGAGGAGGAATTTCTTCACTTAGAGGGTTGTGAATCTTTGGAATTCACTGCCCCAGAGGGCTGTGCAGGCGGAGTCTTTGAGTATATTCAAGGCTGAGATCGATAGATTTTTGGACTCTAGGGGAATCAAGGGATATGGAGATCGGGCGGGAAAGTGGAGTTGAGGTCGATGATCAGCCATGATCTTATTGAATGGCGGAGTAGGCTTGAGGGGCCGTATGGCCTACTCCTGCTCCTATTTCTTATGTTCTTATGATCTTATTCTTGATTTTAATGTCACTTTAATCTTTTGTTCAGCTCTATGCACATTTAGCACAGTCCTAATTTGGTCTTAATTTGTCTTCTTAAACAACCCCTTAAGAAGATCTTGAAGGCAAATGCTTTACTTTGCCTCCTAATGTACTTTTGCCATTGATTATAATAACGCAATCATCAAATTATACTAAATCTAAAGTAAGGCACACTGGTTGTGTTTCACAATACTCTAACTACGGTCTTTATCCAACACTGTAATTACTATTAGCCCCTGATGTTATTTTTTATCTTGTCCTGTTATCACTTCTATTATCCTGCACTGCGAGCACATATTGTGTTATTACTGTTCAAAGTAGGTATCAAAATCTAATTATCATTCTAATTCCAAACAGATCAAAATTTGTGATGAAGTATTGCTCCTCTCTACTGCATCACAAACCAATAAATATACTGAAGGTATTTGGTTACTCCTAGGGCGGTGAAGTGGGTTAGACATTTAACTTCACCTCTTGAACCTGAGTTTTAATCCAGCCAGATTGATGCAATGAAAGCACAATTTCAACTCCATGTAGAAGCCTTGTGAAAACAAAAAAACAAAATGCAAATCCGGGAGGAAAGACATAATCCAGGAACAAAAAGCTCTGACCTCAAAGCAGTTTAATATTTCTGATTGCTGCATTTTCCTTTCTTGCTCCACAAATAAACTGCAAATCGCTTTAAGGAAACTGAGACGTGGGCTTTAGGAGACTGTATGGCTTAGTCTGTTCCTGAAAGGTAATGTACACCTGTATTTTTCTAAAAGTACTATGAATCAACAGGTAGAGAGCCAATACAATCACCAAAATCTTTGCAAGCATCATTTACATGCAACAAGAGACATTTACAACATGAAACACAATGAATGATAAACAGGTGTTTGTTTTCAGTCCTTAGGGCATTTTGATTCTCAGATGACCCTTTAGGAGGATTATTTTATGTAATTTACAAAAATACATCGGCCGGGAATTTCCTCGTAGTTTGTCCCGCTCCACCACCATAACTTTGCCGGATGTGCAATGGAGACCTCGTTCACAGGCATAATCGGGGTTTCCGCCACACTTCTGGTGAAGTAACACCAGTGGAAAGGGAGCAGATTCGAGGATTTTCCCAGTTTATGGCCAATTTTGTGGAAGGCAAAAAGCTATGGATTAAAGAGGAAATGGAAGACTTAGTCCATATTCATAGAGGAACCAGAAACCTTGTAAAATATGGGGATTCCTCTACAGACATTTTTACAAAATGTTGCTTTAGTATCTAGTTTTAAGCTCATTAAGATGAAGGATGTTAATGCTGGGGAATAGGTATCTTTCCCTTTTGTACCCAGTGCCAGCACTAAGTGCTCCAACAAGACAGAGTAAAGCTCCCTTTACACTACCCTAACAATGTGCTTTAGGCTCTCCTCAAAAGACGACTTGCTACTACATTGGCGTGACATTTTTCGATTCCCCACACCAGCTCTCTCGGTGGCCTCATTGAGTGAAATTGCTAGCTCAGCACTAATTAATGTCAACTTGGGGCAGTTTTATGATTTGGGGTCATGCTCATTTGGAACTGTTTTGAAACCACACAGCAATGAAAGATTTTCATACCAGGTGTCTGGGCTGCATTCAAATCCGTATGCGAAAAATAAAAGGGCAGTGTGCTAACTCACTGCGCTAGGTCCCTGCAGAGCTGGGCGTGCTGACAAACTCTGAACCCAAATTGCGTGAATTTGTGACTGAAGCTAAAATGAGAACGGTAATGGCAGCTTAAAATAACAGCCATGTGATGCTGTTTTCAAAATAGCAAATTTATCTGACAGCCCTGTGCGGAGGAAGTATGTCCTCTTTATAAATGGATTTATGTTTTTGTCACATCTCAAACATAGAGGAAATAGTTGTGAAGTACTTTCTGGTCTCAGGAACTTTTGTGAGGAAAGGGGTATGTATCCTCATTGTGGGAATACATCTGTCCAATCCCTATATATCAGCTGTGAGGCAGAAAGAAATATGTGGCCTCATGGTAACTTGCTCCATCGAATCCCTGCCAGATGAGTTGGAAGGGAAGTGGTAACATGATAGTGGCAATACATTCTGCAGCAGGTGAGAAAGAAAGGAAGAAAGACTTGCATTTATATAGCACCTTTCACGACCACCGGACGTCTCAAAGCACTTTACAGCCAATGAAGTACTTTTGAAGTGTAGTCACTGTTGTAATGTGGGAAACACGGCAGCCAATTTGTGCACAGCAAGCTCCCACAAGCAGCAATGTGACAATGACCAGATAATCTGTTTTTGTGATGTTGATTGAGGCATAAATATTGGCCGGGACACCGGGGATAACTTCCCTGCTCTTCTTCGAAATAGTGCCATGGGATCTTTTACGTTCACCTGAGAGGGCTGACGGGGCCTCGGTTTAATGTCTCATCCAAAAGATGGCAATTCCGATACTGCAGCACTCCCTCAACACTACACTGGAGTGCCAGCCTAGCTTTATGTGCTCAAGTCAAGATAGTTGGGATTATTATTCATACTCCTTAGCGTGCATGAAACTGCTTTTGCACCTACACTAAGGAGCATGGTTAAGAAGTTCTGCCATCTTGAATTGTGTACTAATTTATTTTTTAAATGGTAATTTTGGAACATCCTGTCCCTCTACTTCTTTGCCTGTGAATCTAATGCTGCATTCAAGTGACCAGTTTAACGCGACACAGTTTTGGCTTCACACTAATGATAAATTTGTCAAATGTAAATCAGGTGACAAGGCTAGCACCAACTTCAAAGTGAAATAGAGTGAGGAGTCTCAGTCCTCTTCACTCCAGTGTCAGTTTGGGCCCTGATTTAGAATTCAGTCTGCAGTGCTAATTGCAGTGTGAATGCACCCTGAAATAGTCTCAGTTTGAGCCAAATGTAGGCTTTAGTAAATACATTTCAAATAAGCAACTTCAGATTTCAGGTGAATTCAACATATGACCTCATTCTCCAATCTAAACCCTGTGAAAAATGTTGGGCCAGGTTTTGCTTTCAAAATAACGGTGAGACTAATGGCGCTCGCCATTATTTATGCATAAACGCTACAGCAACTTCAGGCTAAGAGCAGATGTGCAGTTAAATGTGAATATACAAAAATTGCTGTCCAGGTTGCGCTGCTCTGCTGTTAACTTCTCGAAAAAGGCATTTTGTTGTCTGCCTCATCACTGACCTGCATTGAATATTGCGACGTTGTTGTATTTGCGTGGTAGATACAAACTAAACCTGCCACAGATATTTAAGGCTAGTAATTAGTAGCGTAAGCACCCTTTAAATGACGTGATACTTATTAATTGCTGCCAATCAACCTCTCTGACACTGAAAATTAACTATTAAATGTATTTTTTTCTTACTTGTCCTTTCTGTCCCTTTTCTCTCTCTATCTCTCTTAATCCAATCTTTTTTTCCCTCTCTTTATTTCTCTTTCTGTAATGGGTTTGACATTGAATTCACCCCCTTGAATTCACCCTCCTTCTCAGTCCTTCCTGCATTTATTTCCCAATCCTTCAATCTCATTGGTTAATAAGATACCCTGTTGCTTACCCTGTTCTCTTAGGTCCCAGATGCCCTGTTTCCCTCGCTGTGCCGTTATCAGCTCAAACTTTCAGCAACTTAATGGGCAAAAATTTTTTGAGCTGAAGGGGGCAGGAGCAAGTCTAGCTAACGGCAGATGACATTAGATGCCCTACTACAGCAAAATCTGGCCCGTAATTGTGGTATAAAAATGCCATGAAATTCGCCAAGATTTCAGCTTTAGCTTTACAATGGAATGCTGCTGCAACAATCTTCCAGTGAAATACCTCTCTGTATATGAATAGCAATCTGCTTGCTTTCAGTACTGCCTGGAAATCATGGGCCATATTTTGCGACCCCTACGGGTGCGTACGAGCTGCGTATGCGACCGTAGGGGCGGCACAAGTTCCAGGTTTAGGCATGCGAAGCGCATGCGCTAAAACCCAGAACTTGCGATCTGTCAAGAATCCTCTTGACAGATCCTCCGCATCCCCGGGAGATGGGCCTCTGCGGGCGGAGAGTTGCGCTAGTTGCCCAACTTCCGCCCGCTGAATGCCTGTAAAATTCTTACGCCTGGTAAAAGCAGGCATAAGGCCTGCTTTTACCAGCATAACAGTTTTTAAAAAATAGAAAAATAAAATGTTATCTCTCATTTATACATTAAAAACCCTGTCCAATAAGGTAAGTTTATTTTTAGCCCCGTTAAAAGATATTTAAAAAATTCAAAATATTTAATTAAATAACATTTTAATTAATTTTAAATATGTAATTTTAAAAAATTTATTTCATGTGTTTGTGTATTTTTTAAGTGATCCCCATTCATACTTATGGGAGTTCCGTATGTACGCAAGTCGCATAAGTATGAATGGGGATTCCCTTCTTTTATTGGTTGGGCCGGCCCACTTGATCCCAGGGGCGCTTGCGAACCGCCTCTGCCCGCGCGGACCCAGAGAGGCCCAGGATCGCAAGCCTCTGTACCTCCCGGGCCACCAGGTAAATGCGTAGATGTTTTACAGGTCGGAGGCATCCGCCCGCGGGAAGCCTCCGATCGCAAATTTTGGGCCTATGTCTTTCTGCACTGATAGAGTGCAATTACAGTAATCCTTTTGTTTTCAAACTGTTCTACGTTGACTATGATAGAAGTAGGACAGATTAAATCCTTGTCGTGGTAGAAACTTGGAGTAAACTATACTGGAGATGTTCCGAGTAGCAGGACAAATAGAGCTTTTACAGTTGCCTGCTTGGAAGCTCACCTCTGTTATACACAATAGGAGTCTTGTTTGGCTTATCCACATGCAGTTAAATCAAGATAATGTACTATTACGTTGTTTGGTTAAACTACAATAATCCATCATGTTGCCAAGTAAACTATAACAATCATAGACACACAAAGTCAGACTTTCATTTAAGCCGCCACTTTAGCTTCTACATCATTAGGTGTGGCTTGTTCCTAACTAACTAGTTGAGCTTTTCTCACCATCATTTTCATCTTTTATCCTGTCAACTAAGTTACAGTCATAACTACAAGTTAATTTTGAATTAACTACTTTTAACATTTGGCTGATGTTGGAACTAAATCTGATTTGAAATGTATCCCTTTAAAGAAATGGAAATTCTAAATTGCATGACCATTGGCTGCCTTATGTGCTATAACCAATCATCTGTTGCAAACTGGAGAAATGTTGTATTTTGCAGCATTAGATTTTCCATCAGCTTCATCAGCAAAAACCCTTCCCCCCCTCCCACCAAAGATGCCCTTCAAAGTGCTCTGGTAAGCTGCCATTCTGAAGCTTGTCAGCCGCAAGTACTTTATAACATAATACCCTAATCTTCAGTGCCCAGTGCGGATAATCACTGGAGCAATCAATGAGCAATCAAAAACAAAAGTGTCTAATGTAAGCAACTGTAATTTTGTTTTCATTTTAAATTGTATTCAGTTGCCAACTACTTACAGTTGCTTCTTACTCATCTTAAGATTCATGGATTGGAGTCTTCCTAACCCTTTATGGTATCCTGCTGTCTTAAATGTTTCACTTATTTTTTCGAAATGACATTGGTAGGAAACAGTGCATGTAAAGTTTTTTCAAACGCATCTAAAATGTTCTCAAGCAATATAATTTTAATCCTTTTTAACACCAGGAGCACTTTTCCTTTTTTTTATTGAGGCCACCTTCATCACATTGGTTCCAAATCACAGTAAAAGTGACCATAAAGCTGTTGGATTGTTGTAAAAACCCATTCGTTAATGTCCTTCAGGGAAAGAAACCTGCCGTCCTTACCCGGTCTGGTCATGTGTGACTCCAGTTCCACATCAATGTGATTGTCTCTTAACTGCCCTCTGAAGTGACCTTGCAACCATTCAATTGTACAAGGGCAAATAGAGATGGACAATACATGCCTGCCTTGCCAACCATGACCACATCCCAAGAATGAATTAAAAAAAAGGTAACAGAGTAGCAATCATCATTTTGTAAAAGAATTCTGTCATCTGTCTCTGTCTTCTCATGGAAGAAAACCTCAACTTTCAATGACAAAAGTCAATGTGTAGCAGTTATGAAAAATAGCTAATAATGTTGTATCCAAAACATTGCCCCTGTCCAAAAAAATGATTCTGGGCTATTAGTTTGAGTTATAGGCAATATGAATTTGCTGGCATAAGAAGGCATGAATGAAAAAAGGCCATTTAGACTGTTTCTTCCATAGATCATAGGCAATTCACTTTGTGTGGACTCTACTCTGCTTTCTTAATCCCCTGAGGGAAGGTACTGCAAAGTTTCTCTCTATTCCCCAAATTGATCAAAGCTTCCGAGTATCTATTAAACCTTACGACCTTCTATATCAATCCTTGACTAGTTTATTTCCATTGAATGATTTTTCCATGGTTGAAGCAGTTCAAGAACTATCATATATTTAATAATTTTTATCTATATTTACCCTAATAACCTCCAGCCCTCTTCCAAACCAGGTATTCTTGCAGCTCATTTTTGAAAGGAGTTAATCAATATAACATTAACTGAATTTGGTTAAAATTTGCAATGTGTTTGGGACCAAAATCATCAGAATAGTTCTCAACTGTGAAAAAATACAGGGAAATCTTATTAAATACACTGGTACACCCTCACTTGGAGCTGAATGGTTGGGGCATTGCTTAGCATTGTGTCTGCACATGAAATCGATATTTGTCATGTTCCTTTGCTGATTTTTTGTACATGCAAAAATGATGCAAATTTCTAGGTCATTGCCACTTATACTTGGGATTTTCAAATGTTTTTGTGCGCTGTAAATACCACAGCTCACTGTTTTCCTTTTGGGAGTGATACTTGTTTATGACCTGTATTCAGATTGATCTGTGGTAGGAGGGATAGAAAACCAGATAAATTAACTAGAATAATTAGTCAACTTGGGGCCACTCTTGGGCGCATTGCTCGGGCATGGCAACACAGATTGCATTTTTTGATGTGGATTTTGCTTACAGGTGGCATGCAGAATCGAAGACAATAAAATGATTACTTAAGGCATTTTCTTCCTATTTTTTTTTGTTTGCTTAATGGGGTGAATTGTGAAAAGGCAAAAACACCAATGGAAAAAGATTTTAGATGCCAATCTATAACATGCATCCATACAGCAGTTATATAACAAGCACTGTGGTGAATAATATTGCTCAAAACCTCAAGTTGATTTTTTGTTTTCAAATCCCAAAAGAAAGTGGTTATTGATTCCTCCTTGCTGATACAGTACTTTTAAATTGGAGTCTCTATTATGTATTCATCTCATGAAATGAGGCATGCTTTATATAATTGGAGTCCAAAAATCTCATAAATCATTAAGATTGACTGTTGATGTCAAAATGTTCTTAGTCAAAGCAAATCTATCCATATAAAACTATCATGAATCCTTTCAGCTGATCAATCACAATGTAAATAGTGCAGGAAAGTGGAGGTGAGGTAGAAGATCAGCCATGATCTTATTGAATGGCAGAGCAGGCTCGAAGGGCCGAATGGCCGACTCCTGCTCCTATTTCTTATGTTTTTATGTTAAATGTTGAGCTGTAAGATTTCAATGTTTTGTACTTTTGGTTATAATTCCCAACAAAGGGAGCATATGTACAGTTGTAAAGTACAGATATCACCTTGCACGTCAGAGGAAAGATTAATTACTTGTCAGAGAGGTAAAGCAAAAAGAGGGAAAATTCTAGAAAAGTACCAATTCCTCACCTTAATTTAGGAGCAAGAATTACAATTTGATGTATTTTACTGACTGTGGAAATTTTTTGTTAAATGCTAGTCATTTATGTTGTTCTTATTCCAGTTGAAGAATCAAAACTCTGGGTACAGAGCAGAACTCAAATCCCAGGTCGCAGAGAGGGGCAGACAGACCATTGAAGGAGAAATGTGTCGGAAGCATTTTAGACAATGAACTAGTTGATCTGCTGTGGTATTGCTCATGGGTAGACTGTGCCCGGACAAGAGTTGTGACTCTTATGTTAATCTGCCTGTGTGGAAGTGCTCTAAATTAGCACAATCTTGCTGCTTGATCTTGCTGTTGGAAATTCCTCAAGATTGGTAGCTTTGAGCTCTTCTTAAGGTCAAAAAAAATAGGAAATGACATGCTTTTTTTCTCTTTTTGTATACTTTCTAAGATCGTTCAGTTTTGATTTGTTGGTCTGAAGTGCGACAGAAGCACTGCCTTTCATATATGTAACCACAGTAAGCATCAGAACCTGTGATCCAGGCCCCAGGCTACCTGTGAGCCACACTGTGGAAGACCTACTACAATAGATAATAATCCATCAGAAATTACTCACATTACACTAACTCAATAGAGTTTTTCATTATATCATATTTACCTTTCATAGCATCATAGTTAATATAAATTAAACTCTTGTATCTGTGATAAGCAACATCTTCTTACCTTACCTCCCTCTGAACTTGCAGCACTCCATTCTCTCAGATCCAACCCTAACATTGTCATTAAACCTGCTGACAAGGGTGGCGCTGTTGTTGTTTGGCGAACCGACCTCTACCATAAGGAGACTGACACCTTGTCCTACCTCCTCACTACCGAGCATCAAGCCATCGTTTCACAGACTACCACTGACCTTATCTCCTCTGGAGATCTTCCCTCCACGGCCTCCAATCTCATAGTCACCCAACCTCGCATAGCCCGCTTCTACCTCTTCCCCAAAACAGGACTGGTAGACCAATTCTTTCAACCTGTTCTTGCCCCACGGAACTTAATTTTTCCTATCCCAACTCTATTTTTTCTCCCCTTGTTCTGTCTCTTCTCACATCCATGACTCTCCACCACTTTAACAGTTTCCAGTTTCCTGGCCCTAACTGTCTCCTTTTCACCATGGACATCCAGTCCCTCTATACATCTATCCCCCACCAGGACAGCCTGAGGGCCCTTCGCTTCTTCTTGAACGGAGGCCCAACCAGACCCCATCCACCATCACCCTCCTCCGCCTGGCTGAACTTGTTCTTACATTAAACAGCATCTCATTTGACTCCACTCACTTCCTCCAAATAAAAGGTGTCACTATGGGAACCCATATGGGTGCTGGTTATGCGTAACCTTTCGTGGGATACATGGAACATTCTTTGCTCCAGTCCTACTCAGGTCCCCGCCCTCACCTCTTCTTCCAGTACATTGATGACTGTATCGATGCCACTTCATGCTCTTGCCCCGAATTCGAAAATTTCATCAACTTTGCTTCCAATTTCCACCCCTCCCTCACCTTCACATGGTCCATCTCCAACTCTTCCCTTCCCTTCTTCGACTTCTCTATCTCCAGTTCTGGGGATAGGCTGTCAGCCAATATCTACTGTAAGCCCACTGACTCCCACAGCTACCTTGATTACACTTCCGCCCACCCCACTTCCTGTAAGGACACTATTCCATTCTCCCAGTTTCTCCGTCTCTATCTCATCTGTTCTGATGATGCCACCTTCCATACTAGTGCTTCTGACATGTCTTCCTTTTTCCTCAAACCGAGGATTCCCCTCCATCGTGGTTGGCACGGCCCTCAACCGTGTCCGTCCCATTTCCCGCATTTCTGCTCTCACCCCTTCCTCTCCCTCCCAGAACCATGATAGGGTTCCCCTTGTCCTCACCTTCCACCCCACCAGCCTCCACATTCAAATGATCATCCTCCGTCATTTCCGCCACCTCCAGCATGATGGCACTACCAAACACATCTTCCCCTCCCATTTCAGCATTCCGAAGGGATCGTTCCCTCCACGACACCCTGGTCCACTCTTTAATCACCCTCTCCCCTTTCCCACGGCACCTTCCTGTGCAAGCGGAGGAGATGCAACACCTGTCCTTTTACCTCCTCCCTTCCCACCGTTCAGGGCCCTATAAACACTCTTTCCAGGTGAAACAGCGATTTACTTGTACTTCTTTCAATTTAGTATACTATATTCGCTGCTCACAATGCGGTCTCCTCTACATTGGGGAGATCAAACACAGATTAGGTGACCGCTTTGCGAAACACCTCCATTCAGTCGGCAAGTGTGACCCCGAGCTTCCGGTCACTTGTTATTTTAATTCTCTGCCCCACTCCCACTCTGACCTCTGTGTCCTCGGCCTCTTACACTGTTCTAATAAAGCTCAACGGAAGCTCGAGGAACAGCACCTCATCTTTCGATTAGGCACTTTACAGCCTTCTGGATTCAATATTGAATTCCACAATTTCAGATCATAACCACCGCTCCTATTTTTTCAGACAGCAGGTGTTGGTAATGATTCTGCTGTTGCCATTTACACCTCCTCTAGACTCATCTTTTGTTTCTTTATTGTCCCATTACCACCCCCTTTTGCCTTGCACCATCATCCCTTTTCTCATTTAATCATTCCTGCCTTCAACCGTATCACAGACCTTCCCTTTAGTTCTTTCCTCCCGTCCCCGTCCCTTTCCCTGCCTCTGTACTTGCTTAAAACCTGTTACATCTCGAACTTTTCTGATGAAAGGTCATCGACCTGAAACATTGACCGCGATTTTGCTGGCACTCAGAGGGTGGGTTCGGAGGTGGGTCAGGTGTTAAAGTTGCAATGATTGACGGCAGGTTGGAAACCCACCGTGAACCCGCCTCCGTCTGAGTTTCAGGATTGTCGGGTCTGCTATCTCACAACAGACCCAACACCAAGCGGTGGGTAAGGGATTTAAGGCATTTAACTCCTTGTTAAGTGTTTGTTTAGAACTATTTTGACAGCCTTTTGCAATTTTCCAAGTTTTGGGTTGAGTTTCACGACATTCAGAGAACACGCCAGGTAAGTGTCTCGGGAACACCAACGAGCTCGAAACTTCACAGCTGCAATTGCAGTCTAAAAGCTGCACTCTCAAATCTGCTCAATTTCAAATGTCAGAGGTTGGTGATTTAACAATTTGGGAGACACATTCTGTGTTTAGGCTGCAAGTATGTGGTGTTAACTCTATATCCACTGTCACCTGCATTGCTGAACATAAAAGGCGTCCTTACCCTTCACTGTGTCACCTCAAATTGTCAGCACACCATACATATGGCAACGATATCAAACATTTATGCAACGTTAATTTATTGCAACTTCAGAAAAGAACAGAAACTTCACAATGAATTCTATCAGAACACCCAAGTGAGAACCCTTGTGCTTATTTATGTGTCAGCTTACGCATGCTTCTACGTTGTGCTCCCCCTGTGGCTTCAGCAGATGTAGAGACAGCCTGCTCACCTCCTTGCTGCGCCTGCTTAGATGCCTTTGGCGGTCATCCTCTGGGTTTTGGTGCCGTCAAAGCTCCTCCTGTGGCTGCACATGGGCAGACTCGGCCATCACTGCTTGGGTGCTCAGCAAGGGGATGGGAGTTTGAGTGCTTGGAGAGGAGCCCCCACTTGCATGTCACCTCCCACCATCATCTCTCTCATGGGCCAGCCGCACTTCTCTGCTAGCAAGTAGCTGAAGAGCACCTTGCTGCACATCAGTGGGGCCATGAGAACCCGTCTCTGTACTGGCAGTCCTCATAACGAGGACATCCATGAACCTCTGGTTCCTCTCCACGATAGATGCCCATCTATCCTCCATGGCTGACCATCTATCTAGAAGAGTCACCATGTTGGTTTGAGTCTGGCGATTTATGTCCTCATGGAGGTTGCCATTCTTTCCATGGCGGCACCTACATTCGCCATTGTGTGCACCACGGCATTGCTCATGTTTGAGATGGACTCCTCTATTCTCTGCACACTCGCTGTCACCGTGGTCACAAACCCAGTCAGAGCCTCCTGCACTTGTTCCTGAAACTCCAGCACCGCTCTCTTTCTGGGTGGCCCCCGAGGCTCAGCGTCTACATGCAGCTGAGCAGAGCGAGGAGAGTCCTGCGGCCTCTGACGAGGACTCTCCACTGCTGTCCCTGTCTCCACCATCTGCTCTTGCTCACTCGTGCATTGTGATACACCAGGTGACAACACTACTCTATCTCGCAAATGACCCACCGAGGTGTGCGTCTCTGCGCTGGTGCTGGGTGCGCTGATTGCTGCTGACTCTGCTCCCTCAGAGGATGCAGCATCCTCTGAGGAGTCCTCCAGCTCTTCATCCAGGACAGTAGGGAGGGGGCTCTTGATGGTCCTGTGGGAGAGTAAAGACAGGAGTTAGACATGTGATATGTAGATTGCAGACACATCCCATTGTGCACATGATGAGCATTCAATTTCTAATAACATCAGATGCCATGTGTGTCACTCATGAAAGCCAAATAAGATGGATGGAGAAGCATTCTGTCACCAGGTTGTTCAACTGAGCCTGTCTCTCCGTCACCTACTTCTAGCTGTTCCACCATCCCACAATTTCGATAGCCGCCTCCTCAGCGTTGGTCAGCTGCGCCACGGATGGTGGTCCTCCTCCTGTTCGCTCTCTCTCCCTCTTATTGTGGGATCTCTTTTCCTGCAATGAGGGAAAGAAGTGGAGTTTCAGTGAGAGTGATGGAATGAGTGTAGAGAATGGATACGATAGATGTTTCGAGGGAGACTGTGATGGAGTGGGTTCCCATTACCAAGTTCCCTCCTTTTGAGTTGCTAGTTGTTGACATGGCATAACCTTGAGGGTGGGTGTGAGGGGTGCACAGTTAGATGGGGAAGTGATTCTGTAGATAGGGAGAGAGGGATGGGGGATGGTGCAAGTGATGCTGGTTTGAGTTAGGATGTGCAGGGGGAGGGTTAGCAATGTAGAGTGATGGGGATGTGATGACAGGCACAGCAGAATTAAGGTAAGTCAGCTTTTATACTCACTTTTCCTGTGCGCAGGAGATCATTGAACCTTTTCCTGCATTGGACCCAGGTGCGTCTGACCATGGACCTGGCACTGACCTCCTCAGCTATTCGCGGCCAGGCTGCCTTCGTCTGCTGAGGAGGTTTCCTTCTTCCATCTCCCGGGTATAGGACCTCCCGATGACCTCTGACTCCCTCCACAAGAACATGGAGGGATTGCTAATTGAAGCGGGGAGCTGCCTTCTGTCTCTCTGCAGACATAGTGAGCACCAGCAGCAGTCAGGAGCAGCAGAAACGACCTCAGATGTAAATGTGAAATGGCCCCCTTAAATACTCTGGCTGCAAACGCGGCACCTTGTGATGAGGGTGGGTAACCCACATGGCGAACTTAACCAGCCCAATTAACCAAAAATTGTGTCAGCAGGCCGGCTGGCGCTGGCAGCGGGTCCGGAACCCGCCGAGCACCCGTCCCGACGCCAACCCGTCTCCACGGAGAAAATTGTGGCCATAAACTCTGTTTCTCTCTCCACAGATGCTGCCTGACCTGCTGAGTATTTCCAGCATTTGCTGTTTTTATTTCTTCTTACCTCTGTAGTAAGCTGCTCTTGGTACAGATTTATATAAAACTTAGTAACTGGAACTGTGATTTCCACATAAGGACAATTGCATTTTACCTTCCCAACTGAGAATTTAGAAATACAACTAGTCTTTTCACAGCATGCTAAGTAATTATTGTGTTTCTACTTACACATTAATTGGTACATTCGCTTGTAAGTGCCTTTGATTTATTGCTAACCATTTCCCTCTGTACCTAATCTCCCGTGGTATTAGTTCATGTGTAGTCTGGGGTTCTGAAACACAGCTGTGATGTTCAGTAGCTAACCAGGGTTGTACCTTTTAAGGCTACTGCTCAAGCACTCCCATTGGGCACTGCTGTGAGCAGAGAAATCTAACCAATTGTAGCTTCTTGTACATTTCTGAGCGGGCATTTGTAGCGCTTGTCAATTTCAGGCTTCTGTTTCAGATTGCTTTGTGACACTTTGAACTGTGACAGCGGGAGTGTGACCCATACATGTCAGAGACAACACTTATATAACCAGCAGACCTCCCTTGGTGTAGCTGACGTTAAATCAGGTGATGCACTGTTTTATGGCAGAAGTATTATACCATATAATACATAATGTATTACTCTGCTTCTAGGTGAAGGTGTGTCCCTCAAAGATCACAAACTTTAATTGTTCATCAGTATTCAATGACTGTTTAGTGAGAGAACTGTAGAAATTGGAAAATGCTTGTCATTGTCAGGCTTCAGGTCAGAAGCACTAAACATTAATAACGACTACTTCTGTTTTTAAAACCATTCTTTTGCATCTGTAACAAACTATGATGTCTGGCGGGACTGTAACATTTGGACTGGAATGTGTTGGGCAAAACACAATGCACACGTATACACTATTACCACATACTGTAGTAGAGTACTTTGGAGAGTATGACCGGTTCTAACTAATTGCCAATCAGCATTATGGCTCATTTCTATTCAGTATTTGTACTCTATTAATGTTCCTAATAATACTATTTTCTCTCTGCAACTTTTTGTTTTATTTTCTCCATTTTGTTCATTTTTCAGTTCCTCGAGTATTTTGGAACAGTGTGTTAGTGTTAGTTATGAAACTTCTTTTTATATATATTTGGTTAGTACTATTAGATAAAAATGAATGTAAAAAACCATAAGGTTGATTTTCTGAAATTGCCCTTCTGTCAGGAAGCCCCGCCCACCAGGTGCACTTATTGCGAAATCACAGACACTCCCCTTCATTTTTCGTCCCTTAACATTAGTGGACAGAAAATTGTGGATTGCTTCTGCGAATTTCCGATATGCACTGCCGGCAGGTGAGGCTCCCTGCTGGGAGTGTACATTCATAACATCAGCCCTCTTCTGTATTTTTAATAATAACCAAACAAATGAGTACTAAAAAAAAAAATCAGAATTCAATAGATTCATTTCTATTTACTAAAGGAAAAGGATTTACTGAAGCACTATTTTTCTGCAAAACAACTTATTACGAGACTAGAATTAGAAAGGTTCAAAGAGGAACTATTTTGGTACTTCCTGCCACTTGTAATCCCACTTATTTGGTTATAGTTATAAAACTAAGCACCCAAAGCACTCTACAGAGAACTGGGAGCTGTAAGAGTTCCATTGTTAGTTCTAGCAAAAAAATACTGGATTACAGAAAGTGGTGCAGTGAGTGCATGGCTTGTGTATTTTGTAAAATTTGAATCCTTATCATCATTCAGGGAGAGACAGTACTATTGGGTAATGCTTATTGTTGTGGAAATGTCAATATTGTAATGTGGTTCCGCGTTTTACTGTTACTTTAGCACTAAGTAAATTTCCTCTTTAAGAATTTGCAGAGGTCAATACTCCTCACAGGTTTTATCTTAATGTCTGTCCAACAGCAAATAGTCTGGTGCAGAAAAGAGCAACAAGAATGATCCAAAGTGTCAAGGCAGTAGGCTAGGAGGAAAGGATGGAGAAGAATAAGCTTTACATTCCAGGGAGAAGGTTATGATGGGATCTTATCAAGGTATAAGTATTAAGTGATATGGATAAGGTGATCCCAGAATGCTACTTCAACATGTGTTGGAGCAGGAGCACAGATAATACAAAAAATATTCAAAAAGTGATAAACATTTTCAATAATTCTACAGGTAAGGCAACAAATCAACAGCAATTAGGAATATTGAAAAAGCAGTTGAATGCTGGGCTGGGTGAGTTAGAATACTAGAAAGAGAAGGTTTTTTTGGGTCATATGGCCTTTTCTCAACTTATTTCTTTCCTTATGTTCAGTCTTGGATGATATGAACATATGAAAATGAAGGACAGAAAAAGACCAGCTGAATTATCGAACCAATCCTATACTGTCATGGTGTAACTTCCACACACCATCACCCAGCCCATTCACTCCCATTCATAGACACCCCCCCCACCACCACTATCCACTGGGAGAGGCAAAGAAACTGCAAAATCATAGGCCAATATAGGAAAAAAACTTGCCTTTGACTCGTAAAGATGATCAAACAGGATGTCTTACTACAATTGGACAGGTCTTTGGTGAGACCACACCGGGAGTACTGTGCACAGTTTTGGTCTCCTTAACTGAGAAATGACATACATGTCTTACAGGCGGTGCAACGAAGGTTCACTAGATTGATCCCTGGGATGAGAGGGTTGTCCTATGAGGAGAGATCGAGTAGATTATACTCTCCGGAGTTTAGAAGAATGAGAGGTGATCTCATTGAAACATATAAGATTCTGAGGGGGATTGACAGGGTAGACGCTGAGAGGTTGTTTCCCCTGGCTGGTGTCTCGAACTAGGGGGCATAGTCTCAGGATAAGGGGTCGGCCATTTAAGACTGAGATGAGGAGGAATTTCTTCACTCAGAGGGTTGTGAATCCTTGGAATTCTCTACCCGAAAGGGCTGTGGATGCTGAGTCGTTGAGTATATTCAAGGCTGAGATAGATAGATTTTTGGACTCTAGGGGAATCAAAGGACATGGGGATCGGGCGGGAAAGTGGAGTTGTGATCGAAGATCAGCCATGATCTTATTGAATAGCGGAGCAGGCTCGAGGGGCCGTATGGTCTACTCCTGCTCCTAATTCTTATGTTCTTATGTTCCAGGATCACTTGGTCCATCTATGCTCATTCCAAGGTGAGCTAGATCACAAGGTGGCATCCAGCTGTATTTTGAAAGCTTCTTGTATTTTGTCTTTACTACCCTGCTTGGCAGATTATTCCCGATAATTCGGATTCCTTGTGTAAAGAAGTTCTTCAAAATGTCTATTTCACAGACTTAAATTTATGTGCTCTGGTCCTCCAGACTGATTTAATTTAATTGACTGGATTTACAATGACTGTGTCACAAAGTGAATCTATAACACAATTGTATGTTGTATAACATTACTGCTTTTTTCAAAGTCCGCCCGCTCATGCAGGTAGTGTCCTCGATTTTTGAGCGGCCTACCGGTTACCAACTCCATTTTTAGGCCTTTGCATATAAATACTCCTGTGTAAAAGCAAGTCTTTTTCTTCACTTCCTTTCATATTTTTATTTCAATTTTTGTTTCCTAAATAGAAACCTTGGCTTTACAACAGTGGAACATGAAAGTATGTTTTCCATGTACAATTAAGTTGGTCAGAACCCCAAGGTGATCAAAATTATTAATTTGTAGCCCCCTTTAAGTGAGCTAAAGTCAGGGTACATTTTCTGACTGGCCATGTTCAGGTACAAATATTTAGTATTCTCATACCACATTCCTCTGTGTGCTATTTTTTAGGCGGGTATTGTTTATTTTAAATGGGCTAATGCCTATATACACTTTTAGTGTTCATACGTGAATTTCACTATTTTGGGATAATTCTATGAGTATGTACTGCCATTAGGTCAGAAAATCATGGGCAGTCACAAACAATTTTCCAAAACGTGCTCCCGATGGGTGAGGCTCGCCACTAGCAGCTTACACTTGTAAAATCACTCCCTATAAGCCAAACTACTTTTATACTCTTGAGTTATCTTTGTTACACTACCAGTGGTAGGAGGTCACAAATTACAGCTCTACGGTATTTTGCCTTCTTTCTACCACCGATTAGACCATTCTGTCTACAAAAGGTAAGTACAATATCAAAATAAACTAGCCTTATTAATTCGAGCTCAGCTGGAATGAGTCACCATCTCTCTCATGTACTATTCAATGGCTTCCTATTTTTAATTAAACCTACGTGGTTTTGTTTCCAATGTTTTAAGCTTCCTTCTTGGTCTTACATCTATTATGCACTATCTATCTATTCTCAGTGTGCAGTAAGGGGAGTCTCTGTTTGTTTTCTTAACTCTGAGGTCAGCCTCTCCACTACAATGAGACATCCCCTCTAATGGCCAAAAAACGATTACCATATCATCTGTCCTTCCAACTGCATTTGTGCATATCACTAAGGAAGTGGAGGATTTTACATGGCATATGTGGCATGTTTACTCTTCTGCTGCACTTTATATTAGTGTTTACTCAGCCAAAGAAATGCACACTAAGGAAATTCTGTTTGAACTTTGCTGTGTGCTGGTGTAACCCTTTCAGGGCTACAGTTAAACAAAAAAAACCCAACAAAGCAAGAATGTAAAACAATGAAATCTCATTATTGCACAGGTCAAAATCAATAAAATGAAAATGTTACACAAACATTAAATATTAGCTGCCAGTCTAACGCCCACAGATTGTACAGACACCTCTGAATGCCGTGTTTTATTTTGAATTCACTGATGAGCAAACAGGACCGCACCACTGTTGATCTGACATTTATACCACAAATGTGTCGGATTTACTGGAACTCTGTTTCTGCATATTTTAATAAAATATGGATAGATTCAAAATTTACACTGGTGAATATTGCAGTTGAGTGAAGACTGCTTACACAAGCTGCAGAAAATCTATTCAATGGAAAGAGCTTTAAAAAAAAGATCTATGCAACATTTCAAATCAGGGTGCTTCATTTTCCATTTAAATGGAAATTGCACTGTATTGGTGACAGCCACATATTAGCGGTATACAGAGTGCAGATCTCAGACAGGTCGATCATTGTCTCCTGTCTGGAGAGCCTGGTTGTTGGATGTTTCCAGCTACACACACACACACACACACACACACACACACACACGGTATATTGATCTTATCCTTAAAACAACAGAGCCCTGTTTTCTGACTTTTTTTCAGTTGTATCAAAGCCCATAAAAAAATTAAAGCGCATTTTCATGCGCATGAATTTCTGTCACATTTTTTATGATATTGCCACAATAAAATCAATGTAACAGTCCCTTAACTATATGGAAGCATTTTATGGCAGTCAAAATTGGACAGTCTTACAAAGAAAACTCAACAGCCAAGAGTTTCCGCTTTGGGCGCAATCAGCGACACGGGCGCAAATTGTGCTCAAAATTGCACTAGTTTTCAGAAGTGTTTTTTTATTAGCTCAAGTTAATGCTTATACTCATTTGCATATCGCCGAACGTAAAATCTTCCACGAACCAGCGCAATTGGGCAGCGTTTTAGAACGTAATTTAAAAAAATTGCAACAAAATATTCCTTGATGTATTTTAAGTGTGGTAACCTGGTGCAGTTTTATTAATACAGCTGAAAATGGGTTCACCACAAAAAAAATAAACATTTTAATCAGACAGTTTAATTCGACTGTGAGTAACTCGATTTTAAGTAACTGCAAATTACTTAAAAAAACTAGACAGAAACATTTACTAGTTTCATTGGTGTACAGTAGTCAGCTTCTTAGTAAATTAACAAAAAATATTTAAAAGCTTTTAAAAGGTGCCTATTAGTGTCCTTGCACCTAAATAAAGCTTAATTTTGATCCTCCTTGAAGGCTCGCAAACAGGCGCATTTAGTGGAAACTCGCCATGGTGATTAATTCGATCGAGGAGCCGTGGCCAGTTTTGTGAGCGGGGCTGGCTTCCAGGGCGATGTTTTTTAAACCAGCGCAAAAGATCGCAGAAACTCGATTTGCGCTGGACGTAACTTGCGCTTGAAATTCCTCCATCTTCTGCACTGGTTTGACTGATTTCGGCCGAATTGTGCTGGGATAAAAAAGCACAACTCCTGTGTTGTGTTTACATACAAAAGCCACAAGCAAACTAATCACAGAGTATCATCTGGAGTATTTATAAATCTTGTAGAAGTTAATTTGAACTCTCTGATTAAATATAAAACAATACAGTTGGATTTTCCAAGTAAGTAAGTGAAATGTGTAAAGTTTTATACAGAGTCATTAAGGTGTTGTTTTGCCCCAGTACTGGTTTGAGTCTGATACCTGCTTACAACAATGCAAAGCTGACAGCACTGAGTCATAATGCTGGCTTCACATCACTCTCTGCACAGACAAGCAAAGCTCTGCATGTGCGTGCTTACACATATGTGCCACGCTTCTCCACTGGCACCCACAGGCTAGTGAGATTTAAGGTGTTGATGGAGAGGACACCGGAACAGCTAATGTTTTAAAATAAAAAATTTACAAAGACTTTTTTAAAGTTTGCTTCACACCAGTTATAGTTGTACTGCAATAAAAACAGACAGATGCTGGAAACACTCAGCAGGTCAGGCAGCATCTGTGGAGAGAGAAACAGAGTTAACGTTTCAGGTCGATGACCTTTCATCAGTCTGGTGCCAATCCAAAGTGGGGTGAAACAGCCTCTTCATGTGACACTGCAGCTAGTAGTTTAAATATACAGGCATATTCTATATTTGGACAATCGTGTAAAATAGTTAATCTAATAAATACAATTAACACTGCAATAAACTATCTTTAAAATTAAGCACTCTTTTAACATTCAACACATGCGCAACGTGTTAAAATTTCTCGGTTATTTGATAATATTTCAGAGGGTTCTCTTTGACCATTCTAATGAGCACATTGGTTTTAATTTGACCATTCATATCTTGTCATTCCTGTAAGTGGATTACTGAGTGGCTGCTGCATGAGAGCATCAACAGAAAAAGTGAGTGATGTATTTTAGGTTTGTGTATCACAATGGGGCCCATCTTTTATTATCAAATTTGTCCAGGGCCTCTTTTCATTAGCTTCCTGTTTATTTCTGATCTAATGTCACTCTTGAATTTAATCCTTGACCACAGTCTTTTTTTTAAAAAAAACCTTCATACATACCATGCACTTTGTCATCCACTTGTCACTGCTGGTTAATGGCAATGAACACGGAAATACGGTTCAATGGGAAGATTTTTATTCTTGGTTGTGGATTCAAGCCTTTGCAGAAAATCCCAAGGCTAAGAAGCACTTGAAAAGAAAAGAGAAAAAACTGGTGATCTGATCCTGACAGTCTCATTGAAACACAGTGTGACAGGGAGGTAGGCTCCAAGCAGCATTGCGAAATATCCTGGAACAATCTTCACACAACACCGAAGATAGAAGGTAGAAATCTAATTCATCACCTGTAATCCTCAGTGCAAGACACTGGGGCGAATTTCTGCCGATGGCTTGAATGACCTCAGGCCTTTTCTCAAAGAACTTATTTGTATGTTCTTATGCCAGTCCGTCTCTAGATATTCCACTAAGGACATTTTTGATAGGCATATTTGTTGAGGACTCATTAATCTTCCCAAAACTTGGAGTATTTACGAATGAGGATCAATTGGATAATGTGAACATTTTGCTCACCACAAGAGTGTTCCTATTAAAAGATGAATACTGTGGAACCTGTATTCTGGACATGAGACACCAGGGTTGCTATGAGGAACTTGATCATTAAAACGTGAAGCAACATATCAGTAACTGAGAAATTACAGCGTCTATCATTCAGCTCAATAAATGTGGAAATGATGGAGCTAGGTTCATTAGAATCACATTTTATTAAACACTGGCAGCTACCACATGGCTGAGTATCAATCAGCCCTAAAGAATTGAAGCAAATGAAGTGAGAAATGTGGTTTTTAAGCAAATTTGCACTTATTGCTTGACAATCTGTGCATATGTCGCAAAAATTAAAACTCTTACCCAAATTGACACGGGTTAGAAAATAACCATTTAGATTATTTTTGAATTTGTTTTAATTCTTTTATTTCTTCCATTTCTTTCAAAACCACAATCATCATCTGGGGCAGGCGATGGTCTAAGTAGTGACAAGAGTTATACTCTACAACCATCCCGAAGCAACTGCAATTCAATGGGTTGTGTTAATCTGCCCCTCCTCCCAGGGGAAATGCCTTGCCATAACAGAACACTTCTAGATCAATTCCAGTATTTAGCACGTGTTGCAATGCCAAAGAATACTATTACAGGTGTGACGTAAGAAAACTGCTCGGCACTTGGTCTAAGCGTTAAATAAAGCTTTAATCAACTGTTTTTCAACATGGAGATCTAGTTGTGTCCTTCACTAGTTCCTGTTAAAGAATGTCCTGAGCAAGCTGGGCCCATGCCTGAGTATTTATACTCTCCCTGGACAGCGCCACCAGCAGGCCGCCCAGTATTATTTCATAAGTCATTTCCACATGAATGACAAGATTCATGTCAAGGTGTATATTGTTTAACATTTGGTTATGCAATTGAAAATGAAGTAATGTATGCAACAAAGGTTCACTGGATTGATTCCTGGGATGAGAGAGTTGTCCTATGGGGAGAGATTGAGCCTATACTCTCTGGAGTTTAGAAGAATGAGAGGTGATCTCATTGAAACATCTAAGATTCTGAGGGGTATTGACTGGATGGATGCTGAAAGATTGTTTCCCCTGGCTGGAGAGTCTAGAACTAGGGTGCATAATCTCAGGATAAGGGGTCGGCCATTTAAGACTGAGTTGAGGAGGAATTTCTTCACTCAGAGAGTTGTGAATCTTTGGAATTCTCTGCCCCAAAGGGATATATTCAGTTGTTGAGTATTGGCCGAGGTAGATACATTTTTGGACTCTAGGGGAATCAAGGGATATGGGGATCGCGCGGGAAAGTGGAGTTGAGGTTGAAGATCAGCCATAATCTTATTGAATGGTGGAGCAGGCTCGAAGGGCCTATGGCCTACTCCTGCTGCTAATTCTTTTGTTCTAAGAAGAACTGGTTTACCACCTGTTAGGTTCTATCAATGCTTAAGGGGTTTGGTGTTGAATGGAACTTCTGGTAACTATCAGATTTCATAGGAGACAAAAAACAGTGAGGGCCTAAACCGCACTTACAGTGATCAATTACAGACAAATGGTTTTCTATTGATTTATTGTATAGATTTTATCATTAACAATGAACTTCAATCAGAAATGCTTTAGTTCCTGTGTTTTAGACCAAAGCATCATCATCGCAGCACAGTATCGAGGATTTTAAGATGGGCAGCAACAATATAGTTAGCATGCACAAGTGTATCATTTTGGTTTTACACAGTAACAATGACGCCTGGACTAACTTCCAAAATCAATGAAGTATTATGGCAATAAAAACAGAAAATGCTGGAAACATTCAGCAAGTCAGGCAGCATCTGTGAAGAGAGAAACAGAATTAACGTTTTAGGCCGATGATTTTTCATCATAACTGGAAGATGTTAGAGATTTAACAGCTTTTAATTAAGTACGGAGCCAGGGAAAAGGGGGCAGGGAAAGAGCAAAAGGGAATTGGGCTCTTATGTTCTGTTATGACTACAAAGTATTGTTGCTTATTGTTTTTATTTTATATTGCTGCGAGGCAGGTTGTTCCTTTTGGATTCTTGTCTTCCGTTGTGGATAGTGAGTTTTGCTGACATGATGAAATGCTGAAGCAAGCTTTTCAATGTGGGAAATTAGGACTGAGAGAAACATTTGAGTTTTACAAACTTATTGTTTGCAGTGTGTCAGCAAGATCTACAGTATAATAATACTGAAACATAGGTTTTTACCACTATATTGTGTAAGATTTGTATGGAATAAGTTGGGCAGCCAAATAATTTTAGCAAATTGACTAAGGGTCCTTTTACACACCAGCTTTGGTAACTTAGAGAAGAATTTCTGTTTCACACCCTAACTCCAGATCCCAGACCCCACTGTCAGCCTGGTCAGATTTCTAAGTGCACAGTGAAGCAAAGTCACGCCTGAAACTTTTCCAATGAGGCAGGTGAGGTTGGAAGTTTAATGTAAAATCACAATGTAATTGGATATCCACCCTAGGGATAATGTATGAAATGCTTTTCACTGCTGATGACTTGTGTGCCTGCATTGCAAGTGTCGCGATGTCATTATGCAAACATGATGCCATCCAGGAAAAGCTCTGTGCTTAGTTAAGTGGATGCCTCTGTTTCAAAGGAAAATCATGAACAGATTGCCCCTCGGAAACAAGGCCTCTGATATTTGCTTGTTGCTTCTGTGGACAGCCAACTGATTATTCTGGCAGTTGTTACTGGTGGCGACTTGGAAGGATCCAGTGGTGTCAAAGTTACATGTCGTACTGACCTTGATGCCCAAGTGAATAGCCCCTTTTGTGTCACAAGTTGTCTGCAGGTGGGCCTCCAGGAGATGGCAGAGGCCTCTCTCTGATATGTGGAGGAGGCACCATCTACCCTGGCATGTGCAGGACCTGGGATAAGAATGGGTCTGTAGCGATTCAGATACTGGGAGTATTTTCACTGGAGCAGAAAAGGCTGAGGGGATTCATTTGACGTTTTTGAAATTATGATACATTTTGATAGAGTGAATAAAGAAAGTTTATTTTCTCTGTTTGGGGAGTCAGTGACAAGGAGTCACCAATTTAAAATAGTTACTGAGAGAGCGAGGTTAGGAGAAATTTCTTTATACAAATGGTCATTGGAGCATGAATTGCTTTGCACAGGAAGTCGTTGAGGCAGTGAGCATTGCAGTTCTAAGAGAAAAGTAGATAAATACTTAAAGCAGAGGAAGATACGGGGCTATGGGTAGAGAGCAGGGTGGTGGAGTTAGTAGTGGATAGCTCTAACAAAGAGCCACACAGACAGGATGGGCCGAATAGTCTCCTACTGTGCTGTAAACTCTACGGTACTATTCAACCCCCAAAGGAATTCCTATCCTGCGCACTTTCGTTGCTGCAAGTGAAGCAAGATTGTTGTAAGAAACAGAGAACAGAATAAGAAGTAAGTCTTCCAATGCAAAAAATTAGAACTGAACAAAATTCAAAATTAATGCACCAATAAAAATGTAAACAAGCCAATAACTTTAAGCAGGCTGGTTCTAGAGGGCGGATAATTCATAAAATGCTGATACCAGTGAGAAAGAAGCAAAAAAGCTGCAAGATCTAGTGAGTGTCAAGTTTAAATGAAATTTTAAGATTTTCTGAGGTTTGTGCATGTCATTAGTGCAGCTTTGAGGATGCAGGGATTTATTTTTCATCTGTTGTGAATCAGAGCCTCTTAATTTCATCAATGTGGCTTTCACACACTTCTGGAACATGGGTGACCTTGTTTTGTATGTGCACTTTGATGTATTTATTCTCTGTGGGTTATTTACTACAATTTGACACAAATGTTAAAGAATAAAATATGTTTTTGATTTTGCAATTTGTGCGGCACCAATCATTTGACCTACTATAAATGGGTCTCTGAGATTAGAAGAGGATCTCCCCACTGACACATCACACGGCAGCGCCACTTTTCAGATCCCAGCCTTACTAATGAGTCACCAGACTTTGGGTGGTCCTAGGCTGCAGGCTCATGTCTACATTGAATTACACTAAAGCTAATTAAGATTAATTGACCGGTACACTTGCAGAACACAAGTAGATGTCACAGGTTCAACCATTTAAAGGGCAACATATAACTCAGTGCTAAACAATTCCACTACAAATCTGAAGAGGTCAGAAAGCACCAACTATGCTGAAATACAGGTGTCAATATACACACGACAGCTCTGCAGATGATAGCTCAAATTAGCTTAAGTCTTATCATGTGATACAGATGTGAATATATGATCAGCAACAATATTGAGCCTCATTAGCACTTTTGGCATTATCTGGGGTTGCAGTATGAGTAATACTCACATGTCCCCATGTATGCCAACTGTCAGCATTTGCAGAGTTGTGTCCACGGCTGACAAAAATAGATGCTTCTGGTTGGCTTCGGAGGTTATCTCAGAATGCTCTGCTGTTCTATTCTGAGCACGTGCAGAGCGTGTGCACATATGATCACATGACTACCATGCTGGCTTGTGATAAAATGGCACCTGGTGGCATGTAAATAATTCAAACTTTCAGGAGAAGATGTATTGCAGAGACTAACCGGGTAAATTATAATGGCTGGTGAGACTAAGCGATGTAACATTTTTGAGATGCTGGTTAAGTGGTCAGTTTTTTGGGGCTGAGTGCATTTTCTTTAAGCCAGTTTCCAGCCTTTGTGAGTTTTCGAGGTTAATATGAGTATCCCTGAAGCCTGCTTATGCAATCACAATGGGAACAATTTCTAAAAGCAACTTCATTGAACACATTTCTTTTTTAATTCATTCTCGGGATGTGGGCGTCGCTGGCAAGGGCACTATTTATTGCCCATTCCTAGCTGCCCTGATTTGATACTGAAAATGGCTTGCTGGGCCACATAGGGTTTATATGATACCCTTCTGAACCCTTGCAGCTAACGCACGCAAACACTTTTCTTGAAAAATTAAAGGGTTCTGAGCCACTGACGGCTCCGTGATTTCTGCCACTTGTCACTATGTGATTGGTCAACAGGTTTAGCGGAGTGGGATTGGTTCTACATTTTTGCCTCTACTTTGTGATTGAGCTCTTCATGACCTTGTCCATTTGCCCAGCTAGCAATTGCTGAAATTCTTCTACCGAGTGACAGTTAAGGTTGAATTTGAACTTTTGCCCTCAGCATAGGAGTCTTTTAGCATCAGCCAAAAATACAAACAAGGTCACTGCTTAAAGTCCACTTTTTAGCTATTGTCTAAGCAATGGAATTTTTTAAATTTTATTTGTGTTTACTCCAGTCTTCACAAAGAATGTTCCTTTTAAAGTTTACACATTTGTTTTCACTATATACCATAGTGTCCTGGGATTAATACTTAGTCCATATAGCAGCATGTGTAATTTCCATGTTAGATGTATTTATGCTCAATGTGGCGCAGAATACTGTTTAATCTAAACCATGTGCTGTGACATTTGGTCTAACAACAGGAATTGCTTAAAGTTAGTTCACAAAAATGCCAAACTGTCTATGGGAACGGCTACTGATGAAACCTACAAATGTGTATCTCTTATTTTTATTTATTACTAATATAGCAGTAGAAAGTATCCACTGTGAAAGCTGGCTTTCTATTTTGACGGAATTACAACAATTGTTTTGCACATTTCTGGATGGTAAAGATATATGTGACCTGTTTTTATGTCCTATTACTGCATTAGTGATAGTCTTCTTTTTCAAGCATATAGTAAGTCCAAAATAATGGGATTAGTTAACATTGAGTGGTTTAAGCATTTCTTGACTATGTGGTTCACTGGATTGCAGCACGAATGAGAGATGCACAAACTTGATCTGTTCTTCTCTATATAGCCTAAAAATTAATGTTGCTGATATTAGCAGATGAATGCTTCAAGTGTTCACATGCCATTCCTCTGCCTGTTATTTTAGTCATGATGTGGAGATGCCGGCGTTGGACTGGGGTGGACAAAAATGAGAAGTCGCACAACACCAGGTTATAGTCCAACAGATTTATTTAAAATTACAAGCTTTCGGAGCTGTCGCCCCTTCCTCAGGTAGAGTTACTGTGACTCAGGTGTTGCCCACCTAAAATAAACAGGTCAATGCCTGCGTTAAATAGTGGGGAGAGGAATACCATACGGATACATCAAGCATTTGTTTGCTAATGTTGCAAACACCAATTTCTAGACTTGTATTTTCAATAGTAAAGAAAAGAATCTCTGGTGGTAGCTTTAAACTTCGACGGGAGCTGAAAACTGGCGGTATCAGATCGTCCGCCCGTTATACACCCTTCCCGATTGTTCCTCTCCGTTTCGTTCCGATACCGTCAGTTTCCCACCTCTGCCACAGCTGAAAGTTACTCCCCCTTATATTTAGAATGCCGTTAATGATGTAGTTACTGTTAAAAAAAACAATTATTACCCTGGGTAGCGGCAAAAATTGCTGTTTAAATAATTTGAAGTGGTTGATTTCCATTGCAGTCAACAGAACAATGCAAGTCATAAGATTCAGAACATACTGTCGGTAATAAAAATAATGTACTTACTTTGCAATAACTTTCATGATAATCTTAATGGCCCAGAATTTGCTGGAACGGTTCATGTGCCCCATTTGTTCGGTTTCATTCCTCACCCTTTAGCTCGAAGATACTTGCGCCACAAATTGCTAGAAGTGCGAGCTGATAACGGCATGGCGAAGGCAACGAGGCATCTGAGATCTTGGTAAACGACGGGACCAACAGTCTATCTCCTTAACCAATGAGATTTAAGGTAGAGAAACAGGAATGACGGAGAAGAAAATAGGTCGAATTAGTGTCAAATTAGATACAGAAAGAGAAATAGAGAGAAAGAAAGATTGGATTAAGAGAGAGAAAAAGAGACAGAAAGGAAAAGTAAGAAAAAAATGTAAAAATTTCAATTTTAGAAACCTCTAGATACAATTTAAGAACATAAGAACATAAGAAATAGGAGCAGGAGTAGGCCAATCGGCCCCTCGAGCCTGCTCCGCCATTCAATAAGATCATGGCTGATCTGATCCTAACCGCCAATCTACTATCTATCACAGAACCATCTCCTGCATCTAACAGAATTGCACACACGAAATAGGAGCAGAATCAGGCTACACGGTCCCTGGGCCCGCTCCACTACCCACAGGGCCATGACCGATCCGAACCTAGACTCATGTCCAAATTCCTGCCCGCTCCCCGTAACCCTTAATGCCCTTTACTTCTAGGAAACTGTCTATTTCTGTTTTAAATTTAATTAATGTTGTAGCTTCTACAGCTTTTTGTGGCAGCATATTCCATGGACCTACCACCCTCTGAGTGAAGTAGTTCCTCCTCATCTCAGTTTTGAAAGAGCAGCCCCTTATTCTAAGACTATGTCCCCTAGTTCTAGTCTCACCCGTCATCGGGAACATCCTCCCCGCATCCACCCGATCCAACCCCTTCACAATCTTATATGTTTCAATAAGATCGCCTCTCATTCTTCTGAACTCCAATGAGTAGAGTCCCAATCTACCCAACCTCTCCTCATATGACCACCCCCTCATCCCCGGGATTAACCGAGTGAACCTTCTTTGCACTGCCTCGAGAGTAAGGATGTCTTTCCTTAAGTAAGGACACCAAAACTGTATGCAGTATTCCAGGTGCGGTCTCACCAATACCTTGTACAACTGAAGCAATACCTCCCTATTTTGATATTCTATCCCCCTAGCAATGAAAGCCAACATTCCATTTGCCTTCTTAATCACTTGCTGCACCTGCATACTAACCTTTTGAGTTTCGTGCACCAGGACCCCCAGATCCCTTTGCACTTCAGTACTCTCCAGTTTCTTGCCATTAAGATAATAAATTGCTCTAGGATTTTTCCTGCCAAAGTGCATCACCTCACACTTTCCAGTGTTGTATTCCATCTGCCAAATCTCTGCCCACTTACTTAGCCTGTCTATGTCCCCTTGCAGGTTTTTTATGTCCTCCTCACTCACTACTTTCCCTCCCATCTTTGTATCATCTGCAAATTTTGATATGTTACACTTGGTCCCTTCCTCCAAATCGTTAATATAGATTGTAAAGAGTTTACTACCTGCAAGAATGAGACGCCGCAGTTTCAATTGCTCCCTTTCTCGGACGAAGAGGTTGAGTGGCATTGCAGGAACGTAAATCTCGTCATTAAAAGGGTCCTTATGTCGTTAAGTGCCAGCCCTAACTTTCTGCGGCAAGTTTAATTCCTTTCAACAGCACAAATGCAGCAATTACTTGAAACTCACGGGGAGGTTGATGGCGAGCTGCCGTTTTCGCGAGGCTAACAGTGGAGCGGCGCAAATCATCCAGCAATTCAAGGCGATTCGCAACTCACTCTTCCTCGCCACAAATTGCTGGGTCACCTACACACTAATAACGCTGTTATTTTCCCAGTAGATTCTGGGTCAATGTTGCAGAGAAAAGAGACACAGTTTTTTTTTAAAGCTATTATAAGTTTAAAACTCTAAAATATATTTGAAAAATACTGTAGACATGAATGCAATAAATTTCTATGGCACTAGGATTATAAAGCAGAGTTAGATTCTGAAGGCTGGTGTAACCGAGGCAACCTATTACACAGAGGGAAAAAAGGACAATAAAAAATGTACCAGATTGCTGCCTGTACCAGAAACAGTGCAGAAAATCCAGTCCGCAAAATGATTTTGTAAGGTATCTAATGAAAATACTGATGATAGTAACAAAATCAATTTGATTACACATTTAAATTACAATTTTAAAGATGGAGCTTCTTAGACATAAAATAATAATCTCCTGAATGCTGTTGCACTTCGTATTGATGTCCCTTCACATTGCAGTAAAAGCAGTTGGACCTTTTGTTATCCATTCAAATCTACCTTAATTGGCAACAGCATTGCATCACCATAGTAAAAGATTACTTTGTTCTAATATTTAAAGAATGCAATAAGTAAGGGAATGGTCTTCAAATGCTTAACATTGTTTGTTTTGCAATGCTCAAATTGCAAATGTATCATTTATAATCATTAATATATGCCAGCTTTAATTCCCCTGTATCATTGCAAACTAATTATACTGTCTTGTGAATCACATAGTTATATTAATCTGCAAAAATGGCATCACAATAGTCTCTAATCCATATATTTTGAGCTTTTCTTTATAATTATTAGCAGTGTTTTTATTTCATTTCATACTTTATCTTATACAAAATTGGAAATTCGACAGTGATGGTAAAGGATAATAGATTAGAATCATTGTTTAGATGTCATCTGAATGACTCTTTAAATTTCACTTCCTCCAAATTAAAGGTGCTGCTATGGGAACCCACATGGGTCCTAGCTATGCCTGCCTTTTTGTGGGATATGTGGAACATTCTTTGTTCCAGTCCTACTCAGGTCCCCTCCCTCACCTCTTTTTCCGGTACATTGATGACTGTATCGGTGCTGTTTCCTGCTCTCGCCTTGAACTAGAAAATTTAATTCACTTTGCTTCCAATTTCCACACTTCCCTCACCTTCACATGGTCCATCTCTGACTCTTCCCTTCCCTTCCTCGACTTCTCTATCTCCATCTCTGGGGATAGGCTATTGACAAACATTCACTACAAGCCCACTGACTCCCACAGCTACCTGGACTACACTTCCTCCCACCCCGCTTCCTGTAAGGACTCTATTCCATTCTCCCAGTTTCTTCATCTCCGTCGCATCTGCTCTGATGATGCCACCTTCCATATCAGTGCTTCCGACATGTCTTCCTTTTTCCTCAACCGAGGATTCCCCTCTACCGTGGTTGACACGGCCCTTGACCGTGTCCGTTCTATTTCCCGCACTTCTGCTCTCACCCCTTCCCCTCCCTCCCGGAACCATGATAGGGTTCCCCTTGTCCTCACCTTTCACCCCACCAGCCTCCATATTCAATGGATCATCCTCTGCCATTTCCGCCACCTCCAGCATGATCCCACCACCAAACACATCTTCCCCTCACCTCCCCTTTCAGCATTCCAAAGGGACCGCTCCCTCCGCGACACCCTGGTCCACTCCTCTATCACCCCCAACACCCCTTCCCCTTCACCTGGCAACTTCCTGTGCAAGCGCAGGAGATGCAACACATGCCCTTTTACCACCACCCATCCCATTGTCCAGGGCCCCAAACACTCCTTCCAGGTAATACAGCGATTTACTTGTACTTCTTGCAATTTAGTATACTGTATTCGCTGCTCACAATGCGGTCTCCTCTACATTGGGGAGACCAAACGCAGATTGGGTGACCACTTTGCGGAACACCTCTGTTTAGTCCGTAAGGGTGACCCCGAGCTTCCGGTCGCCTGTCACTTTAATTCTCCGCTCCACTCCCACTCAGACCTCACCATCCTCAGCCTCTTACACTATTCCAATGAAGCTCAACGTAAGCTCGAGGAACAGCACTTCATCTTTCGATTAGGCGCTTTACAGCCTTCTGGACTCAACATAGAGTTCAACAATTTCAGACCATAACCTCTGCCCCTATTTTTTTTCCATTTATTTTATTTATTGGGCCAGAAATTCGGCTCTTGTCGGGTGAGTACGCGCTGTGTACTCACCTGTAAGGCCTCCTGAAGTGCCGGTTTCCTGCATGCACTGCGCATGCGCGGGAAACCGGAACTTCCATTCCCCTGAAGGGAGGGGTTCAGAAGTCGAACGCGTGCGCGGGAGAGGCTGCGCGCACGCAGCAAACTTCGTTTTTTTTTTTAGATTTCTCCAGGAGGGTAAGTATGGCGAAGCTGCGCTTTTAAAAAGGAGGCACAAGGCCTGTTTTTAACAAGGTAAGTGATTAATTAATTACAATTTAAACATTTTTTCAACAGGTTTATCTTTTTTAGATACTTTAAAGAAAGGTAAGTTTATTTTTAGCACAGTTAAAAAGTATAATTAATTTTTTCAAAAATTTAAATTTTTGTTTAAAGTAGTTAATTTATGTAACTTATAGTTATTTTAAAAATGTGATTTTTAAAAAAAATTTATTTGAAGTTTGTGTGGTTTTGGGGCCGATCTCTATTCATAGATTTGACAGGTCTTCCTGTCAAATCTATGAATGAAAATTCCCTGTTAGGATTGGCTCTCCATGGCCCATGTGATCCCAGGGGACGCTTCAAACTAACTGCGCCCCTGGGATATGCAAGCACTGCGCGCCGACAGCTGGAGGAGGCCCAGGAGCCGAAGTCCTCGTGGGCCCAAAGCACAATGGCAGGCGCGGTAGGCAAGTACGCGCGCGATGCTTGCACCCGCAGGAAGCCGGAAAGCCGAATTTCTGGCCCATTATTTTTTTTTTCTCTCTCCCACATGGCAGCTGTCTTTCATTCTGCCAGAGCCATTTACACTTCATCTAGAGCCATCTTTTGTTTCTTAACTTGTTCCATTACCATCTCCTTTTGCCTTGCACCATCTCTTAATGTCTCTTAATCTCTCCTGCCTTCCATCCTATCACAGACCTTCCCTTTTGTTCTTTCCTCCCCTCCCCCCTTTCCCAGCCCCTGCACTTGCTTAAAAACCTGTTCCATCTCCAGCTTTTTCCAGTTCTGACGAAGGGTCATCGACCTGAAACATTAACTCCGTTTCTCTCTCCACAGATGCTGCCTGATCTGCTGAGTATTTCCAGCATTTTCTGTTTTTACGTTAAATTTCAGTCTTGTTACACATTCATATCCATCCATAATTCCAAATTGTCCTGATTTTCCTCCTCTTTGCACCCTAGGAACACTCAGGCCGCGATTTTGCCAGCGCTCAGAGGGCGGGTTTGGAGTCGGGTCAGGAGTTAAATTCAAAATGATTGATGACGGGTTGCGAACCCACCGCGAACCCGCCTCCACGCGACTTTCCAAAGTGTCGGATCTGCGACTCCAGATCAGACCCGACACCAAGTGACGGGAGAGGTACTTAAGGTAGTTAACAACCTGTTAACTGCTATTTTGACAGGGTTTTTCAATTTTGCCACATTTTCACCGTGTTCCACGTCGTTCGACAAACACGCCAGCTGATTGTGTCGGGTCTTCCAACAAGCTGAATAGTTCACAGCTGCAACTGTAGCATAAAAGCTAACCTGCCACATCAGTTCAATTTCAAATGCCAGAACTTTGTGATTTCAGGATTTGGAAGACATATTTCAGGTGTATTGAGGTTGTAAGTGTGTGTTGTGAGATCTATATGCACTGTGACCTCCTTGGAATAACTTCTCTCCACATTGACTGAGCGCTTATAACATCTCATCCTCAACTGAGATATATGCCAGCAGAATGGGAACCATTTATACTCTCTCATCCTGGTCCTCAGATTTGGAGGACGAGCAGCCGCGGCAGCAGCAGAACTAGGCACACCAGCAGCACCAACAAGAGCGCCAACCTTCTCCTCAGCCACCTGATGCTGCACAGGGCAGAGGGCCTCGGTGCAGGGCTGCACCGCGCTGCAGGAGATACCCCCAACACAGGGTTTACAGGCAGAGGATGAGCTTCCTCAACATGACTGAGCAGCAGTGCCAAAGGAGGCTGAGACTTTTGCGAGAGGTAGTCGCTGACATCTGCACAATGCTGCACCAAAACCTGCAGCCCAGAGGAGCGGGTGGACACCCCTTACCAGTGGCTGTCAAAGTCACCACCACAATCAACTTCTTTGCGTCAGGGTCCTTCCAGGGAACATCTGCAGACATCAGCGGCATCTCCCAGTCGGCCGCACACAGCTGCATCACGCAGGTTACTGATGCCCTGTTTGCCAAGTTGGCCAATTACATCCACTTCTCCACGGATGAAGCAAGTGTTACCGCGCGGGCAGTTGGGTTTGCCAATTTGGCAGGCTTCCCAAGGGTGCAGGGCATCATCGAGTGCACACATGTGGCCATCAGGGCACCCCATCACAACCCAGCTGTATTTGTGAACAACAAGTCCTTCCACTCCCTTAACGTCCAGCTGGTGTGTAACCACAGGAAGAGCATTATGCATGTGTGCGCAAAGTTCCCTAGCAGCTACCATGACTCGTACATCCTGCGCCAGTCCACTGTGCCTCAGCTCTTCAATCCGCCAACCCAACTTTCCAGATGGCTACTTGGAGACAAGGGCTATCCCCTGAAGACGTGGCTAATGACACCGATGAGGAGGCCATCAAACAAAGCTGAGGAGTGCTACAATGTGAGCCACATTTCCACCAGAAACATCATAGAGCAAACCATCGGCTTGCTCAAAATACGTTTCAGATGCCTCGATAGATCTGGTGGAGTCCTACAGTATGCACCAGCCAGGGTCTCCAGAATCATCGTGGTCTGCTGTGCCCTGCACAACATCGCACTGCAGCGTGGCTTAGCGCTGCCTGAGGAACAAGTGGCACACTGCACAGCCTCCTCCTCCTCAGAGGAGGAGGAAGAGCCGAATGAGGCTGCAGATGAGGAAGACCTGGCAGAGGCGGCTGTCCCAGTGCTACCAGCATGCGAGCACATTGCTGGCCGTGAGGCAAAGGATGGACTAATCCATGCCAGATTCGCGTAACTTTACGCAGCACAGACATGTGGCTGGCACATGCACATGAAGGTTGGCAGGACCTCCCTTCCACACCATATAACATCTATACAATAAACTGTGCATTCCTATCACTCTCCCCACCATCACTGCAGATGAAAGGCACCCTCACCTCTCACTGTGCCACTTCCAATTTTAAGCACACATAGGACAACGCAAGGAATCATTCTCATCACATTACTTTAATGCAATAGAAATAAAGATCACAAACGTAACTTTGGATTATATGAAAACACCCAAGTGACTACCCTTGTGACTATTTGTGTGTTAGCTTTCTCTTATGCGTGCTTCTACGTGGTGCTTCCCCTGTGGCTTCAGCAGATGTAGAGACAGCCTGCTCACTTCCTTGCTGCGCCTGCTTAGATGCCTTTGACAGTCGTCCTCTTGGTTTGGGAGCCTTGGAGGGCCCCACCAAAGTCTGCTCTGCCTGTGACTGTGCAGGGGCAGACTTGGCCATCTCTGTTGGGTGAGGCATCTGGGGCTCTGACTGAGGGCTCGGCAGTAGCATGGGAGTGTGAGCGCTTGGAGAGAAGCCCGCACTTCCTTGTTCTCGACCACCACCATCCCTCTCATGGGTCACCCGCACTTCACTGCTAGCAAGTAGCTGGAGAGCATCTTGCTGCACATCAGTGGGGCCATGAGGACCCGTCTCTGTACTGACAGTCCTCATAACGGGGACGTCCATGTACCTCTGGTTCCTCGCCACGATAGATGCCCATCTATTCTCCATAGCTGACCATCTATCTAGAAAAGTCACCATGTTGGTTTGTGTCTGGTGATTTATGTCCTTCATGGAGGTTGCCATCCTTTCCATGGTGGTACCTACATTCGCCATTGTGTTCACCACGGCATTGCTCATGTTTAACATGGACTCCTCCATTCTCTGTACACTCGCAGTTACCATGGTTGCAAACCCAGTCAGAGCCTCCTGCACTTGTTCCTGAAACTCCAGCGCCGCTCTCTTTCTGGGTGGCCCCCGAGGCTCAGCGTCTACATGCAGCTGAGCAGAGCTAGGACAGCCCTGCAGCCTCCGACGAGGACTCTCCACTGCTGTCCCTGTCTCCACCATCTGCACCTACTCACTTGTGAGCTGTGATACACCAGGTGACAACACTACTCTATCTTGCAAACGACCCACCGAGATGTGCGTCTCTGTGCTGGTGCTGGCTGCGCTCATTTCTGCTGACGCTGCTCCCTCAGAGGCTGGAGGTTCCTCTGAGGAGTTCTCCTGCTCTTCCTCCTGGACAGTGGGGAGGGGGGCTCTCGATGGTCCTGTGGGAGAGCAAAGGCATGAGTTAGACATGTGATATGTAGGTTGCAGACACATCAATTGTGCAGATGATCAGCACTCAATTTCTATGAACATCAGATCCCATATGAGTCACTCATTAATGTAAAATCAGAGAGTTGGAAATCAATTCTGTCACCAGCTTGCTGTACTGCGCCCGTCTCTCCATCCCCCACTTCCAGCTCCTCTGCACCTCCAACGATCTCCAGAGCTGCCTCCTCAGCGTGCATTAGATGCACCACGGATGGTGGGCCTCCTCCTGTCCTCCCCCTCTCCCTCTTATTGTGGGCTCTTTTCCTGCAATGAGGGACACAAGTGGAGCTTCAGAGAGATTTATGGAGTGAGTGTAAAGAATGGATAACATAGATGTTTAGAGGGAGACTATGATGGAGTGAGGTGCCAATTCCAAGGTCCCTCCCTGTGCGTTGTTAGTTGTTGTCATTGCATAACAGTGAGAGTGAGTGTGAGGGGTGCATAGTAGAATGGTGGAGTGACTCTGTACATAGAGAGAGAGGGATGGTTAAGGGTGCAAGGGATGTTAGGGTGAGTTGGGATGTGCAGGAGTAGGTTGCCAATGCAGAGTGATGGGGATGAGAAGAGATGGGAAGCAGATTGAAGGTAAGTGTGATGTTATACTCACTTTTGCTGAGCGAAGCAGATCATCAAACCTTTTCCTACACTGCACCCAGGTGCGTGTACAGACCGCCCTTGCACTGACCTCCTCAGCAATTTGCAGCCAGACTGTCTTTGTGTGCTGAGGAGGCTTCCTCCTTCCATCTGAAGGGAAGAGGACCTCCTTGCGTCCTCTTACTCCCTCCACAAGAGCATGGAGGGAGTCATCATCAAACCGGGGAGCAGCCTTTGTTTGTTGTGCTGCCATGCCTGCTCAGCAACCAGCACTCGGGAGCAGAAAAAGAAAGTACTAATCAAAGGGGACATGGCCACCTTAAATATAGAGGCTCCCAGCGCGTCATCAAGCGAGATCAGCCGACCCGCACCCACCGATTGGTCCAGGTAACACGTACGGCGACCTTAATGAGGCCAATCCAGGGAAAATCATTATTGCAGGGCGGCTGGAACCGGGAGCGGGACCAGAACCTGCCGAACAGTGGACCCGCCACCATCCCACCTCCGGGTGGAAAATCCAGCCCTTAGTATCTGGATGCAAAGCAAAGAAAATGGGACAGAGTTCCCTTGGGTCTCCAGTCTCTGTGTTGTGTTGGGATTTGTGGTGATTCCCCCAAAGGGAGAGTGGAATGCTTGCAACTGAGGCAGGCACAAGTGGGGCAAGCACTTGCAAATGAAGTGGAAGGGAACCAGCAGCAACTCATCTTCTTCTGTCTTTGATGGGCAGGCACTCATTTGGCAGAGTACTAGATGAAGTAGGCATTCGGCCCTTCACCCAGCTGTGTTCCGATCAAAGGATCTGAGGGGGGCAAGCAGCAAGGCCACAGAGGCTGAAAAAGGTAATTTCTATTTTTATTGGGCCTGCAGGAAAATTCTTGGGGCTAGAAGCCTTCAGGCTGCTGTTTTTTGAAAGGTCATTACTCCACTCAGGCCTGTAGCAATTGCTGAATTTCCCATCCTAATTCTGGGTGGAGGCCCCTGCCAGGGGGAGGCGCATTGTAAGGGGCATATCAGGACTTCGCTAATGAACTGAACCAAGAAGCACAGGCAGCTTCACTTCATTTTAGGAGGAGTGGACTTTGGGGGCACTCGACCGGCCCAACACCCGGGCAGAGCAGGAGAGAAATATCGAGGTCAACACATGTATTTTCCAAACTGCAAAGGATGTTAAATTTTAAAATTCAAAAGACCTAACTGTTAGCTTTAGACACTTTGGTTTCCCTCCTTTGAATTTTTCACATCCAATATTAATTTCAAATTATTTAATAAAATATTATGTAATTTGGCTCCCACGTTTCCCTACATAACAGTCATTGCACTTCAAAGTAATTCATTGTACAGGAAATGGTTCAAGATGTTTCTGAGAGAGAGGATTGAGGATTATATTAATGCAAGTCTTTCTTATCTTAAATTTAGTAAAATTAACGTACATTTGCATTGCATCTTTCTGACTTTCGTACTTATAAACTGAAATTATTCCAATATTGATGAAAGGAGTTCAATTTCCTGTCCAAGCAAATGGCAGTCCAATTATTGTACTGTTTGATAAGATGTGGCTACAGTGATTATACTTAAAGCTTTATTAGTTTAGCTGCCTTCTTTTTTGAAACTAGTCCCTATTTTAACTCGGGGCAGAAGGGGTCAGGACGAGCGATATTCCCCCATGACGTCACCATATGATTGATGGACACAATTGGGGCACAATTTCTGGCAAGCCGAGAGCTACTTAAAATGGGAATGCACCTTTAAAGTGAGGTTGCATTCTCTGATGCCAGATTTTCTGCAACACTGTGGAGACAATTCTGTGAGTAATAAAGGGCTGGATTTTCATGGGGAGGGCGGGTTGGGTGATGGGGGAGGGGGGCTCCGAGACGGTCGGGAAACTTTAACTTTAACTTTGCATGGGAGGCCTCTGTTTCCCATCCACAGCCAGCCAGATTGAGAGGCTGGCTGGCTGCGGGCAGGTAGGGCTGCGGCACTAGGCCGCACAGAGGAGGGAGGGAGGGATCGCATGGGGGGTCGGGCCGTTAAGACGATCGGGGGTCGGGCAGAAGATCGGGGCCGGATGATTGCTTGAGGGGGGCGTTGGTGAAAGAAAGATTGTGGTCGGCCACCCGAGGATCGTGGCTGGCCTCTGGATGATCGGGCGGTGAGGGATCGCTGGGGGGAGGGGGGGAAGGAAGATCTGGGCCGGCCTCAGCATCATCGGTGAGGGAGGGGGTCCGGGAAGGCAATCAGAGGCCTCGTGAGGGGGTCTCCGATCGCAGGGGGGTGGGGCGGGGGGGGATTAGGCAGGGACCCTGGATCCAGGAGGTGAGTGTAAAGGCACTTAACTCCTGGTTGCAGCAGTCCTCACCTTGCTGTAAGTACCGGGTTTTATGGTGTGTAAAACCTGACCAGCTACAGTTAAAAACAAAATCGAGATTAAAGAAGAGGTTTCCAGCCTCATTAAAATTTTTAATTGACGTCCTGACTCCTGGAAGCAGGTTGGCTGCCCGCCCCCATCCTGCCTCCGTTACAACCAGAAGTGGGTGGTTTGGAGGCGGGTTCAGGCCGGAGTCCAATTTTTAACAATTTAACTACCCCAACGCTCCTAACCCACCTGTATTTTTAGGTTATAATTCCCTCCAAAGAGTCAGAGCGCTGCCCCTAGCTTTTCTAACGCCTCCCTGGAGGTCTTGGTGGAGGAGGTCAGGGCAAGGAGGGAGGTACTGTTTCTCAGCACCTGCAGGAGCACCTCCAGGGCAAGTATCCAGCAGGTCTGTACAGAGATGGCTAAAAGAGCCAGTGCCAGCAACATCACTGGGTTCAGTGTAGGAAGAGGTTCATTAACCTCAAGAGCAGCAAGGGCGAGGACAGCTCTTCATCTCCCTCAGCAAACATATGGAAAAGCAAAGGTGCAAGTGAATGAGTTGCGTGTTTTTAAGCTCAACGTAGATCCGTATCATGAATGAATTGTGCTCAAGTAGTGAGTAATGAAGAACTCATATACTGATCAACCTGTTTCTGGTGACCTGTACAAATCGTCACTGATGAAAGGAAGATAAGCTTCTCTTCCGCCAGTATCTGAACTTCCTCCACATTGATACAGAGCGACTCATTATTGTGGCTTGTGAACTAAAGAGCTTGATCACTACACACAATAGATTAGAGAGAGAGCTACAGCCTGCTCATGTGCTTATTTATGCTGCTCTCTGCTTAATTTGCTCTCCTTTTCTTCCTGTCCTTCCCCGAAGGTTAGTTTGGCTGCACGGGTGCTGACAGTCTCTGCTACCCTGGCCAAGTGGCTGCTCTTCATATGCAAACAAAGACCACAAACCTCAGAAGATAATTAAACTGTGGGGAAGGGCATCACAAATGAGCGCAGTGCTGTCTTTACCCAAAGACCACATCCATGCCCTTTTCACTGGGGCTCAGTAGATAATGACCAGCAGCTGATTTCCACCGCTCCCTCCGCCCCCGCCCCTCCTCACTAGCCAAGGCATGCTGAGGCTAATTGCAGTGTCCCACCAAAGCTAAGGTCAGCTAATTCATCACAGACCTGAACTGAACTTGAGGCTGCCCTTGTCTGTGGAAAAACATGCTTTACAGATAGTGTAGTTGTCACTATTCATTAGGTGCAGCACATCATTTTCACAGAAGAAAAAACAGCCATTATTTAGCTGAATCATACATTGCACTTATGGAAGAAATGAACCACAGGCTGTAAAAAATACAAATATGGTATAAGCAGGGGGGGTGATAAAATAATAAGTCTCTCTTCCTCAGCTAACTACACTAATGATTCAGAGGCTCTAGTCTAACAAAGGGCTACATTTGTATTTTATTATTCACCATTACTTCCCATGGTTTCAAATATATTGCTGATCTGCACAATTTTTGTAGCATTGTATTCTGGTCAGTGCTAAATATTGTCATGCAAATATATGCCAAGGCACCAAGAAGCATTTTAGTTGAATAAAATTCTATTTTTTTTTTTAAAATACAAGTTTAGCAATACTATTGAAACAACATTAATACAAGAAACAGAGTTTGACAGTTGGACCAAATTAATACTAGAATAGCAGGTCCTGCTGCACAGTAATCGAATGTTTCACTGCTTCTGCCGAAAGAGGAAAGGGCAAGTTCTATAAAATATATAAAAAGGGGAGAGAAAATGAGAAAATAAAACTATAAATATAAATACATGAAGAGATCATAGAATCATATAGTACAGAAGGAAGCCATTCGTGTTGTGACGGCTCTTTGAAAGAGCTGTCCAATTAGCTCCAGTCTCCTGCTCATTCCCCATCGTCTTGCAGATTTTTCCTTTTCAAGTATATATCCAATTCCCCTTTGAAAGTTACTGCTGAATCTGCTGCCACCATGCTTTCAGATTAAAGACAGATGCAGGTGATACTATAATGGATAATAAGGAAATAGCAGACTTTTAAAATTAATACTTTGTATCCATTTTCACAGTGGAGGAAGAGGACAAAATACCAGTGGTACAAGGGAACTGAAAAATAAGTCAAGGGGAGGAAGTTAATGGATTTAATGTAAGTTTAAAAATGGTGATGGAGAAAATAACATGACTTCAGATCAACAATTCTCCACGACCTGATGGCTTCCACCCCATAGTATTAAAAAAAAGTGGGGAAATTGCAGATACATTGGTTATAATTTTACAAAGCTCTCTAAATTCTGGAATTGTGCCTTTGGATTGGAATGTTGCTAATATCACTCCATTATTTAAGACAGGAGGAAGGGAGAAGCCAGCAAACTACAAGACCTGTCAGTTTATCGTCAATTGTAGGGAAGTTACTGGAATCTATAATCAGGGTCAGAGTAACTGAGCATTTGAACAAGTATGAGCTGAAAGAGTCAGCATGGATTTGTGAAGGGTATGCCATGTGTGCCTAAACTAGTTGAATTTTTGAGGTCACTCACAAGGTGGACAGGGGAGTGTTGTCTATATGAACTTTAAGAAGGGCATTTGGTATGGTTTTGCATGAATGATTCTTAGCAAAAATGAGAGTGCATATAATTGGAGGTCAGTTTGGGACATGGGTTGGTAATTGGTTGGGACGTAGGAGACAGAGAGTAGGAATAAAGGGAAAGTACTCTGATTGGTGGAATGTGACAGATGGTATTTCCCAGGGTTCTGTACTGGGGCCTCAGCTTTTCGCCATATATCAATGACTTGGATGAATGAAGAAGAAGAGTTGTATATCCAAGTTTGCAGATGACACTAAATTAGGAGGCACAGTAAGTTGTGTAGATGGGAGCAGGAAGTTACAATGGGACACAGATTAGGTGAATGGGCAAAACTGTGGCAGATGAAATTCAATGTGGAGAAGTGTGAGGTAATCCACTTTAGATCCAAGATAGATCGGAGTATTTTCCTGAGGGTGAGAAACTGTGAAGTAGCAAAGAGATTTGGGTATCCAGGTATATAAATCCCTAAAAGCTAATGCTGAGGTACAGAAAGTAACCAAAAATGCCTTTATCTCAAAGGGGTTGGAATACAAAAGGGAAGGAAGTTATGCCTCAGTTGTACAGAGCCTTGGTCAGATCCCATCAGGAGTACTGTGATCAATTTTGGGCACCACACCACAGGCAGGATATACTGGCCTTGGAGGGGGTACCATGCAGATTCACCAGACTGATACCAGGGCTTAAAGGGTTAAAATATGAAGACAGGTTGCATAAACTTGGGCTATATTCCCTTGAGTTTTTAATGTTGAGGGTGATTTAATTGTGTTTAAAATGATAAAGGGATTCAATAGGGCAGATACAGAGAAGCTATTCCCTCTGGTGGGCGAATCCAGAACAAGGGGCACAATCTTAAATCAGAGCTAGGCTATTCAGGAATGAAATCAGGAAGTACTTTTTCACACAAAGGGTAGTGAAAATGTGGAATTATCTCCCCAAAAGGCTGTAGATGCTGGGGGTCAATTGAAATTTTCAAGATTGAGTGACAGACTTTTATTAGGTAATGGTATCGAGGGATGTGGATCAAAGGTGGGTAAATGAGTTGAGGTACAGATCAGTCACGATCTAATTGAATGGTGGAACAGGCTTGAGGGGCTGAATGGTCTACTCCTGTTCCTATGTAAACTCAAACTTTTCAATCAGAAAGGTCCTGAATGAATGGCAAAATGCATCATCAGGGTTGGATCATGAGAAGTAGGTCTAGCTGAGTAGTGAATCTCAAGGTAAATTTGAATTTATTCAATAATTTATGTATCATTAGATAAGGCATCTAACAATTTACCAGTTGCAGATGACATGCTTGAATTATTACAGGTTGCTGTTACACTGCAGGTAAATCTCAGATAGGTATCTGTGGAGTGTGACACTCAGCAAAGTAGACACAAGTTATACTGGCAGGGGCACCTCACTGTAGGTTGCTCAAATGTTGGTGACAGAGGAGAACTGTATGTAATTTTTCATGTTTGAAGAGCACAGGTGGGAGTGTTTGCTTTAGTATTTAGTAGATTTTTCAAAAATAAGTTTATAAAGTTCCCAGGGAGATCCAACGGCACATTCAAACACTTTTCAAATGTATATTTGCACCAAGCTGCAGTTATTCCGTGCCCAGTGTAAAGTCTGACCTCTACTAGGTACTCTCACACATCCTGGCTTCAGTGCACTTAGGAGTCAGAGTACCAACCTGGCTCCTGAGTTACGCTTTCACTTTCATATCAATCCACACTTGAAATGGTTTCACGTTAATGTGAAAGTGGCAATATAACCGTACTCAAGGTCCCCAATCATGAGTGGAACAAATTGCATATCCGTTATTATGTTCTTGCACAATTCTTGATTAATAGATGAAATCATTTACATTACAATTAAGGGTTATTTATGACTAATATATGTGACACTTTAAAACTCTTAATTAAGTCACTCGCCTCCTGTTATAAATGAGGGGTTGACAGTGTGAACTTGAATTATGAGGACAGGTTGCATAAATCTGTCTTGTATTCTCGAGTATACAAGATTGAGAGGTGATCTAATCAAGGTGCTAAAAATGATAAAAGGATTTGATAGAGTAAAGGTAAACTATTTCTTCTGGTGGGGGAATACAGAACAAGAAGGCATATCTTAAAATTGGAGCCAAGCCATTCAGGGGTGTAATGAGATAGTAGAAATCATGAACTCTCTCCCCAGCAGGTTGTGGATGCTGGGTTAATTGAAACTTACAGGACTGAGATTGATAGATTTTTGTTAGGTAAGGGTACCAAGGGATATGGAGCAAATGCAGGTAAATGGAGTCGAGGTACCTATCAGTCATAATCTAACTGAATGGTGGAACGGGCTGGAGGGGATGAATGGCCTACACCTATGTCCCTTGTCATAAGCAAGGACGAAAAATGACAGTCATTCATCTTTAAGACAAAACAGAACATACACCTATGTCACTGAATTAGGTTCAAATCGTACTTGAAGCACAGTTCAGAACCAGCAGCCAGGTTGAGATGACATTATTGAACTTCTGAAGCTTCCTTTTCATGTTTTATGGAAACTATCGCACCTGTTACCGTCTTGTAACAAACTCGCAGATTCGATATCATGGTATATGAGGCCATTGCACACTACATGGTGCACGGACCTGTGTACATGCACACTGCAGCAAGTATGTCACGGTGACTCCACCAGGGAACTCTGCTGCTGAGCAACTAAAGGCGAGTCATTATGCTGCTAATTTGCCTGTGACACTCTGATTGGAGCACGGCTGGCAGTGGCCAGCGTCACGGTGGCAGGATCCTTGATAAAGGCGGACCGAGAGTCTGAGGCAGGCACTCCGAGCCAGAGGTACATGAACTTACTCTCTGCACAGGCGCTGCTTCTTGTATTCAGACAGAGTGAGACACAGAAAACCCCCTGAAACATTTCCATCTACATCACACAAAAAAAAATCTCCAGCCATTCTCCCAGAACATCAAGTTTAAGAGTTTTCAAAAAGTCAGAAGAAGAAATAGACACAGTTATGTCTCTGGCCGTGAAAGAAAGAAACCAGGTCCGCTTGGTGTTCCTCGGGGCAGCCGGCGTGGGCAAGACTTCGCTGATCCGGAGATTTTTACTCGATACCTTTGAAGCGAAGTACAAGAGGACAGTGGACGAGCTGCACAGCAAAGAGTACGATGTGGGGACAATGAAGATCAAAATCGAGATCATGGACACCAGCGGAAGCTACTCCTTCCCGGCCATGAGGAAGCTCTCCATCCAGAGCAGCGATGCTTTCGCCCTGGTCTATGCCATAGACGATGCCGAATCCTTCGAAGCTGTGAAAAGCCTCCGAGATGAGATCCTCGACATCAAGGAAGACAAATACACCCCGATCGTGGTGATAGGCAACAAGACCGACAACCTAGGTGACAAGCAAGTGTCCAGTGAAGATATCATGTCACTGGTGGAACTGGAATGGAACAACCGGTACCTCGAATCCTCGGCCAAGGACAACGCCAATGTGGTGGAAGTTTTCCGAGAACTCCTACAGCAGGCAAACTTACCGAGCCGCCTGAGTCCAGCCTTGAGGAGGAGACGGGAAACTTTCCCAACAGAGAACAATGCCCGACCTCCCATGAACAAAACCAACAGCTGCAGCATCTCCTAAAGGCAAACTCCGGCTGAATAGACTGTCCCTTTCGATTCGATCAAAAAGACTGTTAACTCTGACTAGTTTTTAAACCAGTCAGAAGGGACCTGTGTTTGAAAGAATCAGTCTCCAAATTGGAGCAAATTGTGCAACTGAACTTATGACGGTGCTAAGAAAAACTGAAGGGGAGCATTCGTGAGCACATAAAAACCAATCGATTTATTTCTGTTACTATTAATTGCGCTGAATTTGTGATTTTAATTAAGATGCTGATGTTTATTCAGTAAGCGGAACAATTGATGTATGCATTAAGGTATAAACCCCATAGCAAGTATATGTCAGCCTAGCAGTTGTATCAGCATTGATCTAACCACTAGTTGTTTCAAATATAGATTGTCCTGGCCCTGCACTGACCGTGCAGTCTGGAAGCTTTGTTTACAGAGTTCAATCGCCCCCATTATTTGCTAATGGGGGGTAACATTTATTTGCACTTTCATGTTATCAGATCTTCATGTTACACTGTTACTCAGAATGCATATTCTTTTGTATTTATTTTATAAAAGCTATAATAAATAAAGACTTTTATCCCGAACAGTTTACTGTCTTTGATCATTTAGTCCACTTGTATTAGGCATATGTTGCCCTTTTTTCCCCCTCCGGTGCTGACATGGGTTCCCACAGCACACCTTGACATCCTGTGACCGCACACTTTAAACGAAATATACTGTGCTTCAACTTCAATATCACGTTCGTGTGACAACTTAAGTCCTCTTATGAAAGCACAGCCTCAATAAAACTCAAAAACGGGTGCAGTGACCGAAAGTAATTAGGAGGCATTGGGAGATGTCTGAAAACAACCCGTACAATTGACAACCGTATATATAGGAGCGGGAGGCAACTAGGAAATTAATCCGAAATATTCGAAGCTGTGGCGAATTCTCTAGAAAGACTTGCATTTATATAGCGCCTTTCACAACCACCGGACGTCCCAAAGCGCTTTACAGCCAATGAAGTACTTTTGGAGTATAGTCACTGTTGTAATGTGGGAAACACAGCAGCCAATTTGCGCACAGCAAGCTCCCAAACAGCAATATAATGACCAGATAATCTGCTTTAGTGATGTTGGTTCAGACATAAATATTGGCCAGGACACCATAAGAACTCCCCTGCTCTTAGAAATAGTGGTCATGATGCGGAGATGCCGGCGTTGGACTGGGGTGGACAAAAATGAGAAGTCGCACAACACCAGGTTATAGTCCAACAGATTTATTTAAAATTACAAGCTTTCGGAGCTGTCGCCCCTTCCTCAGGTAAAGTAACTTTACCTGAGGAAGGGGCGACAGCTCCGAAAGCTTGTAATTTTAAATAAATCTGTTGGACTATAACCTGGTGTTGTGCGACTTCTCATCTTAGAAATAGTGCCATGGGATCTTTTACATCCACCTGAGAGAGCAGACAGGACCTCGGTTTAACATCTCATCCCAAAGACAGCCCCTCCGATAGTGCAGCACTCCCTCAGCACTGCACTGGAGTGTCAGGCTAGACTTTTGTGCTCAAGTCTCTGGAGTGGGACTTGAACCCACCACCTTCTGACTCAGAGGCCAGAGTGCGACCCACTGACCACAGCTGACACTTTCCACTGAAAATGACCGCAGTTCCTGGATGGTTGGGATTGAAATCCTTTATGTAATGTGGGAATAATAAACCAGCACCGATTTTACCAGAAGTTCTTGAAAATAACCCACTTGTCTATAGTTTTAATAAATTGTATAGATTAACATAAAAGTGAACAAAACTCGCCAAAGGAGATTGTGCAGATGAAGACTGCGATCAGCGGCGAAAGTGGCAGGATTTCAGATTCACCCAGAGCTCAGATTATTCTGGAGGTGCACATTCTATTTATAAAACAGATTAGTCTGTGACAGTTCGGGAGTTTCGACATTTAACTCGAGCTACATCGCCCTCGACTAATCACAGTTCCACCAGAATATCGCCGGAGAATGCGTGTCAGTGTCACTGCTACAGAACAGATAAATACCCACTGTCCCAAGGCAGGAGTGGGCCGAAGTTAGAGGAGTTGGGGATCAGTTCCCATCCGCTCAGCCAATCGCCAACCCGCCGGTTACATCAGGCATGTCAGACTGAAACATGGCACATCTACTGGGAACTTTGCAGATAATACTGGAATAGGGGCTGCACCGCATGCAAACGCTGAACTCGAAGTATCGGTTCAAGTCACCGAGCACATTAGGACTTTTGGTACAACTTATATTGATGTGCACACACATACACTCTACCACATTCAGGACTCTGGGTTTGGCAACTTAAGTCTATTGCGAGAGAGGGAAGATCTTGTATAACGTTTATTTCTGTAAGGAAAATGCACCATCTTCAACCTTTCCCCCTAGATTATCCGAAGTCATGTGGTGGCCTGTCCCTTGGACTCTGCTCATTTAATTTCTTAATAAGGTCATCTCTGTACCACCTAGCGGAATAGCAATGATTTGCACTGATTTTTATTTTGTTTATGTAATGAATTGGAATATGTTTTCATAGCGCCCCCTATTGGCATTTTCTTTTCTTATTTTTCCAAACAAATAAATACACAATATTTGATTAAGTTTTGATATTTCTTTAAGAAAATTATTTTAGGTTTGATGAGCAGCCCGATTTAAGTAAAACACGAACCACATGACTGCACCTTACACTGCACAATTCCGTAGTGTGAATCTGCTTGACAGATGAATGATTGGCAATCTCAACATTAAGTTACTCGATGAAGCGAGGAACACCCGTCCAATACTGCCAGCAACTCGGCACGCCTCGGTAATCCTCTTGAGGGCATTGAATTCCAGAAGCAAACTACAACCAGACCACCAAAAGAGCAGATGCCTCCTATAACCAGGTTTAAAACATTTCAATCTGCAAAATAACCCAGCCAGTACTTGCTCACCTTGCCCTACTGGGATCACAGGAAGCCAACACAGACAGATGAAGATTTTACCCATGTATATGTTATCATTGTACCAACATGCATTACCATTCATGTATAGAATAGGCACCTTGAAGTGAAAACGATCTGAATTGAACAAAATTCAGGTACCGGCAAATTAGCCAGAAATATCCAAATTAATTTATTTTGGATTATAAATTTAAATTCTTAACGGATCTTCAGTGCCATGACAGGTCGTGTTCGTCAAGGTCATTTAATAGTTAAATACTTGTGAAAAGCACGAAAGGGGGAAATCACATAGGCGGGCATAAAAGATCCCGTGGCGCTAATCAAAGAACAGCAGGACGTTCCCCATAACCAACATTGCTCCCTCAACCAACACCAGCTAAAACAGATTATTCATTCATTTGCTGTGGACCAGGCTATGCACAAATTGGTTACTTCATTTGCCCACAAAGCAACAGCAGTTGTACTTTAAAAGTCATCTAGTAGTTCTAAAGCACTTGGGCACATCCTGCCGTATAAATGTAAGTTCTTTCTTTAGAAACATACTGACTCTACATACTCTGGGCTACAGTGCAGAGACAAGACTCAGAGAAAGCTGAGTTCTTCAAAAGGGCAACACGGTGGCATAGTGGTTAGCACTGTTGCCTCACAGCGCCTGGGACCCGGGTTTGATTCCGGCCCTGGGTGACTGTCTGTGTGGAGTTTGCACATTCTCCTCGTGTCTGCGTGGGTTTCCTCCGGGTGCTCCGGTTTCCTCCCACAGTCCAAAGATGTGTGGGTTAGGTTGATTTGGCTTTGATAAATTGACCCTTAGTGTTAGGGAGGATTAAATATGTGGGGATAGGGTGGGATATGTGTCGGTGCAGGCTCGATGGGCTGAAATGGCCTCTATCTGCATTGTGGGGATTCTGTGAAAAGATCACCTCTGCATTGTTCACACCAAACCAACTCACAAGGAATTCATCAGTAGCTGGGTAAAAGGAAGTGGACCATTACAGCCATACACAACCTGAATTTATCCAACATCTGAACACTGTGCCTGCAAGTAATGGAGAAGATAGTGTGCCAAAGAACAATGTAACTGCCTTAGCTCAGAGAATTATTGCTGCTGAACTTTGAGCATGTGAGAGAAAGCCCCAGGGAAGGATGGCACCACTAAACATGCCCAGCGAGACACCCAACAAGCTGATGGCCAAGACAGCGGAGGTCTGTTGCTAGTGCTGAGCTACTTCTGGAGATGTTGGAAATCAGCTGTGGTCACAAAAGTCCACAAACTAGGCAAAGACACTAGTGACACCAACAAATACTGGCCTCTCAGCTATGTTGGAAAACTACTAGAGAGAGTCATCACATTCAAGATTAACATAAGGAAATGGACTTCTTCAACTCAAGCCAAGCAAGGTTCAGGAGAAAAAGAAGCACCAGTGACAACTACCTATGATTGTCAGAGAACATTCTCCAAACTTTTATCAAGAAAGATTCCACATTGGTGGTGTTCCCAGAGGTGGAAAAGGCTTTTGACAAGATTTGGCACAATAGACTGCGATATGCCATCTCCTAGCTTAACATCCTAGTGCGAGAGTCTCTGATATAAAAAGGATGTAACATTTGACAAATCTTGGTCTATTCTTAGCAAGCTCCCAATATTATTAGCAGGATTTATTTCTTTAGTGTTAAAGTCACAGTGCAACCTGATCTGAAAACTGGAAAATTATGGCTCTTCAGTGCAGACTGTTCCAAACAATGGGACCTGTTCAAAACTCTTTGTGAAGGCAATATCCCTCTGTTACATTTGAGAATACAACTTTAGTGTGTACGAATAGTTTCATGTTAATACTGACATTTGTCCTCAGGATGTGGTGAGGCTAGCAAGGTTATATGTATTGCCCATTCCTAGTTGCCCTGAGGTGATAGTGGTGGGCCTTTTCCTTGAACTTCTGCAGATCTTGTGATAATGGAGAATCCATAATGGTGGTGGGTAGGAAATTCCAGGAATTTTGTCCAGTGACAATGAAGGAACGGTTATATTTGCCCAAGTCAGGATGGTATGGAACTTGGAGGGTCATTGCTGCTCTTGTCCTTACAACAAACAAAGTGTATAGTATGGCCCCAATCTTGACAGGGGCAGGCTGCATAGGCGGTGGGGCGGGGGGGGGGGGGGGGGTGGAGTTTCTGTCGGGAAACCCGGAAGTTTTGACTTCACAGTGTGTGTAGTTTTGGTTGACAGGTTCCTCGCCCGGAAGTCAGCCTGAATGACAGGCTTGGCTTCCAATCGGGCGGGGAGCGCTCTGGAGGAGGCTGCAGGCAAGTCACCTGCTAGTGTGAGCGTGGGGGGAGGGTCCGATCCCCGACTCCACATGGGGTGCGGATCCGATCCCCGACCCCGTGACGCCGGGGGTGGGGGTGGTGGGGTGTAGTCTGATTTGGGCGGGGGTGGGGGGGGTGGCCAGAGAAAGCACTCACCTTCTCCCTAAAGCTTCCTTTCAGCTGCCGGGTTTCCTGAGGCCTGGGAACCCAGCCGGCCAGGGTTAAACCTGCAGAGCAGGTTAAATCAGAGGCTGTTAACCTCATTAAAATATTGAATTGGCCAACCCATCTCCTGGGAGCAGGTTGTCTGCTCGCCCATTGTCCCACCTCCGTGAAACCTGGAAGTCGGCGAGTTGGGGTTGGGTTTGAGATTTTTAAAGTTTTAACATCTCACCTGAACCCAACCCACCCGTTTTAGGGGGTTAAGATTCAGGCTTATAAGTCAAGAAGTAAGATTCTATTAAAATTTTTAAAAATGTTGCAGTTATTTCTGTTTCATTATTAGCAAATATGAACCATTTTAGCATCAAAGGAAATTTTGACAGCAATGAATAAAATGGCATTATAGTAGGGAAATTGTCTTATTTGCATCGAAACAGTAAAGTACAAATTTTGGCCTATTACCAAAGTAATTGTTGGTAAGTAAGTATACATAACAGGGATTAAAAATAAAGGCTACCAGTATAAGCATACAAAATGTAATAACCGGCAAATTTCAATATCAGCTGAAGTGCAAAATAGAGCTCCCTCTACACTGCCCTAACAATATGTTTCAACCGCAGACTGAGAAAACAATCTACTATTATAACAATCATTGCCATTTTATACATGTGGTTTTAGGAGCATCTTTATCAATCTTGTGCCAAACTAAGCAGTTTTATGCTGAGAATTTATATCCACAAGGAATTGGGTTGCAAATGCCCAAATTCATCCCACTTCTGCACCTTAAGTCAGTCGAGGAAGGGAAGATTCTCATCCCACCTCCAGAGACTCAATCTAATCTCTACAGGTGAAAAGTCAATGTTCAAAACCAGTGTGTCACAATAAGTAGGCAAGCTCGAAAAAGTGACTCTGGGCATTCATACCCATTGACTGGCCTGTAGACAGGAGGCAGATCATTTTCTGTGCCACATGAACTGTAAAGATTTTTATTGCATTGAAGATGAACGTTTTTTTTTACATCAAACCATGAAAGCAAAGTAAGGGACTTGTAGGTATTTTGTGCAGGGAGTGCTTTTGAACAAGTCGCTATGTTTTTCTTTGAATGAATAAAAAAGGTATGCAATTACTACAGAAGGACACAACTGTCCATGGAGGTGGTGAACTATATTTGTGGGGTAGTGTTGTAGCCTGTCCAAGAGTTAACAAAATCCACAACATGCTTGACTGGTGGATTCAAATGTCAGCTTGAACTATCCGTGTTATTCAATCTCACACTCATGGTTTAACTGGGAATGGACAATCTAATTAAAACAAAAATCTTTAAAGTGGTACTCTCTTAAACTACTATTGTTCCCAGAAGGGGTAGCAAATGCCAACTTTTTATGTGTTGTTTATTTGGGAGAGGGAAGGAGAAAGAATAGATGTCTGCAGGGCATGCTTAGTGTCACTCTTGAAAACAATACTTTATTTATTATTGTGCATTGGGCAAATTGTTAATAATATGCTTCTTTTCAGGTCATTTATTTTTTGCCTGCCAGATAATTTATTATGAATGTTCATTGTATAGTAAGTGCATAGTATTTAGGTGCTATCAGGTAGCTGATAATATGCTGCTGTTTCAGGTCACATCCATTACTGAGTGCAGAAGTCAGTTACCATTTGTAAATGGGTCAGTATTGAGGTAATTTATAGAAACCACAGTCCATTTTCTACTGTCAAGAAGCTGTGAGCAATGGCCATTTTCATGAATGTAAAGACTTTATAAAACCAAAAAGTTAACCACATTTATCAGGGGCTTGATCGAAGCTATTTTCATTATACTAGTAGTTGTCAGTACTATTTTAGGTCAGTTATTGTTCGGTGCAAGATGTTGTTGGGAATAAAGTCCTGCTGGGATCATTTTGTTTTCAGTGTCCTGTTTGCTATTTGTTGCACATACGTCAGGTCAGTATCCTTAATCCTAAAAGTGCTGGTGACCATAAACTTTAAAGAAACGTCACATGTAATGTGAGGAGAAAGTCAATCCAATCCAACAACCACAAGGCCGGCCGAAAAATTGCCATACTAATGGCATCTGGCAACTGCCTGTGCATGCAACTCGGAGAGAAACCATCTCTTTAGACCGTTTTCCATGTACCACATTTTCATGAAGTACTGCCACTGGAGTTAGGGCTGCTTCCACTACAACATAAATGTGGCATAAGTCTAAAAGCCCATCACTTCCTTGATGCCAACATTTTAAAGAATCTAGACTCGATTACATTCGTTCCTTTCCTGAAACCACAGAAAGCCATTATGGGGCCAATCATGAGGTCCTTTTGGTTGAATAGCTGCACATCAAGAGTAGTATGGGTCATTTGGCGAAGTAAGCTCATTTCACTACTTTGCATACACTCACTGCACAGATTGGAGGCCTGGTAAGTGAGCAATTACTTGCATAATCTGGTGCTGATGGTCACAAACAAGCTGAACATCTTTTAGAGTGGAGCCCTTTCCGATTCACAAGGGTATTTTGCAAGAAAGCACATAGGGCCATGAATACAATCAGTAACCCCTTAGACCTTTTGGAAGCTTGCCACTGTGTAAAATTGCAGAGCCTTCTTATGCTGCTGGTGGATGTCCATGAGGAAGGAGATTAAATTGCTTTCTTGAATAACCATGGCATTGGTCACTTGTTTTACATGTTTATGGACAGCTGATTGCCTCATGTTGCTGCTTTCCCTAGTGAAAGCCAGAAATGACCCTGAAAAGTAAAAGTTACAGGCAGTTGTGTTCTTGCCAGCTACAAGCAGTACCATGCATGTGCAGGATTTTGGCTACAGGTCTGGTTAAAGCTTTGTCATGCTTGCTTTTGTAGACACCCGGGGGAATTTTCTGGGGGGGTCAGCAGGCGGGGTTGGTGGCAGGTCGGGTGGGAAAGTGTCTTTTTTTTAAACAACAGGTCGGGACCCTGCTGTTAACCCGCTGCCACATGCCTTTCCCAAAGTTGGGTCTGTCAGCGCTGAGCAGACCCGACAGGCAGTGGCGGGGGACCCAATTAATCTCATTATTACCTTGTTGACAGATCATTAACAGGCTTTTTTTAACTTACCTTTTCACTTTAACTTCATGGCCACGAGAACCACACTGTTCGGGGACCACAGCTGTCAACCTGAGGCAGGAGTTCAGTGGCCATTGCTCCAGCTGATTCCTTGACAGCTTCAAATGTACAGTAAAAGTTCCCACCTGACAGATCTTCACTTTCCTCAGCCACAAGCTGTTTCTCAGTCCATTTCCAGCACAGATTCTGCTGGCTTTCCACTTTCAACTCTCCATCCAGTATAACCACTTTGGAAGAACTCTCTCACCATTGACAGAATGCTTCTGTCATCTGTACTTTACCTGCCATCTATTCCATCAACATGGGTGCCCTTTATACTATCTCACCTTGGTCCTCAGAATCCCACCACGATCAGCCCCAACACCAGCCCACCAGGCACATCAGCAGCACCAACAACACCAACCTTCTCCGCAATCACCTGATGCTGCACAGGACAGAGGGCATCAGCACCCGAGCACATTGCTACCTGGGAGGCCAGGAATGGCCTCACCACTGCCTCATTTACTTCACTTGATGCTGTACACCATGGATGCCACATGATGTGCCAGGTTGGCACTGCCCCACACCAACACCATAAAGCATCCCTACAATGTCCAAGCCATTCCTTTCACACTCACCACCATTGCAGGGGGTACCGTTATGCCTCACCATTCACTGCAACTCACTAAGCCACTTCCACAGGTGCACACAAATCTGTCCAAGAACGCAAAGTGTTGAAAATAAAGGTTTCAATGTTTGACAGCACATTAACAGAAACTTTACATGAACATTGCATAAAACACCCAAGTGCCTACCCTTGTGTGTTGTTAGTTGGTATGATTGTACTAGGATTAGGGTGAGTGTGAGGGGTGGCCAGTGAGATGGGGAAGTGATAATGTAGATAGAGCGAGAGGGATGGGTGGAGGTGCAAGGTAAGTTGGTGTGAGTAAGGATGTGCAGGAGTAGAGTAGGACCTTTGGTGCTCTTTTTTCGCCAAACATGTATAAAGGGGGATTTCCACAGAGAAAAAAAAAAGCAACAATACATTGTCACAGAGGCTCCTGAAAGTCTAACCAACAACAGAAAAAAAACTCAGGAAAAATGGTGCAGAAATAACTTGAATTCATTAATATATACTGTACAGGTCAGTCCCTGCCAGCCTTGGACATACATTATAATGGCTGGTTTGATCATTCAGTGTGATGCAGGTGCTAATGTTGGAAAATTGTGTGCATGCCAAAATGACAATCACAACTTTATTAAAATATTATAATTCCACTGGGAATTTCCTGCCCCTTTAATTTAGCACTAAAAATACACATGATGTGCAAAATGGCAGGAGGTCCGGCTGATCGCCACAAATTTTGGAATCAGTAATAAGAAACAATGAATGAACTTGCAATTATATAGTGCCTTTCACACCCTCAGGATGTCCCACAGCACTTCACATTGATGTGTGGTCCCTGTTGTAATGTATGGATAATGCAAGCCGCCAATTTGCACACAGCAATGTCCCACAAACAGCAGTGAGATAAATGTCCAGATAAACTGTTTTAGTGATGTTAGTTGATGCATAATTGCTGGCCAGGACACTGAAAGAACTCCACTGCTCTTTGAATAGTGCCATGAGATATTTTACATCCACCTAAGGAGGTCAGACAGGGCTCAGTTTAACATCTCATCCAAAGAATGGAAAAACTTGCCTTGTCTTTCTGAGGTCAGGACTGTAGCAACCATTGAGGCAACCAAAGTAAATGCTTTAATGCATTTTTTGATGCACCAAACTGTTTAAATCTCCCATCTGTCTTTGCATGTTTTAGTATTGAGACAAATGTCAGTGTTGCAAATGGCATTGTCAGTAAACATGCTTCTAAACACTAAGCCCAAGACAGAGTACTGCTAAGGCTCTATCAGGTCTGCTTTAACAGGACACAAATATAGTTAAATACAACACACATAAAATAAGCTTTGACATGGGAATGGAACAATATAGAGTCCTAATTTGTACAAACCTTATTTTCATTGCTTTTTAAAAAAACTGTGTCTCAGGTCACCAGGACCCTGAACGTGAAATCTGACATTGGAACAAGCTGTGCTATGGACAATCTATTTGCTAATTTGTTGGCTGCTGCATTACTGTGTTGGATACTGCCATTAGAGGATGGATTTTATTTATGATTAGATGTTCTATCTATTCTGCAAAAATCAATAAGGTTCTTGAAATGTTGAGGTCAAGCATCATAGATTTATTAAGCACACAGTACATGCAGTAATACTTAAACATACACTTAAAAGATACACTTACAAGCACACCTGATGGTCAGGGACTCTAAAAATGTTACAGTTCTGAGCTTAGCATATAGGTTGATCAAACTTTTTCAAATCCTGATCCTGGTTACAAACTGCCACTTATATTTCAGCGTGACAATTCTACTTACATGGTTACATCAAAATCTGTCTTTGATTATGCATCATTCAATACTGATTTGATTATGTTCTGTTCTTGCAGCTGCAGATCCATGCTACAATGATTGACATGGGTGAAAATAGAGGCATGGATGTGCTTTAAAGATGTTTTCCTCTGCTTTTCCTCCAGTACATATGCTATGTAAACATCTTGCTGTTTCTGTATTTCTAAGTCAGTGACCTGTTGCTTCAATGCTTCTTTCTTCTTTGTAAGTAGATGACAAAGTTCTTCAATCTAATCTCCTTTGGTATTCAAAATATGTTTTTTTTTTTAATCGGATTCTCAATCTCACAGCATTTCTTATGAGCTTGTTATCTTTGGCTGACTCCTTCAGTACCTTATTTTTAATGTATTTTCAAATGCCTTTCTCCCACACTCTAGCTGTTTCATTAGAACCTCTAGTTCACCACCACCCCCCGCCCGAGTGCAAACTGCAACATTTTGGACGTCTTTGAAAGTAAAGCTTTGGTTGAAGGGATAATTACTAGTCCTAGCCCCTTTAGGGCTACCCCAGATCAAGCGTATTCCCCAGACGTTCACTTTCAACTAAAGTTAGAGGTAGCCGAATCCTAAAGACGCTTAATTGGCTCTAAAGGTCCAGACTATCTCTCCCTAAAGGAAAGGAACAACCTGAAGATGTTACCGTCCTCCAGATAGCACTTTTAATAAGTTTAGCTTGACTGTAACATTCCGGATATTATGAGGGTACGGAAAACTCCCTCAGAATTCTGCAACTCCTCACCAAAGAGCGTACAGAGATTGAGTTTGATACAGAAGTATTATGTGAGACAATTCTAAAAATATATAGATTTATTAAAGAACCGACATGTAATTACAGTAGGTGTTTCAATCACAACATTAACCGTTCCAAAAAGAGAAAGCTTTACAATTCTTATCAGAGATCCTTATTCTCACATCTTAACTTCGTTACAGTTTTACAGTTCTTAAAGTTTATTCAGAATATCCACCAAAATCAAATACAGTACCAATGATCCCTGAGATACAAAGAGTTGTAGACTTACAGAGCCTGCTTCTGAAGCTGAGAATTGCTTTGCCCCTTTACAGCGAGACTATCATCCCATTTGAAAGTTCAATATTTATATCCTTTTTCAGTGGTATTTCCTTTGAAGTTTTCTGCTGATGTAAGCTAATTATCTCTAGTCATTTTTCTGCTGACCCCTGCTATTCTTACAGTCAGTTCAGCTGGTAGCAATGCAGAATTATGTCTGTACCCCAGGTGTCCCAAGCAAGCCCACCATAAAAAAAGTGTAACAGCAGGTGCATTTCACTTGATGTCATCTCTACCAAGGCCTTCTGTTTGTGTCTCTTTATGAAGTGTAAATTAGAACACCTCAACCAGGGTGATCTATGCAATTCTTAAGTCACCTCAGCTGGTTGTAACACAGACTCGTGTCTCTCCTCCGTAGGTGTTCTAAGTTTAACATAAAAACGATGTGACGGCAGGTGTTTCTTTTACTTGATGTCATTTTTATGAAGGCATATGTTTCTTAATTTTGTGTGTTTCTTTCCTAAGTGTAATTTAGAACACCTTAACAGGGTGTACCATTGTCTTTTTTCCAAAGATTCAGATGTCAGGAGCCTCCAACCTCCTGTTTCAATAAGGTTATTGATTCAGTGTCAACAACCATCCCATCCCCATAGCCAGAATGCTGTTAACAATACAGCTTCTCCATTGTTAGGTTTTTAGATTTCCAAACCCAGTTTGTCATGTTTCAATAAAGCCAGAATTCTTTCATAGAATGGTATATTTTTCTGAATAGGTTATTTGGCTTATTCCTTCACATGGTTTCAGCCTCTTCAAATTTTTCATTCTTCTACATCGTCACAATTTCTTCAAATTCCTGTCTGCTTACTGAGTCATCTTCCCTCGGTCCAATCATTTAGCTGAATCTCTGATCATTCACTGCTGAGCCAGGACAATTTCCTGCAGCGGTTCATGAACCACACTGTGTCCCACTGCTAGCTCCATCCTCTATCTTCTAGCTCTACCCCTTCCCGTTCCCCTTCAAACCACTCTGCCCTACCACTTTATGTCCCAAGATCAGGCACTACTGATTGGAAAATATACCCAACTGACTCTGCTCTTCCACATTCCAACATATGTACATCTTGTATCTGCTTACTGAAAAAGATGGCACACAACAGGCAAGAACAAATGTAGACAAGTGAGGAACCTTGCAACTATCGGCTGCTGATTTATTATGAGGAGAAAACAATTCAAATTCTGTGATCAAAGAGGCATTGAGGGAGGGGAAAATTGGAGGCCTTCCCAGATGCATTCTGGTACCATCCCCTGCTTATTATTCTTTCTCCCACCACTCGCACATCTATTCATTGATATTAGTATTGCAGCAGAACACACAATGGCTCGGATTTTGCGGTAGAAATAATGGTGAGGCTATCAGCTCTCACCGTTATTAAAGTGCAAATTGGACAGCAACTTCCAGCGACCGCACATGCGCAGTTAAACGCTGAAATCAGGAAGTTGCTATCTGAGTTGCCCTGCTCCTCCACAAGCTTCGCTATAACAGAATCTTGTCGAGATCGATACCTACTAAACACGCCAGAAAATGTATGGGGTTGCCCATTCCAGTGTAAGTAAATTTGTAATGGCGTGATAAGTCTTAATTACTGCCAAACAACCTCTCTGGCACTGAAAATTAACTTTTATAAGTGTGGAGTCTCATTCCTTCAGCTTTTAATTATTGTTGGTGATATAAAAAAATAAAAAGATGTAAATAATTTTTTTTTTAAATTTCTTTCTCTCTCTTAATTCCATCTTTCTTTCCCTCTCTTTATTTCGCTTTCTGTACATGATTTGGCATTGAATTAAACATTCTTAATCGACACTTCCTAGTTCAGACTCTGCACTGCTCAGTTAACATTCTTTAATCTGATTGATTAAGGAGATTCACAGCTGCTTGCTCTGTTCACACAGGTCCCAGTTCCCCTGTAGAGGGCCCTGTGCCAAAATGGCTTTTGAATCACAGCAAGTTCCAGTGCAAAAACCCATAGGAAGTCTGTGGGCAAGTGTAATGAACAGCTGGCGCCGTTCGTTTGCCGCTGACGGCAAAATTGGGCCATTATCTTGGCATGCGATTTCCATTCCAAGGGGTGTCTTCTGCTATCATTAAGACATACATTTCTTTTCTGATCCTAGTTTCCAGAGGCTAACATCTGCTCTGTCTCCAGGGCCTGAGTGCACTGCATCATCCACTCCAACCATGACGTACACCACCACAGATACATCCAATCCAGTACCACAGTACCAAGATCACGTCCCAATTCAGGTGCGATCCAATTTCTAGGCCAATTACTCTCTCAGTTTGCCTTTCTCGCTCATTGCAGCCATTTTCCACCTCTCCTTCCCTGTCTCAGCCTATGCCAGCAACATCTTAGCCACCCTGGCCCGATCTCTGCCTGTCCTGACATGTTGATCACCTCTCACGACTCGTTCTTGCTTTTCAGTGGCCCAATTTCCATTTCTCTTGGTCCCTTCTTGACTCTCCCCAAATATATCTCTGCCTCCCCTGGCCTGATCACCATTATCCTCCTGCCCCTGGTGATCATTACTGCCACGTCTTCATATTAATTCCTTATGTTGCTCTTTTTACTGAAACCTATCATCTTCCCTGCTCCTCCCCACCCTGATGAGTAGAAGTTCAGAGCGATCAGTGGGAAAGCACAAATCCTCTCCCCTACCACTGAGCTAAAGTTTGTGCTAGTAATGTGGAATGATATTCACAATGAAGAATTAACAACTGCAATGTGATCACTACAAGTTTATTGAGTGATAATTCATAGTACTTACTGGAAGTAACATAACCAGCATATTCCATTACAGATTGTTTAAACTCATGGTTATGAAGATGAAAATGAACAAGTACTATCAAATTATTACTTTTAAAAGTTCCCAATGCTGCCTGAATTTTGCACTTTTTTTTTTCCATGTGAGGAAATGCAGCCTTCAAACCATCAACTCTGGGTGATAACTCACTATCAATAAATACTTTACAATTCAATTAAAAACAACTTGAATACAACTACTAGGGAAATACTTTTGGCTTAAAACGAGATGAAAAATGCTAATATTGTAAAAATTAAGCCCGACAAATGAACACTGCAGCAAAACTACCATTTTTATCTCAAGGTCTCAAAAGGTATTGTTCAATAAACCAACATAACAATTACAACTACAGTCTGTTGACAGTGGGAACACACTTTTCATTTTGTTCCAAATAGACACGGCCCAAAAATTAGTGTCTCTACGCGAGAGTACGCACTGTGTACTCTCGCGTATTCTGTCTCCAATTGCCGGTTTTCTGCATGCACTGCGCATGCGCTGAAAACCGGCACTTGGTGATTTCAAAAGGGGGCGGTTCCTAGGTGAACCGCGTGCGCGCTACAGGCTGCGCGCACGCAGTGCACTTAGTGCTTTGAACGCGCAGGTAAGCATGGAAGATTTTGCACATAAAGAAAGGAGGCGTAAGACCCTCTTTTGACAAGGTAAGTAGTTAATTAAGTATTATTTTGAATTTTTTTCAACAGGTATATCTTTTTTAGAGACTTTAAAGAAAGGTAAGTTTATTTTTATAACTTTTTAAAAGATTTTAAATTTTTTCAAAATTTAATTTTTTGTTTAAAGTGGTTAATTTATTTAACTATACTTATTTTATTAATGTGATGGTTTTTTTTTAAATTTAATTGAGGTTTAGCTGTTCTTTTGAGGGGGTATAGATTCATAGCTTTCACAGCACTTGCTGTGAAAACTATGAATGAAAGATGGTGTGCTGCCATTGGCTCTAACTGAATCACGTGATCCCACAGCTCGCACGAATTAACTGCGCCTGTGGGATACGGAAGCACTGCACAGCTGCTGTCTAGAAAATCAAGTTCGTGCGAGCTCGGAATGAAAAGGCAGGCGCGCAGTGAGATATCGCGGGGAAGCCTTACCCCCGCACGAAGGCTCCGTCATTAATTTCTGGGCCAATTAATACAAGTGGATGCTGTATCCTTGAGAGTTCACACAAACTCCTGTTATTTTTGGATGCTGATCGGGTCCTTATCAGCTGAACAGAATCCCAGCAGAGGTGTTACTAATGAGGAAATGAATTAAATTCTTATAAATATAATAAAGTATACATGTTGAGAGTATACACACCTGCAATAATGATAATGTAGATCATGTACTAGAACGTTCTAGAAATTTTGCTCCTTCCCCCTGATTGGTCCAATCCTTCCTTACAGATTGGCTGCTTGTCTGTGCAAATTCTTCCCTCCTTTACTGCTGGAATATTTCTCATTTTTAAAGAAAGGCGGCAATTTTGTAACATTGAGATTTTTTTTACTTAATTGGCCTGGAAGAGATTTTGGTTTAATTTCTATTATGAGACTGTTATGAATTTAACTTCAGTTCACAATGGGCTAACTCCCAAAGGCATGTTATCTGAGGAGTTGTTTAGACAAATTAGTTGCAATACCAGATGAATCAACTATCCCAGAATTTGAGACAATGGAGAGTCATCTTACACATATTAAAGATGTTTGCACCTTTAATGATAGAATGAGTTTCACTCAAAAGTGTCCAGCAGGGGATTTAGTTAAATATCAAGTGGAGTGTGGGACAGGGATGGGAGGTGTCGATTCTCATTCAAGATAATAACTTTGATTGGCAGCTCAGCAAGCCAATCCTCATCACAGAGAGCAGAGGGTGGGGTTATATACCAAACTTCTTATTTTTCTTCTGGAAAAGGCAGTCTAGGTTAGTTTCGAGTCTGGCACAGTCAGAATGAAACATGGAAGTCTCATTTTCTAAGGCTAGTCAGTTCATAGACTACAGACGTATAAAGTAAGTTAGGTCCATATCAAAGGGCAAAGTTGCATAATTTAATTTGCTATTAGGAGCAACAAAGGAATTGATCGAATCTCATTGGAAAACTATGTTCTGTTCATTCATATATTTCAAGTAAAACATAATCCAGTCTGTTGGTTTACAGTTGGCCTTGTCAGACTCAATTGCTTATCAGTCCACCTTTCAAAAGACAGGAGAACGCATGTGGCAGAGAGGTCTTATTGCGATAGTCCCCAGGTTACATAATTGTTTAAATAGATATTGGGCAGGAAAGGTACTTTCTCTTAGGGACATGATGGCCTCTTATGGGAGTGACTGGTGATGCTGAACTTGTTCGAATATCTACTGCAGATCTGTAATTTGTAACAGCCAACAATAAAGTTAAAAGTAGTCAAGCCACAATATAATAAATCTGGCTATTACAAACCTGTACCATTCCTCTGCTCGCAACTGAAGTTAATTAAAAATCAGGTGAGGTGATCATGCATTAATACCATTGTTCTGTGCTATTGACTGATGGGATTTCTCAGCCCCAGCAGCAGAGGCATTATACCAGCCACTTCCACACAGGAAGTTCCAACATCTTGCAAATCTCCCAGCAGGATGTCCACAGATATGGGGGGTGATTTTATCAATGGGGACGTGATGGAGGCGGGACTGCTGCTTGTCGGGTTTTAGTCCCGCCTCCATCGACGTCCGGCCAACCCACACTATTTTCCCTTGCTTGACCTTGTTAAGCCCGCCCAGCGGGCTTAGCAGGCCAATTAAGGGAAAGCCGGGACAGAGAAAGTCAGCGTATATTGGCCCAGAAATTGGATTTCGATGGTTGCCACGGGGGTAAGGATCCCCCGCGATATCGCACTCCGCGCCTACCTTTATGGTTTTGGCCCACACGAACTTCAGTTCCTGGGCCTCTCCCTGGTGCCGGCGCGCAGTGTGTGCGTGTCCCAGAGGCGCAGTTAGTTCGATGCTACCTCTGGGATCACGTGGGCCAGTTAGAGCCAATGGCAGCACACCATCTTTCATTCATAGTTTTGACAGGAAGAGCTGTCAAAACTATGAATACAACAAGCCCCCAAAAGAACAGCTAAACCTCAATTAAATTTTTTAAAAAGCCCATCACATTAATAAAATAACTATAGTTAAATAAATTAACCACTTTAAACAAAAATTTAAATTTTTGAAAAAATTTAAATTCTTTTTAAAAGTTATAAAAATAAACTTACCTTTCTTTAAAGTCTCTAAAAAAGATAAACCTGTTGAAATTTTTTAAATAATACTTAATTAACTACTTACCTTGTTAAAAGGGGGTCTTACGCCTGCTTTCTTTTGTGTAAAATCTTCAACACGTACCTGCGCGTTCAAACCTGAAAAAAAAAACTAAGTGCGCTGCGTGCGCACAACCTGTAGGCCCACGCCGTTCACTTAGGAACCGCCCCCTTCGCAATACCCGAAGTGCCGGTTTCCCGGTGCATGCAGGAAACCGGCACTTCGGGACCTAATACGCGAGAGTACACAGTGCGTAATCTCCCGTATTAGGTCTAATTTTCGGGCCAATATTTTTGTCGGATGAATTGTCATCGTTTGACAGCTTTGAAAAGCTGTCAAACACTGACAATCTCTGTTCTTTGGTGAGTCCTTGTACTCAAGACTCACCAAACCTCTTTCCTGAGCAGAAATCAGATGGTTGCTGCATAGGAGAATGCAGCAGTCATTCTGTCATTTCTGCCGTGGAGATCAGGCAGCTCCGCAGCCTAAAGGGATGAAGCCTGGAGGAAGGAGCAAAGGTAAGTAATCTTATTAAAACACTTACCTCTCCACACTTGCACTCATCATTCACCTGCACACCGGACATTTTGGCCCCTCCGACCCCGCAGACCCACGGCTCACCTCGCTGACCCTGGCGAGGTTCGGGGCCGTCAGGAAGCCCACACTTTAGGGCTCAAAATAGGGATTAGCCAAAAAACTGCCTGTTAACTGCCTCGAGACGACGGGGCCTGGCGCGGGTCAGGTACCCGCCTCCTGGGAAGATGGCACGGAGGCGGGTTGGGGGCGGGATGGGTACCCGCTCCCAGATTCTGCCATTTTCCCGGCAGTCCCACCTCCATACCTGCCTCCCCAGGGCTGGGAAAATCGCCCCCTTGGTATCTGGCCACCTTCTTGACAGCATGGAGGGGCTACAGCAGGTGAGAAAGATGAAAGAAGAAATAAAACAAACATAATTTTAAAAAGGTCAGAAGAACATAAAGTCTCAATGAGATGACTCAGATATAACCGGTTCTTTTTTTGGCCCTGGTGAGATTGCAGCACAGTCAGTCAAGTGGAATTTACAATTAAATGTTAAAAATGACCATTATTAAAATGTGCATTTGAACTGAAGCAGATTTTAAGTGAAGCCATGTGTGAATCAACCTTCAGTTGTATTACTAGTCAATTAATATCACCCAAATTAGCAAGTTTTAGTTGCCAGCATTTAATTTGCCTGCTATTTTGATCACATAACTCAGGTAAGGTGGGTCTAGTGGTGCAAACTCGATTTCTATGCAATATATCTTGAATTTATTTTTTCTAAACAATTGATAGACCAAACATTTTTATTCATACAGGACATCCTTCATATTTTAAAGTAATATACAAATGTGACTAATAGAAGGAAATTTCAGATCTGCTCCATTTGCAGTTTTTCTTTTTCCCCATTTTTCGCATTTTATTTTTGTGGGCCTCTTTCCTGGTCTTTTCACATTATTTATTGATTACAAAATATGAAGTGTAGGACCTAGTCTTACACTCATGATGGAATAGCTTCGTTGCGGATGATGATTTGGATGTTTTGCAAGCAGTTATGGATGTGTTGTTCCAAAGGCTGTAGTTTCTGTTATTCCTTATGTATTTTATGATTCATTTCCACACATTTACCTTTCAGTCTGTCAATGTTAGAGTGAAGTGCCTTGTTTTAAAAAGCAAAATTTGAGCCCAGAGGTGAGTGCTAGATTCACAGCCCCAAACAACCTACAATTTGCAGAAATTGGTGCTACAATTGTCGAGTAGCTCTAAAAGCCAAAAGTAGAAATTGTTCATTCCCTAACAGATCTTTCAACTTTATGAACACAAACATCTCTTTTTAATGCTGCAGGTTAAACTTTTGACTTCTGTACATCATCATGAAGATATATTTTGTTCAGCTACGTGATAGAGAACAAACTTGCATTTGTATAGTACTTTTCACATTCTCAGGGCAATAAATGAATTTGATGAATAGTTACTGTTGTTGTTTAGGCAAATGTGGGAGCTGAATTGTGCACAGCAAGCTCTCACAAACAGCAATGAGATAAATGACCAGTTAATCTGTTTCAGTGGTGAATTAAACTATTTTTCAAATTGGGCCCTTGGATCTTTTCCAGCTACCTGAACATTTAATTCAAAATGCAATACTCTATCTGACTGGACTGTGATCAAGACCCTGGAGGGAGGCTTGAACGCATGACTTTCTGACTCTGTCTCAGCTGTGGCTCAGTTGGTAGCACACTCGCCTCTGAGTCAGAAGGTTGTGGGTTCAAGTCCCACTCCAGGAAATTGAGCACATAAAGCTAGGCTGACACTCACTCCAGTGCAGAGCTGAGGGAGTGCTGCACTGTCGGAGGTGCCGTCTTTCGGATGAGACGTTAAACCGAGGCCCCGTCTGCTCTCTCAGGTGGACGTAAAAGATCCCATGGCACTATTTTGAAGAAGAGCAGAGGAGTTATCCCCGGTGTCCTGGCCAATATTTATCCCTCAACCAACTGAACAAAAATAGATTATCTGGTCATTATCACATTGCTGTTTGTGGGACCTTGCTGTGCACGTTTCCTACATTACAACAGTGACTCCACTTCAAAAGTACTTCATTGGCTGTAAAGCGCTTTGAGACGTCCGGTGGTCGTGAAAGGCGCTATAAATGCAAGTCTTTCTTTCTTTTCAAAGGAAAGAGTGCAAAGGAAAGATTGACTGAGTCAATTGTCATTTTGCATAAAAGGGCAATTTCCTTTTGGTTGTAACCCTCTATCACTCCCACCTTTGAAATAAACTATATCTGCAACTAAAATACTGCAAGATTATTAGAATCATAGAATGGTTACAGCACAGAACGAGGCCATTTGGCCCGTGGGGCCCGTGCTGAAAAGGTATTAAAAATAATTTACTCTCAGTCACATTGTGGTCCTACATTAAAAATGCACCATCTCTGGTTGAGGGAATGAGTTGGAGACTCAGGGGCCAACTGATGCCATTCTATAACTGACTGCTAGGAAGTGCAGAATGACTTATGATGTTGGCCCTTCTCCCTATTAGGATGCAAGTGGTTTCCACATGCATACTCTGAACTAAATATAGTTCAATGTAATTTTATGGATTTACTGATGGGACTTGTGTCAAAGTCTACAATTCGTTCATTAGGGAGGAAAATTGCACTGCAAAACAAAAATCGCTTGTGAATTTTCTGTAACAAGAACATCGTCAATGAAGATTGGCAATCCTTTTGTACTTTTGCTCAGCTGCAGAATGCAATAAAGACAACTAAACATTGATAACTTTTCACAGGAATTTTGTGCTCAGTATCAAATATTAAGTTTTCTTTTTTAAACACAGTGGTTATATGCTGCATTTTATGTTTGCGTTTTCAGAAGCAGTGACCCTGGCTCTACCAGCACTCAATTCTATAGTGGCTCTGTGTCCACGGGATAGCTTTGGAGCTACAAGAGAGGGGGAGAATCACACAGGATACATTCATTTGTATAGTGAAGCTGGACGGTTCAAATTTATTGCTGTTCATAGTATTTATTTAATTTAACTTGTGATTGATTAGCAATAAAGCATTCCCCAGGGTTCTGTACCGAGAATAGAGTTTCTTTCATTTATCATTTGACCTGATGGTATTATTATTCAACATGACTACCACTCAATTTTTTTGTACAGTGCACCGGCAGCAATGCAGAATGCACCATAATGTTTCTTTCATTGTTACCCAGAATAAACCTGTTGTTGCATGGACAATGCTCATTTTTTCCACTTATGGTAACTGGCTTAATATCTGTGAACACAGCCTGAAGCACTGTACATTTGGCAGCTGTCCTGAATCATTAAGTGGCAAACAAAATCATTCAATTACTTGTATTGCAAGAGCTGAAACCCCCAATACAGATACAGAGAAGCCCATCGGGTAACAGATGGTCATGGAGATGATCTCTGGCAATAACAACATACATTATTTGTAATCTGTGCCAGGCAATCTGGCAGAACTGAAAAATTGCATTATAATTTTTTGCATTCGGTACATTTAGTATTAACAGCCCCTTTTTGACACAGTCAAGAGGTGATTAAAGTTACATAAAGCACAGACAGAAAATTACATAAAACCCAGAGTTCATGTTAACTACTGTTAGCCAAAGAAAAATTATTCCTTTAATACTAACATCTGTTGCTTTGTACTCTAATCATATTCAATCACGAAGTTGTTGCTCATGGTAATGTAAGCCAAAAGTTATGAATATCTAGTCTTAAAAGTTATTAAAGTTTACAAAAAATGTCTGTTAAGAACTTGTCATTCATAGAATCATACAACACAGAAGCACATTCCCAGGACAACAGTCTTAAAATTATATTTTCTGATGCCAGTGTTTCTAGCTACAATTATTTTGTATTTTCTATAGCAGCCTTTTTCTAAAAGAAAAGTTTTAAAGGGAAAAAATATTTGCCTGATCTTCTATCACTTCACATGTATAGAACAGCCACCTGATTATGCCTCAGCAAAAGCAAAAAAATCAGCATGTGGAGCAGCCTTCATAGAAGTGCTGTATGTAATCTCAGTCTTTAAAAACTACTCGTAATCAATCACTGTGTGGTATAATAAAGATACACAATGTGACTGATGTTTGTGGAATCTTGCATCACGTGTAAGTCAAGCCTTCAAATTGCACTAGCTTTTCTTAGATCATGGGCTGTGTATCTGATTGATTTATTCTGCTATACAGCTTTTTAAATTTCAGTACTGACATGACTAGATTTTATCCCCGTCTAATACTGCATGCTGAAGTATTTTGAATAGACTGCGCCTGTGTTTGGCCATTACTGAATTTGTATCTGAATAGGTAAATTGCAGTCTGAACAAAATAAAAGGCTTAAGTTATTGTACAACATTCTGACATGTATGAACGATTCTGTGTGTGGATCATAACCCTTTCACAGTTTAAAAACAATACAAATTTTAACAACCAACAGTGGTAACGACTTATTCTGTATAAAATGATCAGTGTAAAGCAAAGTTCGAAGAATGGATAAAATTACGGAACATTTCTAAGTTACAAGCTCAGGAGTTAGTATTTAAATATTGGTGTCCAAACTCAGCCCCGCCTCAAAGGAGTTAAAGTCCATTTGCATAAATTCAATATAAAGTCAGCATTGAATAAGTTTTGTAAAACCTGTATATAGAAATTTGTTCAGTGTTTTATAATGAGATGGTTGTTTAATTAAATGACTAACATCTATTTACGTAAAAAAAAATCACTTCATAGATGCTGTAGTTATTCCTCTAATGAGCATTTCCCAGTTGGGGGATTACATTCATTACTTGTCTATGTGTTTCTGCAGGTTCTACAGCTAATTTTTTTTTCATTAAATTACTGTCTAATTTCATCCTCTTTTGACAGTGAAATGCTTTAAAAAAAAAATCCCTTGATAGTCGCATCACTAAGACTCATTAAATTGCATCTCAAATGTTCTGCATCTTGAATATTTAACTTTTAAATCACAGAGTGCACTGAAGTTATTGCGGAATAATCCTGTTAATTTTAATTTCCTGATTCCCTTGACATTGAGCTGTGCGAGTCCAAAGATTCTTCCACTGTTCAGTCTGGAGTGTGAGACTAGCTTGTGAATCAAAGGTGAAATAGAATTAGTAATAACCAGTGATATCTGACCTAAATGTGTCAGAGCTGATCAGTACACCAGTGGCTACCATGATACACAATAGTCACTTACACATGAATCCCCCAAACCCATTTAGTTGAACTGCTATTTGTACATTCATTTATTTATGAAGCTGATGATATTGAATCAAAATAAATTGTTGAAAAATAGTCCCAACAAGCAAAGGATTTGCAAGTAACTCTGCCTTTTTAAGTAATAGGAACAATGGCAGTACTGTACTTGAGAAAGATTTTAAACTACATCAACAACCTCTTACGAACTGAATATATGTACTAATAAATGCACTGATGAAATCTATGAGGACGAATAATCAAGGCAAAAAATAAATTATGCAAATAGACAAAGTTAAAAAACATAGGAGTATAATTTTTTACTTGACTCTACTAATACCAATTAATAATCATTGAAAATTATTCATAATAGCATCTTTTGTATTTTTAAAACTTATTCTCAGAAGTAGATTGGCCCGGATTTTGCGGCGGGTAATGACGGCGAACTGTCAGCGTTCGCCATTACCCCTCTGAAACTGACCGTAACTTCAGGATTTAGCACATGCGTATCTAAACGCAGAAATCCTGAAGTTGTGGTCAGTCATTCACTGCTCCGACACAGGCTGTGCTGTGGCCTCCCTCCCATAGCCGGCAATCAGTGAAACTGACAAAATAGTGAGCTTTTCCACACCAATATCACTGTTTAACGCCCCATTAAATGTTAAGCCTTGTTGGAATAAGTGTAACTGGGGTTTTAACAGCGTATTGATTGCTAAACATCTCTGGCCCTGAAAAACTAATTTTTATATTTGTGGAATATCAAATTTCTCCATTATGATAAAAATTATAGATTAAAACATTTTTTTTTGAAGTTTGTTCATATTTCAGCTTCTACCATAACTCCATATGTATGTCCCAATCTTTATTTCACTCTAACATTTTTTTAAAGTGCAGATAATCAGTGTTTTTAATTTTGTCTGTGAGAATTCTTCAATGTGATTGGCTGTTTAGACAGCTTGATGATGTCACAGCTGCATCACGCTTGGAATCCCCTATTGACAACGCTACAATCAATTACATATCGAGAAACCGAAAGTTTTCGTCAGAGACTGCGAGATTTCTGTGGCTGCTTTCTTAGATCGTCCTCGCATCGCCACTGACCGCAAATTACGGGCCAATGGATATGGGAAATGCTTGCCTCATCTAAAAAAAAGTCAGCTATGCCACCTCAACTGGTGTTCAATTCAAATCGCTGAGATTAAGCATCTTATTTCAAGGGCCTATAAGTGTTGGTAAAGGGCAATTTATCACTGGAGGAATAAACTAATGGGCAGAAGTGAAAAATGTCAATTTTTTTCTCCAGTTTTCATAAAGTAACTCAGCTTGCTGTAGCTATCTTTACCACTTCCCCAGCCAGAATTAACTGATCCAGGTGCTCTGAATTTATTGGAGCAAATCCTTTGTCAATTGACACCTGTGCAATGACATCATCACCGTGCAGTAGCATGGCAAAGTTATGGCAGCCACACAGCACAGTGTTTTACAAGTTAAATGTAGGTAGCTTCAATTTTACTTCTCCATGCCAGCTATTCTACAGAAGAAACCTTTACTTTCAAAATCCACAACCAGTCTTTTTTTTAAAAAAAAGCAAGGACTAGTCTCTGTATTTAATTGAGATATCTCCATGTGAACTCGTGCAGTATTTGATAGATTGATCACAGTGTTAATGACGCATTGAGCCTTTTTCTTGACTGGGAACACGGCTTGTTTTCTCTCAGCATTTGTTTAGACAGATTGCAACTGCTTTTATTGCAGTGTCTTAATGAGTTATACTTAACTGATTATGGTTTACTATTTACATGCTTATTAGCTTTGTAAGATAACATTTGGAGTGTAACAATTTGTATTGTTTCTCAAACATGGTCCATAAATGTGTAATATTTTAATTTGTTTCCTATTCTACTTGCTAACAGCATCCAATTACATTTCATTTGGGTTTATAATGGGTGTGTAAATGTATGGTATTAATAGAACATACAAAGTTGCATAGTCACAGACCACATTTTTACATACATAATACATGTAAATTATACAACACAGTATTGATACCCATCCTTAGTAATAATTAATCTATTATGTAGAATTAACAGATCTCCTGAGGTGTTTTTCGTGTTAAATTGGAGGATATTGTTTTATCGGTCAGGAGCATTTTACTATACAGTGGCTTTGTTTGCTTTCAAAATTCAATTTAAGAAAAAAATAGAGTAAGGAAAAATGCTGTCTATCTCTATCTATCTCATTGTCTTTCACACTGTCGCAGTACAAGTCATCAGCAATTTTTTTTATGTCAACAAAACACTGATGAGATAATTAGTTGGGTTCAAAGTTCTACTGGTGATGATTTTAAAAATTGAACTATTAGCATAAAGGCTGACATACACTATTCCCAAGCTTAAAATACATTTTGAAGTTTGTGGAATACAAGCTGTAACAGGTATTTTATTTCGTACACTTGTCATTTTTGATTCATACACACATAAACATACAAAAATGGCCTCTTAAAAAAAAAAACCAATAAATTTTACCTGAATAAAGCTGCTGTAATTGATGAGCAAACTCCCAAACAGTTTGGGATGTTGCCAAGCAAAGGCACCTGTACCAAGAGTGTGATGTAGGGTGATATTTGATGGACATCATACAGTGAGATAACAGTGAAACTTTAACAGAGTAGAAGCATTCACTGCAGCATTATGAGAGTGAAGATCCAGTCTTTTGCAATCCTCCTTGCCGTTTCCTAAACCTCCTACTTCTGCATCATGCCCAAATCCAAATCGTATATCTACGTCAAGAACAAAAGTAGACCAGCACTGATCCGAGGTACACCAATTCCAACTGTTCTCCCATCCAAGCAACTCTCATTGATCCTATCTTTTGTTGCCTGTTCAATGAACATTCTTTCCTGCAGCTACATTTTTTCTTGTGCCAGATGTCTGAACTTTTTGTAATAAGTCTCGTGAGACACCTTCTAAATAACCATATAAACTGCATCTACTGCATTCCCTTCATCTGTACAGTTATTTATTCAAGAAATTGTACTAAACTGGTCAAACATGACTTGCCATTAATAAATGTATGCTAACTTATTTTGCTTGTCTCATGCATCTCTAATTTCTCATTAATTTGATCTCGAAGTATGGATTCTAAGAGTTTCCTTACAATTCACATTAGAGCAACTGGTTTATAATTAAGTTTTATCTTTTTCTCCTGTCATGAACAGCTACAGTACACATTAGCTACCCTGCACTCCCAACATAATTTGCATATCTAGGGAGGATTGAAAAATTGCAGTCCTTCAACAGCCTAGGGCGTCTGACAACATGGCGTGATGACTTATCCACTTTGAGTGCTGTTAATTTTATTCAGAACCAATTCCTTTTCTAGTGATCTTTAACAATTGCTCTACATCATCTCTAATACACCCATGTTCTCACTTCCACCATCATTTGTAAAAACCTGACAAAATATTTAATAACTCCACCACAGCTTCATACTCCACAACTAGATTCCCCCTTCATCTCCAAGCAGTCCTACCCTAACTAATTTTAAAACCCCTTATTTCCTTCCATATTATCTGCAAGGTTGATTTCATATTCTTTTAGCTCTTATAAAATCATAGAATGGTGCCAACACAGGAGGCCATTTGGCCCGTCGAGCCTATGCCGGCTCTCTGCAAGAGCACTTCAGCTAGTCCCACTCCCCCGCCCTTTCCCCGTAGCTCAGCAAATTCTTTTCCTTCAGGTACTTATCCAATTCCCTTCTGAAAGCCATGATTGAATCAGCCTCCACCACCCTTTCAGGCAGTGCATTCCAGATCATAACCACTCACTGTGTAAAAAAGTTTTTCCTCATGTCGCCTTTGGTTCTTCTGCCAATCACCTTAAATCTGTGTCCTCTGGTTCTCGACCCTTCTGCCAACAGGAACAATTTCTATCTACTCTGTCTAGACCCCCCATGATTTTGAACACCTGCATCAAATCTCCTCTGCTCTAAGAATAACCACCCCAGCTTCTCCACGTAACTGAAATCCTTCACCCCTGGAACCATTCTTGTACATCTTTTCTGCACCCTCTCCAAGGCCTTCACATCCTTCTTAAAGTGCAGTGCCCAGAATTGGACACAATACTCCAGTTGAGGCCAAACCAGTGTTTTATAAAGGTTCATCATAACTTCCTTGCTTTTATACTCTATGCCTCTATTTATAAAACCCAGGATCTCGTGCTTTTTTTTATCCACTTTCTCAACCTGCCCTGCCACCTTCAACGATTTGTGCATATACCCTCAGGCCTCTCTGTTGCTACACCCACTTTAGAATTGTACCCTTTAGTTTATATTGCCTCTCCTTGTTCTTCCTACCAAAATGTATCACATCTCACTTTCTGCGTTAAATTTCATCTGCCACGTGTCCACCCATTCCACCAGCCTGTCTATGCCCTCTTGAAATCTATCATTATCCTCCTCACTGTTCACTATACTTCCAAGTTTCATGTCATCTGCAAATTTTGAAATTGTGCCCTGTACACCCAAGTCCAAGTCATTAATAGATATCAAGAAAAGCAGTGATCCTAGTACCGACCCCTGGGGAACACCACTGTTTACCTTCTTCCAGTCCTAAAAACCGTTCACCACTACGCTCTGTTTCCTGTCACTTAGCCAATTTTGTATGCATGCTGCCACTATCCCTCTTATTCCATGGGCTTCAACTTTGCTGGCAAGCCTATTTTGTGGCACTTGATCAAAAGCCTTTTGGAAGTCCATGTACACATCAACCGCATTGCCCTCATCAACCTTCTGTTACCTCATCAAAAAACTCAATTAAGTTAGTAAACACCATTTGCCTTTGACAAATCTGTGCTGATTTTCCTTAATCCACACTTGTCCAAGTGACTGTTAATTTTGTCCCAGATTATCGTTTCCAATAGCTTCCCCTCTACCGAGGTTAAACTGGCTGGTCTGTAATTGTTGGGTTTATCCTTGCATCCTTTTTTGAACAAGGGTGTAACATTTGCAATTTTCCAGTCCTCTGGCACCACCCCCGTATCGATGGAGGATTAGAAGATTATGGTCAGTACCTCCGCAATTTCCACACTTACCTACCTCAGCATCCTAGGATGCATCCCATCCGGTCCTGGTGACTTATCTACTTTAAGTACAGCCTGCCTTTGTAGTACCTCCTCTATCAATTTTTATCCCATTCAGTATCTCAACAACCTCCTCTTTCACTATGACTTTGGCAGCATCTTCTTCCTTGGTAAAGACAGATGCAAAGTACTCATTTAGTACCTCAGCTATGCCCTCTGCCTCCATGCGTAGGTCTCCTTTTTGGTCCCTAATTGGCCCCACCCCTACTCTTACTACCTGTTTACTATTTATATGCCTATAGCAGACTTTTGGATTCCCTTTCGTGTTAGTTGCCAGTCTATTCTCATACTCTCTGCTTCTCTTATTTCCTTTTTCACTTCCCCTCTGAAGTTTCTATATTCTCTCCTAATCTCTCTTTTCATCTACCCAATACACTTTCTATATTCATGTTTTTCTTCAGCATTTTAAGCACAAGCTTTATCATGGGTTTCCCTTTTAAGTTTGTTTACTTTTAATTTTTCTGTAAAACTCTACTTTCATGCAACTGTTTTTTGTGTTCTAAGAATGAATTTATTTTGTACTCAGTTAATCTGTTGACTTTTCTGACAAGTTATCTTTTATCTGACTGAACTTTTCACTTTTCCAGTCTAGCGCACTTATTTTTCATTATCTTTTTATATTTTCACATTGAACCTAAGTTGCAGTTGCTATTTCCCAATTCTTCTATTATCATCAGTTCCTTCCCCTACTTCATTACCAGAATGAATTAAACAATGCTTCATTTTAGATATGACACCATTTCCATGAAATATTTTCATAATAGAAAACTTTCACACTGGTACCACTTTGCCAACCACATACGTAGAATATAAATTGTACACCACTGCCCATCACATTCTATTTAATGGCAATAATTATATTTAGTATCAATTTGCATCAGGTTATAACTTTCCATTTGAAATGGAACTCCCTGCAGTGTCATTAATATGTATCTTGTCTGCTCTCATCTGATTGCTTTAAGATGATTTAAAATGCATTTATTTCAAGTCTAGATAGTAGAAACTTATTTGACCAACAGGCCAAAGTCTTCGGCTAAACTAAATATATTTCTAGTCTTACAGTGCAACTCATGAAATGCATTTTGGGTTTGTACTGTACTTATAAATACCCATCATTGCTAGGAGTCTATAGATAAGGATGAATCTCCAGTGCAAAACAGGTGTTCATTTCCAGTTTTCTGTGCCAGAAAAAAATCCCAGCTGTAAAATCCAATGCTTAACTTACAGGAGAGAATAGCTGAAGTGTGTCAAGTAAAAGCATATATTTTGAAGAGAAGAGACAAATGGAGGCATAATCTTTTATTCATTGTTGACTCAATAATACATACTGTACCAGCAAAAACGAAAATGTGTTTTAAACATTACAAGGTGAAAACTTGATTTGGATGAATATATGATGCACAAAGTATGCGCACAATGCTTGCCACAATTGTTTTCAATGCTCGGGCTTGTGTCAGTTCTGTCCCTTGTTCTGGTACAAAGAAACATGGGAAAGGGAAGAGACTCCATTAAAGTAAACAAATGGATCAAACTTGTTTACTTATGGTGGTTAATCCAAATCAAGCTTTAATTTCAAATGCATCATATTTAAATGTTTCACCTGAAAAATCCTTGCGCCTTTAAATTTTTGTTTTTGTTTTGCATTTAATGTGGCTAATTGTGCTTTGCTATCTCAACAAAGTAAAGCTTGGACAGTTTTTTTTAAAACAAGTTCCACTTTTTAACAAAAACACAAATTCCTCTTAGTGCTGGAGGTGGCATTGACATCTGATATCTCACCCCCACATTGAACACTTCCATTGGGCTCTGAAACTACTTAAAAGTGAGCAACTTTGTTTATGTTTCAGATTACAACAGTGCTTTGACATAACATTTCTGTAACTGAATTTGAACCCTAGTAGATTATATACAAAAGCCTGTCATTTATACAGTACAGCAATCTAATTCTTCAATACAAAGTGAGCAAACTTCCAAGATTCATTTGGCAGCCTAGGATAGTCAAATTTCACCAATGTGCACTGAAACCTGAAACAAACTGCCACCATATTTTCCCCCAAAAAAGGAGGTGCAGACAAAACCCTTCAGTAAGACTTCCAATAGCAACTCAGGATTAGCAGTACAATTACTTTTCAAATCTGACTACACCAATTTGGAATGCTGGTGTCACTTTTTAATTACAAATTAAATAATTTCATGTACTCACGGCAGGGTTTTGTGTAGGCAGCACCTGACGAGCCAGTGGGTGGTTATAAATTGCCAACAAATATACACACACACATTCACTGGTACCAGACCAGGTTGTCAAACTCATGGAATGGTTCACTTATTAGTTTAATTAGGGAATCGTGCCAAAAGATATACAACACAGCAATATATATTTTGGACAAAAAACTTTTACAAGCTTTCGTAGAATTGCTTTAAGAGGTTTGTTTCTGATGCAGTTTATTAAGTTTTCAACATTTAATGTTTCAGAGCCACTTTAACAGAGCAACATCTTTGTAGATCTGATGGGGCGACCTCATCAGTCAACTGAGTATATCCAAGTGCAATGCACCATGGTAATCTGCTAATTTCATAGTAAACAATGAATAGAGCAGGAAAGCAGCTTCACCACAATGCACTGAGCCTTCTGGATCTGCTCAGCGTAAGTGAATTAAAACATCCTTCATTTCAAACAAATAATGCATTCATGATCTTGTTCAACTGCCAGGGGAAAAACTGCAATTAATAGTTCTCAAGAAGCCCAATAGTTCAAGAAAGCAATTTTCTGTGCATATTTTTTTTTTTACAATCACATTCTATGAGGAGAAAAGCCACCAACTTTTAAAAAAAAAAATCTTGGATTACCAACATTTGTAATTCAAAGGCAAAAATGAAATAAACACAGACCTTCACTCCCTCTTCCCCCCCCACCCCCCAAATCGTTTAACGTCAGGCTTTTTCTACAACTCAAGACTATTTTCGGCTTGGAATATACATAATGGCAATGAGATGTAAATACCTTCTGAGAAGAAACAAGTAAATACACTCTACTAAAACTCAGGAAAAACAAAGTCTTGAACCCATTTGTGCATAGTTCATGATCCTCTTTAAACCAGCTTTTTTTCTTGCCAAAAACAGCTTGATAAAACCAATAAAAACCTATCCAAAGATAATGCACAAGTTACCTGATCCAAGCAGGCTGGGACAAGGAGAGTTTATACAGTAACATACTTTATAGTATGTTAGTCAATTGTCTTTAACACAATCAAAAAGCATTGATTTCTTTTTAAAACATAAAGCATTTCATAAAGCACTCTTCAAACATTGTTGTGTCCATTATTTGGTAAATAAGTAACTGCTACAGAATAAACAGGTATTTTCTTCTTTTCTTCAGTGCTAGAAGTTGGGTTAAAATACATGAAATGGCGTGGAGTAGCTCCCCAGAAAATTCAGGCCTTCCTGAGACATCATCCACTGTGTGCAAGAAAGTGAGCAAAAATTTACGAAGGAAAAAATACACAACAATGGCCAAAAAAATACAACACTGTTCATTCCCAGAGTTCTGAAGTAGCACATCTTCATTCTGAAAATAGGTTTCGATGGAAGAGTAATTGTCCTTTTTTCATCTTTTTTTTTTCCTTTTTTTTAAGTTCTGAAAAGTTTGTAAACAGGAGGATACCAAACATAGGCACCTCCAAATCAGTCACAAAAATATCCAGTCCAAGTGCTTCCCATGCCTGCTTGCAGGATGGGTCCACTCTATTGTGTAGCTATGGCCACAGTTCAACTAGAGAATATTTTTTTTTTTTTTTTTTTAATTTTATACTCTGAAAGAAAACTGGTGCAATACTCCTGTAATAATTCTCTTGCATTAGTCCACAAAAAAGCCACTAAAGGTAGGTATACACATCATCTCCAGAGCACACACTGTTTAAGAGCGTCCTTGAGTAAACATTTACACATGAATTGCTGCTGGCCCCCTTTGTAAGATTAGCTGGAGGGGCTGCAGACACTCAGTGCAAAGTTAGAAGCTAATAATTTGACCGACAAGCAAATAAAAGCATATACTGTATAAAGAAACAAAAACACACTGATTTCATACACACTCACACACACAGATGCACACATCTGCACCATCACACATACATACACAATAAACTTTTTTGTTTGAGCCTATTTGTGATGACAACATCTCGGAAGTGTAAATTAGACGGTTTTCACATTTCATTATTGGCCTGCTTGATTCAAGTATTTGTGTTGATATGTTTTTGGGATCAAACGAAACAATGAAAGCAAGGGTAATGTGCATACTAAACCCAGGCTCACAAAAGTAGACTTTCCATGCCCCTCCCCCTCCCTCCCATTTCCCTGCCCACCCTCCCCTACCCAACCAAAAGAGGTTGTGGATCAAGGGTCAAAATGATGTCCGAAATTGGGTTGTTTAGTGCTGATTGTTAGCTCCACAAGATCATCGGTTTTCCCTACATAGATTCTCCACTGAGAAGGTCACCAGGGAGTAAGGTGTTTATAGGCGTAGGGCTGCCGATTACTCTGGTGTCATCACTGTTGGGAGGCCCCCATAGGCTGCTGGAGTATTGGGGGACGCCACTCCACAGGAGGTCATTGGCTCCTTTCCCACTCAGGCTTGTAGTATTCCAGTGGCCTAGATCATTGCGGACCAATCCGTGAGAGTTGGTGCTTGACCCAAGTCGGCTCTGATTGGTTCCTGTGTTAGACTGCCAGCTAGAGGTCTGTGTCAGTGATTGACCTTGTGCAAAGAAACGGTTAACTTCCTCGTCACTGGCAAACTCAGCGAGGATGGTAGTGTTTCCCAGAACGCACCTGGACAAAGGAAGAGTCAAACATTAGACAGCTAATAAACAGACTTCGCCAAATGTGTACTCTGAATGGCATTATTCTCATACACACAATATACTGTTATTCAATGGAAATTTGGTGTCCAAACTAGAACCTTTAACACACAGAAAATACCAAGAACTGTTGTAGCCATTGTAAAGCTTGGACTGGAATTTGGGATGGTAGCTTTGTGTGTGTGTGCGCATTTCAGTTTCTTTAAAATATACCTTTGTTGCTAATTTGTGACTTGCTTTCTTGCGACAATTTAAATACTATTGCATCGAGTAAATTGATGCTTTCCCTGTGCATTAATTTAATGGCTTAATTGTGGCTTTTAATTTAATGGACGGGTAGTAGATGCAGAGAATGTTAAATTCTTCTAATTCTGTTTCCATGTGTGTCCAAACTACCGGTATGTTATCCAAGTATCTGTAGTAACCCATCAGTAGCTTGGGACACTTTTCAAATCTGCTATTTTCCTAGTCTGCCATGTACTGTATATGTTTGCAAAGCTGGAGCAAATATTTTGTTCATGGCTGTGCCCTTAATTTGAAGATAAAATTCATCATTGAATTCAAGTCTTTTTTTTTTGGTCAGTCCCAGGTCTGGCAGCTGCATTAGAATCAAAGGGGATCAGGGGACACCTCTTAGTTCCTAACCTCCCTGGACTTGGAAGTGGAGTCCCAATAGGTTGGTGGCAGGAGGGGAAAAGGAGGAAGAGATTGCACTTCGTACTGGAAAACAGAAATTCTACAGATGTAGATTTCTCAGTAGTTTGGTTTGGAGATTTTTTAAATACAAGATTGGATTCCATTTCAGACACCTGGCTCACCAAGACAGGGTAGAGTCAGCTTGCACATCGACTAACCAATGTCCAGGTTCAGAGATATTTGTGGAGAGGGATTTAATAAAGAAGCTGTTTGAGGGGCAGATTATAAGAGGGTGTATTGCTGGAAGTTGCCCAGTGGAAACAGAGGGGTGAGGAGAAGTGGAGAGTCAGCCAGCAGAGGTCAATCCATGAGTCCAGTGGAGGTGTGTATTGGCCACCAATGGATCCAGTATACCAGGAGAGGAGCAAGGAGCCAGGGGAGAGTGAAAAGTAAATTCATGAGGTCAGTGTGGACGAGGGGCTAGTCTGAGGAGCAGCTGTAGGAACAATCTGAGAGTGTTTATTCTTTCTTTATCCAAAGATCAGGAAAACACAAGGGGGCTTGTGTCAATTCAGTGATCTATCACCATAATGAGGGTTTCTGATCGACACCTAAGCAACGTTAAATTATGGGAAAATCTTTAGCTAGAGTCATATTGGAAGCTTACATGTGCAGAGACTTCTGGGCCTTAGCTGCTTCTTCCTTGGAGCTGTAGCGAACCACAGCATTTCCTTGGGTCAAGTTCAGATGGAATGTTATCAAGGGACCATGCTGCATGCATAAAGTCCGCAAAGTCGAACCATCAATCTGTAGCAAAAGAGTGAACCGTCATTACTTGCACTTTTTTCAAATTTTAATGCAGACAGTAAGTGTCCGTAATTTTACATTTTGGTTTGGCACAAACTACATTTATAAAAGATAAATGGCTTACCGTGTATGGCATTCATCACTTACAAACATCCAAGACCTGCAAAATTGTGCCAATTCATTTTAATCTTTAGCTAAACTGAAACTAACTAACTGGTAAGCTTCTGAACTCCCAAAACCCTATACCCTGCAGAATCTGAGCAGATGGTTGGGTGACATTGTGGTGACTATTCAGATTATTTGAAGAAAGACAACAACTCTACAAGGCAAGCCATCTGTATTTCTGGTTCATGGGAAACCGAATGCAATTGAAAATGGCAAAAAAAAATTACAAAACTATCTAATGTAACTTAATTCTGTGGAGCAACTGAAGACCTTATCCCAATCCTACAGCAGTCTACGAAGCAGAGAACACAAAGCTTTTACCTGGGGGTGGGTGAGGGAATGGAGAGGGAGAAAAAACAAACTGGTGCAATTGGGCAGATCCTGGGGCTTTAAGAAGGTGGGAGACCATGTGAAGCACTGCCAATACATCACATGTACCAAGCATGTAATTTTCTCAGAACCAAATTGAGAAAGCCTGTACTCCAATGCTGTGTAAAGAATGTTAAATGATGAGCGATGTCACAGAGGATGCTATGTATTAATTTTTGAAGGAGCCATAAAAATACACTGTACAACCAGACTGTGATATAAAGTGAGAGAGGAGCTAGCTGTGTGTTTCCTTCTTATTTTTAGTGATGTGGGCTGAGGGATAAATATTGGTCAGGACACCGGAGAGAACGCCTGCTCTTCAAAATAGTGCCATGGGATCTTTTACATCCACCGGAGGAGATGGACGGACAGGGCTTTGACTCCTCATCTCATCCAAAAGACAGCACCTCCAACAGTGCAGGACTCCCTCAGCACTGCACTGGAGTATCAGCCTAGATTTTGTGCTGGAGTGAGACTTGAACCCACAACCTTCTGACGAGGCGAGAGTGCTACCACTGAGCCATTGCTGTAAGGGGTAATGCAATTAAAAAAGTACTTCACTACTAGAGTTTTGCATCATTTTAAATAACACAATATTGTGTGTTCACGTAGTATTTTGATTTTTCAATGTGTGTATTACAGATTACACAAAATGGATGAACACCTATTTATTTTCTTCTAATTTTGCAAAAATTCAAATTGTGAAAGCTATTGGATGTAACTGGAACCTCAGCCTAACCTTTATCCACACTTTTTGTTTGGCCTTTTTTTCTTCCCTCCCACATGACAGCTGTCCTTCATTCTGCCAGCGCAATTCACACTTCATCTAGAGCCATCCTTTGTTCCTTAACCTGTCCCATTACCACCTCCTCTTGCCTTGAATATCTCTTAATGTCTCTTAATCTCTCCTGCTTTCTATCCTATCACTGACCTTCCCTTTTGTTCTTTCATCCCCTCCCCCCTTTCCCAGCCCCTAAACTTGCTTTAAAATCTATTCCATTTCCTGCTTTTTTCCAGTTCTGACGAAAGATCTTCGACCTGAAACATTAACTCTGTTTCTCTCTCCACGGATGCTGCCTGGCCTGCTGAGTTTTTCCAGCGCTTTCTGTTGTTATTTTAAAAAACACAATTTGAAATAGGTTTTCTGAACAACTTGAAAATCAGAGGAGATATTCTAATGCTATTACAGATTACACGTTTATTGGAATAGTTGGAGGGTTCATTGGGTGCCAATTAAAATTCGAGAAGTCTAATGCTCAGTGAGATTAAATTTGCATTCTGTACACGCATGTATATAAGACTGTACATTTTCAATTCAGAGAGATCGAATTTGGAAATTTCAGGGGTACTGATGTTCAATCTCACTTGCAGCCAATGACACGGGCAAGCTGAGGTTGCTTTCACATTACAATAAATGAACGCTACAGTTTTCCAAGATTTGCTTGATACCTGGGGTGTGAGGTTTCGGAGAACCAGCCAGCTATTGTTCCTTCCAGAGCTGTCAGTGCTCCAAGCAGAATCTAAAATAGGCAAAAAAAGATGATGTTATTACTCTATTCATTTATGTTCTGAAACGATAGTAATTTATTTATATTTCATGTATCAGAATGGAAAAGATACACCATCCTTCTTAAAGATCCAATGCCATTTGGATTTTCTTTAAATCTGAGTGTCATGGAGCAAGTTGGCATTTCATCTTAAGAATGGGATGGTGATGCTTCTTTCAGTTCCTTGTTCAACAGGTTAGCAAAGGCAATCAAATATGGAACTGAAGTACGAGTACATCACTGTTAATGCTTACTAAGTTAGCTGCATAAAAGTTCAAAAAAGGTCCGGATTGTTAATTCAATTTAATATTAATACAACATAATTAACCAATACTTTTTATTCTTTAACCGAGAGAAAACTTGAACCATTTAAAAAAAACTGTCTCAGATAGTTCTGAATAAATGTTGAGAGGAGGACAGAATACCGAGATAATTTTATGGCTAGCATTTGGGGAGGTCAGCTCCAAAGTAAACTTTCTTTGTTAATGGGGATTTTAAAGATTTATTTTTTACAACCTTGATTTAATTTGCTAAATCAGAAAGCTTCAGTTATCCACACAGAAAGCAGAGAAAGCAGGAAGAGCTTGAAGAAGACTGACAGGAGAGGTGATACAATAGCTTAAGTTTTCCTGAGCACACACTGGTGGCAGGACAGGTTAATTGCTGTCAGCATATACAGTACTTGGAAAATTACCCCAAATTACAATGTGGGATCCCCAGTCCATCAAATATCTGATAATACATGCAATAGTATTTAGGAAATTCTCTGGTTGTGGATTTCTAATTCCTGAAAAACACCCGATCCTCTATTTTCTCATGCTCACAATTGTTTCAAATGATAATGCAATTACAATGGAGAGCCAATTCATCCCAAACCAACACATCATTCATTATGATGAAAATCTTAGCATCCAAAAGCTTAAGTCACAGTGCAGCAGGAATCTGCAAACTCAGATATCGGGCATATTTCAATTGCCTAAAGCAGAGGACAATGCAAGAAGTTAAATCTTACTGGAGGAATAAGAGCTTGGCCAGCTTGAGACGAGTCCTAGTGAACTGACACCCCAGGACGGTGATGGCTTGGTGTTTGTCAGGCCTGGTGGAGGCCTAGTGTTTTTGGATCCTAGCGGCACTTTCCACAATTCATGCGATAGTGATGCTTGAGTTTGAGCAATGGGTCCAGGTGACCAAGTGGATTTATCTGTCAGTTTAGCTGAAATACAAGAAAAATATATTCCTCCTTAGACAAAGAGCATCAGGTTAAACAAACTTAGTTATTTCAATTTCAAGTACATCATCTCTTCAAAATATTTAAGAGTTCCATATTTGTAAATACTTTTGCACTTATTTTAGAGCATCTTTACATTTACCCTTTGAGTACTGAAAGTCCTTTTCAATCTCAAAATACAAAGCTCCTCCAGAACTTGCACAAGCTGTGTCTGCATATTTCTATTGGAGAATATGAAGAAATGTACATAACCACAGAACATATTCTGATATACATCACAGAATGTTACTGTAATCCAAAGTGTTAGAAAAGCAGCTGGTAGTTTAGTGTGGCTTTTGCAGGTGATCAATTCATAGACTCAAACTCCCATTATCACGAATAGGGCATGTACCATCATTGAACCAATGTAAAAATTCAGAATTGCCCACTTTTCCATCGACAATTTGTCATCCCGAGAAACTTTTTGATGTGGGAATGCTTAAATTCATATGTTGTTGCATATATCAGGAGAATTTTCTGGGTAAGTTACATTGAGTGAGGAAGAAGTTTTCAGATTTATTCAACTTTCCACTAAAAAATAAAGATAGTCTGAATCAAAATTCTAGTGCAATATAGGCTGGCACACAAGCAAAGTCTCCATAGACAAATCGGAAAATCAGACACATTCACCCTGCCTACGACAAAGGCCCCTTGGAAAAGGGGACATATGCATACTTCCAAGTTGTTCCCATGTACGTGTCCTGTCTTCAAAGACACTCTAAATCCAAATGGTTCAAAATGCAGATTTACCTGAATAATGGGCCAACTCAAACTTTTCTGCTAATCTTTACAAGAGAATGCATTATTTTGCAGCACCATTTCTCCCTATAAACCTTGGAGAAAAGCCAGTGAATTGCAACACATTTCATGCAAACACCCAGACTTCTGGGTACAAATTATAATGTTTCAAGGGCTCTTAAAAAGCTATATTCTTTGATTTCATGAGGCATTCTGAAAACTGTACAAAACAATGAGGGTGAAAAGTAGACAACTGTATCCACCGAGCATAACTACTCAAAACCACGCCTGAAAACATGGGGCTGATGTTACACCATCAGGTGCTCAGTGGGGAGCCTCATCGGCCATGAGTGCATATCAGCAATTCACACATGCATTCTGCTGGATGGCAAATTTGAGAGAGCATGCAGCCAAATCTCCAATATGTGTTCCTGTGGACAAAGCTACCAACTAGGAGCACAATTTCACAGAATTGGCCCTTATATTCCCTTCAAAATGTAGCCAGGGTTTTGGTGCATTCCAATGCCTTCCCTTCACAAACCAACAATTTGCTCTTGTGTGTGCTCTACCCAACTTAATCTTCTGATGGAAGGTTCTATAAATTTTATCCATGACCCTCAAAAAAAGTTTAGTGTAACTCCAGACAAACTCTAGCCTTACAACATAAGCTATTCAATCTGAACAAATCAGAATGGTTTAATTGCTTTTGTATGGAGTCTGTTCCACATTCCTAGAGACAGAGAGAATATACATGCACATGAAAAAGAATGAGCTGCACAAGCATACAAGAAGCACAAGATGGGGAAGATACAGTTTGTGAGAGGAGAATAAGAATGAGAGAGAGAGCCCAAGCCTGCGAGAGGAAGACAGCAAGCATATGATGAGAAGGAAAATGCATGAGAGCAAACGTGCATCAGAGAACATCAGGTTGGAGAGAAAGGGGTGCGAGCAGGTGGGGGATGAAAGTACTAAAAGAGAGAGAAAAGGGACAGGGGCTGCATTGACAAAACTGCATTCATTTCCCAAAAACGATTGTTATATTTATTTGTTTCAGTGCATCAGTGTGAAGGTTTGTTACTGTGTTAAGCCTCAGAAAAAATACAAACCAGCAGAAATACCACCGGACACCTATGCAGCCATTTTCCATATGGGGCTGACTTGGCACAAAAAATTACCAGGCAGAAAAAACTCCCGTTAATTCAAGTTTTTTTTCCATAAACCTATTTACTTATCTCTTCTACATGTTACAGATCGCAGAGTTAAAATGACTAGATCTGGTATTTGTCCACAATATTTGAGCAAAAATTAATGCAAGGAATTCATTTAACACACAGAATCTGACATTACAGCACAGGAGGAAGCCATTTGGCTCATTGTGCCTGTGCCCTCATCATTTTTACTGTACCTTTTCAAATACTTATCCAATTTTCATTTAAATGAAGTTATAGTCTCTGCATCTAGAATACCCATTTGCACTAAAGCATCCCATGCTCCAATAGCCTTATATAGAATCTACAGCACAGAAATAGGCCATTCAGCCCAACTGGTCTATGCCGGTATTTACATTCCATACGAGCCTCCTCCCACCCTAATTATCCCTTCTCACCCTGTCCCCATCTCTCTCTATTCCTTTCTCTCTCGTGTCTGCATCAAGTTTCCTCTTAAATGCATCAATGCTAACTGCTTCAACCACTCCACGTTGCAGCGAGTTCCACATTCTCACTAACCTCTGTGTAAAGAAGTTGCTCCTCAATGTTTTATTTGATTAGTTAGTGGCTAGCTTATATTTATGTCCCTTGCTCTGGACTCAGCCACAAGTGGAAACAGTTTCTCTAAATCCACCCCATCGAATCTCTTCATAATTTTAAAGGATCATGTTTCTTCTTAGTCTTCTCTATTTTAGAAAAGAGGTCCAATCTACTCAATCTTTGAAAATCCTGAATCTAAGCCCCCTTGGTTAATGATTTGCCAACCAGTGAACACAATCTTTCAATATTTATCATCTCAAAACCTTTCATAATTTTCCAAACTCTATTGGATTCCACCCACCCCCCAACCTTCTCTAGCCAGTAATAACAGTTCCAATGCTTGCAGCCTTTCTTCATATCTATAAACTCTCATTACTAAGAAATGCCAGTGAATCTCCACTGTAGCCTTTCCATGGCTCAAATATCCTTCCAATAATGGGGTGACCAGATCTGGATGCAATGTGCCAACTGTGGCCTAACAAATAGCTTACACAAATTTAACATAACTTCTTCAGTTTTATATTCATGCTGTCTCTTCCTGACTTTCACCTTTGACGATTTGTGTGTTTGAATGCTGAAATCTCTCTGTTCCTCTACTGTTAAGAATCTTACTGTTTAGGGTATACTTGCTTTCACTGTTCTCTTTCCCAAAATGTAATACTTTACATTTCTCTGCATTGAATTGCATCTACTACCTGTCTGCCCACTCTGCTAACCTGTTTGCATTTACATTTTCTTCTCCATATTTCTTTTGAAAAACAAATCGGGTCTTCACCCTTCCATCTACTTCTTAGAGATAACAACATTTCTTCAGATTTCTCGATTATCCACAATTTGCCTTTCCGTTGTCCCCCTTTATTGGTCTAATAATAATTTTACAAATACTGTCAATTTAATGAACAACTAGTCAGCCTATGCCTACTAGGAACTAGGTTGAGACTGCCCAAAGTTATTTCAAAGAGAAATTAAACTTTCAAGCCAGTAGCATGGGCTGGATTTGAACCCAGAGTTGAAAATACACCATGCCACTTAATTTCCCCTCCTTTTCTGTTCTTTTTCTTAAAAGCCTGGAATGAGAAAGCCACAGAATGGTGTGTCACAACATAAGGTATTAAGCAGCACCAATCTTGTATAAGTAAAAGTTAGCCAATGGACAGTTATTTTTCAACACACAGATCAAGATATATGGCTTAGCCATGTGCTAAACAAAAAAGCTTTGCAGGAACAAAACAAGGCTGACAAGTACATTGATCCATCCTGATATCAGCCAGGCTTAAGAAAGCATGAAGCAGAGGCATTTTTCTGCAGGGATGGAAGGAAAATTGGAAGAGTCAAATCTGAGCAGCTCCTATGAATCGATTAATTGACTGAAGAATAGAGTGGACAACGGCCGAGAAGCAAATCACCAACTCTACCACTTGGAAAGGCTAGTTTCCAACATTGCCGAAGTACCACAAACCACTTGAAAAATGAGTACATTTTGTGTTTCAACACATGACTTCGGTAGCATTTACACAGCTTACAAGTAGAAAACAAATACTTGAACATTACAAAAGCAAAATACTGCGGATGCTGTAAATCTGAAATAAAAACAGAAAATGCTGGAAATACTCAGCAGGTCAGGCAGTTCTTAACTCAGTTCTGACAAAGGGCTATCAACCTGAAACGTTAACTCTGTTTCTCTCTCCACAGATGCTGCCTGACCTGCTGAGTATTTCCATCATTTTCGGTTTTTAATACTTGATCATTACAACTTAGTGAGTTTATATATTTTGTCTCTGGATGCAAGTGTTTCAAGATGGTCAGATTCCAAACCAAGTAGGTTTCTAACACTGGACTGAAAATAAGTTTCCTTTATGAATATGTGAAGAATGGCAAAGTGACAATTGCTATGTGATTAATGAATGCAATAAAAGGGCTGCTTGCAAATTTGGTAGTTATGATTGGTCTCTGCAAGTATTTATCTGCATTTCTGTAAACGAGCATAGGACCAAAAAGGTTTAGAAGTACAAACTAGATTTCAAAATTGCAATCAGAGGAGTTTCTTCTTACTATTTAGATTTACAAATGAAAAGGGTCACTTTCAGCAAGATATCAGAGGGTCTGTAGAACCATACTTAGGCATTGGTCACTGTATTCTGGAGAGGAAAGGAAAAAAAGCACACAAGCATCCAACGGGAGGAAAGAAATCCATAATGCATTTGACAAACGCCAAGACGAACAATGTTACCTTAAATCAAAGCAGTAATTTAGAAGAATTTAGATAAATTAGAATTTTATGATGCTCTCCACTGGCCTCTCCCTAAACACTATGGCTGCGATTTTGCCGGTGCTCAGCCGTTCAGCTGTGAAATTTAAAATGATTCACAGCGGGTCAGGAACCCGCTGTCAAAACGCACACACCTGCACTTCCTGATGTCGGGTCTGCCAGCGCTGAACAGACCAGACAGGCAGCGGCGGGGGACCCAATTCAAATCATTAGTGGCTTGTTTACAGCCACTTAATGCTATTTTTTTTTCCAGCTTTTTAACAGTCACAGGTCTCCCACGGGTTTCCCGCTGTGCCTAGACCTCGTCAGTGAAGCTGAGGCGGGAGGTCAGTGGCCACTGAATCAGTTGACAGCTTCAAATGTCAATTCAAAGCTCCCAGCTGATTCAGATTATCTTCCCTTAAGCACTAGCATCTCTAAACTGCATTTCCACTACACATTCAGGATGCTGCCGGTCTTTACACAAGTCTCCATGCAGTCTGACCTCATTACCTCTCCCACCATTGACAGATCGCTTCTGTCATCTCTACTTCACCGGACATCTATTCCATCAGCATGGGTGTACTTTATACTCTCTCACCTTGGTCCTCAGAATCGGACCACAATCAGCCCCAACACCAGCATCACCAGGCACACCAGCAGCACTAACAACCACACCAACCTTCTCCGCAATCACCTGATGCTGCGCAGGACAGAGGGCATCAGCACCTGAACACATTGCTGCCCGGGACGCCAGGGATGGCCTCATTTACTTCACTTGACGCTGCACACCCTGGCTGCCACATGGTGCGCCAGGTTGGCACCACCCCATGCCACCAACATAAAGCATCCCTACAATGCCCAAGCCATTCATTTCACACTCATCAGCATTGCAGGGGGTACAGTTATGTCTCACCATTCACTGCAACTCACTAAGCCACTTCCAAAGGTGCACACAAATCTGTCCAAGAAAGCAAAGTGTTGAAAATAAAGATTTCAATGTTTGACAGCACATTAACAGAAAGTTCACCTGAACATTGGCTAAAACACACAAGTGCCTACCCTTGTGTGTTGTTAGTTGGTATGATTGGACTAGAATGAGGGCGAGTGTGAGGGGTGGCTATTGAGATGGGGACGTGATAATGTAGATAGAGAGGGATGGGTGGAGGTGCAAGGTAAGTTGGTGTGAGTAAGGATGTGCAGGAGTAGGGTAGGGAAGGCAGAGTGAGGAGGATGTGATGAGTGGCACAGCAGGATGTGGTTGAGTGTGGCAGTAACGTTTTGTGATCAACTGAGATCATTGAAAGGTTTGCACCACAGCAGCCTGGTCCTCCTGACGACATCCCTGCTTGTGCCCTGCTGTGCAATGTGCAACCAGGCTGCGATGGTCTCCTGGAGAGGTCTCTTCCACCCATTGGAAGGGAAGAGAACCTCCCTGTGTGCTGTGACTCCCTCCATAAGCATATGGAGGGAGTCATGGGAGAACCTGGGTGCAGCCGTGCACCTCTGTGCAGTGCTCGTCAGTGTTTGCAGCACCTCAATGCTGTAGAACACTGACAGCACAAATATCAAAGTCAATTTGCGCATGGTCCCTTTAAGGAAACCGGCTGATGACACGTCATAAATGATGTCACCAGACCCGCTTCCTTCAATTGGCTGGGAAATTTGCTGGGCGGGCTTAATAAGCCCAATCAGGGGAAAGTCATGCCGGAGGCTGGGTTGGAACCAACAGCGGGGTCGGGACCTGCCACCGACGTCGCCTGCTGAGGTAGGGAAAATCGCGGCCTATGTTCATGATGTGGACAGGAAGAAAGGGGAAATTAAACAGCTCCCAATCACACACAGTACGAGGAATAATTTTTAAAGAACCAATTAAATGAATCCACAGAAAGGAAAATTGCCCATTTGCTGTTGTATTAAATTCCTCCAGGCATTTTAAAGGCCCATTTTCTGTACGAATCAGACGACCAATGTGTGTTTTTTTAACCCATTTTTAGACTGTTACAATCCTGCTCATTTCTTACGAAGAATTTCAGTATGGTCAGCATGGAAGCAGAAGGACCCCTACCTGCAGTATTAGGTGCAGATGTAGAGCTGCTGAAAGAGCTAGTGTAGCCAGAGGCACTGAAGGACCAGGCACTAGATGAAGGCAGCGTGGCGTTCTGAGATGATGTTGGGGATGACCCTGTATAAACAGCAAAAAAGCAACTAAGGAAATGGAAAATGACTTAAATTAAATCTTAAAATGATTACCGTTTGTTGTATTTTGCAGTGAAAGGTTTGAGAAAAACAAAGGAATGGGGAAGGATGATTTTCAATGATCACATATTATTGTTTAAATTCAATTCTCTCAATTCCCAGGAATGAAAAGCTTTAAGGATATTTAAATTCAGCCACATCTCTTTCATGTTTGTGAAAATGCAGAATATCATAAACTACTCAATCCATTCTATTTGTCTAAATTGCTACCGAAAACCTGCAATACCTGCCTGTCATAGACATATGTAAAAAATTTAGAAATCAATTCCTAAGTGGTCAAAGTATACCAGCTTGTAGGAAATACTCAACTATTCAGAATTAATTGTTGCTCTTTGAAATTCTGTATAGACTAAGATAAAAAGAATTCTGCACAAAGGAAAAGAGCAAGAGAGTAACAAAGGCCAACTCAAGACATTGTCACCATATGAAAGTAATGCAAAACTGAGCAAGGAACAAGGCAGAACAGCACAGACAGAGTCGGGGTAGCAAGAGTAACAGTGTGTGTGTGTAAGGGACATGCACCCTTCTTGTAATATCATCCTCCGAGACCAAGCATTTTTTTAAATGTATTCCTGCAACACGAATGGTTTTATATGTATCTCATCATAAGAAATAGGAGCAGGAGTAGGCCATACGGCCCCTCGAGCCTGCCCCGCCATTCAATAAGATTATGGCTGATCTTCTACCTCAACTCCCCTTTCCTGCCGTGTAGCACAAATAAATCTAGAATCCATAGATATAGTTCAGTAGTCATATGACTGAAGAGCTGCAGTGCTGTGCTTCATGGTGTGTGCAGGTTTTCACACAGGCAAACTTAAAGCTCCAGTTTCTTCAGCACATTTGAAAATTAGTGATGTCCTTATATATGAACAAACTTAAGACACAAACCCATTTGTATGCAGATTACTTCAGCACAATGTAGTCAACCTTCAAAGTGCATCTACCAACTAGAACCAGATACATTTTACAGTTTTCAAACCTGGTTTAATAAAATGGCCAACTAAAACATTTAAATTTCAAAAGTAAACTTAAATTTCAGAAAGAAAAAAAGGAACTTTTTGATGTCGGGCATGTTGTGCACTTATTGACTTCTTTCCCTATAAATGGAACATTTGTTTTACAATTTTTTTCTTAAGGGATACAGAAGATAGTTTCCTCTTGCAAATTATTTTAATTTGCATAGTCTGCTTTGTGTACCACACTTCAACCCTATTCTGTCTTACCTCCACTCCTGTCCCTGAGCAGGTAGCGATCCACATCCCGGATAGTAGTATTAATGGAAGGTCCACTGGGGACACTTCCAGGTGTAACATTAGGGTCAGTCTCAGGGTCGATATTCTGTAGTCCTTTCCATGGCTCCCCAGGACGAAACTCTTTAGTAGTTAGGAAGTAGGCAGTAGAACAGTAAATCACTATTAGTAGTTTTGTAGTCATACATATTAAAACTACTGTTTAATTATAGAGAAATTTTGTCTAAAGTTAAAAAAAAATGAAATGCTACGCTAATAAAATTGATTTGACAATCTAATATTTTTGTGTTTTTCTGATGATTTTTTTATTCCCGCACTTCCTGAAGGCATTGGCTCCTTGCTGGCAGATGCCCTTCGGCACCTCAACCAAATGACTTTTATTTACATGAGCCTTGACGGTGAGTGTCAACAGGCCATTCCAACCTCGAGGGCATCAAAGCCAAACCCGATTCTGTCCTCCCCCCAGTGTCCATATAAGAATTACAACCAGCAGGGATCACTGGATAGTGATCAGGAGAAAGAGCACCTGCCGATTCCCCACTCCTTGAACAAGAGAACTGAAGCCAACTGTCACCCCAGCTGAGATCAGCTAACTCAACATAAACCGGGGATTGAACCTGCGACTGTCTTGGTTTGTATTGCTCAGCTGCTCACAAGGTCACGATGTAAACTTGTTAAGCCGAGTGAGTAGCCCAATAATCTCATTTTAAAATACTACATAATGTAGTTCTGACTAGTTACACATACAAAATAAGGTAAGAGTTATTTTCTTTGAATAAGGCTGTCAAATTATTCCTTCACAATTTCAAACATGATAAAGCAGTTAAAAATGGAAATTTTTATTTAGGGCCTGAACAATTGTCTGGCATAATATTAGAGATAACAGATGGTGGTACATTTTTCTGATAGTATGGATCAAAGGCTTCAGACAACTACTGTTCTAACAGTACTGTCTTTTGTGTGAGATGCTGGTATAATCTTGTTGGGACAAAAACATTTTGAATCTTTACATTTAATTACTGGAATGCATTACCAATCTTTACCGTTTAATATGTGGCAATGAAATGTCTCATCCAGAAATAAGTTGTGAAACGATCATATTATTTACTGCAAAATAAAAGGCCAGCCCACACATTACTAATTTTGTGCTTTGCTACCACGATGTCGTCTCCAAGCAGTCGTGCATATAATTAAAACACTGCATGGTCATAGTGGAGCTCTCATTTTTACTCATGAAAAAGAAGTGATAACTTGAGAACACTTTCCAAGTTAGAGGTAAGTGCACCATTGCTGACGCTCCTATAATAGCCCTCTATATGATACAACCTTGAAGCAATATTTAACTGTTGTAGCCATTAACAATGCTAACCATACAGGTACATTCAACATACTGTTTTTTAAAAAATAAGTCAGTCTTTTAACTATCATACTGAAGACTAACTTATACAATAGTCGCATTTCAAAATGATGCTCAATCACAGTGGCCTTCTGAAGCAGTAACATCCTTATGTGCACAACACAACCATTTGTTAGGTGGTCCTGTACCATATTATATTTCAAATATCAAGGTTACAACATTAGAATTGTGTTTTTTAACGCTTTAAGGAAATAGCTCATTTTCTTTTAGATTCCCTTTAATGCATCAGTAAGATAAACTTTGGTATTCAAAAGGACAGTAAATTCCATACTGCAAGACTGAAAAAGCTGCTTATTAGTACTGCTTTTGCGAAGGCAAAGTTGATCAGAAGAAAATTATCTCGGCTGAAACTGCATTAGAAATAATAAAATGGGGCATTCAGGCAAAGTGTATTTCATAAGATCACTTTACTCAAAATAAAAATCCAAAGCTGATATTAAATTTACCAGGCCAGTGCATAAAATAACACTGCTTCACACATGCTTACTAGGCCATGCTTACTGCACACCTTGGTTCAGTTTTCTCAAACTTAAAATGTTACAATGCCTATGCCTCAACAGGTGCAATGGCATGTCAACTTACTGAGAAAAATGAAGCACCAAATATGCATGTGGAAAACATAACTTGGTTGTGCACATTATATCCAGCTTGCCCTCTGTGGAAATATGCCCCAGCAAATGGCTGGACTCATACCAGTAGGTAGGTACAGGGATTTATTAACATGTGTAATTATGTTGTGATGTGATGGCATGCACTGGAATCCAGGAGAGAACATCAGCTACATCTGTTAAGACCAAAGCCAAACTATGTTAGACTATCACTAAACCAACTTCTCTGATGTAGTGCAGCTGTGTCTTCAGAATTCCAAACAAAAATTCTTGTTGTGCATTTAAGCTGCTATGGCGTAGATTAATCCCAAAGATATTAAAGGGGTCCACTGAATGACATCTTTCACTTACATTATTAGGTAATATGTGCACTAAATTAGAAAATCTTGTTTGACACAGTTGGCAGCTGTTTTCAATTTACTAACTTCTCTCATGTGTAATAAATATACAGGTCTCCGTTAAACACAACATTCTTAACACCTATTTTCTTTTTGCCAGTCTTTGGGGTTTACCTGGTGGCCAGTTAATGTTGGAGCCATTTGAGATCTTATCGGCAGGGGATTTGGCACGTGTCCAGCTATCACTGACTGGTACCGGTGGACTGGCTGGTGACTCACTGCTGGTTATCAGATCATATGGACTGTAGGAGTCCTCAAGGGAGGGCTTGCTTGTTGGACCAATATTGAGACCTCCAGGGATAGCACCTGAATATGTGTCAAGTGGGACAGAAAGGCAAGGTCATGGATATAAAAACATTTTGCTGTGGACCTGACTCTGAATCTCAACAGTAGCTAAATTAGACCCAGTTAGTTTATTAAACGCTGATGTAATTCAGAATGAGACTTTGATGATCTATTGCTTCTTTTATTACAGTATTAAAACTCTTCCGAACTAAACAAATTTTGTAGGCAAAATAAAAGTAAAACAATTTATCACAGTTTACTTCGAAAATATCACAACTGAAGAAATGTTCTGTGGTTTACTGTCCCAATTGAAATTTGTAAAGAAAATTCAGTACTCAAAGGGTAAAAATACATCATTGCATGCTTTCAAGTCTGTCCTCTGTTTTAGCTGAATGTGCGAGACAAGTAAATGAGCTGCTGTGTGATGTTGGCATTGAATCGTCAGTTTGCCAAAACTAATGGCTTGTTTTATTTATGTTTTTAAGTAATCATGTAGCATGTTTTCAGCATTTTAAATGTGTATATATAGATACGAGAGCCTTTTAAGAGATGGCCAAACAAAGTGCAACTGAGCCTATTTTCTAACAGTTCGTGAAGTCTGCAATGGACATTAAGTGACATTCTTGCATTTTCCAGACAAGGCTATTGAGATACTGAAAGATTTTAAAAGGAACTGACCAATGAAGTATTTTGGCCTGCAAGTACTCTGCCCTTGAGGGCTCTTACCATGCTTGCTCTGGTTCTGGTCCAGCGATAAAGAATTGCTGCTTAAATTTTCCATGGAGTTTGGGTGGGTCCACTGCCTCAATCGAGATTGGGCTTGAGCTGGATCTTTCATGGATAAACCACCACTTAGCTCCATGTTGCTTACATTCATATTCGGGATCAATCCAGCTGTAAGTGAAAGGCACATTAAAACGAAGTATAGCAGCAGTAAAGGTCATTCAGCCTATTAAAATGGTTCTCTCCACACATAATGGACTCTTCCTGATCCAATCAACTGAGAGAGTCAAACAGAGGTGAGCCTCCAAGAAGTTCTGAATTTTTTCTTTGAACAAAATACAACCTCAGAATATTAATTAAACCTTACAACTTATTTAGGATTCTAACCAGAAAATTTCCCAAGTTTCATTCCCACATAAAGACCAGCCCTTCTACTCTTCCTGACCCCATAAATAAAATTAACACATGGGCTATTAAGGGCAAAACATGTCAGGAAAAGTGAAGGAGCATTATAAACTTTTTTTTTTTTTTTAAAAGCACCATGTTTACAAAATTATGCGATTTCACATATTTTAGACCACTTCTTAGTAGTCCAGTATCAAAAGTTTTGAAAACTTAATTAAAAAAAACAGATTTGATTAAAAATACTTCAATATGTTGCTGCCATTAAAGTAATTTTACAATTGTCAGACAACAAAGGCACTCTCCAAGTTCCTTCACTTTTATTGACAAAATAATCTTCTGCTAATGAATACCAGATGTTTTCACTTGTATGAAAGACCACTTCTTACTTACACTTATAAACATGAATCTTTCTGACATCTGAAAACAGATTAACAGTGAATATCTTAATTATAGGGTGATTTCATGTGCCTTGACCACATTCGTTGATGGTTGTACACCATGTTTATAAACACCTCCAATTACAAACATTAGCAAAAGAATGGCCCAGAAATTCCATTCGCAGCCCTCCCGCGGGCGGAGGGCTGCGATTTGGAAAAATCTGCGCCTGGACCGGAGGGCTCCCGGGAGGTGCAGAATTCCGTTGCTGTGCCTCTTCAATCTGCCAGTGTGCAGGGCACGCGTATCCCAGGGGCGCAGGTAGTTCGCATTGTCCCTGGGATCACATGGGCCATGGGGAGCCAATCAGAGCAGGGAATCTCCATTCATAGATTTGACAGGAAGACCTGTCAAATCTATGAATAGAGATCAGCCCCAAAACATAAGTAAAACTTCAAATACATTTAAAAAAAATATCACCTTTTTAAAATGACTATAAATTACATAAATTTTTGAAAAAATAATTAAAGTTTTTAACGGGGCTAAAAATAAACTTACCTTTCTTTAAAGTATTTTAAAATGATAAATCAGTGGAAAAATTTTTTTTTTTTACTTTCTTAAACTATTAGCCTGCTAAAGGCAGGCCTTGCACCTGCTTTTCTAGGCGCAGCTGTTCCCAACTTACCTGGACTCAAGCCAGTGTGAAAAAAATGGAAGTTTCTAACGTACGCGCTGCCTATCCGGCGCAGGCGTTTGACCTGGGAAGCCCTTTCTACAGAGAACGGAAGTGCCGGTTTCCAGCGCATGCGCAGTGCATGCGTAAAACCGGCACTTCCATTGGCCCTACGGGTGAGTACACAGCGCGTACACACCCGTAGGGAACGGAATTTCTAGGCCAATATATTTGCTATTATGCAACCATCAAGATCTCTATTCCCACAAAAACATTTTTGAAGTACTGTTATTGTTACTAGATGTCTCCATTGCTTTGTAAAAACACTGATCTAGTTTTCAGAAAGGGCAATAATGATGGCGGGTACCAGACTTAGAGGTACTGCATGAACTTCCAAAACAAAAGCATTTAGAAGTATTAGAAAGAATGGGAGCTTACACTGTTGAAAAATGGCATGAATTTAAAACCAAGGATGAAACAGGTTCACAGCCAAAGAAGTATATTTTATTCTAAGGTAGGCAAATATGAGTATGATATTGGTTGAGGGATATTCACAGAAGGGTAGCAAAGACATTGCATCAGCTGTGTATTTTTCAAATAAATGGAATTCTAGTAATGTTAAGGTACTAATTATTCTTCGAGCAATGTACTTACCCAAGGAATATGCAGGGAAAGAATTGGGTGAAGTTTGCTGCTCTTTGGTCTGCAGGTCTGAAAGGCTGGGAGGTGGATGATGACTCAGATTATCAATGGTTACTTTGCCTGCAGATGGGTGCAATGGTGGATGTGGTGGTTGCTGTTTCATAAGCAAGGCCTGGGTCAGCTGCCGCTGGTGTTGTTGGATCTGCTGCTGCATGTTGTTGATTGTACGTGCAACCTGTCAATAAAGAAAACAAAGTATTGAGAAATGGTGCGAATACCAAGTTTTAACAGAAGCCCCAATTCACTTCCAAAAACCGACTTACTCCTGACATTGTTCAATTTTAAGCATAGCAAACTAGTAAAACACAAACACACTTAATATGGGCGTCGCCATCTTTACTTAGAGGGAAGTATATTCTATTGACTTGTCATCTATATTAAATTTGCAAGGCAGGTCACACATTCCTTATTTAGGCATCACCATTTTATAACATGGGCATGATTGCAGTTGCACACTTCTACCACGAGATGGAGCTTCACAAGCTCTCGAAGCTGCCTGTCCATATACCTATAATTACAGCATCGCAAATGTATTTGGAAGCAAATTCACTGCGTCCTAACTTTCCATGGGAAAGCCACGAAAGATCCACTAGTATAATTGGAAATATTATAAACTGAGATGCCTGTATCTTGATCGGTGCTTCATAATCACCTCTTGCCATTGTAGAGGGAGCTTGGGAAGACACATTTTGGGCAGAGCCTTCCCAAATAAGACACCATAAAGTTCGGTTTCAGTAGCATTGTACACAAGGTCAATGGAGTCAAAATGCCTTTTAATAACGGAAGAACGATTTATATGGTCAGAAGAGAAAACGGAACAAAAGGTTTCAGATAAAAATATGTATAGAAAAGAAATCAGCAAATAACAGATGCTATATTATTTGAAACCTTTGGAAATTAAGTTATTAAAACCTAAAGAAAATATACAAGAAAGTGTGTTAAGGCAGCTGGTACTTCGGTTTTTCCCCTTGATTTTTGTTTTAAATATCGGATTTAGAAATGAGCCAAAAAAAAAGTATGGAGTATTTTTTTGGCGAACCAACCTCTGCTTTGCGGAGGCTGAGCGCCAACTGTCTGACGCCTCCCCCGGACCATGACCCCACTACTGAACATCAAGCCATCATTTACAAGACTGTCACGACCTAATCTCCTCTGGAGATCCTCCCTCCACGGCCGTCAACCTCATAGTTCCCCAACCCCGCACAGCCTGCTTCTACCTCCGTCCCAAGATCCACAAACAGGACTGTCCTGGTAGGCCCATCGACTCTTCCAACGCCCTCCACCACTTTAACAGTTTCCAGTTTCCTGGCCCCAACCGCCTCCTTTTCACTATGGACGTCCAATCCCTCTACATCTCCATCCCCCACCAGGATGGCCTGAGGGCGCTCGGCTTCTTCCTTGAACAGAGGCCCAACCAGTCCCCATCCACCACCACCCTCCTCCGCCTGGCTGAACTTGTTCGCACATTGAACAACTTCTCCTTTGACTCCACTCACTTCCTCCAAATTAAAGGTGTTGCTATGGGAACCCGCATGCCTTTTCGTGGGATATGTGGAACCTTCTTTGTTCCAGTCCCCTCCCTCACCTCTTTTTCTGGTACACTGATGACTATCGGTGCTGTTTCCTGCTCTCGCCCTGAACTAGAAAATTTCATTCACTTTGCTTCCAATTTCCACCCTCCCCTTACCTTCACATGGTCCATCTCTTCCCTTCCTCGACTTCTCTGTCTCCATTTCTGGGGATAAGCTATTGATCAACATTCACGATAAGCCCACTGACTTTCACAGCTACCTGGACTACACTTCCTCTCACCCTGCTTCCTGCGAGGACTCAATTCCATTCTCCCAGTTTCTCCGTCTCTGCCACATCTGCTCTGACGATGTCACCTTCCATACTCGTGCTTCCGACAGGTCTTTCCTTTTCCCTCAACCGAGGATTCCCCTCTATCGTGGTTGACACGGCCCTCGATCGTGTCCGTTCTATTTCCCGCATTTCTGCTCTCACCCCTTCCCCTCCCTCCCAGATCCACGATAGGGTTCCCCTTGTCCTCACCTTTCACCCCACCAGCCTCAACATTCAATGCATCATCCTCCGCCATCTCCAGCATGATCTCACCACCAAACACATTTTCCCCTCCCCTTTCAGCATTCCGGAGGGACTGCTCCCCCCTGGTCTACTCCTCAATCACCCCTAACACCCCTTCCCATGCAAGCGCAGGAGATGCAACACCTGCCCTTTTACCACTACCCTTCCCACTGTCCAGGGCCCCAAACACTCCTTCCAAGTGAAACAGCGATTTACTTGTACTTCTTGCAATTTAGTATACTGTATTCGCTGCTCACGATGCGGTCTTCTCTACATTGGGGAGACCAAACGCAGATTGGGTGACTGCCTTGCAGAACACCTCCGTTCAGTCCATAAGCGTGACCCTGAGCTACCGGTCACCTGTCACTTTAATTCTCCGCCCCACTCCCACCTCGGCCTCTTACACTATTCCAACAAAGCTCAACGTAAGCTCGAGGAACAGCACATCTCATCTTTCGATTAGGCACTTTACAGCCTTCTGGACTCAACATAGAGTTCAACAATTTCAGACCATAACCTCTGCCCCTATTTTTTTTCCAACATGGTAGCTGCTGATGATTCTGCTATTCCCATTTACACTTCATCTAGAGTCAGCTTTTGTTTCTTAACTTGTCCCATTACCATCTCCTTTTGCCTTGCACCATCATCCCTTTTGTCTTTGAATCCCTCCTGCCTTCCATCCTATCACAGACCTTCCCTTTTGTTCATTCCTCCCCTCCCCCCTTTCTCTGCCCCTGCACTTGCTTAAAAATCTGTTACATCTCTAACTTTTTCCAGTTTTGACAAAGGGTCATTGACCTGAAACGTCAACTCTTTCTCTCTCCACAGATGCTGCCTGACCAGCATTTTCTGTTTTTATTTAAGATTTCCAGCATCTGCAGTATTTTGCTTTTGTATGGAGTATTTGTAATACTTCTGGAGTACAATTTACTGAAACAAAATTGTAGAGTAAAAGCCATGCTGCAAGAAATGCTTTCTATTACGCTTGCAAGACACAGGTATTAAAGAGTTGATTCAGTTATTGTGGCCCCATATCCCCAAATGTTTAGATGAAATATTGCCAACTGAATTTGGTGCATATTAGTGCTGAGGGGGAGATCTGACCAGGGGATATAGCACTTTTAAGTTAGAATATAGCCTAGTCATTGAAACATGAAGCTGTTGCAAATCTAGGAATACTTGTTTTTACTGTTGTGTTTTTTAACTGAACAAGATATTCAGCCAGTTATCGAGTGTCGATCAGCAACGCCAAATAAACCCCCCAAAAAACATGAAAAAATTGCAATTAACAAAGAAACCTTATGGAACTAGTTATTTGATCAAACCATTTCTCCATGTGGAATAATGTCTTAGCAGATCTATTAAAAAAATCAAACCCTGCCACACAGCGGTCTGATCTTAATGTTTAGTAAGTAGTTATATACTTATGTAGTTTTCTGGAAGGTTCATAATTATCCATTTTTTTAAATCCAACATTTTAAAGTTATACTGGGCTGGATTTTCCTCTCAGCTGCGAAGGAACAGCTTTCACCGTTCACCTCGCTGACAGTTACCCAAAGATTTTTGCGGACTTGTCAGTGGAGATTTCTACTAATCTCGTGTCTGATCCAGTGCGGCACCCTCTACAGAGGATCTGTGGTGTCTGTGAGCAGGTCAAGAAGCAGGGAGGGTCTTCAACCCGGAGAGGTTGTTCAGCAGTAATCATCACTTATTACGCCATTAGAAACTCACTTACTCCTGAATGCACTAGCCCTAGCTTTTTCAGCTATTTTTAGTACGAGTCTAGTGGGTAAGTACCCTAAGTTCACGCCATTACGGTGATTTCAGTGCAGAGTCTATCAGCGAGGACTGCAACAGCGCACCCTGTGGAGGAGCAGGGTATCTCAGACAGCAACTTCTGGATTTCCGCATTTAACTGCGCATGTGCAGACACCAGAAGTTGCTGTCAGATTTACCCGGTAATATACAGCAAATTCCGGGCCAATATTTGTGTATGAGAAAACCTGAAGTTGTTGGTGCATGAAATAGCTTCTGATCAGTTGAAAAGCAATACAATATTGCAAGCAGTTCAAGAATGAGCAAAAAAGGACTCAACTGCTTCCTAAGGATTACTTAAGAACATTTTTACAGCTCTAGTATGTGTCAAAGGCTGAAACCTTTAATTTGTAATTTAACACATTTGATGGATAGTAGAATCCTTCTCTGTGTGCAATTATGAAGTTTGATAGTGTATTTCCTACAGGTTAAATGTGTTGTTTTCTTTAAGCCACATTTCCAGATGAGCCGCCTTCTCCTGGGTGCAAAGAAGGAAGAAATACCATTTGGGTGAAGATTTATTTTCAACACTGTCTTTTCTATGTGACTCCACAGATTTATGTAAAAGACTCACTGAAAGGTTTGGAACCAAGCGGATAAACACAAACGTTTGTTCAACCATTCCTTGGCAGAGTGGTTTACCATTCGACTGTGCTACACCAACAGCTAGCTACTGAGAGTGTTCTTTGTTTAAGTACTGATGAAACACTGAAGAGGAGCAGACTGATTACTATTGCTATCATAAATGGGGGAGAAATTTGAAGTTAACAAAGATAATTTAGTGACTTCAAAAATCAGTCATTAGATTATCAATAATGTGCAGAAAATACATCATTGTTTTCCAGTCACTAATTGCACATTTTTATCTGTAGGCTGGCTTATACTAAAAACAAACTGATCAGTTTCCTTTCATCATTGCTGTCTGACTACAAAATGTCTTGAAGTTGGGCAAATAGCTGCCAGTTTGCTGTACATACTTGCTGCTCTTGTTGTCTAATGGTTCCAGAAACATTACGTTGGGCCTGTAACATCTGCTGCTGGAAGAGTAAACGCTGGTAGGCCTGCAAGAATAAAATGGAAGATGAAAATGAGTAATACCTTAAAAGCAAGAGGCCAGTGAATTTCTGAAAGTATTTCAACAATGCAATACAAATGATTCTGGTGCATCTGGTAAAAATGTAAATAATCCTTTAAGCTTGATTTAGACCAGCAAGTTTCTATGGAAAATTGCTTCTTTGCCTTTCCTCTCCTGAATTCTTGCTGAATGTCTGATTCACTCAAGCCAACCTCAGATTTATTTTGGCATAAACTGATTTAATTAACATTATAGTTTTCCTTGTGACTAGGATACTTAAGTCAATTTCTTCACGCTGATTTTTCAAAGATTCCAGTATAATTTATGCACCAACTTAACTTCTTTTTTCTTACAGTATCATGAAATTTTTTTTACAAAAAAGCACACCTAATAATGACATATTCAGTTTCAATAAATAGTAGTGATTCAGCTAATACTAGTAGATTATTAGATTCCCATGGCCACTGATACTTCAATTTAACTCCCCTGAATGGGCAAGTTTTTCCAAAGCTCAGCTATGCAACTAGACAAAAGTGCCCATTTTAGAAAAAAAGGGATGAAATTAGGAAAAAGATCAGAACTTATGTGGCAATTAAAGTGTATGCCCTGTCCGCCAATCGCAGAGTTACATTGGCACTAGCCATGGGGAAGTCTGCAGTTCAGATGGTTTTTCTTTTTTGACTGAAGGAAATCAGTATGACGGGTAGGGAGGCTATGAAAGGGGGTACCAAACTAGGTATGATTAAAAAAATAAAGATAAGGTGTCCAAAAGGCATTTGATAAAGTGCCACATAAAAGGTTGTTACACAAGATAAGGGCTCATGGGGTTGGGGGTAATATATTAGCATGGCTGGAAAATTGGTTAACGGACAGAAAACAGAGAGTAGGGATAAACGGGTCATTTTCCAGTTGGTAGGCTGTAACTAGTGGGGTGCCACAAGGATCAGTGCTTGGGCCTCAGCTATTTGCAATTTATATTAATGACTTAGATGAAGGGACCAAGTGTAATGTATCCAAGTTTGCTGATGATACAAAGCTAGGTGGAAAAGTAAGCTGTGAGGAGGACACAAAGAGCCTGCAAAGGGCTATAGACAGGTTAGTGAGTGGGCAATAAGGTGGCAGATGGAGTATAATGTGGGGAAATGGGAGGTTATTCACTTTGGTCAGAATAATAGAAAAACAGAATATTTCTAAATGGTGAGAAACTATTAATGTTGGTGTTCAGAGAGATTTAGATGTCCTCATATAGGAAACGCAAAGAGTTAGCATGCAGCTACAGTAAGCAATTAGGAAGGCAAATGTCATGTTGGCCTTTATTGCAAGGGTGTCGGAATACAAGGGTAAGGAAGTCTTGCTACAATTGTACAGGGCTTTGTTGAGACCATACCTGGAGTACTGTGCACAGTTTTGGTCTCCTTATCGGAGGAAGGATTTACTTGCCTTAGGAGGGGGTGCAAAACAAGATTCACTAGATTGATTCCTGGGTTGCGGAGAGATTGAGTAGATTGGGCCTATACTCTCTGGAGTTTAGAAAAATGAGGGGTGAACTCACTGAAACATTTAAGATTCTGAGGGGGATTAACAGGGTAGATGCTGAGAGGTTGTTTCCCCTGGCTGGAGAGTCTAGAACTAGGGGGCATAGTTTCAGGATAAGAGGTCGGCAATTTAAGACCGAGATGAGGAGAAATTTCTTCACTCAGGGTTGTGAATCTTTGGAATTCTCTACCCCAAAGGGCTGTGGATGCAGAGTCATTGAGTATATTCAAGGCTGAGATAGATAGATTTTTGGACTCTAGGGGAATCAAGGGGTATGGAGATCAGGCGGGAAAGTGGAGTTGAGGTTGAAGATCAGCCATGATCTTATTGAATGGTGGAGCAGGCTCGAGGGGCCTTATGGCCTACTCCTAATTCTTATGTGCATAGAATCCATTTGTATAGCTGCATGATGGAAAACTTAGATTTTGAAAACTGAATTGATCTTGCAAAACCCAAAAATTAAAATACAGGATTGGTGTTTAGATGAATTTCTGATTACATAAATTATGACTTGTTAAAGATTCCAATCCAGGAAAATGACTAACAATATTACTTACCAGCTGCAGCTGATAGAGTTGGTTTAACATAGTCATATGCTGAGGATTAATTGGCGAGGCTAATAGTGCAGGGTTGAGACCCATGTTTTTTGCTGCAAACTGCAAGAGCTGTGCTTGAACCTTTAATACAGAAAAATACTGAGTAAACACTATTTATCCAGAATTTTACCTTTTTTAACTGTATTCCCTGAAAGCCAATAATTACTTAATTACAAGTTTCATTTTCTGGACTTTCTTTAAAACCATTTGTGCAGCTTCTAAAATCTTATTTCCGATATCTATGGCACAGTGCTACAGAAGATGCTATTTCAGATCTATGGCACAACCCAAATATTTCAGTTTCATTAACTTGGCAAAGATAAAAGATAAAATGTAATGATAACATTTTAATGACTTCCATTGTGAAGCAATTGATATGCTTCAAAGCCAGCTTTATTCATTCATTACTCCAGAAATAAATGAAAGGAATTAAAATAAATTAGATATTGGTATTGAGGTACAAAATTCTGTAACTATGCACAATACCATTTTTTCCCCATGGCGTACAAAATTAACCTTACATAGAGGTCCTAATGAATTTACAGATAGTGGCAGATATGAATTGAGTACTTCAGCTGATTGATTATGGTGTGTAGCTTTACGCACCTGAGGGGATAGAAACTGAGGCACTTGAGCACGAAGACTAGGCTGGGATGAGTTAAGAGGTTGCACTGGCGGCTGCTGTTGCTGCTGCATGGTCCTGGCTTGTGCTGCTCCGCTATTGCCAAACATACCTAGATTGCCACTCTGCAAATTAATGAGAAGAAGAAGAATGCCTGTTTACCAGACAATCGCAAACAGGAAACAATTGTACATCTTGGGTTCAATATGTATCTATCTGAAGGTTTACACTAGCATTTCAATTGAACTTTACCAAAAGAAAAAAGGATGTAAACGGAAAGGTCATTCATTTTATAACGCCAAAAGTATCGTGATTTCATGACATGTAACAAACTTCAACCCTTTAAGTTAATATATTTAATTCAGTGTTACAAGCAGTATATTATTATACATGAAACTTGACAAAAAAAAAATCTTGTTTATTTGTATGCTTTTTAAAAATGATTTAAAGACAGGTGGCTGATCTTGAGGGAACCTTGTCCAACATTGTTGTGTGCTAAATTAATGTCACAGTTATAATGCACCCAGTGGTGAAGCATCAGGGGCATTTTTCACAGCCACGTGAGCATACAGCTATAGTTCTACTACCTGATTGAGCTAGAGAAAGTCAAACTCCATTCTTACTTAAAAATACACACATGCACACAAACACACACGGTGCTTTTCCCACTTATAACATTTTCAATGATAGAAAAGAGCTGAAGGGGTAATCAGCTCTTAACAGAAATTTAAAAGCAGTACAGTAAGCAAGAGAGTTCTAAAAACAAATTTTGAAAAGTTTACTATGCACTGGGTGCAGTTATAAGGTAGCTGATGCACAGCATAAGGACACAAGTTCATCCTATCAAGTGGTCTCCAATGATTTGTACAAGATTGGCATTTGTTATTGTTGTGCTGCAAATAGTTACTAAACACACAATATAAATTGAGCATCACAGAAGATAAACTATCTTGGATTACTGATGTTGGAGAAGGTTGAGGGGGGGGGGGGGGGGGGGGGGGGGGGGGGGGGGGGGGGAAATGTCAAACTTGTGGGCATTTAGCAATGTTACACAGTTAGGTTGTGATAAGTGCTTTTAACTTATTATCCAAGCAGGAGTGCTGCTAATTCCAATTAAAAAAGTAATTTTACCAGCAGTGACTTTAAATCAGAAGTTAGCCAGAATTATTCAAATACACAGCTCTACATAAGCTAAAGAATCTTAACTAGTGCAAACAAATTATGCTGGTGTTACAGGCCATAAAAAGGGACAAAAAAGGAGTCAAGGAAGTGACTTAATTTTAGTGTGCAAAATTCAAGATGTGCAGGAGTAAACGTGTTAAGATATTCACAAATCTAATTTCTGAAAGGGCTTTACACAACTCCATGACCTCATCAGCAAATTATTTTGGAAATATCAAAAGGGCAACCTTAAGCTAGAAAACTTTGCAAACATTTTGAATCGACAGATCCTTCAAAGGTTAGTACGTCATTTTGCAAGATTGTCACTTGAGATGGTTTCTAAAGGCGATATTGTAAGACCAATCTATTCTTCTTGTCTATAGCAACAAAAACTACTTATTATGGATTTCAGCGAGAGAAGTGAAATAATGAGCGAGATAGTAAATGCTTAGTTTGCTCAATAGACTTCACTTTTGAAGTATTAGATTTAACTTTAAAATAGCTAGTTGCTTAAAAGATCATGCACAGAATTTACATTCAGGAGTGAAATGTTTTTAAAATTTATGAAAAAATGAACTGAAACACTTTGATAAGAATACAAAGGAAACTTGGATCGGGAATTCTCCCCAGGACTAATGCTGCGTGTTCCCTGGTGTGTGGTGAAAAATGCATTTATATTGACCCGAACTGCAGGTAGTGTGCAAGAACTGACTGCTTCTTTAAATGGAACAGATCTAGAGGGCTTCACAAAAGGCATCCGTCAGAAATTCAAAGACTATCACAGCAAAGAGATGGTGTGCATCTCGCTCCATAATATTATATACATATTCACTTTCCCCAGCTTGCTTTGGAACCATTTTCCAAGCAAAAGTCTGAAAGCAGGATTTTATTAAACCAAAACAAAGTAATTGAATGAGACAGGCAGAGAAATGGGAGGAAGTGGACTGCTTGTTTCCCTCTGGGCTGGGCATGGTGTGTCACATCTGGAGAGGAAAATGGGGGGAAAAGAGCATCTTAAAAATGAACAAGTTGCAACTTTACTGCACGATTAAACAAATCATGTTGAGTTAGAAAAAATTTGCATGTAGCCATCACAAAAATGACAGGTGGATTTCTTAACATTTGCTCGCAACAAAATCAGTTCTCCTCACTCTACTAAGTTGCACAAAGCTTGCTGGTTTAATACTGAGCGGGTTAAAGTAATAATTCATGAACGGCCAGCCTTACCTGTCTAGAAGAATTCAAGTTTTGCATGCCCAGCCCCGAGGCAATGGCACCAAGGGCCTGATTAGGGTGTGCACTGTTTGAAAGGGCGAGCTTCAGGCTTGGTGAAGGCAAAAATGGTGAAGTAGGGGACTCTTCCACTAGGCCGCCATCCTGATTGGAGAAAGATAGGGTGAGCTAAGCAGTGCCAACCATGGCACAGCACCATTACCAGGGAAATGGGATGGAGGTCAAGGCCAGCACATAAGAGGGATTCCATAGTTTAAAAAAAATTGGGTTAAAAGGATGATGGAAATGTGTGTTTGAAAGACAAAATGGGGGTAGGGGAGACAGAGAAAGACAAAAAGAAAAACAGGGTTAAGGTACATGACTAATAATCTTTTGTATGCTAAAGGTGAATGTGCAAAGATTAAAAATAGCAGTTACTGCAAGATTGAACAAACAAGCTGCTGGCACCACAGAACAGTGGCAGCATATTCACCACCTCCATTTCACAACACCACATACATTACGTTCAAACCAAAAAGTACAGATGTCAATATTTAAGAGTTATGTCATGGCACATCATTCAGCTCTGATTTCAATAAGTTAGGCTATATATATATATTAGCTTCATTTTAAATAGAAGACCAAATATTACATTCTTGGGCAAGTTTTTTTTGGTACTGTCTTGCTGTAGTTGCATAAAATTCCGCCTGCAACATCCAAACTATCCTATTGGGAAGTCAAAATGGTCTAGTCATTAGACATCTGCACAGCCGTAATTGTTCTTCTTTGGCTAACTTGACGTAAAGCTTGCTTGAATGGCATTGAGATGGTTCACTAAACAAACATTTCTGTAGTTGATATGTGCTAAAGAAATTCAGTAAGTTAATGAACACAGTGATGATTATACATAAAATCTAATGGATCTCTTGCAAAACAACCAGTAAATTTGTTAAAGATCATGTTTTGCAACTAACAACTTGCATTTATATTACACTTTCAACGTAGAAAACATCCCATGGCACTTTAAAGAAAAGGTGAAAAAATAAACAGTAATAGGCAAGAGAACAGATGCCAAGTAATGGAGGAAGCAATTAGGGCCATTAGCATGTATGCTACAGATCCAAATGTTACTGTATTGAAGCCAAGGTCGATATATTAAATGCCAAAAATCAGAGGAACTAAAAGCACATTCTTCAAAACCCATATGGAATTGCAATCAAGCAAAACTTAATTAAAATCAATAAATGAGAAAACGTAACAAATAGAGCACGAGTACTAGGTACCAAATAACACCCCAATATACACGTGAAAGCTGTGTAGCTTTATTGACAAACAAATGAGAGATGATGATTTAAGTCCTAAATATAGTATGCAGTAGATTCTCACTGACAGCTTCTAATGATATCCCTAAGGCTTTGACTTCTGCATGTTTCAGATTCCTGAACTGAATCATTCTCGAAAGCTCTCCCAGCTTACATGACAGAAACAGGTTCATAATGTGCCTAACATGGAAAGAATATCAATCTCACTATAAAATTATTAGCCCCCCCCCCCCCCCACCCCCATTTTACAATATTCAACAGCTTAATCCAGTACTCACTACATTCCTCAGTAAACATATTAGTTAACCTAACTGCAGCTATGACAAACCCGGAGCTTTATCTTTAGCCAAGAAAATAGTAGCAATGAACAATCTCAATTATTAAACATTCAAATTTACTGGGGTCATGTGCAAATAAATATTTTAACTGTAGCAAGTGGTTCACAATGTAGTAAAATAAATCGAAGTCTCTAAAAGGTCAGTAATATGTTTGACCTTTTGCAGCAATAATCTGAAACACTGCCATAGGAGGATATTGGTCAGTTCACAGACTAATGGTGTAAGACTTCCAGATTTTCAAAACCAGAGCAGAAAAATATTGACTCTGCACCAATATGAGTTGTAAATGGTTAAACTCCCTTTGGTGCCAATGTGGTTTGTTTTTTTAAGTTCAATTTTCACACCAAATTTGACTGCAGGATGTCAGTACAAAGTAACACTTTGTATGGGGATGAAAATATAACTAGGGCAAAAAGAGCCATTGGATTCTTCCCACTTTGATTGGTTACATTTCTTTAAAAAAGAACCCCAATTTAAAATGTTACCTTTTTATTTCTGAAAGTAAACTAGTTTTTTTCCCTACAGATTACAGCACAGATTTCTATGCTTGAATTGCCATGAAGTGCAAGCATTTTCCAGTAGCATTTTCTCTGCTCTGAGTACAACAAAACATTGCACGAAAATTCTATCAGCACCCCTAGAGTTGACAATTTTTTATTTTTTTTTAAAAAGGATTTTGTTCACTGGTATAGGGAATTCGCATTCAGGATACAAGTATTTTTTGCTCTTTTTCTGTCACTTAGTCGTAACAAACCTTGTCAAAAAAGGTGGGGCGATCCATGGAAGACTCTTTGGAGATAGAAGGTGGTCGGCAGCCAAGTGGTTTAGAAACGATTCCATTGTAATCTGACATTCCCATTCCACGTTTGTCCATCTCCACTTTTTTTTCCAACAGAGCACCTGGAAAAGGGGAAAATCCATCTTAACATAAAACAAAAAGGAAAAGGAAAAAAAACAGAGAAGACAAACATTAACTTCAACTAAAGACGTAGCCTGGTGACTGTAGGCAAAATAACAGAGTATATACAAATAAGAAATTAGCACAGAAGGTCACATAGTAGGAAGCACTTGTAAGGTAGAACATGAGATTATGTCAATAATTCAACACACAGTGACATCCGAATTTATGCCAGGTCATCTGGTAAGCTTTAAGTAGGGAAAAGCTCAGAAATCTCCCAGGGCTCAAGGAGAGGAGCAAAGAAAAAAAAAATCTAATCAACAGTATAGAGGAAAGAGGGCATCTTGTAACGGAGTAAAGGGATTAACTATGATACTTCAGTATGTCACAATTTTCACAGAGGAAGCTGAAAATGTTACTGTAGAAGTGCCTAGGGAAGAAGTGGAATAACTACTACTAAAGATAAACATTCAAAAGAAAATTGTATTTAAAGTTTGTAAAACCCCAAGCATAAAAGTCATCAGGTCTAGTATGGTATGCATTCTAGAACACTGTGCAAGGTTGGGGAGACACAAACCATATTTTTCCAAAAATCTTTTAAAATAGGAATTTTGCCCAAGGACTTAGGGGTGGCAAATGTTGCAACCCTATTCAAGAAAGAGAAAAGGGGTAAACTGTAAAATTATAGACCAATTAAGTTTTACTTAGGTTGTAAGTAAACTTCTAGAATTCATACAATGGGTGGAAATTGGCAATCACTTAGAAAGTCATAGACTAATCAAGGGTAATTAGTATGGATTAAAGTAAAGGTTATGCTGGATTAATTTAATTAAATGCTTTGAGGAATCGTAAAGAGTACAGATAAAAAGAAATGCAGTGCGTGTTGTATTTATAGAATTTCAGAAAGCATTTGATAATTTTTTCAACATGTCTGTTATGATGCAGTTTAAGACATATGCCACATTGTTAGGAGATGGTTAGGTTATCAGGAGAACATTCTGCTCCACAATGAAAAGTACTTCATTGGCTGTAAAGTGCATTGGGACGTCCTGAGGTAATGAAAGATGCTATATAAATGCAAGTTTTTTTTTTATTGCCATGGGATCTTTAACATCTTCCCAAGCCAAAAGTCAAATAGGACTTTGTTTTAACATCTCATGTAAAGTATAATGCAGCCCTTTGCCAGGACTGTAGTGGAGTACCAGCCTAATTTATAAGCTCAAACTTTTGGCATGAGACTTGAACCCATAACCTTCTGACCTAGAGGAGAGTATGCTACCAATTGAGCCAAGTTGATATTTGTAGCAAATATGATCTCAACCCTTTTTCCATTTATTCACTCATGCCCCATTCCCAAAATTATGTTCAACATTAATTCCATTTTTGTCTTCTACCAGCCTCTGCATTTTATAATCTTAACATCCAGCAGGAAATACAGATGTACATTAAGTGTAATCTAACTATGGCTCGAGTTAGTTTTTCAAAACCTAACCAAGCTGCAACTAAACTGGCAGTGCCAACTCTACACAACAAATAATAAAAATATATATCCCATGATGTATATGTGTGGGAGTAATAAAGTGGGTTGGGGAAGAGAGGAGTTGCAGGGCAGGGGAGTATTGGGAAGGAAGTATTGAAGAGTTCTGGGTGGAAGGAGAGTTAAGTCCAGGGTACATTAATGAAGGGTAGTGAGTAATTGATGGGTGGAGTAAGTATGGGTAGTGAGTATTAAGGGAATTAGAGTAATGAAGAGGGTGATGGAGGTGGATCCAATTATTTTATGGGCATGTTGGCTGCAGGGGATTGGGAATCTAATTTAATTTAATATTTACAGATAAATAAATTGACGGGAACCATATATAGCCAGCACATAAATTAAATTGTGCCATTTATTTATTTACTTTTCAGTCGGTGGGTCAGGCAGCCTCAGACTTATTTTCAGTTTTCAGTCTCTGTTTGTATTTAAGGAGATAAATTTGGTAAGAAAAAAAACAGGAGCCACAAGTTGAAAAATAATCTGGTACTTCTGAAGCTTCTGATGGGATGAGCACTGAAAAAATAATCTGGGAGACTCATTTGGAAAGAACAGCCTAGGAGTAAGTCACATAACAGGGAATCATCCAAACACAACAAAGAAAATGGTCTGGAATAGGACCATAGTTGGAGATGCAGACAGGAGGACTCAATTACAGCTAAGTGCAATAAATAGTCAATTCAAGCCAAATATGAAAATTCAAGTGTGACATACAGTGGGATGGAAATAGTGCGACAGACAGTGAAGCTCAACAGGGCCACATTTTAAATTATTTTTTCGTAACCCGAGCCCAACTGGACTGCTGGGCTGCATTTTTACATTATTCCTGCAGGGCCACATTTTAATAATTAAAAAAAAAGACTCGCAAACAGCAGCTCCAAAAGGAGCTGCAGGCTTAATTGATAAACTTTAAGCAGGGAAAGGCTTAGCGTGATTGACTGGAGTAGCCATGAACAGTGACCAGGTCAGAGGACATAGAAATACATAGCGCTTACTGCAGGGAATCAGGCCATTCGGCCCAACCAGCTTGTGTCGGCATTTATCCTCCACACAAGCAAATAGTCCTGTGCTGTTGCAATCTCCTTTTATTCCCTTTACCTTCATCGATCTAACCAATCTAATCTTGAATGTTGATAGTTTCTGCCACCATAAGAAATGGGTGATGCGAAATAGGGAACAAATTTGAGCCCAAAGGTGTTTTCTTCTCTAATGGGCAATGGAAAATTTGACACTGGGAAAGGTTGAGGGGGATGCGGGACTGTCATAAGCACCAGCTAAACAGGGAGGACAGTTGCCAATGGGCCTGAAGGCCAACTGGGACCTCCATAAGGTCTAGAGTGGAGAGTGGGAAAGTGGACTTGTCTTAAGAACCAAATAGAGAATGGAGAACACACAACCAGACCACCAAATCATTTGCCCAGGTTCTTCCCCCCCCCACCCAAATGACCAGGTACTGGAGGCACCTTAGGGCTAAGCAGTAATTCAGAGAGCAAAGCCATTAAAGGCCAATGCCAGGGCAGCCATTGGCCAGGCAGCAGGGGAGCGAGATCTGAGACAGGAGCCACAGACCGGGCAGCGGACAGGCTGCCATAATTGTTGTTTATATTTTCTTTTATTGAGAAAAGTTAGGTTGGCCACCAAGGTGCAAGGCTGCTATTATGGCCATTTTTATAAAGCAGGGGAACAAGGCTGGGCACTGGAGCCAGCGAGGAAACAAGACTGAGGGCAGGATCCAGTGGGGGAATAAGACCCATAGCCACCATAATTAGCATTGAAAATTGTGTTATATGTATTTTTTGTTTAAAAAGTGGGTAGCAAGGCCCTCTAGAAACTGGAGCCATAGACCTGGCAACAAGGCCCAAAACCAGCAAAGCAGATGTTACTTTTAAGCAGAAAATGGGGTGTCCAGTGAACCCTGTTTATGCTTAGAAGTCTCCACAAGAAAAAGGTTTAGTCCACTTTAGTACTCTTCTTTTGGACTTACCCATAGCCTGATCAAGATTCAGGTTATTACTTTTCAGAGCCTCTTCTGCTGGTTCCCTCTGTAAATTTAATATACATCATATTTAATTGTTTGTATAATAGGTGTCAAAAATAAAACTTGTTCACAGCAAAGAAGTTACTGATTATTGGGAACATAGTTAAAGAAGCTACATGAAATAACAAGAATGCTACATGAAATAACAAGAATAATACTGATAAGTACCTGCAACTGTTATAGTAGTCAGAAAGTTTGATTTGTTTACTAAAAAGATTACTTCCAATGAAAAGCATTTGTCCTGTATGTACCTACAGCATTTCTGAATCCAACCCTTGCAACAGTTGTTGAGATTCAGTCTGTTTGGTTACAGTCTGACCAAGACATACAGTTTTATTTTTGAAGTGTTCCCTAAGTTTTTGCTGTGTTCAGTTTCTAGTCTACAATCATACAGAATATTTCAAACAGATTGGGTTACTGAAGAATCTGCATGAGTATCCATCTGACCAACATTAGTGGTGCACCCAGTTCCACAAAATTAAGCAACATAGGTAGGATGAAAAGTTACTCTTCAAAAAAGGTAGGGATGGATTTGATACTGTCTCTATCTGTGCCACACAGCATTGTAAGAATTTATTTCCTGCTCCTCATTTCAACCTGCAAGAATTTTCTTCCTCAGAATTAGTGAAATCAGGAATTTCCAGTTTTCAAAGAAACAGGAAAGGATCATTGACAAACACACCTGACCTTACATAAACCTCACCATCAATCGTCACCATTTCTGCTTGTTGTCTCTCCAGAAACTGATCAAATTACCTCAACTCCATTTACACTCTTGGTTTTGCTGTTCTTTCCTGATAACTAAATCCACAAATCTATCACTTTCTGTCTAAAAGAGTTGATTCTGACTTCTTTCCAGTCATAACTTAATAATTTCAACTTTTGCATCATGGTATTTAATCTTTCACCACAGTGAACAATTTGCCTGTATCATCTCATCAACCTTTCATAATTTTGAAAATGTTATTAGATCATCTCAAAGTATTCTTTTCTTATTTGCGTTTTTCAATGCAGAAAAGGACTGGATAGACTGTTTAATATGTTTATCTACAATAAGCGCTAGTTCTCTTTCCTGATCAGCATTTTGTACCAGTGTGCCATTTAACACACACGCGCACCAGATTCATAATCCACAATTTACTGAAGTGGTGCCTACTGGCAGTTACCCAAGCCTGTGGTGATCGGTAGCTGCAGAGAGGGGTTCCTCACTGGCAAGACCCGACTTATACTACCCACTTGCAATTTCAACTGAGTCACAAGAGACCTCTGTGCATGCATTCTTACACATGTGCGCAGAGTTCCATTATGCCTTCGCAAATTTTTATTTTTTTTTAAAAAGGCTGCTTTAAACTCAACCCTCATGTCACTGGAGTTTAACAAAAAGATACTTACAGGGAAGCCCATATCAGTCAATTGTTTTATCAGGCGGTTCATAAGCCAAGTCTCCTCTTGCTTATTGGACGCTTTCATGCCCTAAAAAAAAGGTAAGCAAATATCTTGTTCAGAATTTTTTCAACATTACCACCAACAGTAGTCAAACTCGTTGTCCCCACCACTAGTACTAAATATGCATTTTTGCAAATCACCCAATACAAAAAAAGAGAAGTACCTTTTGATGCACTTTCTTGTTGGCATTGCCCCAGCCTGAGGAATTACAGGAAGAGTTGTTCTCCTGAGAAGCTGCATTATTCCACATTCCCATCTCCCCCTCATCCTCTTCCCAGTTAGGATGATGGCTACTATTGAGGCCAATTTCATCTCCACCACTGACCCAACCTTCTTGCATAGATTTGGAGGCTGAATAATAAAAAAGTTAAATAAAATTTCAAATCATGTAGTGGTAAGGCAATCAATATCTTTTGAAGAATAAAGTAAGCTTGCAACGTAATTGCACTTAAACATCTCTGCCACACGACTGAAGTTCAAACAAAAGTTTAATTCTGTGTACTTCTGTTTTGCAGTTTTAATGACCTCTACCAGTTTGATAGCTATGTCACGAAGACACACTACAATTAACCACTAGCTCACAAATAAAGCTATGTTTATATATGCACTTTGCAAGAACTATCATACCCCACTAGCGCTTGTAATTCTGGAAGTTAAAATCTTATTTAAACTTTTTCATTAAATTTCCAGTGACCATTTACAACATGCTTAGGCAAGAGTAAATTAATCTTAGATTATTAACATGTGTTTTGTAATGAGAGACTTTTCAGAGTGAATTCTTCAAATTCTTAAACAAACTGGCAAGGACAATATGTGTAACCTAATTCTACTTTTCAACTGACATTAATGGTGTTAAGCATATATCACCATAACTGTATCAAAGAGCAGATAGAAACAAAAATAAACCATACGCCATTTCGCCCACTGAGCTTATTCCTTCCACAATGTACAATCTCTGTGTTGCTAATGTTACCCAACCCATTTAATTTCCTGATGAAAGATTTGCAGTCATTATCCTGCATAGTAAGGGTACAGTAACCTAGTGGGAAAAGGATTGGACTAGCAACCCAGAGGTCGAGAGTTCAAATACCATCATGACACGTTGTGAAACTGAATTTAATAATTTGCAGGTTAATATTGGAAAAAATCATGAAAGCTGGTAATTCATTATAAAAACCCAGTTGGTACACTAATGTCCTTCAAGGAAGGGAACTTGACACCCCTACTGTCTGACCTACACGTACCGCCAGTCCTACGTGTTTGACTCATAACACCCTCTGAAGTGGAAGAAAAAAAATCACCACGATTCAAGGTGCCCCACCACCACCACTTTCTAGAGGTAAATGGGATAGAGAAAAACAATCCATCCCTTTGCAATTATATCCATGACAATATCCATCTAACCTTACATTCTACATGCTTAATTCTTGACTGGATGCATTGGTTAGCATCACATTTCCATGGAACCAAGAATTTAGAAACTATTGCATTGAATATAGTATTTGATCACCACTTATTCTTGCAACCTTTAATTCCAGCCCTATAAAGATTATTTTTATTTGAACAAGTGTTAATTGGCAGAGCTTTACTGGGAGTGCATTCTATATATCCACTAATCTATGAGAGGAGATTGCTTTCTAAACTCACTTGCGGTTTGTTAAGGTTGCTCTTGGGTCCTCTACTTCTGTGCTCACAGTCCAAGTTAATCAACCTGCTTAGATCTGTACTACCCATTACCCTCAGCATTTTAAAAACTTGGCTGATGTACTTTTAGTCTGTTCTTGAATAAAAACAAATTCAGTTCTGTGTCTTACTTTCCCAGTGCCTCACTCCCTTCTCCTTGAAAACAATCAAGGGTATACAGACATAACAGTACTCAAATAAGTGAAAATAAAATGCACAATATATTTTGAGTTTTGAAAATGTCTTCATCCTGTTCACCAGTTAAATGGTTGTATTTTAAATTGAATGAAACTGTCTCATTAATGTTTTGTTTCTATTGTGTTTAGTATTTGTGGTGGTTTAGAAATCTAAAACAATTCAGTCTAAAATTATGTTACACAATATTTCAAACTGTTGTCTTATTATTTTTCAGGCCAAACTGCTGAGTCAATCATGTCCACCAGCAAAGATATTAAAAATCTTGGAATTCAACCCTTCAACTCAACATAGTAAGACAGCAGCATAATAAGACACATGAACATTTCTGTTCTTCTAACAGCACCTTTTTCCCTGACTCTTTTGCAATGATACACATTTCAAAATAAGCTTTAATTCTGAAGATCATACCATTTTCAATTCTAATGCATAAAACAAGTTCGGGACACAGTTAATGAAGATGGCATTTACAATAATCTTAGAGGAAATATTAATCTCTAAACAACTGAAATAACATTTCTATTGGATTTTTCAAATCAAGCAGTCAGAAAAATGAAAGTCCCAATGAAATGTTGCAAATATTCAGCACTCTGCACAACAAAACCATCTTGTTTCCATTTACATTTTTCTTGCTGATCGAGTTTATTCCCAGGTATATATTTTTTGTTAAACTTGCCACTCACCTATCACAGTTAATAATGATCAAACTTTGCCTTTCTTACATTGGGATGCATTATCAAACCATGGGAATCTTTATTTTTCGCAATTTTATTTTTCCCAATACTTCTGCTCTGTAGTTAACATCTTTATCGCTTAGAATAAAAGACGACGCCCTCAGAAACTTTCTAACTGATTAAAAAAATTGTTACATGCCAACTAGGGTTGAAACATATTTGAAAAATGCCCATTTCATCAACTCAGTTGATTCATACAAGAGACTGAGGGACATTTCCCGCAGAAAACAGTGGGCACCTGAATCAATCTCACCAAATTCAAGCTGATATCTGGATTTTGGTGTTTTCAATTAAATTGGCAACTTGCAAAATTTAGTTTACTCCTATAAATTTAAACCTTGTAGGATCATAATATAGAACAAGCTATTGTATATATTGTTTTGTTTTAATTTGTTTATGGGATGTGGGCATCGCTGGCAAGGCCAGCATTTATTGCCCATTCCTAATTGCCCTCGAGAAGGTGGTGGTGAGCCACCTTGAACCGCTGCAGTCCGTGTGGTGAAGGTACTCCCAGTGCTGTTAGGTAGGGAGCTCCAGGATTTTGACCCAGTGACGATGAAGGATCGGCGATATACTTCCAAGTCAGGATGGTGTGTGACTTGGAGGGGAACTTGGAGGTGGTGGTGTTCCCATGCGTCGGCTGCCCTGGTCCTTCTAGGTGGGAGAGGTCGCGGGTTTGGGAGGGGCTGCCGAAGAAGCCTTGGCGAATTGCTGCAGTGCATCCTGTAGATGGTACACACTGCAGCCACGGTACGCCGGTGGTGGAGGGAGTGAATGTTTAAGGTGGTAGATGGGGTGCCAATCAAGCAGGCTGCTTTGTCCTGGATGGTGTCGAGCTTCTTGAGTGTTGTTGGAGCTGCACTCATCCATGCAAGTGGAGAGTATTCCATCACACTCCTTTACTTGTGCCTTGTAGATGGTGGAAAGGCTTTGGGGAGTCAGGAGGCGAGACACTCGCCGCAGAATACCTAGCCTCTGACCTGCTCTTGTTGCCACAGTATTTATGTGACTGGTCTAGTTAAGTTTCTGGTCAATGGTGACCCCCAGGATGTTGATGGTGGGGGATTCGGCGATGGTAATGCCATTGAATATCAAGGGGCAGTGGTTAGACTCTCACTTGTTGGAGATAGTCATTGCCTGGCACTTCTGTGGCGCAAATGTTACCTGCCACTTATCAGCCCAAGCCTGAACGTTGTCCAGGTCTTGTTGCATGTGGACATGGACTGCTTCATTATCTGAGGAGTTGTGAATGGCAGTGAACACTGTGCAGTTAACAGCGAACATCCCCATTTCTGACCTTATGTTGGAGGGAAGGTCATTGATGAAGCAGCTGAAGATGGTTGGGCCTAGGACACTGCCCTGAGGAACTCCTGCAGCGATGTCCTGGGGCTGTGATAATTGACCTTCAATCACCACAACCATCTTCCTTTGTGCTAGGTATGACTCCAGTATGGAGAGTTTTCCCTCCCAATTCCCAATGACTTCAGTTTTACTAGGGCTCCCTCATGTCATAGTCGGTCAAATGCTGCCTTGACGTCAAGGGCAGTCACTCTCACTTCTCCTCTGGAATTCAGCTCTTTTGTCCATGTTTGGACCAAGGCTGTAATGAGGTATGGAGCCGAGTGGTCTTGGCAGAACCCAAACTGGGCATCAGTAAGCAGGTTATTGGTGAGTAAGTGCCGCTTGATAGCACTGTTGATGACACCTTCCATCACTTTGCTGATGATTGAGAGTAGACTGATGGGGCGGTAATTGGCTGGATTGGATTTGTCCTGCTTTTTGTGGACAGGACATACCTGGGCAGTTTTCAACATTGTCGGATAGATGCCAGTGTTGTAGCTGTACTGGAACAGCTTGGCTAGAGGCGCGGCTAGTTCTGGAGCACAAGTCTTCAGTACGATAGCCGGGATGTTGTCGGGGCCCATAGCCTTTGCTGTATCCAGTGCGCTCAGCCGTTTCTTGATATCACGTGGAGTGAATCGAATTGGTTGAAGACTGGCTTCTGTGATGGTGGGGACCTCAGGAGGAGAAATCACTACTCACACCCATTTGCAATATTCATTTCACAAACCCCGATTATGGACGATATCAATATTGTCTGAACCCATTGTCTTCATGGAGAAACACCATCAAAATGCTGCTCATTTCAATTGCAGCTTTATCCTGGTAAAATGTCAAAAGTTAGTGCATAAGCAGTTAAGCATCTGACTACAGCAATTGACACGCTCCAAAAAAAAAACCTGCTCTTATATTTTGTTACCTGGTTTGCACATTGCCGGGACAGCAGCTGGAGCATTCCCTCTTCCAAAATTCCCCGTTGACTCCGCAGCATTATCTCCCCAACTTGAACTGCCGTTGGGAGGTTTGCCCCATGCTGAAGTCCCATTATCGACTGTGGTAGCTGGAGAAGGAGGCTCACCCCAAGAGTTCTCAGTCTTCGTAGGAACACTGAGTGTTTCTCCCCAGCCTGTGAAAATATTAAAGCTCTCATCTTATGAATCCAAATAGAGTGTACATTGGCCAAAAGTTCTCCCATTTGATTTCTGACTATGCAACCATCAATTAAAGCAATGGCTTTGATGAATACAACACATCTCTAACAACTTATATATCCAATGAATTGAATATTTAGTTTAAACATGTGGTTCAGTATCTTAGGCTAAGGTAACTGAAGGTGACAATGTTGAAGGTCTGATTTCCAACCACTTAAATCGAATGACTCTCAGGACAGTTTCTGCTTCCATTTTTATGTATTTTGCCCCAGTTTGCCTCCTATTATCTGAAATGTTCTCTGTGACTAGTCAGGAACAAGTACTGAATTATATTGAAACATGCAGTTCCTGTTCATTTTTATTTTTTCTTGTTGCCCTGCCAACTTTCATCCAGTTGGCACTGTGGTTGATAAAGTTAACTTGCTATCTGGAGGGAAAAAATGCAGTTTAGGAACATAGGAACAGGAGTAGGCCATTCAGCCCCTCTAACCTGCTCTGTCATTCAATTAGATCATGGCTGATCTGTACCTCAACTCCATTTACCCAACTTAGCTCCATATCCTTTGATACCCTTACCTAATCAAAATCTATCGATCTCAGTCTTGAAAGCTCCAAGTGTCCCAAGATATACATTTTTGGGAACTACTCTGTGTGAAATAGTATTTCCTAATTTCTCTTCTAAATGGCCTAGCTCCAATTTTAAGATTATGCCCCCTCATTCTTGATTCCCCCACCAGAGGAAATAGTTTCTCTATATCTACCTTCTCAAATCCTTTTAACATTTTAAACACCTCGATCAGATCATCACTCAACCTTCTATACTCAAGGGAATCTAAGTCAATTTTAAGCAACCTGTCCTCATAAATTAACCTTCTGAGCCCTGGTACCATTCTAGTGAAATTTGAAGTTTGAAGGTAAAGTTTGAATTGCAGCCTTGCCAGGGATCCAAAACCAAGTTTTCCCAGTTTGTAGTGCAATGCACAAACATTGCAGCACTCAGTTTTAAATTATTAGCACTTTTGTCAATTATCCATCACATCTCTAACAGAAGTAATTGACAGGGAAGGACGGAAAACACGAACAGTTGCAGGCTGAAAACTCTATACCGAAAAAAAAATCTTATTTTGTTTGATCCCTGGATATATATAAATTTAAAAGAATATTTGGCTTTTTGCCACGGTACAAATCCTAAACATAATAATTGGTCTAAATGAGTTTCCAGTTGTAGTATTGTAGGATCTTAACTCTGCATTAGTCCTATAACTGAATTTCAAACTAATATTGTCTGGAGTAGTGTTAGCCAAATAGTTTTCTTCCAAATGTACTACATAAAGTTGTGCCCAAAAGGGACTTAACACATGTTGTAGTTAACACTTGAATATCTGAAAAGGGACATCAATTTTTTTTTTTTTAGCATTCCAAAAACTTAACTTGCAGCTATACTGCATTTTCAATTTTAGCACAACAGAATTGTACTATATTGAACACATGAAATGATGTATTCAGATTTGAAGACTAGAGAAGCAAATTAATTTTTAAATATAGTCTCCATTCAACTTTGAATTTAAGTTATACATTTCTGATTTCTTAAATTCACAATGTAGATATTTAAATGAAACAAAATATAGCACACTTTACTATAGCACATTCAAACAAGCAGTGAGCAACCACCAGGGGGCAAAGATTTATTTGAACATGAATGCCTCCATTTTGTTGTGCTGTATTTTTGTTGCGTTTCTTCTTGCACTTGCCTTCTTGCCTCATCTTAAATTATCAGACACGCTCATCTGAATTTTCTTTCATAGTATTTATTTTATTGTAGATTAGTCATTCCTTTCCCATTGTATTTACCATACCTTTTGCCATTTTCATTTCATTTTTGATGCTTGTTCATGTTAGTTTACTGTTTTTAAAATTAAATAGCCATTATATTTTACCGTAACCCCTCAAATCTTTTAAATCGTAACAGCTGTCCTAGCACTTGCTCTAGTTTCCATGGAAGTGACTTTGAAAGGGCAATGCATGTCATTCCTATTTGTCAATGTACTAATGTACTGCCCCACTGCAGATATGCAGACTAACAGAACGCCACATGCTATACGCATCACTAATATTCCTGGAAACCAGCCAGATGAAGGAGACTGCTCACATTTAGTATGTATTTCACTGTCAACTCAACCAGAAAAATCTCAGTTAAAAGGGTGAAACACAATATTTCTAAATGCTTGTTATAAATAAGCAATTTTACATATAAAACTAGAATTTAAAGAGTATAATGTGTCGTATTATCATTAACCGAAAGGACATGGATAGTTTGAGCTAAGCAATGAATGCAAGGGCACCTAATCTTCTTTCAAAAATGCCGCTTATATAAGTCACATTGAGAACTCTTACTTCCTTAGGCCATTTTCCATAAATTCAAACTTTTAACTTAGTAAAAAAGTGGCATTATTAGATGGAGGGAATGTGCCCTTTACACAAGGAGGCATAGATCATTTACAGTAGATTTTCAGCAAGACCATTTCTTTTTGAAAGATAAAAGCACAATGTGCTTAAATCATGACCAAATGTAACATTACAAATGAACAGAATTTTGTTCCACTGCAAGAGAAAATACATGTTTCAGAACAATAAAATGCTTAATAGTGGAACCTGAACCAGTAGTAAAAGTAGTTAATCTCTGCAGTGAATGTTTAGGATTAGGATGAGCAGATAGCTAATCAACTTTTATAGTTTATGATGTCATTTGGAATAAAGCAACAGCCGTAACACCTTTTTTTGCCCAGGTTGCAGTTATGCACAGTAGTCACCATTCCATAATACAGAAATCATTATATTTTAGACCTTAGTGATGTCCATAATTCAGTGAACATTTTTTTTTATCTTGAGGTATTAACAAACACACACTCTTAATATTAAGTCCTATTTTCTACAGGCCCATTAACTTCACAGGATGTCAACCACCCTTCTTTTAACATCTAAAATGTTTATTTTAATGCACTGGATTAAAATAACTTCTTGGCACGTAAATAGGTCCTCCATTTTCAAAATGCCTAGCTGTCTTGCATAAATTGATAAAAGTGAACAATTAAAAAAAGGTATATTTATTTACAGGAAGAGGGTAACCTGAAGTCTAATTCAGGCAACATGCTTTGCCTTCATTATCGTTGCTTTCTTTAGAATTGGTAATAAGTGCACAAGTCTAGATTGGTGTTAACATATGCAAATCGGAACTAAATATTCAGCAGGAACGGAGCAAATAATATGAAAATAGTTAACATTAAACACGCTACTTGTTAATCACAGACTGTAAGCATTAGTCAAGAAAACTAATTATTGTTATTGCATTTTGTCACTGAAATTACATTTTAATAATTTAATTATATAGAATGAAAGGTAAAATAAAGTGACCAACCAGCTAAATCTTTTACAAGAGGACTGGAGAATTGCAAATGTTACACCCTTGTTCAAAAAAGAGTTCAAGGATAAACCCAGCAACTACAGGCCAGTTAGTTTAACCTTGGTGGTGGGGAAGCTTTTAGAAACGATAATCGGGGACAAAAGTGTCACTTGACAAGTGTGGATTAATTAAGGAAATCAGCACGGATTTGTTAAAGGCAAATCGTGTTTAACTAACTTGATTGAGTTTTTTGATGAGGTAACAGAGAGGGTTGATGAGGGCAATGCGGTTGATGTGGTGTACATGGACTTCCAAAAGGCGTTTGATAAAGTGCCACATAATAGGCTTGCCAGCAAAGTTGAAGCCCATGGAATAAAAGGGACAGTGGCAGCATAGATATGAAATCGGCTAAGTGACAGGAAACAGAGTAGTGGTGAACGGTTGTTTTTCAGACTGGAAGGAAGGTATACAGTGGTGTTCCCCAGGGGTCGGTACTAGGGCCACTGCTTTTCTTGATATATATTAGTGACTTGGACTTGGGTGTACAGGGCACAATTTCAAAATGTGCAGATGACACAAAACTTGGAAGCATAGTGAACAGTGCGGAGGATATTGTGATAGACTTCAAGGAGGACATAAACAGGCTTGTGGAATGGGCGGACACGTGGCAGATGAAATTAACACAAAAGTGCGAAGTGATACATTTTGGTTGGAAGAATGAGGAGAGGCAATATAAACTAAAGGGTACAATTCTAAATGGGGTTGCAGGAACAGAGAGACCTCTGGGTATATGTGCACAAATCGTTGAAGGTGTCAGGGCAGGTTGCGAAATCAGTTAAAGAAGCATACGAGATCCTGGGCTTTATAAATAGAGCCAAAGGGCTCGATTTTGTCATTGGGGTGGGCTGGGGGCATGTCATCCGCTTTTCGTGTTAGCCAGCCGACTCCAATTTGATGTGGGAAAAATATGCGATTTTCCCCTAATTGGGCAATTGATTTCCAGCGTGGGAGAACCCCTGGCCCAATTAGTCTTTCCATTCTGAAACTCGCCTCCGATGATGTCATCAATGCTGCTGGATTTAAGGCCTGCAAGCAGCCTTGCTTCTTCTGCAGACTGCAAACCTTTTGGCCTTTGCTCTGATAGTTTCTTCCAGGCAAAATGTCCAGCAGTAGACCCAAGTCTGCACCGAGGTTTGATGACGCCACCCTGCAAGCTCTGGTGGAGGGAGCAAGAGGGAATAAGGAGGTGCTCTTCCCTTCTTCAGGGAGGAAGAAGCCTCCCCAGCAGACGAAGGCTGTGTGGATGCAAGTGGCCCAGGAGGTCAACTCCTTATCTATGTGCCGCAGAACCTGGCTGCAGTGCAGGAAGAGGTTTCATGACCTTCTGCACACTGGAAAAGTAAGTATGACTTTCCCATCACCCTCAATCTGATCCCCATTGCCTCTCCTCACCAGCACTCAGCTTTGACAACCTCTTCCTCCACATCCCACTTGACACTGACATCCCTGCACCCTTACCCATTCCCTCTCTCTGTATGTTCACATTCACTTAACTATTCGACTATGTAGCCCTCACACTCCCTATCGCTGTGATGCTATGAAAACAACTTATAACACATAGGGAGGGCCCTTGGTCTTGCCACCTCACTGAATCTTTTTTGTCTCCTTCTAGGCATCTATGCTATGGATTCTCTACACTCACTCCTTCATTCTCACTCAAACTCCACTTGTCTCCCTCATTGCAGGAAAAGAGAGCTCACAATAAGAAGGAAAGAGCGAGGACAGGAGGAGGGCCACCCGCAGTAGCCCAGCTCACCCCCTGGGAGGAGGCGGCCCTGGAGGACGATGCGCAAGTGGGGGACAGACAGACGGGTGCATCAGAGCAAGCTGGTGACAGAATAGTTTTTCATCTCTCTCATTGACATTGCATGAGTCACTGATAATGATTCTGATGCTCTAACAGATTGACTTATGATCATCTGCAATATTCAATGTGCATGTAACCTTGGCCTCACATCTGACTCTTTCCTTTACTCCCCCACAGGACCATCGAAAGCCCCCGTCCCCACTATCCAGGAGGAACAGCCTGAGCCTCCAAACACCTCAGAGGAAGCTGCAACCTCTGAGGGCGCAGCATCAGCAGAATTCAGCGCACCCAGCACCAGCGCAGACACTCACACCTTGGTGGTACCTTCGCGAGATAGTGTAGTGTTGTCACCTGGTGTATCACAGCTCACAAGTGAGCATCAGCAGATGGTGGAGACAGGGACAGCGGTGGAGAGTCCTAGTCGGAGGGCGCAGGACTCTGCCAGCTCAGCTCAGCTGCATGTTGACCCTCTGCCTCCGGGTCCATCCAGCTCGACTCAGCTGCATGTCGACCCTCTGCCTCCGGGTCTATCCAGAAGAAGAGCGGTGCTGGAACTCCAGGAAGAGGTGCAGGAGTCTCTGGCAGGTTTTGTCTTCAGGGTCGCTGCGAGTGTGGAGCGAATGGAGGAGTCCATCGCTAACATGAGCAGAGCCTTTGTGGAGGCGTTGGCGCATGAACGCATCACCGCGGAAAGGATGGCAACCTCCGTGGAAAGGATGGCTACCTCCATGGCAAGGCTGGCTACGGTAGAGGAGAGGATGGCTTAGTCGCCAGGGTATGGAAAACATAGTCATTGTTCAGAATAGACTGACATCTCTTGAGGAGCGATGGTTAGCTATTGAGCAAACAAACCAGACCTTCAGGCAAGTCCTCGGGAGTAGGACTTCCAGTACAGAAACGGGTCCTCACGGCCCCCGTAAAGTGCAGCAAGGTGCTGTCAAGCCACTTGCTAGCTCTGAAGTGGGGCTGACCCATGAGAGGGATGTTGGTGGCAGACAACAAGGAAGTGGGGGCTCCTCTCCAAGCGCTCACACGACCATGCCACTGTAATGTCCTCGGTCAGAGCCCCACCAGAGTCCCCACCCAACTGAGATCGGCGTCTCAACCCCTGCACAGCCGCAGGAGCAGCAGACTGTTGCCGAGCCCTCACAGGCTCGCAACCCCAGAGGACGCCCGCCAAAGGTGTCAAGACAGGAGCAGCAAGAAAGTGAGCAAGGGGCCTCCACATCTGCTGGAGCCACAGGGGAAGCACCACGTAGGAGCACGCGTAAGAGGAAGATAATGCACAAGTAGTCACAAGGGTAGTCACTTGGGTGAAATGTCATGTTTAATGTTGAAAAGCCATCAGTTGGTTATTGTAAATAAAAAATTCTGATGGCAACTGTTGCAGTTGTGGCGTCTGTCATATCGCTAATGGGACTTCCACACTGAGGGCTTAGGATGACTTGCAATTGTCAGTATGGTGGTCAGAGTGATAGGAATCCGCAGGTTCCTGGCCATTGTCGATGGTCTGATAAGAAGGTGCGAGGCAAAAGTGTTTGACTGTGCAGGCTAAGCAAATCTGGCCAAGAGGAGTGCATCCCTTGCATCCCGGGCAGCAATGTGGTCGCGCGCTGGCGCCTTCTGGCCTGTGCAGCTTCAGGTGGATGAGCAGCAGCTTGGCGCTCCTGTTGTTGTTGCTGCTGCTGGTGGTGCTGTTGTTCATGGATCTGTTGCTGCCACGGCTGGTCTTCGTCCGAATCTGATGTCCAGGAGGAAAGGAAATAAATGGTTCCCATGCTTCTGGTATATGCCTCAGTTGAGGAAGCGCTCATTCAAGGTGGCGAGAGGGGTTTCCCAGGAGGTCACACTGGAGATGGGCGTCAGGCTCCAAACTTCCACAACAATGGGTATACCTGCTAAAAGTTCCCCCAGACCTGAGACAACAAAGTTCTGCCACCTGTAAATGATGATTGCTGAAAACTCCTTTTTAATGGTGGAGCTGCAGCTGTTAGTAAGCATTCCACTTGTGCTGTCGCCAGGTTTCACTGGCGTGTTTCAGAGGAGACGTGAACCACATGGGAAAAGTGTTAAAATCAGAAAGGCCTCTCAAAATGGGATTATAGAGGCACTTAACTGGTTGTTAAGGGCCTTAAGGGCCGATCCCACCTCTTGGAGGCGGGATGGAGACGGGGTCAGAAAACTCGCATTTGGGAAAATTGCTCGGATGCGGGATCGGGCCCGCCCGCCATTTTCGCGATTTTAACACCTCACACGTCTCCAATCCCGCCTCCTCGGGCCTGGCAAAATCGAGCCCATAGAGTACAAAAGCAAGGAAGTTATGATGAACCTTTATAAAACACTGGTACGGCCTCAACTAGAGTATTGTGTCCAATTCTGGGCACCGCACTTTAGGAAGGATGTGAAGGCCTTAGTGAGGGTGCAGAAAAGATTTACAAGAATGGTTCCAGTGATGAGGGACTTGTGGATAGACCGGAGAAGCTGGGGTTGTTCTCCTTAGAGCAGAGAAGATTGAGAGGAGATTTGATAGAGGTGTTCAGAATTATGAGGGATCTAGACAGAGTAGATAGAGAGAAACTGTTCCCCATTGGCGGAAGGGTCGAGAACCAGAGGACACAGATTTAAGGTGATTGGCAGAAGAGCCAAAGGCGACATGAGGAAAAACTTTTTTATGCAGCGAGTGGTTATGATCTGGAATGCAGTGCCTGAAAGGGTGGTGGAGGCAGATTCAATCGTGGCTTTCAAAAGGGAATTGGATAAATACTTGAAGGAAAAAAAATTGCAGGGATACGGGGAAAAAGGCGGGGGAGTGGGACTAGCTGAAGTGTTCTTGCAGAGAGCTGGCACGAATGGCCCCCTTCTGTGTTGTAACCATTCTATGATTTTATGAAGGCGGAGTTAAGACTAACAAACTTCTCACTTGAAACAATTTTAGGGGACTACAACATTTTGAAATTAATATAAATTTCTCATATAGCAATACCTATTAATATAATCCTAATGCAACTTGTTAAATAGCAGCATATAATGCACCAGAAAGATACTACCCAATCATAATTTGCAGATATTAATTGTAAAAGCCAATTCTTCTCAAACTTCAGTGATACAATATATACACTACACAGCATTACAAAATTTCCCAGCATTTCTCCCATCAATGATGTGATTATACAGCCCAGCTATCACAAATTTGCACTTCTTCAAAAGGGTATTTCCTTATGGGGCGAGTTTAAAAAAAATAAAAGCAGCTACATAAAACAGGATTACATAAAGCTGCATCAAAACTAGAAACCACAAAACAGCCACAAAGACATCCTATTACTCATCACTTAATGTATGGTAAATTCTATGCCCCATGTAAATCATTCAGAATCTTAATTAACAAAATATGCTGCAGATACTGAGGGGACTTTGAGACTTGTGGGCTCAAATTTTGCTTACGTTAGCTCATTTGAAACCCTCAATTGTATTCTATATTAAAACATCCCCCTAAAACATCTTTAACTTTTGAGTTCTATAAATGTTTCAGAAACTTAAATTAACAATTTTAGATGAATGGAACACAATGAGGCAAGAATAATATAGAACTAACCTACCAGCCAAGAATATATGCAAAAATGTGGTGTAAATGAGAATACTATTGCGCAGTTTCAATGGCACTATAATCTGGTCTTACTAGGATTAACCATTTTCTATTCAACTTTGATTTCCACTTATTAAAATGATTCTTAAACTACAACTAGCTGAGTAGCTAGTGATGTTTGAATTCATACTTTTGCTGGGGACATTTGCCAGATAATAAAAGTGGGTGAGGGAAGAGAAAGGATGAAAACAGACATGACAAGTCAATCATACTGAAGTTCATTCCTCAAGAGTCATCTTTGGAGCAAAACTGAATTTGGTTGAGGCTTGTTGCCAAGCCCATATTGCCTACCAAGCTCAAGGAGCAAGTGTGCCAACAGAAGGCAATATGAAGAAGAAAGAAAAAATGAAATAAGAGGAAAAATATATATGAATCTTAACTTCAGATTTACAACCACCTGAAATGTTAAACATACTAGCTCAGTAAAGGAAATTAACAGTATTTGCAAACTGTCAGTTATAATATCTAAAATATGTATTTCTATTACTTTGATCAGTATTCTTGTAAGCCAGGATAAGATCAACCGTCTAGGTTTCTAATTTTATCAAATATAAACTCATTAGAAACATCACTCACATCCTAGGACATTTTGTTCGTATGCCTAAAAATGCAATCTGTAACCCATGATTGGAAATCCTTTTTTGAAATCAGAGCTCATATCTCCAGATCACCTAATTACCAATTATCTTGTAATGTGTGTGTATCTCTCTAACACATTAACAACTCTCATATTTTGAAATTGTTGCGGGGGAAACAGGACAAGTGCTCCAGTTTTCTTCACACAGAAAGCAACTGCTAAATTTAAACACTTTTCCTTACAGGAATTAACCTTCAACATTATTAAATGACCACTTTGCAGAAAAAAAGACTGAGAAAATGAAAAATTTACAGTTCCTCAATATCTGTAGGACACAAATTCCAAGTGGCAAAGTTCATGCATCGCACTCATATTAGATTCCCGTTTTACGTGTAAACAAGCAAATAAGCTCTGGGAAAATGTGGAGTCTAAACAGATTGCTCCCCCCCCCACGAGTTATACTGTTATTTTTGCATTGCTGCAAGGCAGAAACCCTTTATGAAGTTGTTTAAAATTAGTACATAGAAATATAGACATCATTTGAAGTATTCAAGGAAATTTACAATTTCACAAATGTACCATAACAAGCAGGAGTGTTAAGCTTTATAATGACAATTTTTAGAATGAATCTACACAGATGGGTAGCTTGGTGGTGTAGAACAGCCCCAGTGCTAAGCTTAATTTTTTTTTTGGAATGACTGGTCCAGGAGCGGTATACATGGAAACAATGCAGGTCCTGGTTTGAATGTCACCAATCTAGATACTGTAAGCCAAGTTTGCAGTTTTTTTTGGCTGAACTGCTGTCAAACTTCTTTCTTTTCCCACATATGAATATGTTTGTATATGCACTGGTCTGCTGGCCAGAAGCCCCCCCAACATTTCTGCTGCTTCTGACCAAAAAACAGGAAACGCCACACGTGGGGCCATTTAAATTGTCCTCCTATCATGCGCTGGCCCAGGCAGAGAGGGCAGGCAAGTGACTTGTTCCAAACGCTTTCTGTTCTGTAATCAACCAATAGCAGATGTATTGGAGCAGCTCAATTGACTGCAATAAGCACAGTTTAAAAAAAAGTGGGTACCTGACCTTAACTGAAGCATTGGGGAAAGGAACCAAGTAGCTATACTTCACCCATTTGATGCTGTATAGAAGGTTACTGTGCACATAGATCATATTATTGGCACCCAATTAGCTATGCATCTCAGCAATAACTACAACTATAGTGATATTAGGTGTACTTTTATAAGTGTGTGCTCTGGTGCTGAGCTTTACCAGCTGCGAAGTTAAATTGAGAATTCCAGTGCATACTTCCCACAACTTAATGGGGATTAATTAATTAATGGAAATAAATCATGGGGATGCAGGCCCAATGTCTAAAACTCCAATCTGGGAGAGCAATTAATAAAATTGTCCCCAATATATTGTACATATACTGCATGTCAGTCACACAGGGAAGTGGGCGAGTCAATTTGGGCTGCGCCAATACATATTGGTTGATTACAGAACAGAAAGCGTTTGGAACAAGTCACTTGCCTTCTCTCTTTGCCAGTCAGAAAAATTATGCAGCAGGGCTTGAAAGGTGTTAAGATGGGGCCAAAATTTACTTTAGTATTCCACAGCTAAGTGTATAGGCCATAACTCAAATGACATTGGGATACTGGGTGCATCCTGCATTTCTACTTTCAGTGTCAGGAAATGAGGCGCATTTCAGTAATGTTTCCAGACCTTCTTAAAAATAACAATTTCCATCACATAGGTCAACTTAAATCTCATGTTTCGAAAAGAAAACTGAAATTTTAGTGATTCCTACCTGGACCGAGTAGTGGAGACCGGTTTTGCGTGGCACTTGACTGATGAGGCTGAGATGGTTGCTGTTCAGCCACGGTGTTGTTACTGCTATGATTCACAGGATTGTTTCTATCCCACATGTTTACAGTCTTCTTATAATTGGTTGGGTCTCCCCAAGCTGAGGTACCATCATCGATCTCTATTTTGCGGCGAATAGATGGTGGGGAAGGCTCTTCCCAGCCAGTGGGTTCACTGTCCTTCTGTTTTGTAGGCAAAGGCCCACCAACCCAACCCGAATTAGACTGTTTAACAGAAGCAGCCCCTCCCCAGGTGCCAACATTATTATCCTGAGGTTTATTTCCCCAGTTCTGTGGTGCATTCGATTTTGAAGGCTCTCCCCAGCCTGTACTTGGACTTGGCTTGCTGTTGGTACCATTACCCCATCCACTAGTCTGTGGTCTGGTAGTCTCATTCCAATTAGGTCCAGTTCGGTTGTTTTCGTTATCCCAACTAGATCCGTTTTTTTTCCCCTCACCTAAAGGTCCTGCAGCAGAATCAGTCCAATCTCCCCCTCCTCCACCACCACTCCCTACTACTCCCCCTCCTCCTGATGTCCAGCCTTGGTTAGTTTTCTGTCCTTCACCCCAATTTTGAGGCTTGGGTTTCTGAGAGTCTGCCCAAGTTGGTGGCTTCTCCTCCTGATTAGAAACCCCACCCCAGGCATGGCCACTTTTGGCAGCAGCAGCAGCAGCAACAGTAGTAGAATTAGCAGAATCCCCCCATCCCCCTTGGCCATTAGATACTTTGTCTCCCCAACCTGTGTTATTAGACATGACCGTTGGTGGAGGATTTCCCCACCCAGATACTGAAGAGGTATTAGTACTGCTCATGCTGGACCCATCACTTCTCCCCCCTGAGTTTGAAGACTGGGCAGCAGCTGAACCCCAGGCCTCAGTTCCATTGTCATTTTTTCGCTCAGACCTAGGGGATTCTTGAATTTCCCAGGAAATGTTCTGCTTTACTGGTGTCTGTCCCCATCCAGTATTACACAAGACTCTAGGATCATGATCTGGCTTTGATACAACACTCTGGACCAATCCTTGTTGTTCAATCATCCCTTTATCAGTCTTTCGTCGGCTACTACCATGCCTTCCTGCATTTCTTCCGGTGCTTCCTTCATGATGACTACTGCCGCTTTCATTACTCCCCTCACTACCAGTGGTACCTGATTCAGAAGGTTTGGCCCAAGAGTTAATTTGTTCATTACCTTGCTGCAAAACAGGAGTTTGGCTGCTAACACAAAGGCCCTCCCATCCACATGATCCTTTCCCATTGCCATTTGCTTCATTACTGGAATGCTGGTTAGAGGGTTTGCCCCATTCTCCGTTTACACCATTGCTAGTGTTCCTGTTGGATGGTGTGTTTCCCCAAGCTCCAATGTTACTGGGACCAGAGTGCAAGCCCCCAGTGGTACCAGCCCTGGTCCATGGCAGTACCCCAGGACTGGTAGGGGGACCGGAGTCCCAAGCATTGCTTCCAACATCCTTTTGTACAGCACTATTGGAATTGTTTGCTAATGTTTGTTTAGCACTTAAACTTAATGCAGAATTCACAGTGTCTCCATTCCCCTGACTAAACCCCGAGTTACCGTTGGTGGCTGTAGGATTAGTGTGTGGCACGCCCCACACTGAGTTGCATGAAGGATTGTTCACTCCTTCGCCATTACTGCCATTGAGTTGAGAAACTGCAGATGACCCACTAGCACCAGGAAGGTTTTGAAGATGGGATGGGTTTATGGCACCCATACCTACAGTCATTGCCCAGCCTCCTGGTACAGAAACGTTAGGCAGTCCATTTGCTTGCATTGCATTGATAGGGTTTGGTGAAGAGTTTATGGGGTTAGTGTTATTTGGTCCATCAGTGTTAAGGTTCTGAGGTTGTATGCTGAAAGACACATTCTGTGAAGTGGACGTTTGTGTATCTGTGCTCTCCTGCTGCAGCAAATTTCCCCAGGTATTCAATGTACCTGTCGGACCATTATTAGGGTTACCAAGATTCTGATCAATGGGATTACTTGGACTACAAATATTTGAAGTGTTTCCTCCTCCTACAGTTCCTTGAATTTCCTGCCCAACTACAGGCCAAGCAGCTGGGTTGGCATTGGGATTAAGATTCAGGTTAATGCCAGCAGATGTAGAAGCGCCCCAACAGTTTGGATTTACACTTACGATACTATCCATCTTTCCACTTCCACTGGTAGCAGAGCAGTGACCTATACCAGGGGCAGACCCTGGGGCAACAGCCCACACCCTGGATGAATTTCCATTTCCACCATTTGCTCCACCTCCAATGGCACTCTGGTTTGAACTGCTTTGGACAAGTGCTCCATTACCACCATTATTGCAATTTTTATTTTGTCCATTGAAGTTGCCTGGTGCACTCCCTGTAGCCATGCTACTATTATCTGAGCCACAGTTTGAGGCAGAGTCAGTGTCTGTGCATTCTGAGGCAGTTTCAGTCTCGTTTCCAGAAATGGAAGGCCAAGCCTCTTTGTCACTTCCGTCTATTATCACTTTATCCCAGATGCTGTTTGGTTCACTTCTAAAGGGGGGTTGTCCCCAGTGGGAATTTTCATAATGAGCTCCCAGACCACTGTGGCTGAGATCTGGAAAAGACCAAAGCAGAAGTGTAAGAAATATCTTTCATCAATTGATTAAAACAAGAGTCGCATGATGCAACTTCAGATCAAGTCATAAAAACTTAGAAACAATTTTCAAACTGTGATTGCATCTATTCATTCTGATAGAAGTTTAATTCACAAGTTGAAACCTTACAAACCTAGCCAAAATAAAAAAAGTAAACTCAAGAGATCAGAGCTGCAATTTAATATCAGCTGCCTGTTAGCTTGTCATACTTCCAGTGTTATAAAAGTATTTTAAAAGTGATTGACAAAAACAACTTTTTTTGGTACTCCAAGCATTTAATGTGAAATCCCCCAAATTCTGAAACAAATTCAACTGCAAAACAATGATTCTGATTGTTAGTACTGTTCATCAAAAATGTCGATACAAAAGAGGCTAATAGGAGATGTACAAGAATAACTTGAATGAACAGTTTCATCTATTCCCTTTGCCCTTCCGGGGAAGCATGAAGCCTTCACATGGTTAAGATCAGCAAATCACGATGTGGAGGATTGCAGATATAACCCTTTCCGTACATGCTTTTTCCTTCCAATAGTGCTGATTAGTCCAATTTCCTTAGTTCAGCCATCAAAACCTGCTAAAGTTGAACTCGGTTACATTTAGGGCCCCCAAAAGTCTATCGCCCCTGTTCCTCTTCCACATACTGCCTCTTGGTGACACGGGGGGGAAAATTTGGTTGATTAGCACCTCCCGTTAGAGGGCGCTAACGGGGCGCAAAGCAACGAGTGCCCGGGCGCGGCGATGTTTGTGCCGCTCGCGAAATTGACCAGACATTTTGCGCCGGCGCTAAACACTACCACCACGATCTCCTGCGCCGGCAGATCGTGAAGTCAGTCAAGCGTGTAGCGCCCCGGACCAGCTATCGAGTGGCGCCCCCTGCCTTTCCGCCTGCCACTAGCAACGACAGGTAGAGGGGAACGTTTTGCAGTCGGGAAGGGACTGGGGGAGCGCTATTTAAAGGCGGCCGCTTCCTGCCTTTTTTTGTCAGTGACATTTTTGCACCACGCATTGAGAGAGACTGACTTCTGGAGAGATTCAACGCTGTGTGAAGGAGTTTTGGGTACTGAGCAGCACTTTGCAGGTTCATTTTAATTTGACCTTCCTTGCATCGATTTAGAAGAGACTAAGGGGGCTGCACTCTGAGCGCTTTCCCGGGGCCTCTCCATTGTTCTTTCCAGCAGAATTGATGTACAGGTCTCAACAGGCCGAGATTCAAGGCTGCAATGAGCAGGGTGTGGCTGGAGAGCAAGATCGCCCCTCCCCTTTAAGAACTGGCCGGCGCCAGTGTCTCTGTGTTCCATTGCTAACTGACATCACATGAGCTTCGCCAGCGCTCTGAGGTGGCCCCTCGGTCCTCTGCGTTAGCGGCTTAAGAGAAATGTGTAGCGCCTGATTTAGCGCTCAAATCACCTCCAGGGGCGATAGAGGCCAAGTTTGCAGTCGGAGGCAATAATTAGCACCAGGCGCTAAACTTTGCGCCCGGCCGATAATTGCGCCCCAAACGGGGCGATACCGAATTTCTCCCCTATGGAGTCAGCTTTCACATGTACATTGACGACTTCCTGCTCTACCTCTCCACCACCTCTTTGCTGTCAGACTGCTTGTGCAACATCCAGTCCTGGATGAGCTGCAGTTTACTCCAGTTACATTGCAAAGACCAAAACTATTGTCTTCGTGCCTGCCACAAACTCTGTACCCTTGCCACATTTATAGTTGCCTTCTCAGCTAGACTGTTCACGACTTGGTGTCCTATCTGACCCCAAATCGAGATACTGACCCCCCCATCAGAAGCTCATATATAAATGCAAGTTTTTCTTTTCTTTTGTATCCTCTTCATCACAAAGATCCACCTCTGTAACATCACCAATCTTAACCCTTGCCTCAGCCCATCTGCTGCTGAAACCCTCTTCCATGCTTTTGTCACTTTAAAGCTCGACTATTCCAATGCTCTCCTGGCCAGACTACCATCGTCCATTCTCTGTAAACTTCAGCTCATCCAAACTCTCCTGCCTTCAACCTACACTGTACTAAGTCCTCTCACCCATGACCATGTGCACACTGACCAACATTGGCTCATAGTCCCCCAATGCCTTAAATTTAAAATTCTCATCATGTTGAAATCCCTTTATGGTCTGGCCCCTCCCTATCTCTGAAACCTCCTCCAACTCTCCAAACTCTCCCAAAACTCTGCGTGCTTTTAATTCTGGCTTCTATGCATCTTCCATTCCCTTCAGCCCACTGTTGGTAGTTGTGCCTTCAACCGTCTAGACCCCAAGCTCTGGAATTCCCTCCCTCAAACTCTCAATCTCCTTCTTCTCTTTATGAATCTCCTTAACATCTTTTTGACCTAGTTTTAGTCACCCCATCTCATATCTCCTTCTTTGGCTCGGTGTCAATTTTTGTCTGATTATGCTTCCGTGAAGTGCCTTGAAGTGTTTTTCTATGTTAAAGGCGTGATTTAAATGCAAGTTATTGAATGTTTCTATGGCACTCTTTTACATCATAAGCCTAACATTAACCTCCACCAGTTTGTGGTCACCATTGCCAAGTTATCTAGGACTCAGATGTGCTCAACATCTTTTGTTCATTACTTAGGAGCTGGTCCAATAGGGCCCCTGCTTGCATAGAGGTTCTTGACCAACAGTCCATCCAATATTATGTCAGGATCATGGTTTCACTCCTGTTTCCTTTAAATAAATTACAATCTAGAACTGCTAAATTGCAATCACCCATAATAACTGCATCTGACCCTGACTATACTGCTCTTATTTGATTCAAGTTCTCGATCTAATCCATTCTCCTAACCCTAGAGGTCCATAGCAGACATCCCAACCGCATTCCTGTTCACAAGGTTTAATAAATTAATTACTTCATCTACAGTCAGATCAGAATGCTCCATTTCCAATTAGAAATGATCAAGATCACTTAAGCATATGGGTAACTTTAAATCTTGCAGGCAATATATGTAAAGCAGCAGTCTAAATAAAGGTAGATAACCTCTAATCTTGTGGGCAATACATTATGTAAAGCAGCAGCCTAATATCTTGCAAGCTATATATGTGTCAGTCTAATACACCTCCCACAGTCTGATTGAAAAGCAGCACAGAGAACACCCTGGAAGAAAGTTATATTAAAGCTTCTTGGCAAGAAGTGACTGGGAAGAAAAGCAAAGCCACCCCCACCCCCATTTAGAAAGGCATAAAAGCCAGATTAAGGAAAGAAAGACTTGCATTTATATAGCGCCTTTCATGACCACCGGACGTCTCAAAAAAGCGCTTTACAGAAAAAAAAGTGACTGGTTTTATGTCAAAGACAATGCACAACAGTGCAGCTTCAATATTTTTTTTCAGAAATTGAAAACCTCGATAGAATCTTAGGCCTACCCTCACCTACTGGATCAGTTTCCATTTCCGCATCCTAATGCAAAAATGTCACTGGAGCGTAACCACAGCAATTTATAGGGGGGAAAAAAATGAGCAAGACTGTCTGCCCACTGACAAACCATACATCACTGGAAGCACTGAGATGAACAGTGCCAGGACAAAGCCCTGCTTTGTAAGTAAAGACCGCATCTCAAAATAGTATTGATCATTTGGATATTCGAACACTTAAATTAAATTACACGTTTACACAGATAAAGTACTAAAATGAATTACTGAGGCCACTGTAATAAGGTAGCAGCACCTTAATAACACTGCTAATTTACATGACTTTGAAGTTGTTTTAAATCCATTCTTCCATGTGGAAATGTAATACAGGATTTTGATGTTTAGAACATTTAAGCCTTGAACAGATATCAAAAGAAAACAGAATTAAACTAAACAGATGTGACTGCTCAAATATTATAGGCTATCAAAAACAATTCTCACTGAAGCAGCCCCAGCGAGGTCATTTCTTCAGCGCTATAAACTATTCCCAGAGGTTAAGAGCAAGCTTTCTCCAAAACAAGGCAGAACATTCCAAGAGTGGAAAAAGCAGCTGCTCCTCAAGAGAAACAGACACTGTACCAATTCAGTAAACTATGTCACAACAGCAAAGCAGAAGAACCAAAATTAACCCCTTTCACTGCTCCAAACTGACATCCCTGAATGGTGAACAGAAATGAAAGCAGATAGTTTAACCAACCGCCCCACCCAGCGGGAACAGGGAAGGAAGATAGTAAGGTGGGGGTTCGCACTGTGTTCCTGTCCCCCACTATCTTAACTTACCTGAAATCTGGTGCAGGAAGGCTGCCTAGGCCAGAGGAACAGGGGGCCATAATTTAAATGGCTAAGTCATGATCTAATTAAGTCATCGGGCGCGCACGCCATTTTAACTCCTGAGTTCAAAAGGCCCATACGGCTCTGAAACGACCAGCAAAATTTGATAGCAATCAGCAACAGGCCAGGAGACCCCCAGGTAAGTGCGTTTTAAACAAAGTTAAGGTTTCTTGTGGCCCAGGAGGAGGAGTACTCCTTCTGGTCCAACAAGGAAACCTTGGGCCTCCTCTCCCTAGCTTTCCCTTCCCCCCTTCTCCGATCGTGATTGACCCAGACCCATCCCAGTCCTCACTTACCTTGCAGTTGACCGTTCCCTTTGGTCCCGGGTGGCATTGGCTGTGGGTTGGTCCCTCCTGCCCAGAGTTTAGCTTCTCTTCCCCTTCCCACCCTTTCTATTTTCTCTACTGTCTCCTTTCCTCTCCCAAAGGCAGAGGCTGGAGTATTGATTCAAGGGCCCAGGTAGCTTTCTGGCACTACACACAAGTGGCCATATTTCAAGTGCACACCAAGGCGGCTATTCAACTGTTGGGGAGATCACATTCAAGTTTCACTCTGTGTTCCCTGCACACATACATACATGCACTTGTTTTCCAGCATGGGTCACTGGATAATGATCAGTGGAAACCGGACTTTATTTTGTCCATAGCCCAGTGCTGCAGCAACAATCAGTTAACTAAGCACGAACCAGGAATTGAGTCTGCGACCTTGTGCTTTATATAGATCAACACCAAAGGACTTTTTTTTTGTTACAAGCCATGCTTTTCTTTCACAGAATAGCATCAAAATATATTCAAATTCATAAGCATTTACAGAGAAAGTTGAGAAAACAATTTAAAGCATTTTCTTAACTACATGTTGCAAGAAAAGTATAGCTTTTGCTAATCAACTATATTATTCATCATTTTATGCAGATCATAAAAAATTCCACGGCTTCATTAGCATGACCACTAATCAGAATTATTTCAAACTTGATGTTATTAAAAAGTAATGCTAAAAACTTGCATTATTTTATAAAAGTCACAGGAGACCTAACCAACACCACTCATACCAAAATTGAACGTCAACCACTCCATGTATAAAGGTTTATATAATTTTCCATATAGTCCAAGACATCACTATAATCATTGTTCCGGCAATCTCAAAAGAATAATAGCAAAATATTAAATTTGTATGTCCCTTAGCTGCTTTGGTTAGTTTAAAAAGATGCATTATTGTCTAAGACTAAAAGGACAGAGAAGCTGAGTGGCAAGTCTTTTATCTGCCCCACATTTGTCAATTGAAGCTTTTCATGAGACAGTAAGCAATAAGCAATTTTGAAAAATGAGAAGCACTATTTAAGCAAAAACATTTGTGAATTGACTTTTTATTACTGTGTTTATGCAAGATGCAGTATCCCTTTAACAAACAGCCAAGTGTTAGGACGCCATTTTCTCAGTTTCACCAGCCAACTACTTCAGATTGTATGCAGCAGCTTTCTAATATAATGCAATACATTCAGAGAACAAAGCAGCGATTATTTGGCATTTTTCTGCTCTACAGGGGACTGCTGTGAAAAATACCTGACTGAAGGTGCCGCCCAACCATCCTAGGAAACGCTACATTTTGTGCAAAGCTGCCTTCATGTCTGCACCTACGCTCGCCTGTGCTCTCTGTTTCAATATGTCGGCTGTGTACTGTTTAAGCCTCATCCTGTCTACATGCCAGAAAAACTACTCTGTGTAGTGTATGCTGCTGACAACCTGCACTTGCTCAGCCCTCCCCTGCTTGGAAATGCCCTTCTGAGGTAGGATTCAATATTAAGATATCAGCGACAAAGAATCTAGCTTGATTATCTAATTACTGCTGACATTAAACCCATCTTCCTTTCTTTAAATTCTTTAACTGTCACAAAACATTTTCTTCTGGCAATGCAATTAGCACTAGCTGGTTTTTTGAAAGTCAGCCAAAAAACAACCGCATTCACTGGTTGGCTGCATGCAAATAAGCTTCTGTTGTCTGCCTTTTAAAAACATCAGGCATCGTTGTTTGGCATACCATTACAGCTCTAACGTTAATATAGAACTAATACATACATGGGCTTTATGCCAGTTTCAAGCTTTACTGTCTAATCTAGTCCACATTGGATCTCAGCATTAAAAAGAAAACATTAATCATGAAGTCTATTATTTGAAAATATAGTTTAAAAAAACTAGCACGTTCCACTGCAAAACACATTTTATCTGCTACATTTAGTGCTTGCTAAAACACGCCCACATGAACATTCTGAAGTCCCTGGACGGAAAGGCACGAATCGTGGTTTAGCTACAGCTTGTCAACATATGCCAATGTCCATGCAGGCTAGTATGAACAACAGCTCTACTAACAAAATGCCTTTATTGCTTGTATGACTGTAAATTATAACGCAGTCTGCAAGACAGACCCAGGCAGGAAAATTCATCTTGTTGTAGACTTGCCAAGGTGAACTGAAGGTCATGGAAAGCTGCCTATCTTTAACAGCACTGTGCACAGACGTGCAACTTGGTTGCTAGGCCACAGCCCTTGTTATCCAGATTGCAGTGTAAACTAAGCCTGAAGCTTTAGGCACCATCAGGTTCTGCAGAATTATGAGCAGCTCCCAGCTGCTACATCAATCAGTAGTGCAGAAGAAACTGAAACAATTTATGCACTCAAGACACAAGCAGCACATCTGAACAGTTTCAGAAAACATTGAAAATCCTTTCTCCTATAATTTGTGGGCTATGTTCTGTTGTTTTGGAATTTACATAGTCAAATATGATACATTCACATTACTTACACAATCAGCTGCACGGGAGCACCTCATTAATTTGTACAGTAATGCAAACAAAAATGTTCCATTTAACAACAACTTGCATTTGTATAGCATCTTTAACTTCGGAAAACGTCCCAAGGCACTTCAAAAGAGCAAAATCAGGCAAGAATTGACAGTCAAACAAGGAGCTATTAGAACAGGTGACTAAAAGCTTAGTCAGATGTGGGTTTCAAGGAGCGTCTTAAAGGAGAGAGGCGGAGAGGTTTAGGGAGGGAATTCCAGAGCTTAGGGCTTAGACGATTGATGGCACAGCCACTAATGATGGGGTGAAGGAAATGGGGAATGCACAACAGGCCAGAGTGGGAGGAACGCAGCGTTTTTGGAGGGTTGTAGGGCTGGGAAAGGTTACAGACATGGGGAGGGGCAATGCCATGGAGGGATTTGAATACTAAGATGAGAATCTTAAAAATCGAGGCGTTGGTGGACCGTGAGCCAATGTAGGTCAGCGAGCACAAGGGTGAACGAGACTTGGTGCAGTTTAGGATATGGAAAGCTGAGTTTTGGCTGAGCTTAAGTTTATGGAGGGTAGAAGATGGGAGGCTGGCCAGAAGAGCATTGGAATAATTGAGTCTGAAGGTAGCAAAAGCATGGATGAGAGTTTCAGCAGCAGATGGGCTGAGACAGGGGCAAAGACGGGTGATGGTAAGGAGGTGGAAGTAGGCTGTTTTTGTGATGAAGAGGATATGGGGTGTAGTTCAAGGACGCTGAGTTTGCAAACCGTCTAGTTCAGCCTGAGACAATGGCAAGGGAGGGGGATGGAATCGGTAACCAGGGAACAGTTTGTGGAAGGGGCCGAAGACAATGGGGGAGAAATTCATTATAGCCCAGGAGTGGGCGTTAACTTTGGAAAAGTTTGAGATTTAGTGCCAGGCACTAATGAATCTCACTGCATGCAAAATTCATTGTCATCGCTCAAAGAAAGGATGGGAGCGCTAAATCAAGTGCCAATGGCCTCGCTCAGTGGCGTTACACACAAAGCGCTAAGAAACTTCAGGCGCAGTCTAATCCCGTGTCATCATTGCCACAGGCTCTTTCCCGTTCTTAAAGGGGAGGTTAAATCATGGTACAGAACCTCATTCTCAGCATTGCTGGTTCTGCAGCTGTCTCAGCAAGCAGCAGAAGGCCAAGGAGAAGGAACCGGACCACTGAAGGATGTGTCATGATGGCAGATCAATGGCCTGGGGAGAGAGCTCGCAGATTTTGTGACCAAGCATTGGAGGCCTTGGTCCTCACTGTGGAGAGACGGAGGGCGGTGCTGTGCCCAGCAAGTGGCAGGAGGCCCTCGCCGCAAGTCTTCCGTGCCATGTGGAGGGAGGTAGCCCAGCAGGTCTTGGGCAGCACTGCGGTCCCCAGGACCCACACGCAGTGCAGGAAGAAATTTAATGACCTCACTTGGGCGGTCAGGGTGAGTCAATGCTTCAACAAATGCTGCATACTACCATCTGAACCACAGTCTGCACACACTGCCCAAAGCACCACACCACCAGCACTCACCCACCAACAATCTCGACCTGCTAACACTCTCACCCACATCTCACACCTTGCACACAATGACAGCTATTCAACTGTGGCAGGCACATCTCCAAAACACATTGCTCCACACTCACTCACACACTTTCCTATATCTTGCAGGGCAAGGTCGCTCACAACAGGAGGGAGCAGGAGCGCACAGGCGGGTGACAACCTGGCACCCAACCACTTTGAGCTGGAGGAAAGAGTGCTGCAAATCATTGGGTGCAATGGCAAGGGTGCCGGAGAGCCTCTCGGCAATGTTAAGGAGCGTGGAGGAGTCCGCCTCCAACACGGCACAGAGGTCTGCGCACACCATGGGGCCCATCATTTGCAGTCTGCAAAGGATGGTGGACTCCCAGAGAGACCGTGGCGACCCAAACCTCATGCCGCATGTGATGGGCGATGTCGCAGCTTCCATTTCAGCACAGGCGAAAGTCACGCAATGTCTTAGTGCTTTAATGCAGTCTATGCTTGGTGCCATCGATTCTCTGACTGCTCTCATGCAGTCTCAGCTTGATGCCAGCTCTGATTGCTGCCATCGTGGCTGGGTCGACCACCGTCTACCAGGGCTTTCACGGTTTCACAGCAGGCCAGTAACCTGTGCTCTAGCAGATTGGTAGTGATGCTGAGGTGCTGCCCGGGGGGAGTGGCAGAGGGTCAGTGGAGCAGGAAGCTGCTGTCCTCTCTCAGGATTCCTGCTCCCACCACTGGCACTCCGCCACTGCCCTGGTCACTGCCGGTCATCCAGCCAGCCCAGACTGCTGCCGCCCATGCTGAGGTGGTGCAGTCTACAGCCGGGCCTTCCAGGCCCAGAGCTGGTCAAGAGCGCCCTGCAAGGACATCTGAAGTCTCCCGCATGGACACTCAGCAGCCTTTCACCAGGCCTGCTGCAGCCACTGGGCCAACACTTCGTAGGAGCACTAAAATAGGCAAAGGCACAGTAACGCGGGGCACCAAGGTATTGCACAAGGGTGAATAGCTAATATTGTTGTTGTAAATATGTGTTCACTGATTATTGATAAATTTATTACTTGGCTTTGGATGATTTTGTGGTGTCTCTCATTTCAGCTTTGCGCTGTGATATGGCCTGTGACGAATGGAATGAGGAGATGCGGTGAGCAACGGGGATCTGGGGTTTAATTTACTGGAACCACAGTCTTATGAGGCAGTCACAGACCACCCTTCCAGAAGGCCAATTGAGTGGCTGCCTCCTCCCTCGCTCCTGTTCCTCCTCCCCTTCGTCCTCCTCCTGAGGTGGTCCCGTAATCCCTGGTGGCAAGGGCTGGGCCCCCATGATGGCCAAGTTGTGGAGCATACAGTAGACTACGACGAAATGGGACATTCGCTCAGCCGAGTACTGGAGAGCTCCTCCAGAGCGGTCAAGGCAGCGGAACCGTTGCTTGAGCACCCCAATGGTCTGCTCGATTATGTTCCTGGTGGCAGCCTGGCTCTCATTATACGAGCGCTGGGCAGGAGTGTTGGGGTTGCGGCGGGGAGTCATGAGCCAGGTAGAGAACGGATAGCCCTTGTCTCTGACCAGCCAGCCGCGAGCTTGACGTGGTGGCTGGAAAAGTGCTGGCGCAGGATGACGGCATCGTGGCTGCTGCCAGGGAAGCGGGCATTCACATTGAGGATTCGCTGTCTGTGGTCGCACACCAGCTGCACATTAAGTGAGTGGTAGCCTTTGCCGTTACGGAAGATCTCAGGATTGTTATGCAGTGCCCGCAAAGCCACGTGGGTGCAGTCAATGGCGCCCTGCACCATGGGGAAGCGCGCTATCCTGGCAAAGCCACATGCATGTTGGTGCTGCTTCTCTTTGATGGGGAAGGAAATGTAGTTCCTTCTCCTACTGTAGAGCGCCACTGTGACCTGTGGGATGCAGCGATGGACGACAAACTGCGAGATGTTAGCTATATCTCCTGTTGCAGACTGGAAGGATCCGCTGACGAAGAAATTGAGGGCGACGGTGACCTTGACTGCCACGGAGAGAGCCGTGGTCGCCCTGATCTGAGACTCGAGGTCTGGTTGCAGGAGGTGGCAGAGTTCTGTGACCAACTCCTTGCTGAAGCGGAGCCTTCTAATACACTGCTCCTTGCTCAATTGGAGGTAGGAGAAATGCTGTCAGGCCCTAACGGAAGGAGCTAACCAACTGAATTTCTCCGCCAAAAGCTTCTGTCTTCCCAATGTTCAATTAAAGGAAATTTAGGCGCATCAAGTACTAGATGTCGGACAAGCAGACTGACAACACAGAGGCAGTGGAGGAGTCAAAAGGGGTGGTAGTGAGGTAGAGCTGGGTGTCGTCATCGTACATGTGGAACCTGATGTCATGTCTTCGGATGATTTCGTTGAGGATCAAGGATAGATCCTTTGGGGACTCCAGAGGTAATGAGGCAGGGGCAAGAAGAGCAGGCATTGCAGTAGATTCTTTGGCTACGACTGGATAGCTAAGAGTGGAACGAGGCGAGGGTCGTCCCACTCAGCTGGACAACAGAGGAGAGGCGCTGGAGGAGGATGGTGTGGTCAACTGTGTCAAAGGCTACAGACAGATTGAGTGTGATAAGGAGGGATAGAGCACTGTGGTCACAGAAAATGTTATTTGTGACTTTAATTAAGGCCATTTCAGTGCTGTGGCAGGGACAAAAACCTGATTGGAGAGGGTCAAACATGGAGTTGCAGGAAAGACTGGCATGATTTGGGAGGTGACAACACATTCAAGGATTTGAGAAGAAAGAGAGGCAATTGATGATGCTATGACAGATTTATGTAAACTATTAGGCACATGTTTGTTTCTGCGAACACCACATTGCAGGAGAACTCTGTCACCAAAAGTAATGTTTTCAATAGGAAAAGGTTTATGTTCCAGATCAGTTACCAACATTTCTAACCTGAAAGGCAGATTGAAACTGCAATCTTCTATGCTGAAATTTGGCAAAAATCATAGAATGGTTACAGCTTGGAAGGCCAGTCGGCCTGTCGAGCCCGTGCTGGCTCTCTGCAAGAGCACTCCAGCTAGTCCTACTCCCCCGCCCTTCCCCCGTAGCCCTGCAATTTTTTTTCCTTCAGGTACTTCTCCAATTCCCTTTTGAAAGCCGTGATTGAGTCTGCCTCCACCACCCTTTCAGGCAGTGCATTCCAGATCATAACCACTCGCTGCGTAAAATAGTTTTTCCTCCTGTCGCCTTTGGTTCTTCTGCCAATCACCTTAAATCTGTCCTCTGGTTCTCGACCCTTCTGCCAATGGGAACAGTTTCTCTATCTACTCTGTCCAGACCCCTCATGATTTTGAACACCTCTATCAATTTACCTCTCAATTTTCTCTGCTCTAAGGAGAACAACCCCAGCTTCTCCAGTCTATTAACGTAACTGAAGTCCCTCATCCCTGGAATCATTCTCGTAAATCTGGATTACACTGCTGTGTCTCCAACTCTGCTGCTAAAAGATTTTTTTTTAAATAACTTTTAAACTGTGGTTGTCTCTCTGCTGAACTGATTCTACTGTTTTTTCAGCTTTGCTGGTCACTGGCTTGTGGTTTTACATTTTCTCCACACTTTGATCTACGGTGACCTCCAACTTGCGTCAATTTCACCATCATCTTTCTGCACCGCTACCTATTCTCATTCCTATGGCAACAACCTCCATATCCTCGAACTCTCTACCCTTCAAATAGCTTCTGGACTTCACTCGCCTGCTACACCTGCCTCTGAATTTGGACAGCGGTTCGCCGATGCTCCCTGCCGGCTCCATCCTGCTTATGGCGGCTTTGTCTCTCCATGGGACCTCTGACTTTGACCCTGGTCTCCCTACTATTGTCTCCAACCTATTTCCTGCTACCAGGAACTATGTATCCCATTAATTACTACATAACCGGGCCAGTGTAACCTGAGCTTTTTACTGTGTCCATTCGCGTGTGCACTTTGGCTGCCGCTCTGGACCAGAGCCGTTCATTTCTTTTTCCACTTCTTTCTCCTCCATTTTCCTTTCTCTCTATCCCTGCCTGACCAGTCTCTCCTGTCGTCATGCCTCATTTCAGCTCTCCTCTTTCGGATACTCTACCCTCCCAAATCCCTGCCCCAATCCTTCATTACGCTTTGACCTTCCTACTCTTCTGCCACTGTCCCAGTCTTGACTCCCTCTTAGATAAGCCTACAGCTTCCCTCTGTGCCTCTCTTGGCATCCTACGAAGGGCCCAATTGAGGCACTCGTCGCTGCTTCCTTACGAGCAGCAACCCCAACTGTCCCATCCTACTCTCTCACCGACCTTCCTGCCTAGCGTGCCCACTGGGGGCTAATCTTGCAAATCTCCTCCCCATCCAACTCACTCCTCCCAGTGCTGACCCTGTGGATGCTGGCAGTGGGTCAGCCATCACCGACCCTCTCCACACCTCCCTCCAGAATGTCCATTCACTTGTAAACAAGACCCTTGCCATCAATGAGCTTATCGTGGATGATTGCATTGCCATCATGGCCCTGATGGAAACTTGGCTGAGGGGTGATGACACCTTACCCTTAAATGAAGCCTCCCCGCCTGGCTATACCTTCCACCACTCGCCCCGTTCAGACCGCTGTGGTGACTATGTGGCTCTCATCACCAAATCACACTTTGGTCTGTCCCCCGACTCCTCTGGCACTTTCTCCTCCTTTAAACATCTCACCTTATTCCACCCCTCTCACTTAAAATTCTCGTTCTCTACCGCCCATTCAAGTGCCATAAAAATGTTATTACTGAGATATTTTCACTGCTTTCCTCCCTCAGCTTCCGCACCGTGACTTCTCATCCTCGGTGATTTCAACCTCCACCTCAATTCATCATGCTCTCTCTCCTGAGTTCACTAGCCTCCTATCCTCCCTTAATCTCTCCCTCCATGTAAGCTCCCCAACCCATATTCACGGCCATCCCCTTGACCTTGCCATCTCGCGTGGCCTCGTTACGCCCATCATGTCAATCGCAGATAAGGCCATCTGACCACTTCCGCGTATCGCTCTCCACCCACATCCCACTTCACCCCACCCCCACCCCCCCCCAGCCCCTATCTTCTGTGTCCACCCCTGGAAAACACTCTCTCACAACTGCACTTATGAAATCCCAACTGTCCAGCATTTGGCCCTCCATTCACCACGACATTTCTGCAGCTACCGATCTGCTCAACTGCACCTTTGATGCCCTAGTCCCTACTAAAACAATTACTCTCTCTCACCCTGGCCGTTCCCCCTGGTACGGCCCTCATCTTTGCTCCCTTAAGTCCAAGGGATGCAGACTTGAACGGATATGGTGGACAACTGGTTTAGCTATTCACTGCCAGATCTGGCTGGGCCACATAAAGCATTATCGGGTCCTACTCTCGTCTGCCAAAATTACTCACTATTCCAGAATTATTCTGGAATGCAAAGATAAACCCCGGCTTCTATTCTCCACTGCTAACCGTCTTCTTAAACCCCTCTCCCCTGCCTCCTCCACCCTCACCTCCAACAACAAGTGAGAGGAGCTCGTGGACTTCTTTGTCTCTAAGATTGAGACCATCACTTCAGCTGCCTCTGCCACTTCCCTTCCTTCCCCTAGCCCACCAGGCCAAACTTCCTCTAAGGTTCCCCCCTGCCCGAGCCCTGAACTCACATCTTTCTCCAGTCTCTCTCCAATCTCCCCTCATGACCTCTCCGCACTATTTTGTCCATGAGACCCATTTCCTGCTCCCTCGACCCTATTCCCACCAAACTGCTGACCACCCAACTTCCTTTTCTGGCTCCCATGTTAGCTGACATTGTTAATGGTTCTCTCTCCTCAGGTACTGTCCCCCTCTCCCTCAAATCTGCAGTCATCACCCCTCTCCTCAAAAAAACAACCCTTGACCCCTCCGTCCTTGCAAACTACCGCCCAATCTCCAACCTCCCTTTCCTCTCCAAAGTCCTTGAACGTGTTGTCGCCTCCCAATACCGTGCCCGTCTTTCCCGCAAGTCCAGGTTTGAATCCCTCCAATCAGGTTTCCGCCCCTGCCACGGTACCGAAACGGATCATCAAAGTCACAAATGACATCCTTACTGACCGTGTCAAAGGCAACCTATCCCTCCTCGTCCTTCTTGACTTGTCTGTAGCCTTTGATACGGTTGACCACTCCATCCTTCTCCAACGTCTCTCCACCGTCGTCCAGCTGGGTGGGACTGCACTCGCCTGGTTCCATTCTTATCTATCTAATCGTAGCCAGAGAATCACCTGCAATAGCTTCTCTTCCCGCTTTCGCATCGTTGCCTCTGGTGTCCCCCAAGGATCTACCTTTGGCCCCCTCCTATTTCTCATCTACCTGCTGCCCCTTGGCGACATCATCCGAAAACACGGCATCAGTTTTCACATGTACGCTGACGACACCCAGCTCTACCTCACCACCACTTCTCTCGACCCCTCCACGGTCTCTAAATTGTCAGACTGCTTGCCAGACATCCAGTTCTGGATGAGCAGAAATTTTCTTCAATTAAATATTGGGAAGACCGAAGCCACTGTTTTCAGTCCCCACCACAAACTCCGTTCCCTAGCTACTGACTCCATCCCTCTCCCTAACATCTGTCTGAGGCTGAACTACACTGTCGCAACCTTGGTGTCGTATTTGACTTTGAAATGAGCTTCCGATCACATATCTGCAGCATAACTAAGACCGCCTATTTCCATCTCCGTAATATTGCCCGTCTCCGCCCTTGCCTCAGCTCATCAGCTGCTGAAACCCTCATCCATGCCTTTGTTACCTCTAGACTTGACTATTCCAATGCACTCCTGGCTGGCCTCCCACATTCTACCCTACATAATTTGAGGCCATCCAAAAGTCGGCTGCCCGTGTCCTAACTCGCACCAAGTCCCGTTCACCCATCACCCCATGCTCACTGACCTACATTGGCTCCCAGTTAAGCAATGCCTTGATTTCAAAATTCTTATCCTCGTTTTCAAATCCCTCCATGGCCTCGCCCCTCCCTATATCTGTAATCTCCTTTAGCCCCACAACCCCAGAGAAATCTGCATTCTTCTAATTCTGCCCTTGAGCATCCCTGATTATAATTGCTCAACCATTGGTGGCCGTGCCTTCTGTTGCCTAGGCCCTAAGCTCTGGAATTCCTTGCCTAAACCTCTCCGCCTCTTTCCTCCTTTAAGATGCTCCTTAAAACCTACCTCTTCCCCGCTGAGCGGAAACCAGGTGGGCTGGCAATTAGAATTGGCCGGGTTCCTTACCAGATGACATACCGCATGGATCCCACTCCCTTGAGTTAGGAAGAACATAGGAACAGGAATAGGCCATTCAGCCCCTCGAGCCTGTTCCGCCATTCAATGAGATCATGGCTGATTTGCGACCTAACTCCATATACCCACCTTTGGCCCATATCCCTGAATACCTTTGGTTAACAAAAAGCCATCAATCACAGATTTAAAATTAACAATTGAACTAGCATCAATTGCAGTTTGCGGAAGAGAGTTCCAACCTTCTACCATCCTTTGTGTGTAGAAGTGTTTCCTAATTTCATTCCTGAAAGGTCTGGCTCCAATTTTTAGACTATGCCCCCTAGTTCTAGAATCTCCAACTAGTGGAAATAGTTTCTCTCTATCTACCTTATCTGTTCTCCTTAATAGCTTGAAAACTTTGATCAGATCACCCCTTAACCTTCTAAATTCTAGGGAATACAACCCTACTTTGTGCAATCTCTCCTTGTAACTTAACCCTTGAAATTCTGGTAAACCTGCGCTGCACTCCCTCCAAGGCCAATATATCCTTCCTACGGTGCGGTACCCAGGACTGCTCACAGTACTCAAGGTGTGCTCTAACCTGGGTTTTGTATAGCTGCAGCATAACTTCTACCCCCTTGTATTCTCGTCTTCTAGATATAAAGGCCAACGTTCCATTCATATTTTTGATTATTTTCTGTATCTGTTCATGACATTTTAATGATCTATGCACCTGGACTCCCAAGTCTCTTTGGACCTCCACTGTTTTTAGGTTTTCACCATTTAGAAAATACCCTGTTCTATCCTTTTTAGGTCCAAAGTGGACGCCCTCACATTTGCTTACATTGAAATCCATTTGCCACAGTTTTGCCCATTCACTTGATCTATCAGTATCCCTTTGTAATTTTATGCTTTCATCTACACTGCCTACAATGCCGCCTATCTTTGTGTCATCGGCAAATTTGGATATATGACTTTCTATGCCATCATCTAAGTCGTTAATAAATACGGTGACTAGTTGAGGCCCCAACAGAGATTCCTGCGGGACACTACTAGTCACGTCCTGCCAATGTGAGTACCTACCCATTATCCCGACTCTCTATCTCCTGCCGCTCAGTCAATTTCCTAACCAGGTCAATAATTTGCCCTCAATTCCGTGGACTTCTACCTTAATTAACAGTCTCTTATGTGGGACTTCATCAAATGCCTTCTCGAAGTCCACATAAATAACATCCATAGACATTCCCCTGTCCACTACTTTAGTCACCTCCTCAAAAAAATTCAATCAGGTTTGTCAGGCATGACCTACTTTCACAAATCCATGCTGGCGCTCTCTGATCAACTGAAAATGAGGTGTTCAGTCACCCTATCCTTAATTATAGACTCTAGCAATTTCCTGACAACAGAGGTTAGGCTAACTGGTCTATAATTCCCTGGTTTCCCTCTCTCGCCATTCTTAAATAGTGGAGTGACATACGCAATTTTCTAATCTAAAGGAACGGTTCCTGAATCTAGGGAACTTTGGAAGATTATAGTTATGGCATCTGCAATGTGCTCACCTACTTCCTTTAAAACCCTGGGAAGGAAACCATCTGGCCCTGAGGATTTGTCACTCTTTGGTGCCATTATTTTCTTCATTACTGTTATTTTACTTACATGAATTTTATTGAGTCCCTGTCCCCGATTCAATATTAGTTTCCTTGGGATTTCCGGCATGCTATCCTCTTCTTCTACTGTAAATACTGACGCAAAGTAATTATTCAACACGTCCGCCATTTCCTTATCATTGACAATATCACCGCTTTTAGTTTTTAAGGGGCCAACATTGCACCTGACTACCCTCTTTTTCCTAATGTAATTGTAAAAATTCTTTGTATTGATTTTGATATCCCTTACAAGTTTCTTTCCATACTCCTTTTTGTAGCTCTTGCTATCTGTTTTGTGACCCTTTGCTGTTCTTTGTATCTTTCCCATTTGCCAGGATCTGCGCTATTTTTTGCATTTTTGCTGTACCTTACCTCTTTAGTCGTCCATGGCTGTTTTTTTTGGCAAGTGGAGCTGTTGCCTCTCAGGGTATAAACTAGCTCTGTTTCACATTAAATTCTTTTTTGAACATCTCCCATTGATCTTCTGTCATTTTACCCATTAACAGATTTGCCCAGTTTACTGTGGACAGTCTCTGCCTCATCCCGTTGAAGTCTGCCTTACACAAATCTAGAATCTTAGTGGCTGTTTCGCATTTGTCCCTTTCAAACGTTACGTTGAACTCGATCATGCTATAATCACAATTGGATAAATGCTCACGTACAGTTAGGCGGTTAACTAAATCTAGCTCATTACTCATTACTAAATCTAATCTGGCTTTCCCCCTTGTTGCCTCTAGGACATATTGTTGTTGAAAACTATCCCGGACACACTCAAGAAATTCACTACCTTTCTGACAGCTTACCCCAATCTATATGAAAGTTAAAATCCTCCATTAAAACCACTCTGCCTTTGCTACATGCAGTTATACAATCTAGCACTTCACAGCTGCTACTAGGGGGCCTATACACAACTCCCACAACAGTCTTAATTCCTTTCCTATTTCTTAATTCTACCCATAAAGTCTCCACTGCCTGCTTATCTCTTTTTATATCCTCTCTTATCATTGAAGTGATTTCATCCTTAATCACTAAGGCTACTCCTCCCCCTCTGCCATTTCCCCTATCTTTCCTGTAGACCTTATAACCGAGTATATTTAGTTCCCAGTCCTGACCGTCTTGCAGCCTTGTCTCAGTAATGGCTACCATGTCATACCCTCCAATTGGAATTTGCGCCTGCAGTTCATTCAATTAATTCCTCAAACTCCGTGCGTTTGTATGAAGAACGCTTATTTGGGCCACACACCCGAACGTGTTCTTCAGCTCTAATGTTTTACTCACATGTTTCTTATTTCTCTCTCCTGGTTTAATCACTACATCTTTTAGTTTTTCCTCTACATATAGTGCCTAAAGCACAATTTCTGACTGTTGCTTCACTCTCTTCCCTTTTGTTTGTTTTTGAACTACTATTTGTACTACAATTTCCACCTAAGCCTTCCTCCCCCATTTGCTAATTTTAATCTGCTCTTCTGAGCAGGCGGCAAGAACAGCTGCCTGAAGCCAGCGGGGTCCTTCTTGAAATATGTAGATTGAGGTCCAATGGCCTCACTGGGCCCCAAATGCAATTTTAATTGGTGGGCTGAGCAGGGAAGCCAACGTAGTATTTCCACCAGGTGAAGATAGCAGGAAGAGGAGCTGGGGACAGAAGAGGCCCAAACAGGTAATTTATTTTTTTTGCTTCTTTTTCTCCACTTTCCTTGTGGTGCCAGAAGCATAAGTGCTCGTCCAGGCCCCGCCAAGGAAAGTTTAGCCCTGCTCTGTCACAGGCTGTCCTGCCCTTTCCTCAAATTCCACTTGACTTACCTTGTTGCCGGCGACCATGCCTTTGGTGCCAGCCCGCGCCCATCTGCCGCCTGAAATTCAGCTCTCGCCCATCAGCCAGCTGCCGCTTCCTGCCCATTTTGGGTGAGCAGCTGACTGGGTGTATGCAGATGAGGCCCAGAAGCTTAAATTGCCTGGTGTCAAGCTGCCGAAGTCAGAAGTTTGGCGCTCGCCTCGGCCCCTACTGCCTGATCCCCGATCATCATCGGGGCCATTTTCATTTTTCCAACTTTGCAGCAGGTGTTGTTGTCCAGGTCTTGCTACATGTGGGCACGGACTGCTTTATTATCTGAGGAATTGCGAATGGAACTAAACACTGTGCAGTCATCAGCGAACATCCCCACTTCTGACCTTATGATGGAGGGAAGGTCATTGATGAAGCAGCTGAAGATGGTTGGGCCTAGGACACTGCCCTGAGGAACTCCTGCAGCTATGTCCTGGGGCTGAGATGATTGACCTCCAATAACCACAACCATCTTCCTTTGTGCTAGGTATGACTCCAGCCAGTTAAGAGTTTTCCCCCCCGATCCCCATTGACTTCAATTTTACTAGGGCTCCTTGGTGCCATACTCGGTCAAATGCTGCCTTAATAACAAGGGCCATCACTCTTACCTCCCCTTTCAAGGTTACATGTTGGCAGATTGGGTGTTCGCTTTGCGGAACACCTCCGTTCAGTCTGCAAGTGTGATCCTGAGCTTCCGGTTGCCTGCCATTTTAATTCTCCACCCCACTCTGACCTCCTACACTGTTCTAATGAAGCTCAACGGAAGCTCAAGGAACAGCACCTCATCATTCTATTAGGCACTTTGCAACCGTTGAACTCAATGTTGAGTCCTAACAATTTCAAATCATTACCTCTGCCCCGATTTTTTCGGACGGCAGCTGTTGATGATTCTGCTATTCCCATTTACCCCTCCTGTAGACCCATCTTTCGTTTCTTTACTTGTCCCATTACTATCTCCTTTCGCCTTGCACCATCATCCCTTTTGTCATTTAATCTTTTTGCTGGTGTCATTTAATCTCTCCTGCCTTCCACCCCATCACAGATCTTCCTTTTTGTTCTTTCCTCCCCTCCCCCCTTTCCCTGCCTCTGTACTTGCTTAAAATCTGTTACATCTTTAACTTTTTCCAGTTCTGACGAAAGGTCATCGACCTGAAACATTAACTTTTTTCCTCTCTCACAGATGCTGCCTGACCCGAGTATTTCCAGCATTTTCTGTTTTTATTACGTATTGGACAGGTATGTACTATATTTGTCTTTCGCTTTCAGCAGCAGGTTCCTTAGTCCCTTAGACATTTCAGTAATGACCCCCATTCACCCTTCCAACGTTCTCTCCATCCTCTCAAGAGCACGTTCGTGAATTAGAATACGAGAACACCAGATGAATTTCTCCAGTCAGATTTGTCAACAGATGATGAGCTGACCACGTGAAAGTCCCTGGTCTTACAGCAATTGCAAGCATAACGAGAGAGCTGGCATATTCCAGTTCAACATAACTGCGTTACAGTCACGGTCTCAACTAGTGGACAAAATTCTTCCATTTGGCACTGTAAGCATTTCAGGTATAAAATCTCTTGGATGCCAAAGCTGTTTGAATAACCAAAAGGTTAGAAGCACTAAGGTACAGAGAAACTATGCTATCAAAAGGAAATATCTCTGATCATCAAGCATCAGAAAATAATACAAACAATTGGACAATGGGAAGGATTTATTATATTCAGAACAGATCTTGAAACTGTCACCTAGATGCAAACGATGACCAGACAAACTTATTCACCTGAAGCACCAATTCAGAGGAATGAAAAATAGAAACATGTTTTGCCTGAAGTGCATAAACTGGCAACTTTTGAAAGCAAAAAGTTATCTTAAATTAAAATGAAATTAAACTTTTGAAAAATATTTAGCAGACTAAGATCTGTAAACAGAATAACCACACTATTTTACAGCACAAGAACAATGAAAACAGTAAAAATAAACTTTCCTATCAGGATTAGACAGAATTTAAACTGGGATCTTCTTTTTGGATAGTTCAACTACTCACTGAATATAAAAGGAGAACCTTTGACATGTACATTAAAGAACAAACTTGCATTTATATAGCATCTTTCACATTCTCAGGACTTGCCAGCCAATGAAGTACATATGCGCTCAAGTCTCTGTAGTGGAGCTCGAACCTACAACCTTCTGACTCAGAGGCTAGAGTGCTACCACAGAAACAAGGCTGACATTGTTAAATCACAATGACGTTTGAGATGCTGTATCAGTCGTGTAAAACACAATCAAAAATAAACAGGTGCAAGAACCGCTGATAGCTCAGGACATTCACTGAGCCATGCAGACCAGCAAGGTGCCTGGATCGATCCCTGGACTGTTCTGGAGCAACCGATTTCTGCGAGGGCAGCAGTAGGGGTGATACAGTTGTCAGTACTCTGGCATTCAGGAGGAGAAAAATGTCTGATTGCTATCCAGCATCTTCTGTTGAAAGTGCACTTAAGATGTCTGGTGAGCACAGGACTGCTCTCCAGTGACGGCAGACCTGCCCCCCTCCCCAGCCATGTGACCTGCCAGCATTTACTGTCAAAGCTCAATGGCTTATAGCCAAAGTAATAAAAGACTACCTGCACCATGAAAACTGTAGCCTTGCAAGGAACTAATACATTCAGGAGGGGAGGTGAAGGGTGGAAAAAAATAGAAAACTTAAGTGAAAAAATAAAGCAGCAAAAAAAACACTCCGAAGAAAGTCCATTAATAACTTGGTTCACATAAATAACAAAAATCACATATTACAGAGATACACACTTCTGCATGCTGGCCATTTTGTGCCCCCTTAAAAGAGCAGATGGTTAATTAAACCAAGCCAATAATCTGCTTTACACTTGTGATGCAATTCCTTGCTACGCAGTTCACTCGTCATAACTGGACACATGAAGCTAGATTCTCGAGTTACTTATTTCAATTTCCCTTGCATCAGCTCCTATTCCAAAGCACCAGCAGTTCGCCAAAGCACTGATGAAAGTCATCTTTAACCTGGTCACACAATGCAATGAAAGGGTTGGCACCTTCTAATGGACCATCAAGAGCCACTAAAGCAATCATTTCACAGGTTTTCAAGGGTTTTAATAAAAACACATGTTGATGAACATTGGAATCTGCCCACTGTGTCTGGGTCAAAATCCTGAACTCCCTCCTTATCAGCACTGTGGGAGTACCTTCACCACATGGACTGCAGCAGTTCAAGGCAGCGGCTCACCACCACTTTCTCAAGGGCAATTAGGGATGGGCAATGAATGCTGGCCTTGCCAGCGACTCCCACATCCCAGGAACGAATAAAAAAGTGAAACGGGCTAATTTATTTAATTAATCTGGAATAGTTTAAACCCACCTTTATAACAGACGGATAATATTTTTCTTCTGTACTGTAAACATACATGGTTCTGTACAGAGGTATAGGGAAAGCAGATTAGTTCTGGATTGCGCCAACAAAAAGCTGGCATGGACACGTGGGCTGAATGGCCCCCTTTAATTCTATACACTTCTATGGCTCTATACACAAGATGGAATGTTTCCAAACACATGCAGTTCAGGGCACGGAAGGGGATGAAAAGACCATAGCACACTTTCAGAAAGGTCAATAGATATGGTGATTGTGTCCCAAAGTAACAGCCAACGATTTGGACATCTTGGGGATTTTTCTTAAACTATGTAGTATGCAGTACCATGGGGAACTAGTCTAAATTTTAAATACACAAGTGCTTGATGAGAGGGAAGATATTTTAGAATTCTTCTTAAAGTTTAAATTTTTTTTAAAAACCCTCAAAGAAAAAACTTGCATTTATATAGTGTCTTTCATGACCTTAGGACCTCCATTGACTGTGAAGCGCTTTAGAAGTACTTTTGAAGTGTAATCACTTTTGTAATGTCGGGAAATGCAGCAGCTAACTTGTGCAGAGCAAGGTCCCACCAACTGCAATGAGATAATAACGAGATATTCAGCTTTTTAAGTGATGGTGTTGGAGGGATATATGCTAGCCAGGACACCTCTTCTTTGGGTAGTGCCATGGGATCTTTTACATCCACGAGGGGGCAGCCTGGGTCTCAGTTTAATGTCTCATTGCATCTGACAAAGATGCACAGATGCGTACTTCACTGAGCTGTGATTTCTGAAAGGTTATTTTAATATTGTTTCAAAATTCACTTTTTTTTGTACTGCGTAACAATAGATTAAATGCCAAAGAAAGTGCCAGACGCTTGCTTGAACAAAATCACACAGCATGCTTGTGTTTCAAGTGATGGCTCAGCTCCTTCCTCCAGCAAAACACCAGGAGACAACAGACTAGCTACTGAAACACCAAATCGAGTTAGGCTCGGACATCATTTTGGTGAGTGTGGTCAGGTTAAAAATGCCTTATATACTTTGACTGAATTAAAAGGAGCCAATACCAAGCTAAAACTTACAAAACAATGCCTCATTTTTATAACATTGCCAATATTAACCACATTAAAGGTCACAGATTAATTCTTAATTTATAAGGCCTCAGTGTTGCAGGTATTCCTTCAACCACCTGGCAATTCCCTGCACAATGCAAGAGAGATCTCTCAATATCCCGACAAGCAAATTGAGCTTTTTTGGTTCAATCACTTTAACAGCAGCAAATTTTCTTTTAAAATTGAAGCATATTTGAGTCTTTCATTCTTTGGTCAATGTTATTTATATGGTTTTTTACTTTGTACTGGCTGCCTTCAGTTCTTAAATCAATTATCTTCTGAGCTTAGTAACTGCAGTTGCTACTACATGGCTTGGAGTGAAGGATACTTTGCAACAGCTAACTTTTCTCTCAACAACCAAGGAACAATAGATCCCATAGCACCTTCTGCAGATCTAAATTTAGCTTCCACTCAAATTGTGTCTTTAAACTAGTGTAGTGTGGAATGGACAACAAATAATTCACATCAGTAATATGTGCTTTGAATATTATTTATCCATAAATTTTGTAGCTGAAAGCCTAACATGCCAATATTATGCTATGTTAATTACACAGCCATTCTATGTGCCATTCACAATGAAATTACTTCATCACAGAACAATACTTTTACTATATTTATACAGAAATTGGGAATGGTACCCTTGATCCAAAGTTCAAACCAAGAAATCCTCAAAAATATAAAACTTCAATGCCCATCTCTAGCTATCTATACCAATTTATTTTTTTAAGTTTCAAAAGATAGCCAAATCCCTGTAATTGCATATTTTGGAATTGGAAAAATCACTATGTATTTGCATCCATATTCAAATGTCCATGCAGGTCTACATGAACATTCTGCCTGAATCTGGCATAACTAAAGATTACAGATCTCAAATCAGTTTGTGATGAATTTGTATAATTAGAAGTCTGTTGCTTTTTTTCTCATTATTGCCAGGAAAAAAAAAAAAATCGCTTTGTAATTAATTTTTAGATTAACTAGGTCTCATTTTAACATTGTTGGCAGCTGCATTTACATTAGGCATTTCTTTTTAAAAAGTTATGTCTGCACCACCACTATGGCTGATTTTTGCTGTTTAGCTGGGCTGAGGGAATAATGACTGCATGCTCTGCCCATACATAGGCTGTAATTTTTCGGGGTGGTAGCGGGCACGATCGGTGGCAGGTCGGGCGGGAAAGTTGTTAATTTTGGCAGTGTGTCGGGAACCCGTTGTCATCCTGCCCCCACGCGCCTTTCCCCCAAGAGCGTCTGTCATCGCGGAGCCGACCCAACCGGCAGCAGCGGGCGACCCAATTGAGATGATTAACATCTAGTTGTCAGACCCTTAACAGGCTTTTTTAAACTTACTTTTTAAAATTAACTGCATGGCCACAGCAACCACGCTGCTTGGGAAGCACCTGATGCAGAGGTTCCATGTCCATTGCTCCAGCTGATTACTTGACCGCATCAAATGTACAGTAAAAGTTCCCACCTGACAGATGATCACTTTCCTCAGGCAGAAGCTGTTGCTAAGTCCATTTCCAGCACAGATTCTGCAGGCTGCAAGTCTTTCCAGCAAAGTCTCCATCCAGTCTCACCTCATTGGAAGAACACTCTCACCATTGACAGAATGCTTCCGTCATCTGTACTTCACCTGCCATCTATTCCATCCATATGGGTGCCGTTCATACTGTCTCACTTTGGTCCTCAGAATCGGACCACGATGAGCCCCAACACCAGCAGCACCAAGAACAACACCAACCTTCTCTGCAATCACCTGATGCTGCACAGGACAGAGACCATCAGCACCTGAGCACATTGCTGCCCGGGAGGCCAGGGATGGCCTCATCATGTCCAGATTTAGTTAACTTGACGCTATACACCATATGGCTGCCACGTGATGCGCCAGGTTGGCACCACCCCACACCAACACCATAAAGCACCCCTACAATGACCAAGCCATTCCTTTCACACTCATCACTATTGCGGGGGTATCGTTATGTCTCACCATTCACTGCAACTCACTAAGCCACTTCCAAAGGTGCACACAAATCTGTCCAAGACTGGAAAGCGTTGAAGAGATTTTTATGTTTGACACCACATGAACAGAAACTTTACATAAACATTGGATAAAACACCCAAGTGGCTATGTGTGTTAGTTGGTATGATTGCACTAGGATGAGGGTGAGTGTGAGGGGTGGCTAGTGAAATGGGGATGTGATAAATGTAGAGAGAGAGGGATGAGTGGAGGTGCAAGGTATGTTGGTGTGAATAAGGATGTGCAGGAGTAGGGTAGGGAAGGCAGAGTGAATGGGATGCGATGAGAGGCACAGCAGGATGAACTTGAGTGTGGCTTTGTACTAATGTTTCCTGATCTAATTGAAAAGTTTGCGGCACTGCACCCAGGTCCTCCTGAACATATCCCTGCAATCTGCAACCAGGCTGTTTTGGTCCCCTGAAGAGGTCTCTTCCGCCCCTCGGAAGGGAAGAGGACCTCCCTGCGTGCTCGGACTCCCTCCATAAGCATATGGAGGGAGTGATCGGAGAACCTGGGTACAGCCCTCTGTCTCTGTGCAGTCATTGTCAGTGTTTGCAGCACTCCAATGCTGTAGTGCACTGACAGCACTATGTTAGATTAAACTTCAAATCTAATGTGGCCATGGTCCCTTTAAAGATCCCGGCTAAAAACGCATCATGAATGACATCACCAGACCCACTCCATTTAATTGGGCCGGGCACCGCGCTGGGCGGGCTTAATAGGTCCTATTAACGTAAATTCGCTTTCAGCAGCAGGATGGAGCCAGCAGCAGTGTTGCGATCCGCCATGGCCACCGCCTGCACTGGACCTGCCGAGGTAGGCAAAATTCTGGCTATAGTCTTTGCTGTTTTGCCTCACAAAAGTGCAGCAGAGACAGGTGCAATGGGCTTACCATAGATGCCTTGGAAAGACCAAGTCCAGAGAGATTCTCCCCACTGCAGTTTCATGTGGAAAATGCTAGGAAGAAAGTACAGAACAAGAAAAAAAGCACTGAATAATTCTGTGTGTGGGAGGGGATAGGGTGGGGCAGGTGATACACTGGTTAAATTTACCCTGGGCAGAGTTTTTGGTGCAGACTATTCCAGGAATGAAGATTGCTAGAACCTCCCTAATACATAAGCCTTCTGATTTTGGGGCTAGGCCAGATTAAACTTGGTAAAATTACCCCCCCCCCCCCCAAGATTAATTCAAAAATTAGGAGCTAAATCTTATTAAAAAAGTCAGCACTGTTGTTCTGATATAATGCACAGTCACTTTTTATATTGACCCAGGGAGCAATTAAACTTCTCTTCCCATCAGCAAGCAGTATCGATGCAGAGCACACCTTCAGCTACATATGTAATGTCCACACAACCAAATGAAGGTCTATGAGGAACGGAGCACCAAGGAAGCATCTGATGATGCACATCAATTTCCTTTAGCATTATACTCTGTGAAGTTGGCAACCATTTTTAAAACCTTATTTTTTGTATTTTCTCCTTCCAAAATAATTTTTCTGATTAAATGCAAAGTTTTCTGATTACAAATGTAGTTTTATTTTTGACTCAAAAGTACATATTTGCTCACAGCAGATTTTAATCAATTTATTTGGCCCTTATTCAGGAAAAAAATTAAAATCAGTATACCTAATAAACAAAAGTCCAGACAGCATTAACTCAAGCATGTTTTGTGACCCTCACTGGACCTAAAGCTGCAGGCCAAAGCCCATAAAAGGTGCAACATAAACCAAATCCCCAAGAGGACCCGAAGCCACACCAGAGTGCGTATAAAATATATGACCCAAAGTTGCAGCCTTGCAGTTAAAATGTGGCCCAACCGAAAGCCTGGCTATTGCTGATCTGGTTCAAGGATATTGGATAATTAGTGCTCTATGATATTTCCATTATTTTTTTAACGAACTCATGACTGCTTTTGATCACACAAATTTCACTGAACAACAGTAGCAGCATTTCTAATGTAACTTGAAGGATGTTAGGAACATTAAACGTTTACATTTTGTAACTAGATGTTGTAATGCTGTGCTTAAAAAAATCATTGTGCAGATATGGTTAGAATTCCCAACAGTGGAAAGTCTCCACTCTAAATTTTATACTGCCTGAAAAATAAATTGAAAATTTTAGAAAGAAATGGCAGAATTGCAAAAAATACTTTCACTGAAAGTGCCCCCAACTCAACAAATAAAAAATAATTTAGCAATTTCTATAAAAATGTAGAGGAGATTTTGAATATTAAATTACCAATTGTAGATGTGGTTGGCTTCATTTATTAAGGGAAGTTGAACCTACCCATGAAATTGCCATCATTTCATAGGGAAAGTCAATTTCTGTTGAGACAAGTGATCTTACTTTAAAGCCCTGCACTTAAAGCCCTAACTGGAACTGACATGGAGGCTGCGATTTTGCCGGCGCTCAGAGGACGGGTTCGGAGGTGGGTACACTGTCAAAATCGAAATGATTGACAGCGGGTTGGGAGCCCGCTCCGAATCCACCTCCATGTAAGTTTCCAAAGTGTCGGGTCCGCGAATTTAGAACAGACCCGACACCAAGTGGTGGGGGAGGCATTTAAGATAGTTAATTGCTTGTTAAATGCTTGTTAATTACTATTTTGCCAGCCTATTTCTATCTTACCACGAGGTTTACGTCATTCAGAGATTACATCAGGTAAGTAGGTCGGGTTCTCTATGTCTCCCCATTGCTGTGAATCGGTGACAGCTGCAAAAGTGGTATGAAAGCTACCATTTCACAGCTGGTCACATTCCAATGTCAGAAGCTTGAGCCTTCAGGACTTGGAAGACACTTTTGAGCTGTATGCAGTTTGGAAGTGTTTGGAGTAAACTCTCTATCCACTGTCACCTCCTTGGAGCAAGCTCTCTCACCACTGACAGATCGCTTCCGTCATCTCAATTTCAGCTGCCATCTATTACAGCAACATCAGTGCCCTTGAAAAAATCTCGCCTTGGTCCTCTGAATCCCTCCACGATCAACCCAACACCATCATCACCAGGCACACCAGCAACAGCACCAACCTTCTCCGCAATCACCTGATGCTGCACAGGGCATCAGCACCCGACAACACTGCTGCCCGGGAGGCCAGCGATGGCATCACCATGGCCAGATTTACTTCACTTGACGCTGTAAACCCTGGCTGCCACATGATGCACCAGGTTGATACCACCCCACACCAGCACCATAAAGCATCCCTACAATGTCCAACCCATTGCTTTCACACTCATCACAATTGGGGGGGGGGGGGGGGGAGTTATGTTTCAACATTCACTGGAACTCATTAAGACACTTCCAAAGGTGAGCACAGATCTGTCCAATAAGGTAAAGTGTTGAAAATATAGATTTCAATGTTTGACAACACATTAACAGAAATTTCACATGAACATTAGCTAAACCACCCAAGTGCCTACCCTTGTGTGTTAGTTTGTATGCTTGCAGTAGGATGAGGGTGAGTGTGAGGGGTGACTAGTGAGATGGGGAAGTGATAATGTAGATAGAGAGGGATGGGTGGAGGTGCAAGGTAAGTTGGTGTGAGTAAGGATGTGCAGGAGTAGGGTAGGGAAGGCAGAGTGATGTGGATGTGATGAGTGGCACAGCAGGATGAGGTTGAGTGTAGCTTGGCAGTAACGTTTTATTATCTACTCAGATCATTGAAAGGTTTGTGCCACTGCAGCCTGGTCCTCCTGATGACATCCCTTCATGTGCCCTCCTGTGTAATGTGCAACCAGGCTGCACTGATCTCCTGGGGAGATCTCTTCCGCTCATAGGAAGGGAAGAGAACCTCCCTGTGTGTTGTGACTCCCTCCATAAACACATGGAGAGTGTCATGGGAGAGCCTGGGTGCAGCCGTGCACCTTTGTGCAGTGCTTGTCAGTGTTTGCAGCACTTCAATGCTGTAGCATACTAACAGCAGAACTGTCAAGATCGATTTGGACATGGCCCCTTTAAGGAAACCGGCTGATGACGCATCATCAGACCTGTTTTCTATTAATTGGCCGGGAACCTCGCAGGGTGGGCTTAACAAGCCCTATTAACGTAAAGTCACTTGGAGAGTGCGAGCTGCAGTAGGCTGGGACCGAGACACCAACCCCGTCCACCCCTGACCCGCCTTGATCGGTGAAATCGTGGCCGGAGTCTTCAAGGAATATCGAGTTCTGCTGCCGGCGCAATCTTCAGGTACACAATACTTGAAGCCCGAGTTCATTGATGTTTGGGTATGAGTAAATCATAGAATCATAGAATGATACAACACAGGAGGCCATTCGGCCCATCGTGCCGGTGCCGTCTTTTTGAAAGAGCTATCCAATTCGTCCCACTCCCCTTTTCCCATAGCCCTGCAAATATTTCCCCTTCAAGTATTCACCCAATTCCCTTTTGAAAGTTATTATTGAATCTGCTTCCACCACCCTTTCAGGCAGTGCATTCCAAATCATAACCCGTTGCGTCAAACAAATTCTCCTCATCTCGCCTCTGGTTCTTCGGCCAATTAACTTAAATCTGTGTCATCTGGTTACCGACCCTTCTGCCACAGTTTCTCCTTATTTACTCTATCAAAACTCATGTTTTTGAACTCCTCTATTAAATCTCCCCATAACTTCACTGCTCCAAGGAGAATAACCCCAGTTTCTCTACGTAACTGAAGTCCCACATCCCTGGTGCTATTCTAGTAAATCTCCTGTGCACCCTCTCTAAGGCCTTAACATCCTTCCTAAAGTGTGGAGCCCAGAATTGAACACAATACTCCAGTTGGGGCCTAACCAGTGATTTATAAAGGTTTAGCATAACTTCCTTGCTTTTGTACTCTATGACAGTGTTTATAAAGCCAAGGATCCCATATCCCAAACCTTGTGTTTGCCAACCTTGCAGAACCTTTTCTATGGCCCCAACAAGTAATAATTCCTGTACCTAGGTATTCAAAAGGTCCCTTTCCTGCACATCTTTCAACGGTCATAAGAAAATCACTCATTAATTTCAGATCTTCCTTAGGGAGGAAGGAAAGGAAAGTTAAGAAAGAATGCTCAAAGTGAACCATGCTCAATTTACAGAATCATTCATAGATCATCAAAGGAAGTTTGTATATGAAGGTCAACCTTATTCCATTGAAACAGATAGCTTCTATAGGTGTTCAGACTGTTGGTCTAGCATAAATGTCAAATATTTCAATATATTACAGCCAGTAAACTTAATATAGCATCAACTAATATAACTGAACGAGTGCAGCCTGACAAGGTTGTTTTAAAATTTTCAATCTGACTTTTCCTCTCATTCAGCGGAAAAGAATGAGATGGAAGCAGAAGGAAATACTAATGCGTCTAATCCTGTGCATTCATGCATTTTAACCACTATTCAAAAAGTAATGTTCTACAGACAACACATCCAGAATTCAATAATAAATTTTGAAATGCATGTTTAAAAAATGTAAACAAATATTATTGTCCACCAGCAGATCAACACCTGAAAGTCCCAAGTTTAAATTAACTAAATTCTATTATTTAATTGTTCTCTCATATGTACAGTTTGAAGAGTATTCTTACCAGTTTGTCCTTTGCTGGGATGTTGGAGTTGCTGCTGTCCACCTGATGTCTGTTGAATGCTGTGCTGAGAAGAGTTTGCTGCCACTTGCCCTGTACCTTGTGCTAAACTATTGCTGATGGCAGTCCCAGGTGGCAGTGGCTGACCCCTTTTCAATAGCTGCTTCTGTTCTTGATGCCGGAAGCGTGGTGGCACTTCACGAGGTGGGTAACGGGACAAGGCCTGTTGCTGACAATTGGTAGAAGCTCGCTTGCCATTGCTCCCACTGCTGTTAGTAATAGTGGTAGTGGAAGTGCTGTTGCAGGAATTGGCAGGCTGTGGCTGGCTTTGACTGGTCTTGGTAGTTTCTGGCACTGTCAAAAATAAAATTAACTTAAAACCACATATTTGATAGCAATTTAAAAATAAATTGAAACATAAAATTCACATTTTTCTGCATTTTAATTTTTTCTAAATTTTCAAATGAATGACTTGCCTTAGCTTTAATACTGCAGCTTGCACATGCTAGAAGCTCCTTAGGGCATATCACTATATTTAAATATGCTACAATTAAATACCGCTGGCAAATCCATCAGATTTTAATCAATTAAAGAAACAAATATAGATGAAACAGAATTCCAGATTTTCCCCAAGATGATTATAAAGTATGAATATTAAAACACTATTTCCCTTCTGCAATTTAACGTTACAGTAACACAACAGAAAGCATGGAGCAGAGGCTGTACAGCCCCATGCCTTCCATTCAGAAAGTCTGTGATGGGTGGAAGGCAGGAGTGACTTAAATGGCAAAAGGGATGATAAAGCACGGTAAAATTGGGTGGTAATGGGACAAGTAAAGAAACAAAAGATGGGTCTAGAAGTTTTGTTTTTTTACTAGTCCCATTACCCCACCCCAGCTTTTGCCTTGCATTATCATCCCTTTTGCCATTTAAATCACTCCTGCCTCCACCATATCACAGACCTTCCCCTTTATTCTTTCCTCCCCATCCCTTTTCCCTGCCTCTGTACTTGCTTAAAACCTGTTCCATCTGTAATATTTTCCAGTTCTGACGAAAGGTCACAGACCTGAAACGTTAACTCGGTTTCTCTCTCCACAGATGCCGCCTGACCTGCTGAGTATTTCCAGCATTTATATTATTAATAACATGGTTGCTTAGTCCCCCTGCTGTTCTTGGGTAGATCTGAATAAAGGCATGCAGCAGACATGCTAGTCAGATTTGTTTGAAGACATTTGATAGTGTGTCTCACAGGAGACTGGTTACAAAAAAATCAAATTTATGCCAAAAGGGCAAATTCAAGAGCATAGGTAGAAAGCTGGTTGATGGACAGGAAACATGAATTAGAGTTAATGGATGTTACTCAGATGGAAGGAGGGTCACAAGCAATGTACTCCAGGTGCAGGTGATGGATCCATTTTTGCTCTCAGTATAAAGAGATGATACGAACTGGAATCTAGGGAACAATATCAAAATTTGCTTTTGACACAAAAGTAAGGGGGTTGGTTTGCAGCAAGGAGGACTGCAAGACTTCAGGAGACACATACAGGTGGCAGATGCAACTTGATGTGGAGATGTACTACATTTCACAAGGAATGGGAGCACACATTTGATGGAAAGACAATTAAGGGTGTGGATGAACAAAGACCTGGAAGTTCAAATACATAAGTCCTTGAAAGTGGAGTACAGGTAAATAAAGCCATAAAAAAGGTCAACAGCATTTTTGATTTAATAAACAGGGCATAAAATACAAAATGACATGCATTCTTTCCATTAACTTGACATTTTCAGTCATCACCAAAGTTATATAACTTGCCATATGAACACTTACTTATTCAAAAGGGATAAGTCACTGAGGATAAAGCATCTGAAGTGCATTGATTGTAAGTTCATTCATTCCCACTGAACACACACCATTAGAAGTTCACAGCACAGAAGAAGACCGTTACAAAGGAACTGTGGATTGTGTAGGACTTTAAAAGGCTTCTGTGGTCCATATGGCCAGTCTCACTGTCTGGGAAACACCATATCTCACGATACTACGCATATCTCTTCAGCAATTTTTTCTCCTTATTCTTATACTAGTCTTATTCAACTCTATTGAATTTGCTGATACAAATTAGCCCCCATTGCCTTCCTTGGCAGTTCATTCTATACGTCCACCACCCTCTGCGCAAAGTCGTTAGATTTAAACTGTCTTTCACCCTTCCTCTTCTGGGGCCTTCTTGCAGAAATATGTGACATTAAACATATCTTGTCTATCACCTTTAGACTCTTTTTTACTTCTACAAGATAAGCCTTCTCTTCTCCAGTGTAAATATTCCCAACTTCTGCAGCCTCTTCTCAGGTACCTAATCTAAGCTATCTATTTAGTTGCCCTACATCCTCTCCAATGTCTTTCTCACAGGTTGACCAGAATGACACACAATACTTTAAGGAACCTAGAACCCCAATTGGCTAGAAATCTAGGAGTACAGTAATTAAGAAAGCACCAAAATCTAGAAATGTAGCAATTAAGCAAACACCTTTTTCATTCAATAATGCACGAAAAATGTATTTATTAAACATTGAACATTCACAGAGTAAAATGCTACATGTGTTTAATTGCTGCATTTTCAATGCAAGTTCGTGTTTTAAGGAGCTATGTATGCTATTTCCGTAAACAGGTTTCTAATCTACCTTTACCTGCTACAGAAGCAATTATTTAACAAGGCATTTTATTTTTGTCAATGAGGAATGTATCTCCTAACCCACTCAGGTCCTGTATCCCTCCAGATTACCTGCAAATTACCTTAAGTAGTCACAAAAATTCAGCTTTAGTCTGTTCAGTTACCCACACTTAAAATGGCGCTCCCACCACCCCAATAGGGTTGAAAAATGTTTTAAAGTGTATTTTAATTGACAGACATTCGAACTTATTTCATGCAGAATTCCTACTGTGAACAATATAAATTTTTAACTTAAGTTAAAGTCCAGTTCGACGGAGTACTGCTTCTACAGAGTACTAAACTCGGAATTTGGTGAGTGAGGGAATTTTAAGGGTCGATTCCAATATTTAGTTAAGTATTGCATTTAGCATTTAACTTAACTTTAACTTGTAGTTTCTTTCACAGTGGTAAACAAGCTGCCTGCTAGTGGCAGTTGCATAGACTCTGCAAGACATGCCAGATCATCAACACAGATACCATCATCACACGTGAGGACACTACCCACCAGGTACATGGTACATACTCATGTGACTCGGCCAACGTTGTCTACCTCATACGTTGCAGGAAAGGATGCCCCGGAGCATGGTACATCGGCGAGACCATGCAGACACTGCGACAACGTATGAACGGACACCGCACAACAATCGCCAGGCAGGATTGTTCCCTCCCAGTCGGGGAACACTCCAGCAGTCAAGGACATTCAGCCTCGGATCTGCGGGTAAGCGTTCTCCAAGGCGGCCTTCGAGACACACGACAACGCAAAATCATCGAGCAGAAACTGATAGCCAAGTTCCGCACCCATGAGGACGGCCTCAACCGGGATCTTGGTTTCATGTCACGCTACATGACGTAGAGTCATCCAGACTCGAGTCGTCGTTGGCTTGTTCACAGATGTGATTTCCAGTTTTAAAAAAAAGTAAAAAGCTTAACCATACAGACTGCAGTTTTTGACACGTTGGACCCCCTGTGACCCCACCTCATTGTCTTAGCTGTATTTTGCTGTGTCTTTGATGTAATGCCTTCCTGACTCGCCTGATTGTCTCTCTGCCGAGGTGTGATGGAGGGCAGTCAGAAAGATTTACTGTAGTCGTCTGACATTGTACGCTACACATTGTTCTCTGTCTATATATGCTTTGCTGATTTGTATTCCTTCACTTTACCTGACGAAGGAGCAGCGCTCCGAAAGCTCGTGATTTCAAATAAAACTGTCGGACTATAACCTGGTGTTGTGCGACTTCTCATTTTTGTCCACCCCAGTCCATCTCCGCATCATAGTTAATTAGGTGGCTAGCTGGAACTGGTTACCTGGTAATTACTGTCAGCAGGGGCTGACTCAGGTCGCTGGAATTTCTGCTAGTATAAAGACAGGAGGCCTTTGCTAACGCACAGAGTCCAGTTCGATGGAGTACTGCTTCTACAGAGTAGATTCGGTGCATTGAGGGAAGTGGTGCTGTTCTGGTATTTTAAAAAACAAGGAGCAGTCCGAGAGACGGAGCGTGAGACAGCGATACCTGAGGTCTAGAGACATTAATGAAAATTAATAGTTTAAACAAGATACTAATTAGGTTCTGAAAGAGGGAATAGACATTTTTTAGATCATGAATGGGCACCTGATACCTGTTGCTTGCAATTCCTGCGCCATGTGGGAACTTCAGGACACTTAATGTGTCTTGGGGAACCATGTGTGTAGGAAGTGTTTCCAGCTGCTTGAGCTCGAGCTCAGGGTTTCCGAGCTTGAGGGGCAGCTGGAGTCACTGCGGAGCATCAGGGAGGCTGAGAGTATCCTGCATCGTACATTCCAGGAGGTGGCCACCCCACAGGCAGAGTGTGTTCAGGATAGTAAATGGGTAGCCATCCGGAAGAGTAGGAAGAGGCAGGAAGTGCAGGAGTCTTCGGGGGGTGTCACTCTCAAACTGGTACGCAGCATTGGAGATTGCTGGGAGTGACAACACCTTGAAGGAGTGCAGTCCAGACCATGGCACCAATGGGCAAGGGACTGCACGTGGGAACAGCAAAGCGTATGAATGCAGTCTTTATAGGAGATTCCATAGTTAGGGGGAAAGACAGGCATTTCTGGATCCATCACCATGAGTCCCGCATGGTGTATTGTCTCCCTGGTGCCAGGGTAAAGGACATCACTGAGAAGGTGCAGAATATTCTTCAGGGGGAAGGGAGTAAGCCAGAAGTTGTGGTACATGTCGGTACCAATGACATAGAGAGAGTGCAGGTATTGAGGTCCTACAGTCAGACTTTCAGGAGCTAGGGAGAAAGTTAAAAAGTAGGACCTCAAAAGATAGTAATCTCTGGATTGCTCCGAGTGCCACGCGCCAGCGAGAGTAGAAATAGGAAGATAGGGAGGATCAATGCATGGCTTGAGGCATGGTGCAGGAGGGAGGGCTTCAGATTCTTGGGGCATTGGGACCAGTTCTGGGGAGGAGGCACCTATTCAAAAGGGATGGGTTGTACCTCAACAGGACTGGGACCAATGTCCTCGCGGGGAGGTTCACTAGTGTGGTTGGGGAGGGTTTAAACTAAACTAAACTGGCAGGGGGTGGGCACGAGCATATAGAAGTAGAAAAGAGGAATAAGGTGCATAAAGGAGGGAGAGTATTGGATAGTACTAGAGAAGGAAGTAGTACCATATTAGATGGGAGCAGACTAAGAAGGACTACGAGGAATACAAAGACAAGTTCGGAATGCATGTATGTAAACGCACAAAGCGTGGTGAATAAGGTTGCTGAGCTACAAGCACAATTAGCCATGTGGGAATATGATGTAGTGGCAATAACGGAAATGTGGCTTAAAAATGGTGAGGACTGGGTGCTTAATATTCACGGATACAAGGTGTTCAGAAAAGATAGGGAAGGAAAAAAGGGAGGTAGGGTGGCAGTACTGATTAGGGAAGACATTGTAGTGTTGGAAAGAGAGAATGTCCTTGAGGGGGCAAGGACAGAATCCATTTGGTTAGAGTTGAGAAGCAAAAAGGGTATGATCACACTATTGGGGGTATTCTATAGGCCTCCAAATAGTTGAGAGATAGAGGAGCAAATCTGCAGGGAAATCACAGATGTGCAAGAACTAGAGTGGTGATATCGGGGGACTTTATTTATCCAAAATATCGATTGGGATAATATTAGAGTAAAGGGAAAGGAAGGGGAGGAATTTCCGAAATGTGTTCAGGAGAACTTCCTTGACCAGTATGTTCGTAGCCCAACTCGGAAGGAGGCATTGCTGGATCTGGTGCTGGAGAATGAGGTGGGCCAAGTGGACCAAGTGTCTGTGGGAGAACACTTGGGTAAGAGTGATCATCGTATCATACGGTTTAGATAAGTAATGGAGAAGAGCAAGGAACAATCTAAAGTAGAACTTCTAAATTGGAAGAGGGCTAACTTCAATGGGATGAGAGGGGATCTAGCCTTGGTAAAATGGAACCAAAGATTGACAGGAAAAACTGTAATGGAACAATGGGTGATCTTTAAGGAGGAGATGTTTCAGGTACAGGCTAGGTACATTCCAACAAGAGGGAAAGGTAGGGGAACCAAAGCCAGGGCTCCTTGGATGACGAGTGAGATAGAGAATATGATGAAACAAAAAAAGTGTATGATGCATGTCAGGTGAATTCTTCAAGTGAGAACCAGGCCAAATACAATAAGTTGAGAGGGGAAGTGAAGAGGAAAATAAGACTGGAAAAGAGAGATTATGAGAATAGAATGGCAGTTAACATAAAAGGGAACCCAAAAATCTTCTACCGGCATGTAATTAGTAAGAGGCGGGATGGGGCCTATTCGGGGTAAAGAAGGTGATATATGCTTGGAGGCGCAGGGCAGGGCTAGAATACTTAATGAGTACTTTGTATCGGTGTTTACTAAGGAAGAGGATGCTGACAAAATATCGGTAGAAGTGGCGATGGTAGAGGTAATGGATGGGGTGAAAATTGATAGGCAGGATAAGCTTAGAGTAGATAAGTCGCCTGGTCCGGATGGCTTGCATCCGAGGTTGCTAAGGGAAGTGGGGGTGGAAATAGCGGAAGGGCTTGCCATAATCTTCCAATCTTCCCTAGATACAGGGGAGGTGCCAGAGGATTGGAAAGTGGCAAATGTGACACCCTTGCTCAAGAAAGGATGCAAGGACAATCCTAGTAACTACAGGCTGGTCAGTTTAACATCAGTGGTGGGTAAGGTTTTAGAAACAATAATCATGGAAAAAATTAACAGGCACTTGGAGAGGTTTAAGTTAATTAAGGAGAGCCAGCACTGATTTGTAAAAGGCAGATCATGTGTGACAAATCTAATTGAATTTTTTGATTAAGGGAATGCAGTGGATGTTGTCTATATGGATTTTAAGAAAGCGTTTGACAAAGTACCACATACAGGAAACTCTTTGGTATCCGGCACCGACGGGACCGGCGTGGTGCCGGTTGATCAAAAGTTCCGGATAACGGAGAGTTATATCTACCGAGGCTATTTTTAACAAACAAAAATCAGACTCCTGTTACTGCCGTGTTCGGACTTCCGACAGTGCCAGGAGGCCGAGTAGTGGCACTTTGGAGAACTACCCCCACTGACTAACTCGGCGTTCGCGGGAGACTCGGACTCGGACACATTGCCGGTTATTTGAGAGGAGTTTTCGGAGTACTCGGCGTTCGCGGGAGACTCGGACTCGGCAACATTGCCGGTTATTTGAGAGGAGTTTTCGGAGTATGATTTTTGCCGGTTAAGAGAGAATTCCGGATATTTAGGTGCCGGTTAAACAAGAGTTTCCTGTAAAAGGCTGGTTAACAAAATTGAGGCTCATGGAATAAGAGGGTCAGTGTCAGCTTGGATAAGAAATTGGCTTAAGGACAAAAAACAGCGAGTCGTGGTAAATAGTTGTTTTTCAGACTAGAGGATGGTAGACAGTGGTGTTCCCCAAGGGTCAGTACTAGGACCACTGCTTTTTTTTTTTTAAATGACTTGGATATTGGAATACAGAGTAAAATGATACCAAACTTGGAGGTGTGGCAAACAGTGATGAGGATACCAATCGACTGCAACAGGACATAGATGGGCTAGCAGAATGGGCAGATGGAATTTAATACAGAGAAAGAAGTGTGAGTGATGCATTTTGGCAGAAGGGATAGGGAGAGGCAATATAGACTTAATGGCACAGTTCTAAAGAGTGTGCAGGGACAGAGGGACCGGGGGTTCATGTGCATCGATCTTTGAAGGTGGCAGGACATAGAGAGAGTAGTTAGCATAGCATATGGGATCTTGGTCTTCATAAATAGAGGTATTGAGTACAAAAAAATGGAAGTTATGCTGAACCTTTACAAAGCTCTAGTAAGGCCACAACTGGAGTATTGCGTCTAGTTCTGGTCACCACACTTTAGGAAGGATGTGAAGGTCCGAGAGGGTGCAGAGTTTTACCAGAATGGTTCCAGGGATGAGGGATTTTAGCTACAAGGTTAGGTTGGAGGAGCTGGGGTTGTTCTCCTTGGAGCAAAGGAGGTTGAGGGGAGATTTGATAGAGGTGTACAAGGTTATGACAAGTTTGGATAAGGTAGACAGAGAAAGGCTGTTCCCATTAGCTGATGGTACAAGGACTAGGGGACACAGATTTAAGGTTTTGGGCAAGAGATACGGGGGGACGGGAGGAAGAACTTTTTTACGCAGCAAGTGGAACTTGCTGCCGACGAGGGTGGTGGAAGTGGAGACGATCAATGATTTCAAAAGGAAATTGGATAGGCACTTGAAAAATAAACTTGCAGGGCTACGGGGATAGAGTGGGGGAATGGGACTGACTGGATTGCTCTAGAGAACCGGCATGGACTTGATGGGCCGAATGGCCTCCTTCTGTGCCATAATGACCGCTTTTAGAAAAAGAAATTCCAAACAAGATGAACACAAAGGTGAAAGTAAAAATTTACATGAATTTAATTTTAAGTGAATCCCATAAAACATTTACCATTAAATTTAATGCATTATGTTAGGTAATACTCCTCTGTACCACACATACACTGGAGCAAACAAATACTATTTAAAACAGGAATTACATGGAGTTATAACAGAGTCCTGAATGGGGAGGGGGAAGTGGAGGGATAAATTAAATTTTCACCTGCTAATCAGACAATAACTAACTGCAAAGTTTTCACTTCTAATAATCCAGTACTAACATTGCAATGTTTTGCTTTGGATTACATTGAATATACAGCGCAGAAACAGGCCATTCACTCAACCAGTCTATGCCGGCGTTTATGCTCCACTTGAGCCTCCTCCCATCTTTCCTCATCTAAATCTATCAGCATAACGCTCTATTCCCTTCTCCCTCATATGCTTGTCTAGTCTCCCCTTAAATGCATCTATACTTTTCGCTTCAACCACTCCCTGTGGTAGCGAGTTCCACATTCTCACCACTCTTTGGGTAAAGAAGTTTCTTCTGAATTCCCTGTTGGATTTCTTGGTTACTATCTTATATTGATGGGCCTCTAGTTATGCTCTTCCACAAGTGGAAACATTCTCTCTGTATCCACTCTATCAAAACCTTTCATAATTTTAAAGACCTCTATTAGGTCACCCTTCAGCCTTCCTTTTTCCAAGAGTAAAGAGACCCAGCCTGTTTGTTCATCCTTTCGATATGTATACCCTCGCATTTCTGGTATCATCTTTGTAAATCTTCTCTGCACCCTCTCCAGTGCCTCTATATCCTTTTTATAATATGGCGACCAGAACTGTACGCAGTACTCTAAGTGTGGTCTAACTAAGGTTCGATACAGGTTTAGCATAACTTCCCTACTTTTCAATTCTATGCCTCTAGAAATAAACCCTAGTGCTTGATTTGCTTCTTTTTATGGCCTTGCTAACCTGTGTCGCAACTTTGTGATTTGTGTATTTGTACTCCTCTACCCAACCTGGACTCACACCCTCCAAGTAATAAGTGACCTCCCTATTCTTCCTACCAAAATGTAATACCTCACATTTATCTGTGTTGAACTTCATTTGCCAATTATATGCCCATTTTGTAAGTTTATTAATGTCCTCCTATAATTTGTTGCAGTCCTCCTCAGTATTGACTATCCCCCCCCCAATTTGGTATCATCCGCAAATTTAGAAATTGTGTTTTTGATTCCAACGTCTCAATTGTTAATATAAATTGTGAACAGTGGTCCCAGGACTGATCCTTGTGGAACACCACTACCCATCTTCTACCGCTGTAAATAGCTACCTTTTATCCCTACTCTCTGCTTTCTGTCTTAAAGCCAGCTAGCTATCCATTCTGATATTTGTCCCCTGACTCTGCATTCTCTGACCTTGTTCATCAGTCTATTGTGGGGTAACCTTATCGAAGTCCTTTTGAAAATTACATCTACTGCATTACCATTGTCTACTCTCTCTGTTACCTCTTCAAAAAATTCAATGAGGTTGGTTAAGCAAGGCTTTCCCGTTTGAAATCCACGCTGACTATTCATTACTATGTTTTTGGTTGGGAAAAAGTTAATGCGACATAACAAAAAATGAGCCCAGTAGGTCTGCGAGAGCCCAGAACACTAAGCTCAACTGAACTTGCCTGCCCTTTGAGCATGTATTGCCAGTTCTTATATAGAACCACTAGATGGAGGTCTTTGTAACTGGAAAGCACCCCAACTGCTTTGAGGAAAAGCTTCAACAGTCTGATTTTAGAGCCACAGCTCCTATCTGCCAATCACAATGGAGAATTTACAGCAACTGTTTAGGATATTCAAGACCTAGATCGCATAAATTAATGGTATAATAAAGAAACAGCACTTAGGCAGCCAAAATGGGGATTTTTTCTAAAAGAAGTTAGAAATTATATACATTTGCTGCATTGCAAGTGTGGTTTTTCTTGGGTTCTGGGGCAGCTAGGTAAGGTGCGTCAACAACCAGAGGAAATCAGAGGGAAATAGATAAAGACATGAGGAACAGCAGAGAACTATAAGAGTGAAGAGAGAAAGACATTTTAAAAATGCCAAGCAAAAAAACAGCATAAGAGAATAGAAAATCATGAATCAAAACTGATTTGAAATGGTATAACCTTAGAAATAATTTCAGAATGCACAAGTGAAATACATAACAAAGCACTATATAAATCCAAGTCATTTTTTGAAGAAACACTGGTGCAACTACACACCTGTGTCCAATGGAAATGACTGATGATGGAATGAGTTGGTATAACTGGAGGTCACATAAACCATAAAATGAGTACCCAAAAATGTCTTTAAAACAGCTAGACTGTATTACAGGTATATACAATATCTCGAGGTACTTTGAAAACAGCAATTCATTACTGATTGTTCTAGTGATTGGAATCCATGCAGTTATTGTGATCAACACCTGAGGATCCTTATCCTGCAAATATACAGAAGGTACTGTACACATACGAGCCTGTGCTCTTGAGTTTAGTGGTCCTGTGCATTAGCTATTTTATTAAGTGCAGTTCCGATTTATAGTTCATCTTAACTATGTGGCTTATTATAGCTCAAAGAAATTCCTTCTAGTACATAGTTCCACTTCAAACCTGCAATTATGTGAAACAAGTCAGCAAACAGTGCCAACAGCAAGTTAAAAATTAGTCGATGTCTCTGATATATTATTACTGAGGCAGTTAGCTGCAGTTTTTAAGGTATGAACACAAAAAAACAAGGATGCAAGTGCTGCTGTTTTCACTTGCTGACTAAAATCAGCAAAAGTGGTACAAAGAATCAAATACAGCACAGAAAAAGGTCATGCCTGAGCCTGTGTTTTTCTCAACACAAGTCACTTTCTCTCCATACCCTTTAATATTCCTCTTACCATACGAAAGAAAGAAGAATATTCCTCTACTTCAAGTAACTATCTAATTCACTTAAAATAATTTATGGACTCTGCTTCAACAATGGCTTGTGGCAAAGAATTTCACATCTAACCACCTTCTATGTAACAAAACCTTTTCTAAACTTCCCTTCAATTCTTTTTGTGATTATCTTAAATCTATGCCCTTAACATCTTTTTCACTAACTCAAACAATTGGTTATTATTTACCTCATCATAATCCTTCATAATCGACAAGACCTCCATTAAGCCCCCAATTAACATTCTCAGCTATAGTGAAACGAGCTCTAATTTCCCAAGTCTCTTCAAAACTATAACCCCACATCCTTGAAAAAATCCAAGTGAATCTATGTTGCACACATTCCATTGCTTTTACCTCCTTATAGTGGGGTGCCCAAAACAGGATGTAACACTCCAACTGGTATTTCTGAAGGATCCAGATGATGCACAGGAAATAGAAGTCATAACACCCCGGGGGAGGGGGGAGAGCAGCAACAGTATGATAAAGTTTATTATCTGGGAGTCAGAAAAACTCGACCAGGAATGTAACTTTACAAGGGCTAAATTTAGTGAAATGGGGAACTAGAACAAACACCACCAATCTGTTTGCTTAACAACATTTCAGTTGAGAAGTGGAACCCTTTTAAAGGAATAATGTTGAACCTGCAGGGTAAATAGAGGCTGAAAACCAATAAACCCAGATTAAACAATCATGACCATTAACACCTCCTCTAGATCCATCTTTTGTTTCTTTACTTGTCCATCTCCTTTCGCCTTGCACCATCATCCCTTTTGTCATTTAATCTCTCCTGCCTTCCAACCCCATGATGCGGAGATGCCGGTGTTGGACTGGGGTGGACAAAATTGAGAGGTCGCACAACACCAGGTTATAGTCCAACAGTTTTATTTGAAATCACAAGCTTTCGGAACTATCGCTCCTTCCTCAGGTGAAGTAAATCCATTTTGGGTCATACAAAAGCAAAATACTGAGGAAGGAGCGATAGTTCCGAAAGCTTGTGATTTCAAATAAAACTGTTGGACTATAACCTGGTGTTGTGCGACCTTCCAACCCCATCACAGACCTTTCTCCTTTTGATCTTTCCTCCCCTCCCACCTTTCCCTGCCTATGCACTTGCTTAAAACCTGTTACATCTCTAACTTTTTCCAGTTCTGATGAAAGGTCATCAATCTGAAACATTAACTCTGTTTCTCTCTCCACAGATGCTGCCTGACCTGCTCAGTATTTCCAGCATTTTCTGTTTTTATTTCAGAGTTCCAGCATCCGCAGTATTTTGCTTTTGTATGACCCAAAATGGATTTACAAACAAATGAAAAAGGATACAAAAGTAGGGGAAAAAAAGTTATAAATCCTGGGATCTGTACAAAAATTAGTTAATAGAATGATCAAAAGGGTAAAGACAGAGCGCAAAAGGGGGAAAAAGCAGCAGAGGCTAAACAGTACAGTAAAAAAAATCTCAGTACAGCAAGAACATTCAGAAATAAGATGCAAATCAAAAGGTACAACAGAATCAAAACTGAGGATGAGCACAAGATAGTTAATACATCAAATGAAAGTTCACCCAAGTATTCACAAAGGAACGAACACATGAGTAACATGCTCTCTTCAAAAAGAGATAGCCAAAGTAAAATCAATGACTTAGATATAAATGAGACTGAAGCCCTAGAAAGGATGAAAAGGCTCAAAAGAAACAAATCCCCAGGGTCAAATGCTATTTATCCCAGTGTACTGAAAGAGACTAGGAAAGAGATTTGTGAGGTACCATTATATGGGAGTCACTGGACAGTGGGGAGTACCAATATATTGGATACAGGCCAATATGGTAATTATATTCAAAAAGGGGGATAAAACAGCACAGGCAACTGAAGACTCATTAGCATCATCTCCATTCTGCGTAAAATAATGGAATTGATCAGGAATAAATTTGACTATCTGTATAACAACGCAGTAAACAGTAGCCAACATTGATACATAATTGGATTGTGCCTGATCAACCTCCTCGATGACTAAAGTAGCATCCCAAGTAGACTGTGGAAAACCCTACAACATTGTATCTAAATTTCCAAAAGGCATTTTCTTTGTATTCATTCATGGAATGTGGACGTCGCTGGCAAGGACAGCATTATTGCCCATCCCTAATTTTTTTTATTCGTTCATGGGATCTGGGCGTCACTGGCAAGGCCAGCATTTATTGCCCATCCCTAGTTGCCCTCGAGAAGGTGGTGGTGAGCTGCCTTCTTGAACCGCTGCAGTCCATGTGGTGATGGTACTCCCACAGTGCTGTTAGGTAGGGAGTTCCAGGATTTTGACCCAACGACGATGAAGGATCGGCGATATACTTCTAAGTCAGGATGGTGTGTGACTTGGAGGGGAACTTGGAGGTGGTGGTGTTCCCTTGCACCTGCTGCCCTTGTCCTTCTAGGTGGAAGAGGTCGCGGGTTTGGGAGGTGCTGCCGAAGAAGCCTTGGCGAGTTGCTGCAGTGCATCTTGTAGATGGTACACACTGCAGCCACGGTACGCCGGTGGTGGAGGGAGTTAATGTTTAAGGTGGTGGATGGGGTGCCAATCAAGCGGGCTGCTTTGTCTTGAATGGTGTCGAGCTTCGAGTGTTGTTGGAGCTGCACTCATCCAGACAAGTGGAGAGTATTCCATCACACTCCTTACTTGCCCTCGAAGGTAGTGGTGAGTCGCCGCTGTGAATACAGCGGAGTGGCTTGCTAGGCCATTTCAGAGGGCAGTTAAGAGTCAACCACATTGTTGTGGGTCTGGAGTCACATATAGGCCAGACCGGGTAAGGACGGCAGATTTCCTTCCCTAAAGGACATTAGTGAACCAGATGGGTTTTTACGACAATCCAGTAGTTTCATGGTCACCATTACTGTTATTAGCTTTTTTTAATTCCAGATGTATTTAATTGAATTTAATTTCCCCAGTTGCCGTGGTCGGATTTGAAATCATTTAGTTTAGGCGTCAGCCTGGGCTCAGAGGTAGAACTCGCGCCTCCGAGTTATAAGGTTGTGGGTTCAAGCCCCACTCGAGACTTGAACCCATAATCTAGACTGACACTTCAGTGTCACGTTAACCAACAGTTAATGAGAGGTTGAACAAATGAGAAAATCTACATACATTCACCCGCAACATTTCTCAAAGCCATATCAAAATTGGTAAGGATTGAAAATAAGTTATATTATTGAAGTGACATTTTGTTTTTTTAAAAACACAGAACCAAACAGTTCAAGTATCCTCAATTTCAAAATAAACCAATGTGTAATTAGGAAGTAAAATTTGCAAATATTTGACTTTTTTCTTTACACATTGCAAATTTAACATGCACACTTTTCATTTAATTGACCAGCCTAGTCCTACCCACATTCGAGTGTTGTGGCCTGAAACAGCTTACAAGTACATGTTCTTCCACAACAAATACCCTTGTACTATTTTGTTTAGGCTATTTAGCATCCTAGTTTGACTTCTCTTTGCAACCAAGAGAGAAGCAGAACGTCAGGAATTAAATTAAAACCAATTCTCAACTTTAATTGCAAAAGCGTCCACATATCTCATGTAGCATTGTTATTCTAAGTTTCCTCCTCACTTCCACCAAACATAAACTTGCAATGAACGCAGATAATTTAAGGCTTTTGCTGTCCCTTCCTGATTTAGTACTAGGTCCTGGGGCCAGTCATCTAGCTGATCAGTTGGCAGGTTATTAGCAGCTCTCACTCAACCAGAGCAAGCTTAAATACTGCATTCCTCCCAAAAAAAGGTTTTACCATAGATGGAGAGATAGAGAAATAGAGCAACAATGAAGTACATTTTGCACAGATGCATTTAACCAAATGGAGGAAACATACACCTTAGTACAGAGACTGAACAATTCAAATGGTACTTTAAGACTGTATTGCCACAAATATTGATGGGTACAAGCAAGATCCATTTAAAACCAATCCAAAAAATGTTTTGTTTCCTGATCCAAATCCATCCCAAAATATCACTCCATGTATATGCTGAATAAAATGGAATTTCCTACAAGTCCCCAATTGTTCCCAATGGGACTGGACATCCTGTGATGACCAGAGATTAATCCAAACAGCTACCCTGGCCATGAACTCTCAGTAAATGAATAATGATTTTTTTTTTTAAACCTGAACAGATGGACAAGCTGTTAGAACAATTGTTCATGCACCTTTTCAACTCAGACACTGATCTAATTATCCTAACCATTCATCATCCTGCATTCAAGTTATGGCATAATTATAGCCAGATAGTACTATAGTATACCTTGGTGTTGTAGTGAAATTGTTCAAAGTTGAATTGCAATTATATTCTCAAAAGAATTTTTAAAAATGGTTTGGAGGTGAAGATGGGAAGAAAGAAGGTTAAAAAGTAGCTTCATCAAAATACCATTATGGTGCTCCAAGGGAGCCATCAAAAAATATTTAGGAAGGTTTGTAAGGTTTGAGAAAGGGAAACAATTATTTAGATCTTAAACCCTCCCCAGTTGGACTGATGTAAATAATCACTCAGATCCTCAGGTTTTTTTTGCCCAACTAGCAGCTACAATTTAAAAGAATGACCAGCAAAAGCTCTTCAGCATACTGGTGACCTCCTTAAAATTCTAAGTTCTTAACACTTAAGTTTGACCCCCTACCCTACAAACTCAAGATCATCCAGAATGTCACCCTCCACAGTATATCCATACAAAATCCCATTCATCAACCTAACTGTCCTTGCTGACCTCCAATGGTTCCCAGTCCCCCTCTACAGATCCCTCCACCCTACTTCTGTCAACTCCACCAGCCCAACATCCCTGCTTGCATCTTCTATTCTTCTAATTCATGCCTGCTGCATATTTCCCCCTCGTTCTGCTCCACAATTGGTGGCAGTACCCGAGCTGTCTTGCTCCCATTTCTTTCTCCTTTACCTTTACAGCTTACTCTACTTTTTCCATCATTGTCAAAAGCCTCCTTAAAGCCTTCCTCTTCAATCATGCCTTTAGCAATCTCCTCTAATTTTTCCTATTTCTGCTCAGATCTGAAACTGTGAAGCACTTTGGGGTGTTCTGCTACATTAAAAGGTGCATTATAAATGTAACCTGTAGTTGTTCAGTGCTATACATGATAATGTGGATTGCTGCCTGTAATCATTTTTTTTGAATGGGGAAAAAGCAAATTTCTAATACGCAATGTCGTAATGCAATTCCAGATCAACTAAAATGTTTAAGAAATGGCTTTATACAAATACAGTATACAAACTCACCATCATTTGCAAACAGAAAGTCGTGCAATTTTTTATAAACCTTTTGATAAACAGTAGTGTATCTCAAAATTATTTGACTCCAGTCATGAAACACATGCAAGGTTTGTATTTCTTTGTAAGAAAGATTTGTTTTCTAACCTTCCGTCTCAATGTGCCAAGCACTATTCTGCCCAAAAGCAGACAGACAACCTGATCCCAGGCCTCCACTGCGAAACTATCCAATAAAAATGCATTGGCACAGACAATATGTCTCTCCCCATTACATAGAAGCTACAGCATTTAAAATTTGCTTTAAATAAAAGTTTTTTTTTTAAAAAGGGGGCACTGGGAAACGGCATTATTTTTATTAAAGGTTTGCAGCTACAGAAAGCTGCCATAAGCAGGCATCAGGGCTGAACTGGGCCTCCATAAGGTTATTTTTAAAAAGCTTCCAACACTAAAACATTTAAAGGTCAACTGGACAGTGTTCAGATTTCCAGCCAGCGTTCAGAGAAACCAGCAGACTGCCATCCAGTGGTCAGAAGCCTGCAACTACATCAAAACAATATTGACACAGGCATTTTCTATTTCAAATTGTTTCCATTATAATTGTTGACATAAAAAGAGACAAAAAATCTTGACAACAGTAACTGAGGTTTGTGGACAGGAAGTGTTGCATCCGATGCAAATATATCCAAGTGCCAAAACTACAAAGAAAGGCAGCTATTTTATGCTGGTTTCTTCTAACCTGCAGCCCGAAATTTACAAGTACCTTGCCAGACCAGTATTTAAGTGCATGAGGGAGAAAGGAATAGAAGGATCTGTTGATAGATGAAGTAGGGTGGGGGGAGGATCATGTGGAGCACAAACACCACCATAGACCTGTTGGGCCAAATGGCCTGTTTCTGTGCTGTAAAATCCTACGTAATTACACTACTGTACTGAGCACAGCAAGGCTTAAATAAAAAAGTTGGGTTTTGAGATAGTGTATGAAAGACTTTAAGCTCACCCAGAGGTGGTGATTTTAAATCAAATGATGGCAGGCTGCGAGATGAATTCAATAAATCTGTAATTTGCACCAGTAAAAATGGACATGAAAGCTTGTAAAAACCCAACAGTTCCACAATGCCTTTCAGGGAAGGAAATATGCAATGTTTCCCAAAGAGGAAACTGGGCTTTTTGAAGACAGCTGAGCAACACACGTGGGAGTCCCACTTAAGACCAGCGAAGACACGAAGATCAAGATTATCAATAGATAGGGGAGGTCCAAGGGTGCAGCCATTCAAGGCAAGAGGCAATAGTTAGACAGAGAAAAACCACAAAGAAACTGCATCGTTGAAGACCTGGATCATATTTTCAGTGCTCCTTTCAAGAGTATGGAGATGATCAAAATGTAGTGTTTCAGGCATTGTTGCAATACAGGACCCGAAGTTATGAGCATTGAGGGATAGAATCTGTAGAAACTTAATTAATGCAAGGTGGATAGGATTGGATGACAACTGGACAAGATCGTTGATGTGATGAAGGAACCAAGTAGGAGAGAGCAAGAGTCTGAATGAGCCCAAGTTAATACTCATGAGAGGAGGTGTCAAATATACTGCACATTGGTGGCAACTCGTTCAGAAGTACATGCGCCGCTCCAATGCCCCTGGAGATGTCCACGACAATGGCCGATTATGCACCAAAGTTTTCAAGAGCACAGTTGAAGCTTTGTAAGAGTTAAAGATCACCAATGGAACAGCTATGCTGAAAACCATACTGGTGATTATAGATTGGGCTAAACCGTTCAGGATGATGGACAACAGGGAAGTCGTTTGAATGCGATAAAAGAGTGCCTTCGTTTGGATAAGGTGAACGAGTAAATTTTGAACAAGTAGTGGGCAGAGTAAAAAAATTAAAAGACCACATTTAGTCAACAAAAATAAATGCATTATCCTTAATATAAACAGATACAAATTTTATAAAACTAAATAAGATTTAAATATCTGTCTTTCTGCAATTTTTATAGTGCTTAAACCCAAATGCAGTGCCCACACCGATGGCAAAGTAAACAAACATTTTTGAATCTGTTTGCACTTTGAAGTGCCAACGACATGAACCATCTGATGGGCATTGTACAGGAATGGAAACAGTTAATAAACTACTCCTTACTCGAGCACAATTAAGAGAGCCATGACTCTAATCCTAAAACATTGACCGTAGTATTTTCAGTGCAACTCAATTAATACAAAATGCATCACCGCAAACCTTAAAATAAGACCAAAACAAAACTCTCAGACCTGGGCACATACATTGTGAGAATGATGTTCTTGGTCATGCCTCAAAGTCTTCCACTGCCTTCATCAGCTGGACTAAAATCACATTGCCTTTGTACAGCAAAACAAAATACAAACTATGACCCCATTTGTTGTCAGTGGCAACCTTGTGAAAGCTCCACCTTCTTTAGCAGAACATGTAGTTTGGTGTCACGATTACATGAATGAAGGTCTCATCTGATATACTTTTATGATACAATTTGCATTTTAGCATTACTTACTTTAGCATTACTTACTCTATGATGAGTCCCCAGCAGGTGTTACGGAATGCTTTAGATACTAATCTGTACCGATATGAATTACCATTTCAAGCTGTAAATTATTCATTTTATAAGTGTTTTTACCTTACACGTATTAGCTTTTATACATGTGTGCACACATACTTTACAAGCAGCAAAATCTAGGAAATATTTCTGATGGGGATATAAACAGCTGATGAGTCAAGGTTAATTTGTTATGACACTGTTACTTTCCACAAATCTATGAAATCAAAATACTAACATTTTCCAGTAAGTAATCAGAAGTAAACTGGTTAGAAAAAAGTACCTAAATTCAACTCAAAAAATTACATAAAATTAAAATAATCTGTGCCTGAAATTATCTACAGACTAGTGTAATTTACCTTAACTTACAATCTAAAATGCAGCAGCTGTATATCCCCACTCTGACATCTTCAAACTGTGATTTTTTTTCTTAAATAAATACATTACAGCTCAATTATTATGCAAATTCAGAATCCAGGTTGTACTGAAAGTTATAAAAAATGATCTTGCACAAACTAATAAGGCAAAACTATGCCTTATTTAGTAGATATGAAAACGCCAGCAAGTTTGAGATGGGGAGAAGGTATCACTGAGCATTAGAAGGTATCACTGAGGACTAATATCTGGAACCATGAAGTAGGAGCAGATGTAGGTTAGAGTCCTTCTCAGTTCAATTTATGATTTCAGACAAGTCAAATCTACATAGAAGGTACACAATAGGTTGCTGTGATCTGAGGCTAATTAGCTAGTGTGCATGCCCTGAAGTAGAAGACTTCTCCGTTCAGGAGGAAGGGAAAATTCAAGGAAACAATTATACCTAGGCAATACCTGGCAAATAGCTATAAGGGGCATCAGTAAGGACCTGATAGAAGGCAGTGCATCTGCCTGCCTGCTTGGTTCAAAAGTCTCAGGTCAGACAAATGAAGGAGATAAACTGCCTGGAGGTGGAAGGAAAGAGGGAGTCTACTTCCCCAGAAAACACCCATTAGAAAAGTAAAAAACACTAGGAAGATAATTCTTCAAATACATAACATGCATTATTCAGTATAGTCCAAGTAGAGCATAAAACAATTGATTTCCAGCAAATTATGAACACAATGCATTACATGCTACTTCGCCATTGACTGCATTTTAACCAGTCTTCCATCCCAACTATTTTGCACCCTATTCGACACTGTAAAAATGCCTCGATTTTTCCTTCAATTGCATACTGTTATTCCCATCAGGAGAATGAGATGTTCCCTGGTGTCTTCTACTACTTCAGGGCATGCACACTAGCTAATTAGCCTCAAATCACAGCAACCTATTGCGTACCTTCAATGTAGATTTACACATTTCTATAACAAGGCTATTATTGTTCTAATCAAATAGCAAGTAACTCCTCTACAACCACACGCATGAGAGAGTGAAAATAAATACAAAACTTGTGAAGTCTGTTTACTTCACATATAATTAACATATTTAATCCCTGTAAACTTGGATTTAAAGACAAAAAGCGAGCCTGTTTCTAGATACAAAGACAGCATTTTGTGTGTATGACTGGCTAAAAATTGTAAAACCCGAAGCTGTTATTTGACATTTACAAATGGGGTAATTCCCTGCAAAATTTATTCCGAACAAAACAATTCATACAACTAACTTGGGTTCACTGCAAGGAACAGAGGGAAAAGTGATCTCTGCAACAGATCTGATTGAAAGTAAATTAGAGGTGCAGGTTTGACACCAATTTCTTTTATTTGACTTCATTACCTTAAATCTTCAATTGCGTAGTGATTTTTTTAATATACAATTGAAGACCTTTTTCCTCTTAAAGCATCAGAGCTCAAGCAACTGGCACGTAATGGCTGTTCTGTCCCTCCCATCGCTGTTAAGTGCTTATGTAAAAGTATGTAGATTGGGCTAGTGTCAATACAGTGCATCCTGATCACTTCTACAGTCTTGTTCCATTTATATTAACTCAGCCAAACTTCTAATTTCAGCTTATATCATTTCTGAAACAAGTGTAACTGTGACTGATCTTTTATCTGCTATTCTGGCAGCTTGTTACGGGATGTCAGTTCAGCAGAGCTGGAGGCCCCAGTGTAAATCTCAAAAGGGAGCCAACACAGCACTCACACAGGAAACAGCATTCTGGTTCTCTCCCTCAGAAGGCCTCATTAAAAAATGGCGCATAGGTACGTGGAAGCTGGTGTCATTTTACAGTCTGTCTTCAAGCACTATAGATCTAGAAAAGCTGACTGCTGCCCAATTCTCATGGTAAAAATAATACAGCTGCTTTGTCGGTCTTGGCATGAAGAGGCAATGGAAATGACAGATCTGATACTTTACCACTTTTAAAATTATACCAAAAAACAGTTTAAAAATTACAAGGATACAGGGCTGTCAAGTATGAATTCCCAGCAAAGTCTGGAATATTTCCAGGCACTGTTACTTCAATTAAGGAGCAAACTGTCAGCCAAGCTTCTATTAAAAGCTTATGAATCATTTGGTGTACTTCTAACAAAATAACTTACTGATCTAACAGGTAACCTGAAACTTATCTCAATACAATACTTTCTAGAACAGCAGCCAACACTATAAAACAATCCTGACATTTGCTTCGGCATTAGAAATCCATATGAAACAGTCACCTCTCATTGCCACAAGAGTCCACCTGGCTCCACTTGTTATTCAGCAAGCTAAATAACCTTGCACTTCAAATACTTTTCAAATAGGTAATGTTCACATACCTCCCCCACAAGTTGAGTGGCAAAGAGAGTAGTAGGGGATAGGCACATAAATGAAAGTAATTCAAAATCCAAGGCTCAAGAAATTACAAATAGGAACTCCAACAGCGCAAAATTTGCTAATTTTCCCCCCATAATGCACTACATAGCAAAGCTCTCATAAAACAATTCAAATTCCTGAGCAAGTCAGTTAACACTGCCCCACAAGGACTTGTTTTACCTGTTCCATTATCTTTATTTGGAAGCATTACATGCAGGAGCAATTTATTAACCAACACTTCATAGAATACCACTTCTGCAAACATCCAATGCAGTGAACAGATAACGTGACAATTTGCGATTCATTTTGCCGCTTGCCTGTAAAATAACTGATTCGCCACCATTTCAATGGTATGAAGGTTTCTGGCTGCCATTTTTTACATTAGTTTAACTTGTGACATCACAAGCTAACCACTATTACGTGTTTACTTTCCACTAAATCACACTGTGCAGCATGCAAATATTTTTGAATTTAAAAAAAAAGTGCATATAATTAAATTTCCACCATCTCCAAGGCTCAAGTTGGGGATATGCTGGAATACCCACCACGTGCCTGGATGGATGTAGCAACACCACTCAAGAAGCTCAACAGCATCCAGAACAGAGCAGTTAATTTGATCGGTACCCCTGACTGAATATCCACCCCCTCCACCACCGGCGCACTGCAGCTGCAGTATGTACAATCTGCATTACAACATTGACTATACTTGAAAAGTATTTCATTGGCTGAGAAGCGCTTTGGGACGTCCTGAGGTCGTCGACGGTGCTATATAATTTCATTCTTGACAGGATGCACTGCAGCAACTCACTAAGGTTTCTTCAACAGCGCCTCCCTCCCCTGCAACCTCTACAATGAGCAAGACAAAAGCAGAAATCTTGTGGGAATACCATCACTTCCAAGTTCCCAACCAAGTCACACGCCATCCTGAGTTAGACATATTTACCCTTTCTTCATCGTTGCTGAATCAACATCCTGGAATTCGCTATCTAATATCATGGTAGGACCACTGTCACCACAAAGACTGCAGTGATTCAAGGAAAAAGCCCATCAACACCTCCTCAGGGCAACTAGGGATCGGCAATAACAGCAGCCTTGCCATCCTGAGAACTAATTTTTAAAATTGGCCAGAAGAATGCCATACAAGTTTACTGGGATAATTAAAAACCTAAATTGAGATGTGATCAAGACAATGAATCTTATTTTGTAATTTATCTGAAAGATTAAAGGTTAGATTCCGAATGGCATCCACATCAGTAAGAGGGATTCCCCTCTACCGTGGTTGACATGGCCCTCGACCGTGTCCGTTCCATCTCCCGCACTTCTGCCCTCACCCCTGCCCCTCCCTCCCGGAACCACGATAGAGTTCCCCTTGTCCTCACCTTTCACCCCTCCAGCCTCCACATTCAACGGATCATCCTCCGCCATTTCCGCCACCTCCAACGTGATCCCACCACCAAACGTATCTTCCCCTCACCTCCCCTTTCAGCATTCCGTAGAGACCGCTCCCTCCGAGACACCCTAGTCCACTCCTCTATCACCCCCAGCACCCCTTCCCCTTCCCCCGGCACCTTCCCGTGCAAGCGCAGGAGATGCAACACCTGCCCTTATACCTCCCCCCTTCCCACTCTCCAGGGCCCCAAACACCCCTTCCAGGTGAAACAGCGATTTACTTGTACTTCTTGCAATCTAGTATACTGTATTCGCTGCTCACGATGTGGACTCATCTACATTGGGGAGACCAAACGCAGATTGGGTGACCGCTCTGCGGAACACCTCCGTTCAGTCGGTAAGGGTGACCCCGAGCTTCCGGACACCTGTCATTGTAATTCACCATCTTCGGCCGCTTGCATTGTTCCACGGAAGCTCAGCGTAAGCTCGAGGAACAGCACGTCATCTTCCGATTAGTCACTTTACAGCCTTCCGGACACAATATCGCGTTCAACACTTTCGGATCATCACCGTCGGTCGCCCGCCCATCCATCATATTTATATTTATATATATTTTATTTATTTTTTCCCCCTTTCTTTTCTCTCTCCCACATAGCAGCTGTCTTTCATTCTGCCAGCTCATTTCACACTTCGAGCCATCTTTGTTTGTTTCTTAACCTGTCCTATTACCATCTCGTCTCGCCTGGAGTATCTCTTAATGTCTCTTTACTTCTCACGTACCTTCCCTTTTGTTCTTTTATTCCCTCCCCCAGCCTCCAAACTTGCTTTTTCATCTGTTTCATTTCCTGCTTTTTTCTCAGTTCTGACGAAGGGTCTTCGACCTGAAACGTTAACTCTGTTTCTCTCTCCACGAATGTTGCCTGGCCTGCTGAGTTTTTCCAGCGCTTTCTGTTGTTATTTCAGTAAGATACTTCATACATTCATTCAAACAAAAAGAATGCAACTTCTCAGTTTGGTATAAATGTATTTTGAAGTTATCTGAAACTACCAGAAAGGTAGACAAGGACGCTCAAACAAGAATGTTCATAAAGGGAAAAAAATGCTAGGATTAATGAACAAAATATAAAAGGAAATATGGCAAGTTCATTGGTCAGTTGTAAAACACCATCAATTGAGAGCCAAGAAGCCAGTCAGCAGGAGTAAAACTTATATGAACTGTTAATTGGTATGTTATAAATGTAGTACAGAAATCAGTTATTGATATAAAGAGCTGTTTAAAGACCAGTTGGCTCAAACTGGTATGGGATTAACAAATTGCACTATGTGGGAGAAAGGTAAACACATCAATTCAGGTCACCGAAGGGATGTAGGTGTAAAGAAAAGACTGAAGCGAAAAGGGAATCGGAGACACAAAACAAAAACAAACAAAAAAATTAGTAAACATTTCCAATAATTCACAGAGAGGGAAACCATTCATTAATATTGGTGGCCTGGGCTGAATTCAAATGCACTATTTCATAGCTTCAATGCACTGGGAAAAAGAGTTGTTGCTGCCCAGACTTTTTTGAGATCAAGATAACATACAAAGTTATAAGCAAATACTGTGAATGGATTTTTTTTTAAATCCTCAAGCTGATCTCGTAAGTCTATTCTACTACATGTGACATGCAATGTTCATTCAAGAAACACCAATGACACCACAGTAATAAAAACAGAGATTTCTTTGCTCTTAACACAGCCCAGATTTTCCACTGGATTGAAGTCAAGAGAGCAAGTTAATTTATCTTTTTATAGCTATTTGTCAGATACTTGGCACACTATTCTGTAAATCTGGCAGCACAAACTGGGTAACATTTCTTCAATTAACAATCCATAACCTATTGTTTCACAACAATCATTGGCAAATCATGAATTTTTTGGCAATCAGAATTGATGACTTTCTTTGGGGAAAGAACTATAATAACTCCAAGCAGGATAAATCTGGTGACGTATGGCCTTACACTACACTAGTGCTCAACACAAATCAAATAAGCCAGCTTCTTCCGCTGGAAAGAACAGCAACGTTATTTGTGCAAAATGCATTCTGTGGTTGCCTCTAACCAAATACTATGATTTTGGAGGGACAAAATAAAGTAAGTTATGGCCAGATAACGTTATCCAGCAGCTATTTTGTTTCACTGAAATTTAGTGTACTACTTTAAATCATCTCTGCACTCATTGGCAAGCTTGTCTACCACCAGCAGCAACTCTTTTTTTTAATCCCCAAGAGGATTAATGTTGGTTTTGTTTAGAACCTTTGGACATTTCAATTATCATCTTTCTGCCTCCTCATGCCAAACCAATTAAGGCCGATTAAGTATCTTTCTTGCAAGTGAACTTATAAACTAATAATCCATCTTCCTACAATAAAAGGGCTTTTGCTAATGGAAGAGTATGAATTTTTTGGGGTTTTTCTGTTTTTCATTAATAGTCACATATTCATTCTTCAAATAGGAGATAAAATACTCCCTGGACACAAAATTACAGAATCTGTGATATGTTGCTAAAAATAGAATGCTGCAAGGACAAGTTATGTTCAGAAATATTTAAAACTGAATAAGACACTCAGTGTTGAAGAAATATTTTTTTTAAAACAGGCAACTTCTGGTCAAATCATTCAAAACCAAAACTAAAATAAAGTTTTTGTGTGATATGTGGAACATTCTTTGTTCCAGTCCTACTCAGGTTCCCTCCCTCACCTCTTTTTCCTGGTACATTGATGACTATCGGTGCCACTTCTTGCTCTCACCCCAAACTAGAAAATGTCATCAACTTTGCTTTCAAATTTCCACTCCTCCCTCGCCTTCGCATGGTCCATCTCCAACTATTCCTTCCTTAACTTCTCTATCTCCATTTCTGGGGTAGGTTGTCAAACAATATCTACTATAAGCCCACTGACTCCCACAGCTATCTTGATTGTACTTCCTCCCACCCTGCTTTCTGTAAGGACTCTATTCCATTCTCCCAGTTTCTCTGTCAGCCACATCTGTTCTGACGATGCCACCTTCCACACCAATGCTTTCGATATGTCTTCCTTTTTCCTCAACCAAGCATTCCCCTCCACCATGATTCGCAGGACCCTCGACCGTGTCTGTCCCATTTCTCGTGCTTCTGCTCTCATGCCTTCCCCTCCCTTCCAGAACCACGATAGGGTTCCCCTTGTCCTCAACTTCCACCCCATCAGCCTCCACATTCAATGGATCATCCTCCACCATCTCCAGCACGATGCAACCACCAAACACATCTTCCCCAACACTATCAGCATTCCGAAGGGACCGTTCCATCCGCAACACCCTGGTCCACTCTTCCATCACCCCTAAAGCCTTCCCATGGCACCTTGCCATGCAAGCGTAGGAGATGCAACAACTGCTGTTTCACTTCCTCCCTTCCCACCGTCCAGGGCCCCAAACACTCCTTCCAGGTGAAACAGCGATTTACTTGTACTTCTTTGAATTGTACTTGCTGCTCACATTGCAGTTTCCTCTACAATGGGGAGACCGCAACGTATATTGGGCGATTGCTTTGCTGAACATCTCCATTCAGTCCGTAATTGTGACCCTGAGCTTCCGGTCGCTTGCCATTTTAATTCACTGCCCCACTCCAACCTCTCTGTCCTCTGCCTCCTACATGAAGCTCAACGGAAGCTCGAGGTACAGCACCTCAGCTTTCTATTAGGCACTTTATAGCCTTCCGGACGAGTTCAACAATTTCAGATCATAACCACCGCTCCCATTTCTTTGGACAGCAGGTGCTGGTAATGATTCTGCTGTTGCCATTTACACGTCCTCTAGGCCCATCTTTTGTTTCTTTACTGTCCCATTACCATCCCCTTTTGCCTTGCACCATCATCCCTTTTGTCATTTAATCACTTCTACCTTCCACGCTATCACACACCTTTCCTTTTGTTCTTTCCTCTCCTCCCCTCTTTCCCCCACCCCCTTTCCCTGCCTCTACTTGTTTAAAACCTGATACATCTTAAACATTTTCCAGTTCTGAGAAAAGGTCATTGAGCTGAAATTTTAAACTCGATTTCTCTCTTCACAGATGCTGACCTGCGGAGTATTTCCAGCATTTTGTTTCTATTTCAGATTTCCAGCATCCACAGTATTTTGCCTAAAATAAAGTACTGCATTCACAACACCGTGATCAAAAACAAGATTTAAAACTTAAAAAAAGCCACAAGATTAAGATCAGTCAGTAGCAATATGTTACAGTATCAGCAACAAATTGTCAAATATTACAAAAGGAAGTTGTGGCCTTGTGATCTTGCATTCCAAAACCTATGCCAGAAAGTGAATGCACGGGGACATTGGGTGAAGACGGAATCAGATGACTAGTCTGCCGACACTCACTGTCATTGGATGTGAAGAATGGTCACGTGGGTAAGATACCAGAAGATCGAAACTACTCTTGGAATCATTTCCTAGCAATTTCTTTACAGAGGCAGAAGTTTCACAAGCCTGATCCCAAGCAACTGTACAGCCAAAATTATAAGTGGGCTGCCACAAACCATTATCATAGCATGCAAGTCATTTACTTCTAGACGAGGAAACTAGATGTAATATCTCCAAGTTTGCAGACGACACAACGCTGGGTGGGCGTGTGTGCTGTGAGGAGGATGCAGAGAATCTCCAGTATGATTTGGACAAGTTGGGTGATTGGGCAGATGCATGGCAGATGCAGTATAATGTGGATAAATGCGAGGTTAGCCACTTTGGTGGCAAAAAGAGGAAGGCAGATTATTATCTGAACGGCAATAGATTGGGAAAAGGGGAAGTGCAACGAAACCTAGGAGTCCTTGTGCACCAGTCGTTGAAGGTAAGCATGCAGGTGCAGCAGGCGGTTAAGAAGGCAAATGGTATGTTGGCCTTCATAGCCAGAGGATTCGAGTACCAGAGCAAGGATGTCTTGCTGCAGTTGTACAGGGCCTTGGTGAGACCACACCTTGAGTACTGTGTGCAGTTTTGGTCGCCTTATCTGAGGAAGGATGTTCTTGCCATGGAGGGAGTGCAGCGAAGATTCACCAGACTGATACCTGGGATGGCAGGAATGACGTATGAAGAGAGATTGGGACGATTGGGCTTGTATTCGCTAGAGTTTAGAAGAATGAGCAGGGATCTCATTGAAACTTATAAAATTCTAACAGGACTAGACAGACTAGATGCAGGAAGGATGTTCCCGATGGTGGGGGAGTCCAGAACCAGGGGTCACAGTCTAAGGATAAGGGGTAAGCCATTTAGGACTGAGATGAGGAAGAATTTCTTCACCCAGAGAGTGGTGAACCTATGGAATTCTCTACCACAGAAGGCAGTTGAGGCCAATTCATGAAATATATTCAAGAAGGAGTTAGATATATTTCTTAAGGCTAAAGGGATCAAGGGATATGGGGAGAAAGCAGGGACAGGGTACTGAATTTGGATGATCAGCCATGATCTCACTAAATGGCGGAGCAGGCTCGAGGGGCCGAATGGCCTACTCCTGCTCCTTTCTTCTATGTTTCTACATAAAGTTCTATATTTCAGTCAATAATGCAAGTTTTCAATGTTGCTCTTCAGGTAGCACCAGCAAAAATATTTATAAAAGGAGCACTACATTCTACTTTTATCAAATAGATTATACAACCAAGATGTATATGCTAGTGCCAATGTAAACACACTGAAGTCTCACTCTATTTCAGCAAGAGTGTGGATTCACCAGTTACCTATTTGCAATGGAATCCCGCAACAGAAAATTTTAAAAGCATCAACAAACTATGAGGACTGGGTGGTGCAGTGGATTAGGTTGCATGTTCGGTTTACCTCTGGACCTGGGTCCAATCCAGCCCAAATAAATGGGATGAAGTCACCATTCTTCAGTTAATTTGGGGTCCCAATTGGAGGATTTTGGGCAGTCACAACCAAACTCCTATGGTTGCGAGCTCACAGCACAAAACTGTCCTCAACTTGGCACGAATTGGGAATCTAAGTCAGAAGGGCACAAGGATGGCCTCTGCAGGAAATTAGAATGATACCCTGCTGTAACAGGACATGTTTTTCTGAGGCTAGGGCGAAAGCATATTATTGGATCAGATTACAATGGAGCTTTGGTCTGTAGCGGGTTGTACTGTGACTGATTTGAGTAGTTGAAACTGGGTACTGATATTCCATTCCCAACATTAATATCCATTGCCTTGAGCTCACAAAAGCCTGATTTTACATCAGACTTTTCTCCAACTTCATTTTTTTTTGTTAAAAAGCTATGTATGCTTTGAAGGGTTCCTAAATCACAAGGCCAGAATTGGGGAGGAAGGAGCTTAGGGACACCAAATGGGTCATACAGATGTCAACTGTCAAATTGGTCTTTTCAGATCTGCACAAAACAATGAACAGCAATGCACTTTTGAAATAAATCACTTTGAAGTCTTGTTGCCCGTGAGGTTTACTTGAGTCCTTTTGCCTCACATTTATATTTTTGCTGCCGAAACAACAAGAAGCTGAAGATTTAATACCCCATTTATGCAGTCAGGATATGCTATGATTTCACAAAATACATATGGGAATGCACACCTTCATGAAATGTATATATTTATTTCTTGCTCTTGGAAGCAACCCTGTAAACAAGGTGCTGCCAGAGATAACAAAACTTCCACTGGGAGCAGATTTGCCTCTTCACACAATATACGAACAGCAGCAAATGTAAACAGCTGCCACCACAGCACTTGGGTTGGGTCTGCCATTTTCGATCAGGCCATTGGCAGGTTGAGAGCTCAGCTTGCCAAAACAAGTTAACAAATGTGCTTTAGCAATTGAGACTATGCACTAACTGCACATTTGTTGATTAGACTCAACTGCAAGGGGACCAGTTCAATGGGAAGCAGTTTTGTAGTACACTCTGTATTCAGAACAAATATTCCTAGGTTCACTATTCCATAAAACAGGTGGGACGGGAAACAGAACTAATGAGGAAAACTTTAGATAAAAAAAACCTTCATTATATCGTTCTTCATTAAAGGAAACAGAAAATAGCCCATTTTAATTGAGCAAGTACCTTTGATCAAAGGACAATTATTACAGATATGTCTACTACTTCCAAAAGGTAATTGAGATAATGCTATACTCCATGATTGATCACATTATAGCAAAATGACACAGAAAGGAGTTTACACAGCCAACTTTACCTCTATAAAAGAAGAATTAGGAGCAAATAACTAACCTTTGGTTTTATGTTCAGCAGCCTGAAAGAAAAAGCAGAAAAAGCTTATAGAACTTGGCTCATTTTATCCACTTAATAGAAAATTTGCTTTTCTGGTGATAAGTATAAGCAAAGATGACCAATGTCAAATACACCACCTTTTTCTGAGCAGCTTCCTTCTTTTTCTTCTCTTCTTGCTTTTTCTTTTTCTTTTCTTCCATCAAACGGTCCTCTTCTTTAGTTTCTTGTTCTTTCTCACTATTTCATTAAACAGACAAAAACCACTTGAAAAATTGAGCATTTAAAAACCTAGAAGCAAAAAGTTAAGAGTAAACTTGGAAAAACAGAATTCGCGAATCAAAACATTGTACTGCCGGAGTTACAACTACAGTAGCTCACATATTATAAAATGTCGCTAAGCGATATATCAAGTTAAATTACATGGACTATTGTACTACTTGAACTATTATCACATATTTAACTTTATAGAACACTGCTCTCTAACTGTAATATAGTTTACTTTTAAAATTATAATTACCAGATACTTCCAGGAATTTCAACACTACAAATATACGAACAGTTCAACATTGAGGCAATTAATTTTCCTTCCGATTGATGCTCAAAATTATCTGGTATGGTGACCCAATTTTAAAGTTTGTTAATTTTTTTCAACACTGGAAGAAGTTCCTGTTTCAGTCTAAAATTCTCATGGGCAGTCCAAAACTAGGGGCCATAAATATAAGATAGTCACTAATAAATCTGATAAGGGATTCAGGAGCAACTTCTTTAGACAGAGAATGCTGAGAATGTGGAACTTGCTACCACATGAAGTGGTTGAGGCGAATAGCATAGATGCATTTAAGAGGAAGCTGGATAAGTACATGAAATAGAAAGGAATAGAAGGATATGTTGATAGGGCTAGATGAAGTAAATAAAGCGAGAGGAGGCTCGTGTGGAGCATAAACACCCCCGTAACTGTGCTTTAAATTCTATGTAACTAGATAGCATGAGCTATGAGGCTTCCTTTGACCCTAATTTTCATTTTCAGCATCTGTTATCTGATTACTTTGAGTCATTTGTTCTCTACTACAAAAATAAAATGTGATACACCTTTAAGTATCTGCATTCTCATTTCTAATGCCTCATTTACGATTAATCCTAACCATACTTTATTTCAGTAAAATTGCCCTAATAATCAGCTACAGAAGTGCTCAAGAAAACCTTCAATGTGTACAAGTTATATTATAGTAGTTATCAACAATCTTCTATTTTGGAATAATTTAAAAGATCTGCAATTTAAAAAGACGCAGTTCTTTTTTAAACCCATATAAAAAGATGCACCCCCTCTCCGTTTGGCCTCTACTCGAGTCTGGAGAATTACCAAGCAGTCTAGGGTCTATTCTTGGATACTCATGCAACACAAACTGCTACTCTTCTTCCATCCTCCCTCCTCCAACACAGCAAACTGGTCACGAGAAGCATCACCCACAACTGACAGGACCATCAGGACACCTCCCGCCCCCAACCCCAAGCACTGAAAATGAAACAAACTGCCTCAAGTCCACAAGTCACACTGTTCCCAGTGCAAGCACATTCAGACCAAAAATACTGGATGTGTCAATGCATTCCTCTCGGAAGCAGTATGCAATCAGTATATGCTATGACTTCATAAAATATGTATAGGAATGCACACTTCCATAAAATGTATATGGAAATGTACACTTAAGTGTACAATGACCTAAAAATATGAATGTACACTTAATTATATAAAATATATGCATGAATATACAGCTATAGGTCAATGATGTATGTAAATGTATTTTCTTGAGAAACAAAGAACCCATAAATCCTTTACACCAATGTGATGTCATTATTGACAGCAGCTTGCTTTGCATGCTGGGAGCTGTAGTTGAAGCCATTCATCATTATGTTTGTAAACAGACAACAAACATGGACAGAAAATACAACGCAGTAACAGATCGCTCAAGAAGATTGAGAGTTGTTATTTTTGGCAAGTTTTTGTAGATAACCATTTAAATTGAGACACACAGATGGACGTTCAGTTAGATACAGGATAATTGAAAACTAAAAGGAGCAAGTTACTGGGAATATTATTCCATGCTTTAACTATTAAATGCATAACCTACAGGCCAATAGATTTTTGCGGGTCAATGATTCATCTACTAGAGTTTTTTCTAAATCCCAAATACTCAATTATTATTAAATGCTCAGCATACCAAATTGTATTCTTTACGGAGGTTTGGCGTTTTCTCTCACTGACACACACACGCACAGAGAGGCACACGAACAGGGACTCAAATGTATTTTGCTGTCTCTGCACAAAAGGTGTACTTTTCAGACCCTTTGTGAATTGCAGAAAGTAACAGATCGTAACCCAGTAGACATTCCACTTGAGGTTACTGTAATTTAACCCATGGGTTTTCAAATTGCAGTCTGAAACCTACGAGGTCCTCAAGGTCATGAGTTTTCTGTAGTTTTCAGTATTTGTTAACTTACTGAAGTCTACACCACTTAATTCAAATTATGATAATTCAAATTGTTTATAGCATTAAAATTCCCACTTTGCTGCATTATATTGCTTAATTTGAATTTGCAAAATAAAGCCTCTGAATTACCAAGTAAACTGTAACACTCTTTTCTTTACAATGTACTTTTTTTTTGGTTGCTGCTGGATACTAAAAAGAAAAAATAAGTTCTAAAGTTCATGGCGCTGAAATTTGTGCCATAGTAATGGCTTATCTACGGAGGACGACATTTATGGGCCAGAATTTGCTCACAAAATAACAGCAAATTCAATGTGCACACCATTATTAGTGTGTGAATCATCCAGCAATTTGTGGCGAGGAAGCGATATCGTGAGTTGTGAATCACCACAAATTGCTGGACAATTTGCACCCTGTCGTTAGCCTCCCGAAAACGGGAGCTCACCATCGATCGATCCCCCACCCCCACCCCCAAGAGTTTCAAAAATAATTGCTGAATTTGCGCATTAATTACCAATTAAACTCACTGCAGAAAGTTAGGGCTGGTACTAAGCGCAAGAACCCTTTTAATGACGAGAATTGTGTTCCCACAATGCCACTCAACTTCTCCGTCCGAGAAAGGGAACAATTGAAACTGTGGAGTCTCATTTCTGCAGGTAGTAAGTTGTTCTTAGGGATTTTTAAAATGTTTTTCTTACTTTTCCTTTGTCTTTTTTCTATCTCTTAATCCAATCTTTTCCTCTTTATTTTTCTTTCTGTACCTGATTTGACTCTAATTCATCCAATTTCCTTCGTTGTCATTCCTGTTTCTTTCTCAATCCTTAAATCTCATTGGTTAAGGAGACAGACTGTTGGTCCCGTCATTCACCAATGTCCCAGATGTCCCATTATCAGCTCGCATTTCCAGCAATTTGTGGCACAAATTATTTGCAAGCTGAAGGGTGAGGGAAAAGGTCTAACGGGGCACGCTGCGAGATGCCCTGCCCATTATGGTACAGTAATTTCAGGAAATTATGGCATGAGTAACGTATGTCATTACTTACACCATGCCATCACTTCCTCGGACTATTGCCCACTCCAGAGACCCTTGCTGAAAAAGTTGAGCAGCTAATTATCATAGCTCCGTTCCAATTAAAATCCATGGCAAAATTGAGTCTGCTGAATTAACACCAGTGATTGGCACAGCCACTTAGACCATTGCAGAATGGCACTGGTGGGGTCAGTGTGTTTGCTGCAATCACAAGCATCATAGTTCGTTGTTTAAATTAAGAAATAATTGTGATGCAAATAATTGCATCAGTGTCTTGGGTCACTGATGCTAAGTGCAAAGCAAATATATATATCTGGGGCAAGCGGGTTGCATGTTCCTAGCCTTAAACTACCAACCCAATGTGACTTTTTAAATTTCATTTGTATAGTTAATGCTATGCGTTCCATTCCTCAAGTGAAATAATATAGTGAAGTGGAAAAAAAAGTGTACTTTGACACAAAAATGTGGATGATGAATTCCAGAAACTACTGTAAAACAAGACTCATTCACTGCACTTCTGTTCTCTGATGAAAACCCAGAGTTCATGCTCAGCATATTTCTTTCCTCACTTAACCACAATCAAGGTTGTGGGGAGTAGGAAAGAGAAAATATCCCTGGTAGCGACACAGAAAATGTCCTTTTTTTCCCAAAACAATCTAACCCAATAATCGGAATGATTCATCAATGGTAGGACATTCCAATCTGGGTTTCTGCCTATGTCATTTCTATTGCTTGAAATATATAAGCATTTCCTGCCAATAATAATTCAGATAATACCTTATACATGTACCTTATAAAAAGAGCCTTTGCAGTAAATAGCTAGCAGGGAAATCAAAGTTCAAAATTGTCTATTGCATGATTTGCTGCATTTCAGATACAAGATTAAAAGATCCCCGAGGGAAGGGATATAGGGCAACAGTGATGTGAAAGCCAATTTGAAGTTTGCAAGCAGAGGTGCAGTAAAATGCAGGAACATGAACAGGATGTGGTTTCCTCAGAACCAATTTGAACCGAATTGCTCAGTACGTCTGGAAATTCACAACTTGAACACCACAAAATGGATAATTTGACAAACCACAATTTGAAAATACTGGTTACCATTCATGTCATGCCTCCCATGAAACAAATCTTGCTACATATTCAAAGAATTGAAATTTTACTCTCTCCTGCCTTTTCATCATTTGTTTTATCATGTAAAGGAATAGCACTGCAAGCAAGCAACATTTGTAAAAATAAATGAGTGTATATGGACATTGATATCAAATGCTCCCAATATAAAATTACCTTCAACTAGTCAATCTTCCATAGCATTTCAAATGGGGAGTCACAACCAAGTGCAGACTTCATGGGAAGGTGGCTTAAAGGGCAGGGGATAATTGGATCAAGGCATGCAGATTTAATTCAGTCACCATCTTAGTCATACATTCTGTCCTTATTTTTAGATTTCCATTATATAAATTCCTATGTCCACATTTATAATGAAAACTGCCTATGTAAACTTAGCACATTATAATTACATCCTCTTGTCAATGGCAAGCACATCCACTGGCAAGAGGATGTAATTACAGTGTGACAAGTTTGCATAGGCAGTTTCTATTCTAATCATGGACACAGGAATTCATCATGGAAAAAGTTGACTAGAGGTATGCGCAGACGTAACATTACGAGTCAATCTCTTATGGTGTTGCACATGAAGATATCAGAGAATATGATCACTCTGATGTCTTCAAGTTGCTGTTTCTGTCTCTTCTCTTGTGCATCTCTCCCCTTAACTCTTGCTTTTTTCTGTCCTCTTCTGCTTCTCTCTCTCACTATTCAAACTTGGACTGAGGTTTGGAGTTCTGAATAACTAAGTCCTGAATTTAAAATGTTTTCCTCAATTTAAAATGTTTATGAAAAATGCTTAAATACACAAAGTACTGTTGTAGAGATATGTTTAAAAAAATAAAATTTTTCATTTTAGACAACATTTTACTCAAGTCTCAAGTATTTTTTATCCTTTGCGATAAGAAGTCACACCTTCAACAGTTGGACAGCTATGAGAGATCTACATATCGGCCCAGAATTTGCGGTCAGCGGCTAAGCGACAGCACTCACCGCTGACCTAGAAGAAAGCTGCCCACAAAGATCTAGCGATCTCTGTGGCGGCGATTTCAGCTCTCCCAACCTTTGCTTGAATCTGGCGCCAAATCAAACGAATTTCCAGCATCCAAGTGATGTCATCAAGCTGGCTAAGCAGCCAATCACTTTGAAGGATTCTCACAGGCAAACCAGAAAGTAAAATGCACAGATTCTAATTTACGTTTTATAAATTTTTTTTTTTTTTATATACAGAGAGCGAACTAAAGATTGGGGCATACACATAGGATTAAGGTAGAAGCTGAAACCAAGCTAATTTTTTTTTAAAAAAACATGTAATTCTTAATCATATTAATGGGAAAATTTAACATTCCACAAATACAAAATTCATTTTTCAGGGCCAGAACGATTGTTGAGTAGTCAACACGCCATTAAAACTCCAGTTGCACCTCTCAACAAGGCTTAAAGTTTTAGGGTTTTTTTTTTTAAAACAGCGATATTACAGCGTAATAGGGGAAGCTTCCATCCTTATGTGATTTCAATTGATTGCCGGCTCTGGGCAGTTCCACAGCGCAACCTGTGGCGGAGCAGTGAATGACTGACCGCAACTTCAGGATTTCCGCGTTTATCTGCGCATGCGCGAAATCCTGAAGTTGCTGTCAGTTTCAGAGGGGTGATGACAGCAAACGCTGACAGTTTCGCCGTCATTACCACTGCAAAATCTGGGCCATCATTTTCTGTATACAAAGTTTGACTGAGAAGTTATGCACCTGCATTACCAAAAGACAGAATGCCTTTAACTTCCTAGGACAAACCACTTTGAATGGCTTTTCACTCAACATTCAGTTAGATATAGCTGAAACGTTCATTTAAATTACCTTCTTAACTTTACTTTGAGAGTTTCTGGCAGCCAAAATAATTATTTTACACTGGGAAAAAAAACATTGGCGGAACAGGTGAATGGTACTGTCTGGTACACAATTTAAACAGCAGAAATACTTTAAAATAAAAAAAAAGGTTCAAATTTCTCTCATCTACCATTAAAGCATACTCATTAAGCAAGGGATATGCTGGGTGGCATTTTACAATTCTTGCTCCGAATGTCAGCATCAGCGTAAACCATCATCTACTTTACCTAACAATGCAACTTAACCATGTTAAAACACCTCCCTCCCACACCTGCAATCTTTATGGTCTCCAAGTGAGATTTCTAAAGGTTGCTTCATCTTGCAGAGGCCTACTGGGCCCAAGTTGAAACTGGCCAAAACTGTTCAGAAGACATCATTGAAAGGTTAATTTTCAGTATATTATAAAAGGACTCACATCAAGATCTCAAAAGTCAAAGGCCACACAGTGCTACCCAATGGTAAACTACCTCAGCCCCCATTTACTGTTGTATTTCATTGACCAAGGCCACATAATCAGACATTATACAATAAGTACACTAGTTTTACAAAAAAGACTAGGAAGACTAAAGCTACTAGACAGCAACCTTTGAGGATTCATTGGAACACAGGGCAATAGTCAAATGTGCCTCTGTGGACAGTGCAGAACAAATTAATTTAATATATCCATAATATGCCAAAAATAGTGGCATTGCTGAGGAACATTTCAGATTTTTACTGCCGCAAACAAAAACATTTCGATTACAAAATGCATTTATCAAAAACATGAAGAATTCCTGCTCGGCAATTAGTTTATTGTGCCTCATTGGACCGCTATCGGATCTGGAGCAAAGAAAACACCATATATCTCAATTCGTGAATTTAGCACCACTTGCCTGAATTATCTAACATTTTCTGTTACCCATTTTATATCAAACTCCATAATCTCTCCCCCTCGCAATTTACCCGAAATTGTAACACAAATGGAGATCGTTTGGCAACAGCGAGGACAACAGTATAAGACTTCAGGAAGACACATACATAGTAGAATGGGAAGACAGGTGCTAAAGGAATTTTATGTAGCGAAGTGTGACAGTACATTTTGGTAGGGAAAACAAGGAGTGGGAGTATATACTCAATGGAAAGACACATCAGTAAATGAACAAAATAGACCTCGGTGGTCAAATAGTTAATTCCCTGAAATGCAAATGCAGGTAAATAGAACCATTTAACAGGCCGATAGTGTTTTGGGTTTGATAAATTAGATGTAGAATACAAAAGTAAAGAGGATATGATAAATTCGTACAAGGCATAGCTTAGGCAACAGAGTATTCTGCAGTCTGGGCAACCCATTACAGCGATAGAAAACACACACTGTAAATCCACCAGAAGGATGCCAGGGATGGGAAACTATAGTTATAAGGAGAGATTTGAGGATTATTTCCACTGGAATGCTTTTGCACAGGTAGTAGTTGCGGATCAGATCATGGCATCTTTTAAAGGGAAAAGTATTTAAAGCAGAAAAAAAATAAAGAGACATGGAGAGAGCTGGGCAGTGGGATAGTTCTGGATTGGTTTACCAAAAGGATCAGCATAAACATAATGGCTTCAACGGTTCTATGAAGCAGGGCGTGGTTCCGCAGCTGGCAACAGGGTTGCTAGGTGAAAGCAAATTGAGGTTGCGAGTCAGCCTAGGCACCATCTCTTTCTCAGGAGCTGAAGAGGCTTGTGATATACCTCAGCATCCTCAATCTTGTGTCTGTGCTAATTTTTATTTTTAAAAAGTGTCAGTGATATGTCTGGCACATACAGAAACCCATTACCATGTTTAAAAGTCTCCAAACCAAGCAAATGAGAAATCGACATTCACCCTTGGGGTTTCTGTTTGCTCAATACACAGTGCACACTCTTTCCGCACCCCCCACCCCCCATAGTAACACATCCCACTTACCCAAGTCCAGAGAGCTTATGCGAAGGTTGACAGAACCAAGGCTTCGGGACCCCAAGCATGCACATGGATACTGCTGGGGTTTAAATGCTAAAATTGCACAGCTTACCAGAGGTTTCGCTCGGTTTGTCCACAAGGAACCACTAAACCCAGTGAGACATTGGCTTGCAGGATTTTATGGAGCCTCCAGGGAAGAATCCTGCCCCTGCCTCCCCTCTCTCCAGTGACAGGTCTGCTCCTCCATTAGTGAGCAAGATGGCTGGCCAATAGTGTCCTGAAGCATTGAGGACCTGCCTGGTTCAATTGTTGAATAATAAGTTGTCCATAAAGAGTTGACTTCATTCACAGCTTCTATCACCAGGCAAGTCATCTTGAGGCCACCACAACCCCAAACACACTGTCCACACACCCCCACCCAACCCACCAGGATGATAGTTACTAGGTGGTCATCAGACAACTAACAAACATGGGTTTTAACCGTTACTAGGTGGACAGAAGCTACTAAGAGCTCCTCGCAAATGGCATGGTAAAGCGCACAATTTGACCACATGATGTGCAAGTGCATTGCCACCAACCTCCTGACCATAGCAATACACACACCGTACCCCACTAACTGTTGGTTCCACCACTTGGAGGTACTGAGCCCCAGCAGCATCTGTTTGAGTCTCTGCAACCCAAACATCAAAGGTACTGAACCCCATCATTTCAAATCTCCATTCCCTCACGAGCTATATAATGGGCATCTGCTTTCTACATTCGAGAGGACCTACACAGAGCAGCTTGCATAACAACTGTCTTGATATTCTAGATACCCAAGTTCAATGTTGTATGCCAGGCTTACTCCTTGCCTACCATTTAATCCAGGGCCTCACATGAGGGTCTTTGGCAAAGAGACATGTCTGTCATAAGGTTGACTCGCTTTCCAAAGTACCCAGCAACAGGTTGGCGTGGGTGCCAGAGCTCACCCTTACTGCAAATACTCCCCTTTTTGCCACAATCCACCTCACAGATTGGTCCTCTATCTTGCACCTGGGCCAGGGAAACCTCTTGTATTGCACGCCTAAGAGTTCTGAACCATGAAGAACTCCAAGCTACCGATATGAATCAATATTTAAGACGCATGTCTCTTGTATTTTCCCCAATAGCACCATTGAGATCCCTTCTTGAGCCATGAAAGTCTGTATCAATTACACTTGGAGCAGCCACTCTGGTTTTCCCACTAAGACAGTGATGCAGTAGTCCATGCTAGTCAGGTTAGGCAAGCTTAGTAAAGCAGGCAGCCAAGCCTGGGCCAGGAAATAACAAAGAGGGGGTACAGAATGAAAATGCGGCTAGATACTATGCGATCAATAAATGTATTAATGGTCACATGGTTAACACAGACCAATCAGCACTACAGCTTACTACAAAATGACACTTTTTAAATATATGCAAGAAGTTGTTGCTATCTCTAAACAAAAATACTTGGGCATCCTCTCACATTGTGTGTTGTCATTTACTTCATTGCTACTATAGTAGTGCAATGCTTTTACAAAAGTATAAAACAACCATATTTTACCAATGCTTTATAATGTAGGTCAATGAAGAGTGAACAAAGATGGAATCATACCTATAATCATGAGTGTTGCAAATGAGAGAGAAACTTTTTTTTGCGGGGGGGGGGGAAAAAGGTGAGCAGATTGTGCCTTTTCTATTTATTTTAGCACATTTAACAAGGAGATTTAAAATGACACAGCGAAGAAGAAGAAGAAATCACAGGTCTGCAACCATCTCTTGCTGTGAACAGCTATTGACAACAAACTCCATTTGACAAAACACCTTCCCTAACTATTTAGTCTTTCAGATTAGGGATTACATATAATTGAGATCAATGATAGAAAGGAAAAGAGCCTCGTGGTCGTAAAAAATATTTTAATGGAAATACAGAAAATGGCTGAAAGTTTTTTTTGGTCAATTGGTTATTTCACACACAAGATAACCTATCATGTTGTCTTCAATTCAAACCACTGAGAAATCTATAATCTCCTATGTGTTTCTTCCAACATGGAGTGCACTCACCTTTGTAGGGACACATCCCATTTAGCATATCCAGAGAGCTTAATGGCAGATCGTTGGAGCCAAGGCTCATGGAATCTAGTTTGTACGGTGCTATAACGCTACAGTTTAAACCAGTTAAAGCCATGCATGGCACTGGTAAGTTTCCCACTGATTGTTCAGCTCGTACCACCCTATCCATTAGGGCTTCGGTCTCCCAACATTATATGAATGCAGCCTTGGCACAATAGTAGCATTCTTGCCTCTGTCAGAAGGTTGTGGGTTCAAACTCCTCTGTCATGACTTGAGCACATAATTTAGGCTGACTCTGCAGTGCCGTACTGAGGGAGTGTTGTAATGTCAGAAGTGCCATCTTTCAGATGAGATGTTAAATCGAGGTCCCATCTGCCCTCTCAGGTGGGCGTAAAAGATCCCATGGCACTTATCAAAAGAAGAGCATGAGAGTTCTCCTGGTGTCATGACAACATTTATCCCGCGACCAACATCAAAAAAAAAAGTTTAATTAGTCATTTATCTCAATGCTGTTTGTGGGAACTAGCTGTGCACAAATTGTTTGTCCCTACATTACAACAGTTACTGCACTTCAAAAGTACTTGATTGGTTGTGAAGCACTTTGGACTGTTCAGAGATTGTGAAAGGTGCTATATAAATCAAAGTTCTTTCTTCCTTTCAAACCAAGTGGGATAATCCTAGGCACAGTGACAGGTGTACCCTCCCAGATTCCATTGGTGAGCAAAGTTGACTGCTTGATATATCAACAGTGTCCTGGAATACTATAGACCTGTGTAGATAAAGAGATATCTAGAGGTGCAGATACATGGATCTTTGAAAAGGAGATTATAGCTAGATAAAGTCATGAAAAGGCAAATGGGACTCTAGGGCACTGAATTTGAAAGCAAGGAAGTGATGTTGAATTTGTACAAGACATTATTTAGACCAAAGTTGGAATATTGCAAGGATACAGTAAATATTCACTAGAATGGTACCAGGAATTAAGTAAACAACTTTTCAAAAGATGAAAGCAGAAACTGCATGCTGTGATATTTATAACTCGTGGGTGAGCAAAATCAGATGTGTTAAATTACAGTTTTACTATTTCAATTTGTCTCATTTTTATTTTTTAGGTTCTTTCTCAATTCTGTTTTCCACTTTTTCCTTGTGCATCTTTTCTTAAAAAATGTTTATTGGTTTTTCTTATTTTAGCAGTGCTCAATCTTTTTAAAGGCAAGTACAATCAGGCAGGAAGCTGATCAAACAGAATATTATAAAGGTACTAGAGAAACTGAAAGACAGTGATTTCAGCTGCAGCTTTATGAGAAAGAACTTTATTATATACACAAGCTAAAAAAAATGGCAAGTTAAATTGAAATAAAGCAAAGACTAGGGGAAAAAATAGGCAGAGATACAGTTTGAAGAGGAAGGACAGAGGAACTTCAAGCTCTGGGGAAAACAAATCATAGCAAACGAAAAGCACCTGGAAGTGAGGGACCTTTTGTTATTTTATTATTCCATCAGCATCGGTTTTCTCCTCCTTCTCACTCACCTTACAGATTTTGAGAGATCAGTTAAGTCAAATAGCTTTTATCTGGTCATCAATTAATTTTAGTCATGAAAGTAGTTTCACTACTTCAGGCATTTTATCATTGAGAACCAAGTAGATACTTGATGGAGATAGACAGGAAATGTTATGCCTTCTGAAATGTCTGCATTTGTCAGAATTGTGATAGTCTTAAGACTTTTGTGGTGATCACTGTTTTGCTAATTACATTCTAAATGGACAGTCATTAGAATTGTAGAGAAAGATTCATGTACTGAAGGTCATTGAAATAGTGATTTGTTTTAATACATGGACATTGTTACACGGGCAACACGGTGGCATAGTGGTTAGCACTGGTGCCTCACAGCACCAGGGACCTGGGTTCGAATCTGACCTCGGGTGACTGTCTGTGTGGAGTTTGCACATTCTCCCCGTGTCTGCGTGGGTTTCCTCCGGGTGCTCCGGTTTCCTCCCACAGTCCAAAAATGTGCGGGTTAGGTTGATTTGGCTATGATAAATTGACCCTTAGTGTTAGGGGGGGATTAAATATGTGGGGTTATGGGGATAGAATGGGATATGTTAGGGGGAATTAAATACGTGGGGTTACGGGGGTAGGGTGGGATATGTGTACTGTGGGGATTAAAGCAGGGACAGGGTACTGGATTTGGATGATCAGCCATGATCGTATTGAATGGTGGAACAGGCTCGACGGGCCGAATGGCCTACTCCTGCTCCTAGATTCTATGTTTCTATGTTAGACTCAGCTGTTAAGACAACAGAGTGGGAGGAATAGCCATACAAGTTCCAATAACATGTTGGGGGATGTGGCAGAACAAAATAAATCTAATGATGGCATGCTTCAAGGGGGCAGAGTTAGTGCAGGAATGAAGGGAATAGCTGTATCAGATAGGTTTAAGTTGCTGGAAATGTCCAAAGAACAGAGTTGGGAGAGCACTTGTCCCACTACTGAATTTATATCCTGTTATGTTTTAAGGGCCAAGTTAAGCACAATAATTACAGACAAGAATCTGAACAGGATCATGCGTTAAAAAGCAGCTGACTGAATGGTGCTGGTTGTAAGTTATTGCATTTTTGAACAACTGGGCACTGTTTTTAGAGAAATGCAGTGGTACAGGAGAGATTCCCTGCTTTTCAACCACATGAGCAGATGGCTGTTGCCACAAATAATTATTTGGTCAGTTTTTTTAATAAACAAATGGCTGGGAGGGGAGGATACAAGGTGAAGATGCCAAAGGAATATGATTATAGGCAAACTTTGAAGAAGGAAAGGCAAGAGAACAAAAAAGATTAAAATTACATAAATGATTAGCAATATTGCAGATCTGGAAGCATTTGGTTGAGGAAAGCAGTCAAGTAACAGAAATCTAGTTAAATCATGGCACTGATTGGAAGACTAAAATGACAGTAGCTACAACAAAACAGGATTGGTGGCAATATGGACAACCTTAGTATTCCTTCCAAACATTTTGGAAATAGACCTTCAATATTTTATAAGCATTAGAGATTATGTCAACCCGGTATGCCTATAAAATTCTACCATGTCAATGCAAAGGCATTACAATGCCCTCATAAATATTTAATAATCAGTGCAAAATGACATTTTGACCCACTGGATAGGTTAATTAGTAACTCAAGGCACTGTACCTTAATTCAAACATCGCACTCCACTCCTGAATAATAAAATTCAGCCAAAGAGGTTTTTAAAGAGCATGCAGGGAACCGAGGTGGCACAGTGGATTAGATATTGACCCTTCAAATCTGGCCCTGGGTTCAATTCCAGCCCCGACTGATAGGCTGAAAGTCTCCTCTGCTGGCTGCAGAGGTCCTATGCGGAATGAGTTTTGCCAGTATCAATCAAGTTCCCGCTGAGCATGGGCCTACAGCACAAAACTGCACAATTCGGCACTAATTGGCACTCTCATAGAGACGGCTGTTGTGTGAAATTGAAAACAAGTCATGGGGTTGTTCCTCTGAGGTTGGGCTAATACATGTTGCTAGGGCAGAGTATGAAGGAGCTTTACCTGGCTGCGATATATCTGGCCTGGAAATGCTTGCTGCTGACACGAGAGCCTTCATTTTACCTCAGGGTGCAAGTGTGGCATGTGGGGTCAGGGCGAGTCGAACTATTGCCCTAACCCGGCACAAATCACTAGGTGGCCGGCGGTCGAGAGCGGGATTGAGAGCGGCAACAGGCCACAGCCAGGGACTCAAGTGAACATTCCCCAGCACTAAGAGAAATGGTCAGGGAAGAGGGATGGAGGAGGGGCGAGCCAGGGTTGGGAAAGCCCACAGTTTCCTTGTGGGGCCAGAATAAGCATTCCTGCTCCTCCTGGCCCACAAGGAAGCTCAAAAATTAAAAGTACTTGTATTCCAAGGCCTCTTCTGGCCCCACTCCTATTTGCTACCAGGTTTCACTGGCATGTTCAGCACTGCGTGTGACTTGCACAATCTGCATTAAAATCACATCAGGGTCCTAATTATATCAGAAGACCCTGACTTTAGCATATTTATGAGGCCCTCACCTGCCTGCGATGGATGCTCTGACACTTCTAAATGCCCAGAAGTTAAAATGATGGCGGGCAGGAGCACATCATGAATGCAGCAGTAAATACTCCACTGCTATTTTAACCCTGCTTCCACCTCTTTCCTATCGGCGGGCAAGGATACAACTGGGGCTTAGGTACCGGAAATGGGAATAGTTCTTTCTAGAGCATTAACATCCTTTCCCTTGATGACCAGGGAAAAAAAAATTAAAGTCAATAGAGCAGCTGTACTATTTAGAATACAAAATATCACAGTAAGGAATAATCCACAGTAGTGAAAGCTATTGTCTATCAATTTTCTCAAGTCAAATTAGAGTGAAGAATAAAAACAGAAACTATATTGTCATTTTGCTAAATTTGTAGATCCAGTAAAACTATGTTATAACTCCCAGCAATACAGAAATAAGAATGAAATGCATATTTAACAAACTACAATGTGATCATAAAAACTTTTTATAATGCAAGGAAAAATTACACATATTGGCTGAAAATGGGACAGGATTATACGCATCAAAACAGTGGACTGCTATATGTAGTGCATATTGCACAAGTCAAAGATTTCCCCAATGGAACAATTTTCATGGTTAATTCAGTTAATTATAGATATATCTTTAATCTGAAGGCTGCATATAATACACATGTAGAGTATTAGGATGTCTGTGAAATTCAGAGTCTATGGGCTAGATTTTGCCGGCGCTCAGAGGGCGGGTCTGGAGGCGGGTCAAAGGGTAAAATCGTTTTGATTGACGGCGGGTTCCGATCCTGCCATCAACCCGCCTCCAAACAATTTCCCCACGTGTCGGGTCCCCGGTTTGCATATGGACCCGACACCTAGCGGCAGGAAGAGGATTAAAGCCAATTACCTGCCTATTAACAGGTAGTCGATAGTAGTTGACAGGCTATTTTTAAATTTTGCCGCTTCTGCCTCGGATTTCCCGACATCCGGACACCACGCCAGGTAAGTGTGACGTGCCGAGAGTCTGCCGTAATGTTTCTGGATTGATGACAGCTGCAGAAGTGGTGTGAAGGATCCAATGGTGCACTGGTGAGTCTCAGAGGTAAGAAAATGTTGGGAAATTCATTTTTAATACATTTACACATTTCTTTAGGTTACAAGTTTTGAAATCTATGTCCAGGGCCACCTCATTGGGAGAACCTCTCTCACCAGTGACAGATCGCTTGTCACCTCCCCTGCAGCTGCCATCTATTCCACCTATGGAGGGAGTCATTGGAGAGCCTGGGTGAAAGGGGTCTCCTTTGTGCAGTGATCGTCAGTGTTTGCAGCACCTCAATGCTGTGAAACACAGAAATCAGCTGTCAAAAAAAAAATTGTGCGTGGTCCCTTTAAGAAAACCGGCAGATGACACATCATCAAATGACTTCATCTGACCAGCTTCCTCTTAATTAGCCGGCAAGCCCGCAGGGCGGGCTTAACAAGGTCAATCAACGTAAAATCACGTCTGTGGGCCGGATGCAGTTGGGGGCAGGACTGGAAGCCGGAAACCACCTGACCCGCACCCAACCCGTCTCCATTGAAAAAATCGCGGCCTATATCTTCACCTCAACCATCAATGTTAACAGGAAAGTTGGGCCAGCTTCAACCAGAATTTTCTGGGGAGAAAGGAGAAAATGGCAGATTCTTCTTGTTCTGTGAATAAAGTTCAACTTCCACATATAATTATCAAAAGGACAAAGATATGGCCAGACAGGTTGGGGGAAGCAGCGAGAAGATTGACTCGCAATCACCTGGCTCATTGGCTGCATCCTCATTACTGAAATATCAGATAGGAAGAACTTGAATATTCCAGTCTCACTGTATTGCGCATGACGAACTAATGAAAAATCAACAATAATCAAGTGTTGACTGCAGAACATTAAACAAACCTGGAAAAGGTAAATAAACAGGATTAAAAAAATACAAAATATATTTTAAAATAAACACTTGGTTGCCTTACGAAAGAAAAACAATGAGTATTACAGTCTACTCATAATTATGAATCTATCATTTGGAAACCTGCATACTACAAGTAAACATAGCACTGAAAGCAGGTTTCCAAGAATCTACATCTTCAGGCTAATTTGGAGTAGCATAATGCCAAAACGATAATCCTCCGGAGCAGAAATGTGAAGGCAATAATGCTTTAAGTATGGAAACTGCTCCAGGTAACTACTTTAATATAGCTTCACCAGACAATCTTGTGCATGATGTACTGGCTTTCTACTGGGACAAATGTTAACTTTCCCTGGTGGCTCCTGCCCAGGAAGCAAAATAATGAGATGTATTGCATGACCCAGTTCACAAACATCTGCTTCCCTAAGGTCAGAGATGAAAATAACCGTGAGAACCAGCAAACGTTTTTCATCCTGTACCTGTCGTAGGCTAAAGCCCCACAAATATCAACCATATTATAATTGAGGGAAACTATGGAAGTCTGAGGTAAACAAAACCTTGGTACTGTTGCTTCCTAATGGAAGCCAGAAACTAACTTTGGATTAATGAGATGGTGAGGCATGCGAGGGCAATTATGGGCACCCACATGATGTATCAGCATGTAAAACTAGTGGACAATATAATAACATAAATGGTTCAAATGGCTCAGATGAGAGTTTACTCAGATTCATACTGATGCAACCTAAAGGATGAAGGGTCACAACATTTATCCCCTCCATGAACACTTTCGATATTCTCCCATGATACACCCACTAACTGATGACGGCAGGCTTCAATAGCCGCAGCTAATTCTAAAGCCCTCAGCTGACAGCATCTGAAAGCAGTGCATCACGTGTCTAAAGATTGAAGTCGTGTTCTTGGCATTTCCATTTGACATTATGGGGGTAAAGTAACATGTCTGTGGCAGGGAGCCTTGCCTACCAGGAAACATTTCAGAAATTCAGACACGTGCTACCCAAGATTTTCCAACTATTAGAATGGTCAGAAAATTGTAGGCAGTGTGCATCCAAATTTCTAATACGTGCTATGGCAGACAGGCTTCCCACTGGGAGCAAGGACTCATAAAATCACCCATAATGTGTCTTCAAAAAGGATTGTTTCTCCAGAACAAATTCCATTTATGTAGCTCCTTTAATGTAGGAAAACGTCCCAAAGTGCTTCACAGAAACGTAATCAGATAAAAATTGACACCGAGTCAAAGAAAGAGATATTAAGAAGGGAGACTAAAATCTTGGTCAAAAAGATAGTTTTTAAGAAGGATCTTAAAGGACAAGAGAGATGGTGAGGTTTAGCAAGGGAATTCCAGGGCTCAGGGCCTAGATGGCTGAAAACACGACAGCCAATGCTGAAACGAAAGGAGTGGGGGATGCACAAGAGGCTAGAGTTGCAGGAATGCAAAATTCCAGAAGGGTTGCAGGGCTGGATTAGGTTGCAGAGATAGGGAGTGGCATGGCCATTAAAGGATTTGAACACGTGGATGAGAATTTTAAACTTTAGGTGCTTGTGGACTGGGAGCATGTCAGCGAGCACTGGGGTGAGCAGGACTTGGTTCAGGAAGGGAGAACGGGGTCATTACTGACTGCTAGAATCATAGCTGTTCTATTAATGGCGATCAGGGGTCATGTTGTCAAGAGAGCACCCAGTGCATCATGCACCAGATCTGATTTTCAGCTGGATCAATAATTTTTCCTATATGGGATTCAGAAAAGGTCCTCCTACAGTCAGGGCTAGCAGATCCACCCACCGAGAAACCAGAACCAGTTTGTCTAATGGCACAAATTATAGAAAAATGACCAATCCCAGATAGTATGCATCCCAGAACACCGAAGGAGACTGGCATGGATAGAGCCAAAGCACTAACCATAATTTCCAATGGAAATGGGAATTGTACCAAAGGACTGGGAGATGGTAAACGTAAACACCTGTTCAAAAAACATCAGGAAATTATAGGTCAGTCGCATCTCAGTTATTAGCAAACTTATGGAGCCTATAATACAGGATAAAATTAGTGAACACTTGGAAAGATATTCAGATAATTAAGGTCAGGCCAGGTTTGACTGTTTAATTTTTGAGCAAATTGCACTGTATAGATGAAGAGATTATGGTGGATATTGTACATATGGATTTGCAGAAGACATTTGATAATGTGCCTATCACATTTCAATATTTTTGACCATCTTTTCCACAAAAAGGGTTTGGAAAAGAGTTGCATTTAAATGTCAGGTTTTTAAAGCAAAGTATATTCACACAAGTTTCATAATAAGAAAGCTGGTTTTGGTATCTTGACAAATATATGTCGAGGAACCAGACGGATCCGTAATTCCCTCTAACTTCTTACTAAGGAAGCATCTGGAGTTTTACCTCCCAGCATAGGTTTAGGGATAAATGATACCTGAGTCGTTCGCTGAATTGTCTTAAACTAGCCAAACTAACAAAAATTAATTTACTAATCCTCGATGAGGTTACCCTCAAGCAGCTGAGTGAGTGAATTAACTCTTTCTACCAAATCATTAAGGAAGAAGGCAGACACAATTCATGCACCAAACACTATTTATTGGTTGTAAAGTGCAACTTACAGTTAAAGTTGGGTACACAAACACTTAATAGACATGCATAAATGTAATCTGAGTTACCTTGTTGAGTAGCAAATCATTAATGAAGTTATTCAACAAAACGAGTAGCATTACAGACATTTCAGCATGTCACCATAAGTCAGTGCTAACAGGTGCTGAGTATCAACTATAGCAATGACCAGAGTCTGAGGTTATAAATTGGTGAGATTACTCCTAAGACTAATTCCTTAAAACAGCTGACAAGTTAATAGCTTTGAATAGTCAGTCTATCAAATAGCTCAAGTCTACGTGCGTGATTAACAATGTTCAATGCTAGCACAACCTCATCCTCATGAGCATCGTGGTTGGGTTAATCTCCTTCTTTCCTTGGTTCGCAGCCGTTAGCTTTTGGAGTGCTGAGTTGATGAGCTCCTTCATGGCAGATCTATCTGTTTAACTTTGATTCTGACTGAACCTAACTTTCACAAAAGACTTCTCTCTCACCTTTCACTATCTCAGACTACTGACCATTAAGTGACACACTGCCTATAATGGACTGGTATAGCCATAATTTAGCTTCTAAATTCTGATGCTCTGTCCTTAAAAGGTACCTTGTACTGGTATGTATAGTTCTTGCACCTGCTAGGTAAATGTTCTCAGAAGAATAGAGGAAATACAAGTCATCTTCTGATTAACACAGAGACCCCAAGAAAGACAGCTACTTCTACCAAAGTCAGTGACCCATGTGTCAGAAGGGCTTGCTCCTTTTAGTCTCAATCATCCCCAACAAGTCAGTACGGAAGCACTGTTCTCCATACAGGTCAGCTCCACTTTTACAACCCTCCCCTTACCTTGTAGCTTTACTTTTAACAAAGAGACCTTTAAAAGCCTGCATTAACAATTTACTTCCCAGCACTCAGTTCAAAAGCTGAACTCCATATTGTATGAGCATTATCAGGAAGGTTACAGGGTATTTTCAACATGAATCTTGACAATTTTATAGGGTACTGTTCCGACAGCACACAAAGCAAAAGGTGGTTAAAATACTAATGAACTAGGGATTGAAGCGGTTTCCCCAAAGACCAGAAACAATAAACAATTCATTAGCATGCCTGGGCAAATCAATAAACGTCTCATTCACATTGTGTTGGGAAGCCCCCAATCTCAGGCACTCAAGCAGGAGTTGTCTAGCATGGATCCTATCCTTTGGTTGTGATCACAGGGAGAGACATACCGAGTCAAATTTTTGCTGGGGCAGGATTTTATTCAGACTCAGAAGCTTAGGATGTAGGAGGGTAGTTATAAGTTATTTTAAGTTGAGCAACACAACCCACTGAAGGAAGAAGCATAATATGTTCACTATTGTATTGCTGTGCAATGACAATTTATACAGATTAAATTAAGTGCACCTGATCAGAATTGCTGCTCTGTACGTTCACTTGCATGTCTGTGAAATAAAGCAACTTAATGATGTGCATCTGGTGTTGCCTTACCAAGTATTTTCTTGGTTTATCTTCAAAATTTTTGGACAGGCATACGTGTTGGCACTTGTGAAAGACACTATATCCAGTTCAGACCCTATGGTTACATCCCGCACTGACACTATTGTAGTTAAATATTGGGCCCTAAATACAAGACATTTGGATGGTTTACAGGAGTGACAAGCATCGCCGTACCCATGAGAACAAAGACAAGACACAAATTTGTAATGATAAAGATTTGCTACGTGAATTAAAGCACATATTTTAAGTTGAGCAAGACAACCCACTGAAGGAAGAAGCATAATATGTTCACTATTTTGTATTGTTGCGCAAAGACAATTTATACAGATTAAATTAAGTGCGCCTGATTTAATCAACGATCTGAGTTTGTGGGGGTTACTTTAGTGGCGATATTATGATGTGTAGCAGATCAATGTAGCTGCATGGATAGAAAGGTGGCAAGAGGACAGATAGCAGAGTAGGGATAAATAGATGTTTTGCAGATTGTCAGGATGCGGATAGTAGTGTGCCTTAAGAATCTTTCCTGGGAACTATCTTGCTTTCCATTAAATAATTTGAATGATGGTATAAAAAGAATGATACGTATGTGGATACCAAATTGAGACTACGCAAACTGTAAAGAAGAATGCAAAAGAACATACGTTAATGGAGTGGGCACATAGGTGACAGATGCAGTTCAATGCAGAAAAATGTGAAGCTGTGCATTTTGGGAAATAGAATAGTGAAAGTAAGTATACCACTAAATAATTATTATGACTAAGCACAGTGGAGCAGTACAGAGATCTGGAGATGCAAATACAGAGATCTTTAAACGGTGGAAATGCAAGTAGATAAACCATAAAAAGACAAGTGGGATTTCAGGTTTCACATATAGGGGCACTAAATTTAAAAAAAAGGAAATTATTTTGAATTTCTACAAGATGGAGTATTGCATGTAAAAGAGACCCAGCCTGTTCATCCTTTCCTGACAGGTATAACCTTGCAGGAAATGATGAACAGGCTGGGTCTCTTTTCTCTTGCAAAGAGAAGGCTGAGGGGTGACCTAATAGAGGTCTTTAACATTATGAAAGGTTTTGTTAGAGTAGACACAGGGAGAGAGTGTTTCCACTTGTGAGGAAGAGCAAAACTGGAGGCCATCAATATAAGATAGTCACCAAGAAATCAAATAGGGAATTCAGAAGAAACCTCTTTACCCAAAGAGTGATGAGAATGTGGAACTCGCTACCACAGTGAGTGCTTGAGGCGAATAGTATAGATGCATTTAAGGGGAGGCTAGATAAGCATATGAGGGAGAAGGGAATAGAGGGTTATGCTGATAGTGTTAGATGAGTAAAGATAGGAGGCTCGAGTGGAGCATAACTGGTTGGGCCGAATGGCCTGTTTCTGTGCTGTATATTCTATGCAAGACTGAGTATTGCATGTAGCTCTCCGCATTCTATTATAGGAAGGATATTAGAGCCATGGAAAGAGCACAATGAAGATTCACTACAATGATATCAGAAATGGGGTATGTGGTGAGGTTGTTACAGTTATAAAGAAAGGCTTAAAAAATCTCCCCCTACTGGATAAAGACCAAAAGGGGAGCTAAATAGAAATTTTCAAAATAGGTTTAAGGGGATAAATAGTAAAAGATTGTTTCCACTGGTTAACAAATCAGTAACAAGGGGGCATAGAGTCAGGAGAAGAAAAACAAATGGGCAGGTTAGCAGAATTTTTTCACAAAGGCTTTTTGAGAGCATGGAATGGCTTTATCACAACTAGCTATTGGAGTAGAATACTATCATTTAAAAGGGAGTTGGATGAGTATCTGAAAGGAATAAAAGAGGATACAGGAAAGATTAAAGTAGACAACTCCAGTTGAAAAGCTGGACACCAACAATGGACTTCTTCTGTGCTGTAAATATTATGAATTCTGAGAGATTTATCATTGCCTCCTTCATCCAAGCCTGTAAATATGCCTTCAATGAGTGGAAAGGCATACAAAAATCTCCCTTGCCAGGAGAATGATGAGCTATTCAAGGGTCTGCAGTTTTTCGTTCAGTGAAGAGGATAGTTGCTTAAACAGAACACTGGGAGTCACTTGGTCTGGAAAGTGACCAAAAGTTCAACTGTGGATAGCCCCACTTAAGGAAAATTGGCAATTCCTGGTGGATGGTAGAGTATTGTATGCTTATATCGGGGTTCTGCTGTTAACCTATACTTTCTCCTGCAAACTTGCACCAGAAGTTGAGCCAACAGGTAGACTAATTTTTACCTGTAGTTGTGCCAGATTTGTAGCACATCCAGAGAACAAGATGATTCAAAAAGGGTTTTTTTTTGGCGGGGTGGGGGGAGAAATGAATGAGAGTGAAGTAATAAACAGGACGCTTCCCAAATCCTCTGATTCCCACCATCCCTGTTCATGCAGTGTACCATGGTGGTACTGTCAGTCCATATTTTGACCACACTCTAATGATTCTAGCTTTGTAAACAACACAAGAGTTAAAACAAACTGCATTTTTTTGAATTACTTTTGTACTGAACGTACTTCATGCAGCAACTATTCCAGTTTTTAACTATTCAATTATCACTCTAAAGTAATAGTCGCTGTACCCATAATTATTAGATTTATACTTGAAACCCCCTAACACTCTGAAGTGATCCATAACAGAGGTTGTTTTAATTTGTAACAAGATAAATTCCAGAAGAGGAAAAGGTGGGTCATAGCATGAAAATTTAAACCTGTAATTAGCACAGAAACAGAGCAAACCCCTTTTAAGCTCAGTAAACAGTTGTCATAAAGCTCGTGATCTGATAGGTATTAGTGCTTATTCACTGAGCAGATAAAAGGTTTCATTTTCAGAATACAATTTTATATTCCAAAATAATATGCCAAGTATCTGACATAGAAATGCCTCACAGCACAATGAATTACCTTTGGAATGCGATGTTTATTGTGTGAGCAAATGCAGCAACCATTCTGTGTCATCAACATCCTACAAATGGCAATGAAATAAATAAACAGTTGTATTTTGGTAGTATTAGTTGAAAGCAATGCTCGTTTCTGTAGCAGATTATACACTGACGTACTGGTGTGGAATTCAAAGCCATAACCTTTTGACACAAACCAATGTACAATACTGATCTGATTAGTATGTACATGGTACGGCACCATCAACTGTAATGGGAGTTAAACAAGTGAAAGATAACTCAAGGGTGGAAAAGTTGACATTTCAATGGTGGCCATGATGTAATTAGATTATACCACATTTACCACATACGGTTGCCTTCAGGCACAGTCACCAAACTGCTGACCATATAGATTTAAACTTATACATTATCACAAAGAACATTGGCGCCAAGTCAAATTACTAAAATTTCCTACCAAACACCGTCGTGGGAGCACCATCATCACAAGGACAATAGCAGTTCAAGAAGGCAGCCTAATATCATTTTCTCAGGGTAACTAGAAATGGGCAACAAATGTGACCTCACTAGTCCTACCCACATTTTCAGAACAAATACAGCTGTAAACTGAAAACTAGGTCAACAGCTTCCATTTTTGTTCATAAATAAATTAAAGAAAGGAACTGTTACCACTCGGACTTAAATCAGAGCTCACACTTCATACATTCAAACGGACTTGCCCCAACACACCCTCTGCTCTTCCAATCCTAGGTCTACTGAGAATTCCCTCCGTCCTAACATTAGAGGCAAAACCGTCAGCCGTTTTGCCTCTAGAATCAGGACCTCTCTTCCTAAACCTCTTGATCGCTCCAACCTGAAAATCCTCAAAACCTGCCTCCTGAACTGCACTTTTGGTAACCTCTCCTCCGACTTGCGTCTATCTAGTCTAATGCCCAACTGTGAATCACTTTGGGACATTTTGCGACATTAGAAGGCACGACATAAATGCAAAGAGCATATTAGATCAAAGGGCAGAAGTACTGCGGAAGTGGGAAGAGAATGGACTTATTCTCCTTTTAAAAATTAAAAAATCCCTTTCATTTTATGTAATTTAATGAATAAATCTCACTGACAGGATTGTTCTCAACACTAAGTGTCAGCTTGACTCAGCTGGTAGCACTCTAGTGTCGAGTCAGAAGTTTGTTGGCTCATGTTATATTCCCAAGACTTCAGCACACAATCTAGTGCAGTTCTGAGCAAGTGTTGAATCGTTGGAGAGGCTATCTTTCAAATGAGACATTAAATCAAGGATCTGATTCTATAACTTTCCATCCTACCTCGAACCTTTCAATTTACCAAAAGCATTACACCAGTCACATTTGAATCACAGTAAGAGAAAAATAAAAGAGACACTAAAGAACTCATTGCAGATTTTGTGCACAGGCCACACCATCTGGAAACACCAACATCAGCAGCAAAGTAACTTGAACAGGGGATCATCTCATGCAATATGCAGAGAAGAGTTTGAGAAGGTTTCAACAACAACAACTTTATAGCACCTTTAACATAGTTAAACATCCAAAGGCGCTTCACAGGAGTGTTGTAAAACAAAATTTCAAAGAAGTACTCTTTCACTCCCGCAATTCCTGCTAAAAGCAACAATAAAAAAGTCCATATTTTAGAGCTAAATGTGTGCATGAAACATGAGTAACTACCCACTCAAGTGTTCTCCCTTTGTATTATTGGGAAAGTCATTAATTATGGATAAACTTGTACACCAAAAATGAAGCATCTCTGTAAAGCAGGTACAAACACCTTTTTAAAGGTTCTGCATCTTCAAATTGCAGTCATTAAAGGATTATCTTGACATGTGGCCAATGTAGGATCAGATATTAGTCATGACAGCAACCAGCAAGGAAAATACAACTCTCTACAATGAGAAATCAAGTGAACAACCCTGAATTTGGAATATAATTCTTGAATCCCTAATATCAACAAAGCTTCACTACACCCCAACAGAGAACCCTAGATTAACACAGAGTGAAAATGCCACAAGACCCCTCAATTCCACTTTAATTCAGGCTCAGTTATTCTCTACGTGTTGAAGTCTTTCATAGCATAGCACCTTTCATGTCCTCAAGATGTCCCAAAATGTTTCAAAGTCAATAAATTACATTTCTGAACTGAAGACATTATTGTTTTTGTATGCAAACACAGTGGCCAATTTGCACACAACAATGTCCCATGAAGACTAATGAGATATGACCAGTTTGTCTATTTCGGTGCCGTTGGTTGAGGGATGAAGGTTGGCCAAGACACCTGGAGAACTGCTTGCTCTTCTTCAAAAAGTTGCCATGAGATCTTTTACATCCCCTTGAACTGGCAGATTGGGCCTCGATTTAAAAGTTTGATACAAAAGACACGTCTGTACTGCAATGAAGAATTCTTTATAACTTAGCTTTTCACATCAAGAATTATTTTTCACTCTGATCACTTCAGTTTGCTACATGATAATAATGCACTAGCTTTGTGGCGATGGGCACATCTTATGGTAAATAGCCTGGTTAAAAGATTCATGTTGCAAAGTTACTGCTTTCAATTAGCTACAGTATGTCTGCTGAACAAATTAGCTAGTTTTATAAGTAACAAAAATCAGAAACTCTGGAGAACCTAATTTTAGTCTGGGCTGTAAAGAATTTTGCTATTTCAATGCCCGAAGATGTGTGTGACCATCTGTGGTGACAACTAATTACAGCTGTAAACCCTCCTCTATATGGATTATATTTGGCACTGTAAATAGTTAAATAGCGGGAAAAGTAAAATATCAAGTTAATTACATGTAAGTGAGACAAACCCAGTAACTCACAGGTTACTGTGCGTAGGGCTTCCTGAGAGTAATAAAGTTGGTATCCCACTATGTATTCTGTATATAAAAAGATATTAAAAAAGACCTAGAGGGTAAATACATAATCTTACAGTGAAGCTGTGCCACTGCCATCTTTGTAATGAAGACTTTATCACAAATAGTATTGCCCAATACATTCTTGACAGCAGATAAATCAGCACTCTGAACACATTGGACCAGATTTGAGTAAAATAAGACTGCAACAAATAATTCATGTTTTCTCATTTTTATAAAATGATACTTCTTTGTTCTACTTCAAGAAATACTACTGGATGATAATGCTCAGAAAGCAAACTTTACTTTTTTAGCCAAGAGCTTAATTGGCAATAGCATTAGTCTGTGTTACAATAATGGTGTAGCTCCGGCTGAACCAAACATTCCCTGAAACAAGTCTACTTACTGGCGCTTTTTTTTTTTAAAACAAAGAAAATATTTACCATAAACTGGTTTCTGACTGCGGAATAGTAAAGCAGTAACTGTTAGAAGGAAGGTTAGAGAGCTATGGCATCAAATGGTACTTTTCCTTCACGCCAATTTAGGTTTTCAGGCTCAATCCATTCCAAGGGTTTGCAATGTCATGCTGCTATTGATCTGGGGCTAGAGACACTGTACCTCCAGCACAATGTCTAGAGAATTCTGCGTTCAATATTTTTTTGTGTTTGTTGATTTACTAGTAATCTGTTGCTATATGCAATTAAATAAAAACACATGTTTTCTTTAACAATAGCACTCTTTCATTTGAGCAGTGATAGATCATCTTTAGAAAGTTCGGACAAGGGTCCCAAGGGTGTCTGCATTTGCAGGGAGGGTCCCCAAAGAAAAGTTTGATATAGAATATAAATTATGGAATTCAGAATAATAATTTGGTCCTTTAACCTTTTCTCCATATCTATAACAAAACTCTACTCCCCCACCCCCCACCAATGACAAGACTTTCACAGTGAAAGGTCCTCAAAAACTTTGAACAGAGATCACACCTGCAATGGTCCATTAGTAATATTAATTCATGAGTGTGAATGAATACCAACTCCCAAGTACCCATTTCACCTGCCATTCAGATTCTGTTTCAGACCAATGAAGTCACAAACACATGGCTGGAGACCAGATTGTCTTATTTAAATTATTTGTTTATAGTGCTCCTTCTGAATTTCCATAGGTACAATGACATTTTACATGTTTTCAGTTTTGACTCAAACCTGTACATTACTTCTATTCAGCCAATGCTGCATAGCACCAGAGTGCTCTGTATTACTTTGAGAATATTTGGTGCAATAGTATTCTTTTAATTATCTACCTTCAGGTAGTTATATTGAGCCATACTGATTCATGAATGCATGTAAAAGTATTAAATTTGACAGATTTTTGATACAAAGAGGATTTAAAATACTTTGCTTACTAGAACACACAATTTTGCTTACTAGAACTCACAATAGTTAATCAGTCAATGGCCTTACAGTATTTTAACTCTAAATTAGTATTTTCATTGCACTGTATTTAATATTTGGTTTCCAAGGTAATCCATTAATTCCTGCCCAGAATTGACATCTATAATACACTTAATTTACTCCCATTAATTTTACAGTTAACATTACTCTAGACAGATTAGGACATTAACTTAGTAACAGGCATCAACACATTCTTGATTACAGGACTAAAATTTAAGCCAATCAATAGAATACAGGAGGAGGAACACTAAATTTCCATTTCTTCAAGAAATATCAAGTTTTACAGAACACCAAAGACAGTATAGATTCTTAAAATGCTACTAATGGCATTTTGTTGCTGTGCTCACAACTAACCAACAAAATGCAACAATGATGGTTAAACTACAAAAATTACATACTCAATAAAAACTGCATGTGCTTCATGAAGGTCCTGCACTACCAAATGTATCTCACTTCAAAGAAAGGGATTGAGCAAGGACCCAAGGTGCCCCTATAGAAAGGGAATTATTCTGGGTAGGTGATTTACTTTTTAAAATAAACTCAACATATTAAAGGAAAAGACAGCCATTATATTTTTAGTTACCTTCTCCAGCATGGAGGTTGGTTTTTAATGTGATGCCAGTAAGTATGGCCCAACTGAGTGGAATTTTATTTCTCCCTCCCTTTATCTCCTTAGATAGCGACTCCTTGCTGGATTACTGTTGCATAGCCACCAGGCACTCTCCCGCATCTCACTTAATTACTTGGCCATTACTTGACGGCGAGTGTTGTCAAGCTATTTGACCAGTCGGGTCATACAACCGAGCCCAATCCCCAAATCTACACCTGCAGATAGTGATCAGAATTGGGAACCCTGGCCAAATTTCCTTTCTATAACCCAAGGGCGCGGAGGCACATTGCAGCAAACCAACCTGAGACATCAGCTAACTCAGTGCAGAGTGGGTACTGAACTTGGAACATTCCTAATCTGTATAGTTCAACTGCTCACTGATCCAGCAGGGAAACATTTCATGTATAATTTTTATCCACACAAAATTCTTGAACACAAAGCAGTTTACAGTACACCCAAGCCGGTGAGTTCAATTTCTAGGAATAACTTTAGATCTCATAAGGAATGTGACAGTTTGCCCTGCTTTTTCTGATTGCTGTGCTTATATACTGTATTATACCAAACACTGATTAAATATATTTGTGGGAAATGGCCAACAACTTCCTTAAACCTCTCATTATTTACTACAATTCTGCAGGAATGAGTGACCTTGTTTCAGGAAATGATATCAGCTTATTTGGATTTTTGGCAGATTTCACAAATCACATCTACTACACTTCCTACATTTGCAATATTTTTGGAATGATATTAAATACTGAAAGTTGAAATTTAAAAAAGAGGTTTACTTAATCTAAACAATTTATAAATCTCAATGCTAAGTTAGAGATCTCTGAAATGCATTCATTTTTGGAACACTTCCTACATATCGGGCAATATCTATGACGTTTGTAAAAACGATTGGTGCCAAATGCACGTTGTTGCCAAATACAAGTTGCTGCAAAGATTCACAAAAAAAAGACAGATTTAAAAAAAAAATCTGCTATATACATATGCAAGAAAAAAATTCCAAAGATGGGTATTTAAACACATTATACAAAAACCATGTTTCTGCACTACCTACAAAAACACAGTTCTGGTATAGAACATAGACAAGTCCGACCCACATTTACATTGACCTCACTGTGGGTTTTTGTATTCATAATTGTATGCGCCAAACATTACTACAAGCAAATGAACGAACGTTTCAGAAACTTAAAAACCTTTCGGCCCTCAAAAAGGATTAAAATACGCTGCATATATATTTTAAATCGTTTATTCTATTATAATTAGAGACAAATATATATATATATTCAAAGCTGGAACAAGTCACTACACCGCAGCTGTTCTCAAAAGGAACATTCCACCTCCGAAGCCATCAAGATGATAAAGTACAGTATGGAGCTGCGTGCAGAGCAACGTGGGCAGCGATCCAAAAATGCCAGCGCTTTGGCACTACAACAGGAACCAGTAAACACTTGAGCTCAGCACCACGCAAAAGAACAGAAATAACAATTACTCCTGAACCACTACGAATCCACAGAAACTTCAGAAAATTCCTTTCTGTACCAAACAAGAAAAGAAAACGCATTTTCCAATGTGAAATATCTTAATCAAAATGTCTCAGACTTTAATTTCACGTTGCAGTGGCTTGTAAATTTGCAAACAAGCTCCGCATTTCATTGCGGTGCTGCTGTCATTTCGTCCAATTACACTGGGATTGAATAGCGCTTTTTCCATCACTCGATTTTAAACCTTGCCGCAACGGATTGAGCGATCCTCAAGTCCAGCTTTGCGAAGGGAGAAGGTACACTCCAACCCTAGCTGCACTGACCTCTCTCTTCCACTGGCCGGCTGAAACCCAGCCGACAGCCTTTGCCATTTCATGCCGATTTACTTAACTCTGCGCTGACAGCTCCTCAAAGATATACCTTTAATTGAATCCATCGCTAACATTTAAACCCGCCTTGCAAGATATACCGTGCGCCACTCTCAACATTAAAAAAAGGCAACACGCAATCATCTTACTTACCTTTTAATTTCTTCCTGAGGCTCTTTGGCAGCTTTAAACTCGGGTTCTCTGAAAGGATCGGGGGGGGGGGGGGGGAAAGAGAAGAGAAAAGGGGGGGGGGGGGGAGGGAAAGAAAAGCCTTTTTAAAGACCCATCAATTTGGCAGACCGTCCAACAGCCAGACTCTGCAAACACGCAACACCGGCTGACAGCTGCAGTCAGGATCGCTCAAGCGACGGGAAGCGGCCGCGAGTTGTACACAAACACAAGGGGAAAGGAAGCAGTAGCAGCGCCCGCCCGCCTCAAACCCACACCAGCAGCCCCCAGACAGCACAACACACACACAATCAGCCCTAGCAACGGCACAGCCACAGCTACAAACCTCATCAATTTAAAGTGCAAATAGAAGGGAAAATATCCAACAGCCGAGACAAAACAACGTCAGAGGAGGAGGGGGGGGAGGGAAAAGTTGAGCTACTTTCTCTCTCTCTCTCTCCCCCGGTCAGTAAATTGTTGATAACGGTGCTTCAGCAGCCATTTTGTTATAACTGACAAGAGAAGGCTAATCTCGCTGAGGAAACGACCTCTGACCCTGTCTGGCTGACATGTGATCACAACTAAACATCACCCCCCCCTCCCCGCGCGCTTCCCTCCTCGCGCCCAACCGTCCCGCCTCTCCGTGTTGCCACGGCAACCGCTCTGACCTATCGCTTCGGTGCCAGCGCATCACATGATCGCAACACAACCCCCCCACCACACTCTTTTTTTTAAATCCTCGACTGGGCTGAGATTAGATGTCTTCAGGCAGGTGGGATTCTCAGACTTCCCTACCATCCCCTAACCGCGTAAACCGGGCGGGGACCAGCCATAATGACACAGGTAAACAGCTGGGGGGGGGGAGGCAAAAACCACGCAATAAAACTTTCAAAAACAGATCGCTCTCTTGGAGGCCCGCCTGAAATTTCTTTCCGGTTGCCAAATCCAACCAATCCGGTGAGCGGCCATTGCGTCACGTGACCACCTCCCCGTCCTCGCTTGTTGCTCCGGCAACCAGTCTGCCCAATCATCTATAAAAGCCAGCCACAAACAAGCCTGTCCTCAACATATACAAATGACCTAGTAATTGTCAATTGTACATGATCTGATACAGCTCGACTTCATCTGCTTAATAGGTACAGAGCTTATCTAATTTGACCTAGTGAAATAACCCAATCAAAATCAAATATATTATAGCTGAATTGGCACTCTACTGTGCAGCAGCAGTAAATATCATTCGGAAATACAGTTTCCATTCCATTCTCCTCTGATCAGACCTCTGATAGCCTGCACTTGGATTTGTAAAATACAAAGTATTTTTCTTTCAAAACAATAAAGTTACATAACATTTCTCTTACAGATCACTGGGTTGCCTTTGTTGATTTAAAAAAAACTAATGTAACATTCACAGCAAAACCTGTGTGATCAAAGTGCCAGACAATATGAGTGGAGTTTCTGTAATGAGATGTTCCAAGAGTTTAGGCAAAAAGACTCCACTAAGTACTGATAATAGTTCTTTGAATTTTAAAAGAATCAGAATGATTCGATTGAACTTTTAATTCAGATTTTTAAAGAGAACCATTTCTCACTGATCTTCAGCCCTCCCTTCATCTCCTCTCTGGAAGGCATTGACTCCTTCCTGGGGTATGGTTCTACAGGTCCCAACCACACCCCAGTACTTCACACAGGTGATCATTACGCATATGAACCTTGGCAGTCAATGTGAGCAGACTATTCAATCGCAGGGGCAGCATAGCCAAGCTCAACACTATGATCATACTTGTGCACTGGATTGCTGGATAGTGATCAGGAGCAAAAACCTAAGCACTCCCTAACCCATAAGTGCTGAGGCTAATTGTAGCACCCTGATTACACTACCCTGGCTGAGATCAAGTAATTCAGCATATGCCAGGGCTTTGGGATCCTTCTGCTCTGTCTGGCTCAGCTACTCACAGAATAAACTCACTGCCATTGTAGAGTCCAAAAATGTGCGGGTTAGGTTGATTTGGCTATGATAAAATTGACTCTTAGTGTTAGGGGGGGATTAAATATGTGGGGTTACGGGGATAGGGTGGGATATGTTAGGGGGAATTAAATACGTGGGGTTACGGGGGTAGGGTGGGATATGTGTACTGTGGGGATTAAAGCAGGGACAGGGTACTGGATTTGAATGATCAGCCATGATCGTATTGAATGGTGGAGCAGGCTCGACGGGCCGAATGGCCTACTCCTGCTCCTAGATTCTATGTTTCTATGTTTCTATGTTTAACTTAAATTTTTTTTTGAAAATAATTTTAGCTCCACGCATATCATGACTTACTCCCTGACAGAGTGAGCACATGACCTCCTCCAAACCTTCTGCCAACAACCATCTTGACCCCTGCCTTGCAGGGAATGATGGCTTGTGACTTTGTACAAAGAGCTGAGACCTGAGCTCTGTAATGTCATTAACTGTAAATAAAATGTTCAAAATAAACCAAAAAACAACCATCTTGAATTGGCTGCTAAAAGGTGCCCAAAAACAGTCCCAAGATTACTTTCTTTGCAATTTCTCATTCTCTTCCTTATTACCACCCACCCAAACACAAATGCACCATGTGAGAGTCACAGATGTGAACCGACAGATCTGATTTGCACTGTGCCACCAGGCTAGCAACCTTCTTATTGGCTTGGGAATGAAGTTACCGATAGCAGGTAGGGGTTCCTCACAGAATATGTCTGTTAGTCACCATTGATTTTCACAAGAGTTTATTTGTAAAGTGCTTAAAAAATAATATTTTTTTCAATTTTGTCCCAGCTGAGATTTATTGAATTCATTGTAAAATCTCAGTGGGGAACTGTTTTTTTTTAAGTCTTCTGAACACACTAAGTGGACAAGGTACGCTAAAGTCAATGCTGACTGGTGGACATTCTCCCAAAGGATCCCCTTGACTAACATCAGTGAAGTGCATCTGCTTCACTTCTTGATTGAAATGTCGCTCTAGGCTGTACAGAGGAGACCTTCTGCTAAGGATTTATCCGAAAAGAAATGTCACTTTAAATATAAATATGTGGTATAGTTATGGAAGTAAGTGGTTTACGTTATCTTTACACCTAAAGATACTTTCTCCATTAAGTGTATAGCTGTGTATTTTAACTGGTAAAAGTGCTTTAGTGACTTTTTATGCTTTATTTAAATTATTATGAAATAGACTTTGGTAACTTTTTTTTCCCCAACCTTAAAAAAAACAAAGTGCTTTTTAATAATAACGTCCCTCCTTTATTTTTAGCTTAGGGCCATCAAAAGTGTAAAGATGAAAGTGTACTATATACAAAAGTATCTTACAAATGTGATTATTTTATGAACTAGTGACATTTTATTGGATTTTACTGATAATGGAAACCATTTTAGATATCTGCATGAAAGAGAGAAGATATTTAATTACAAATAAAATTACATTCCCATTGAGCCACTATAAGCACTGTGAATGGCTAGCACAGCATGGTAGAACCTCATGTACACTCTCTGAGAATGTGAATTTTAGAATCTGGATTGTGTTCTCGAGAACCTGTGTGTGTTGACTCCACCTACTGCTGGTGCAACTAACTGTCAATTTAAGTTTAAAGATGATTCAAAATATAGTTAGTGGTTTAGATCAATTTTTTTTAAATGAACTTATAAACAGAAACAGATTTTTGCATAAATTTGGATCTAATTGCAAAATTAGCTCAAAGATTTGCATATCTTTTTAATGTTTTGAACACAATGTTAAAAATAATTATTGACATCATAAAACTCTTGATATACAGACACCTTTTTGTTTATTGTGTAAATAATCATTGTATTCTATTTGCTGGCTGAGTTAAAATCATTCAGCTTTCACAATAGGAAATTAAATGTTGCTGGGAAGATATACAAAAAGGGATCAAGTGAAAAAGCAGCAATTGTTTTTAAGATGTCAATGTAGGCAAAGAAAAGCAAGCCAGATTCCAAGCTCATGGGACAACTTTAAAAATAAGCTGCAGCACTGGCATGGTAGTATCATGCATTTGTGCTCCACCTAGCTATTCCTTGGAGTGGTGGTTCAAGTTTCCAATTCCCACAGCAAATTCCTGAATTTTGGGTACACCATCAGTGGAAAGAATCAAATGCAAGCTAACGACTTCTTCACAGTAAAGAAAGGAAAGATGGAGCATGACTGTCTGCCAGGTGTTTTAAGAGTGGCACTGATAGACAGTTAGTGACAAGCTGCCTGTCTTCTTCATCAGAATAGTGCAAGACACACTAAGACCTAAAAAGAGGGTAGGATGAAAAAATTAATAATGGGAAAATTAATCAATAAAAGCCTACAATAAAACTCACCTGTATTAGTGGAAGAGGCAAACTCAAATGATCAAAATTCAATATCAGTAACAGCAAATTTCAAAAAGTATATATATTCTCATTCTAAATAAACAATGTTTTTAAATACAATTGAAGGAATTTACGATTGAAATACGCAAACTCATAATGCCAAGAATGCACACTTAAAATAAATTGCAAGTTACTGTGTACCATATTTCACTGATTTGCTGGGACTTAAAAGTCTCATATAAAGTATCTATATAGCACAATATTTCTTACCTGAAGAGATAAAGCTGGAGAAAAATGTTCTGATTCAAAATTAATTTATCTCTTTACTCAGACATATCACCAATTGACACTAGTGACTGCACTGTTACCATTCAGTTTCAACAAATTAAAGCGAAGAAACCTCAAGGAGTTCTCCAGTCGAACAAGGTTAGATGATATCTGGATCCATATAATATTTCTAAATTAGGCAAACATGTAGCTTGCAGGAGCTAGGTATTGTTTGTTGTGTTCAATTGTGCTGGGTGAATGCATTAGCTGAACTGATTTCTAATTCTTCTAAGGGCACTGCAGGGATTCCACAGAGACCAACACATTCATAAATAGAAAACAACTGTCTAGCAGGAATAAGAGGTGGCACACAGCAATGCCAATGCAATGTAGACAAGCTGGTTACTGCCTATTTGATAAGATAAAGCCCTCTAATGTTTGAATGATAGCCTGCACCTCTCACATGACTATCCCTATCTATTATAGATTACCAATGCAGCTTCTGTTCCCTCTGCAACTAATGAACAAGCACTAAAATCAATAACTGCAAAATGTGGATTTGTGTGCTTGCTTTGCAACAAACAGTAAATGGTATGCAGGCAGCAGAATGCTCAGATGGGGGTGGGCTGCATGAACCCCCAGAGGCCACTGTATTTGTCATTTGGCAAACCAAGATAGATGTAGAGCACAAATTCATCAAAGCTTTCTCCAAAAGGAACACAATTCTTGTTCCAGTGTTACACTCCATCTATCTAGAGTCCAAAAAATGAATAAATAATGAACTGTACATGTCAGACTCCAGGAACAAGCTGCATACAATGGTACAAAATAAGAACTAGACTAAAGAACTCACTAACAAAATAATCTTTCAGAAGGAAAGTAATTCTTTAGTTCAACATTTTAGAGAGTTTCAGAGCTAATAATTGAATGTTTTGTCAATATCCCAGTTTTAAATGTATTCAAATTCAATCATCAATGAAGAATTCAATAACATTTTTCAGTTTATGTTTTCGCTACTGCCTTAAGCATGTTCCAAACAATAGCATTTCAGTATTCTGTGCTGGCACAAATTGTATCTGACGTTGCAGATGAAATAATTTTAAGTGTATTAAGACTGTAAGGAAAGGGAGCATAAATAAGGCATTTTATTTAAAGCAGAAGTACCATATAATTAACTGACTTCAACTTTAAAGTTCATTACTAAACTCAAAGCATGATTTTTTTGATATCATAGCTCAGTATTTTGCAGTGAGTGGCTTTGTCTACAAACAGCACAGCGGCTCTACTTATCACGGCAACGTCAACACTGCAGTGCTGGTTCCTTTGTTTCTCCGCCAGTGATAGAGCCAGAACCTAACATCTCACAAATTATATCGGTGTGATTGACAATGCTGGCACTGTTTGTAAACATAGACAGGCTTGCCAAATACTGTAGCCTATTAAAAATGAAATATCTTTACAACAAAATGATCTAGAAGCACAGCATTTTGGAATGCAGCCATTTTAATGTTGAACTTTAAACAGACAAATAGTTCATATGGGGCATCAGCTGCTACAGGTCTGGCGTGGGTAGAAGCCATTGTTCTAAGACAACATTAGTCCGATTATAGTTCAACTCTAACAGCATTCCTTTTTCTTCTTGTCTAACGTGATGAAGAGATCAATATGATCCTCACAATTTGCAGTACAAATTGTTATCTGTTAGTCAGCTTACTAAAACATGATACCTTTATTGCAGTAAAGCTTTTATGTACTAACTGTAGCTGGTACAGTGCTATTGGTTAAAGTAAAAAGGTGCAGAAAATCTGTAAATTCCTTTTAAACATGACATTAATTTAATTTGAAGTAAAATTATATTTTATATCTTTTATATTTCTGGTTAAACATTTCTACCCATGACATTTTAGGGAAACAGCAGCTATAATATCTTAGCCCTTACTCATAAAAGAACTTAAATCATTTCTATGCTGCTACCCTGTCGGTGACTATGTTCTTGCAATATGAGCAGTCGTTGTACAACCCCCTTTTTCCTTTGTGAAAAACTGAACTGTGGCATGCATGAAATGCTTTTCTTTATATTATAAGCACAAACGTCATTGAAGAGCTCCCTTATTTGACTTTGCTGAACACATTTATTTTTTGTTGAAACAATTCAGCTTTGTAATAGCTGCAAATTGGCATATGAACTGCATTTACCTGCAATTAATTCTTTTCACCTTTACATTACTGCACTGGATCACCTACCCTGTTGCCATGTGAAAGTCTTGTTATATTACATAGTAATGCCAAGCCACTACCATACACTATAATCTGAAATTAGTTTCTTAAAAAGGAAACTACTGTTTTGTTAACCCTAAAACCTACCACAGGGGCTAAATTAAAGACAACACATTTGACTTCTTCAAAACAAGTAAATTGCAATGAAACATAATCGCAAGACAGATGATAAACAAGTCTGATATCCTTTCAAAGAGACTTTGCTGAGAAAAGGCTTTGTAGTACAAGGACTTGTCTTTTAATGAAATCTAGTTTATCTGTAATGAAAATGACAGTGAAATGCTGTGCCATTTTAACCCTTTAATTACTGAATTTCTAAAGCAACTTTAAGAATGATATTTTGCTTTCCTTAGTTCTTTCCCCCATCACGCCACACACCACTCACTGGTCAAAGGGTGTGAATCTGTTTGCTCCCAGGCTCCTGCCAATGTTGTTCTCTAATCAGCTGCTAAGACATGCACAAGAGTGGCCTAGGGTGACTTGGCCTCTGACTGCTGCCTGCTTCTCCTCTGGGAAAGCTTTTGCGTCTCATGAGCAATTTTCCTTAAAGGCTGAACTAAAGTTAGAAATTGATTTTTCACCAATCTGCCTTAGAATGATGGGCCTTGCAATTGGATGGTGCCACGCTTGTTTCTCAGGCTGCTAAATGGTTGCTTAAGCCTCCAATATGGCAGGCTGGAATCGCACGCTCATTATGAGCCGGAAGTGCACTGACCGCTATATTGATGTAGGCCACCTCTGCAATATTGGGTTGGCTGCGTTCAGGAAAACCAAGATTACATGCAGTCTAACGGGCAAGTCCTTAAAGGAACCGCTGCAGGCTACAACCAACAAGGTAAGTGATTAAAATATACATACTTGTGGAGTCAGAAGGAGCAGGAGTGCTGCCAGCCACCGTGCCCACCCCCTGGCAGATTGGCGAGGTGATCCTCTTCAATGTCGGCCGCTAGCTGCCCTGATTGCTGCCGTTCACCACCCACCCACCCTTCCCGATTCCAGCCACTGGTACCCACCCCCCGATCATCACTGCCCTCCCTCCCGATCACTGCTACCCTCCCTCCCGATTGCCACCCTTCCCAGTAGCCCCCTCTTCCAATTGCCTCCCCCCTTTAAGTACCTTCCTGTGCTGTGCGTCACAGCGGCCCGATCTTCAAGTCCTCCTCTCCGGCAAGCTGCCTGGAATGCCCATTAGGCATCTGCAGCTCGGCAGCTTGATAATATTGAGGCCCGAGGACTAATATTCCGTGCACCTCGGGCCTAACCATTCAGGCACAGGGATTGTTCCTAGGCTATGATGTCTACAATCTTTGTATTTGTAATGTTGAATATTATAATATTGTAGGTTCTATTGAGAAGATCTACATCAGAAGAATCAGGTCTACTTCAATATGATTTTCATCTGCTCCATTTTGCTCATTCCACCATCTTATTAAAAGTTATCAATATCTCCTCGCAGCTTCCTTTAGTCCTCAGAATGATTTACTATGCCTCCTATTTTAGCATCATTGCAAATTTGGACATCACTCCCTCCAGCCTTATATCCAAATCATTGATGTATACAGTGAACCGAAGTGGACCCGGAAGGGAACATTGTGGGACAACATTACGCACTTCCAACCAGTCTGAGAAACTGCCCTCAAGTCCGACTGTTTCCTCCCTTCTAACCAATTGTTTAATCCAGATTGTTCCAATCTTCTCCAATAGTTTCCTGTGTGGTACCTTGTCAAGAGCTTTCTGAAAGTCCATGTACAGGAAACTTTCGTTTATCCGGCATCGACAGGACCGGCGTGGTGCCGGTTTATCGAAAGTACCGGATAACGGAGAGTTATATCTACCGAGGCTATTTTTAACAAAGAGACTCCAGGCAGCACGGGAGAATCAACTCCTGCTACTGCAGTGTATCGGACTTCCGACAGCGCCAGGAGGCCGAATAGTGGCACTTTTGAAAAGTACCCCTACTGACTAAATCGGCGTTCGCGAACTCGGACTCGGACTCGGGATCGGCAACATTGCCGGTTATTTGAGAGGAGTTTTCGGAGCACTCGGCGTTCGCGGAGACTCGACTGCAACTCGGCAACATTGCCGGTTATTTGAGAGGAGTTTTCGGAGGATGATTTTTGCCGGTTAAGCGAGAATTCCGGATATTTGGGTGCCGGATAAACGGAAGTTTCCTGTACATTGCATTTCCCCATTCCACCAAGTCCGTCACCTCCTCGAAGAACTCTGTCAAGACCAGTCTTCCTTTCTGAAATCTGTGTTGCCTGCTCTAATTATTTTACCTTCTTCTAGATATTTAGTAATTTTACCTTTAATATTAATTACTAAATTACCCCCATAATTTCTGCCCTATTTCTTCCCCCATTTCCCCTCAGATCCTTGAATGTATCCAGTCAGGTCCCAGAAATGTGTCCTCCTTATATTTTAACTAACTTCTTTAATACTTTCCTTTTAATTATTATATCTCATCTCGCTTTTAACTAATTCAGAATTCACCTTCCCCAGTATCTTTCTCTTTTATAAACACTGATGCAAAGTACTTCTTAAGAATCCCTGCCAATTTATCATATTTTTTTTGCAGATATTTACATTCATGTTATTCTCTATGTGAAATAAAGACTACTCCTGTTTACTTGGTACAAAAATTACACCTAAGCTCATGGAATAAAATAACATTTGTGATTGGCAACAGGTGGAATTCTAATCCAGGCGAAAGGCTGAATCATTAATTTATTGTTGAGACTAATGTGTTACAATAAACAAGTGGTTTCTCTATGCACGCATTCTTTAAAACATGTAAGAGTTTATCAGCTGTACTGGATACATTACAACACAACTATCATTGCTATAATGTATAGCATGATTTATAACACATTACTCACCTCTGCTACAAGTTTAGAAATTGCATTCATAACTGCAGGCAATAAACAAGCATTTATAAATACAAGCCCAGAGAACAGCAAAGAGGAGAAACTAATATAAAAAATATTTTAATAAATCAAAAACATGTTATTTAAAATGGAAAACTATGGAGCTAACAGGTATGATCCAAAATACATTAAGATTAATTTTCCTCTTATTACTGTGCCTAAACAATATTTGGCTGTGAAAAAATTGGGTTTCTATTTATTTCTATTTTCTCAGTTCCATATTCATCCCCTTAAAAATCAGCTTTTTTCCAACTTATTACTTTGGTCTTTGTCTTACTTATGTCCTTCTCAATCTTTATCTTAAACCATATTATGTTGTGACCGTTATTGCCTAGATGTCCTCCTACACTTCTCTTATCTGTTCTGTCCATTTTCCGTTACTAGATCCAGCAGTATTCCTTCTTTTGTTGACTTTTTACATACTGGGTAAGAAAGGAGTCCTGCACACGTAAAAACTACATTCCCTGTATCACTTTTGCTACCTCTTCTTACCAGTTTATTTGGGGGTAGTTAAAATCTACCATGATTCTATGTCCTTTACTTATTTCACATATTTGCTTACATCTTTCTTCCTCCACCTCCTTTCCACTATTAGGTGGTCTGTAGTATACCCCTATTAGTATGATTGATCCCTTATCTTTTATTTCAATCCATATGGATTCTGTTTTTAACCTTGTTAGTTATGTCCCTTTTTTTTACTGCCATTATGTTATCGTTAATTAGTACAGCTACCAACCCCCCTTCCTTCCCTGTACTTTCTGATTATGTTATAACCTGCAATATTTAGTTGCCGGTCCTGTTCTTTATGTAGCCATATTTCAGTTATTCCTACTACATCTGGTTCCTCGCTAAAAATTATTGCCTCCAGTTCCCCCGTTTTATTTTGAATGCTGTGTACATTGCTGTACAGGCAATTTAATTTGTCTTTAGTGGTTCCTTTTACTTTATTTTTTAACAGTCCTTTTATACTTCTGTTTTATAACTGTATTTGTTCCCTGACCGGTTATGTTACCCTTGTTCCTTACCTTGGTCTGACCTTTATGCTCATCTCCTATTTCTTTTGTCTTCAGACTTATGTTATTTTCACCAGATCCTTCCCCTGTCTTACTTGTTGAAATTAATCGAATTGAGACATGCAGTTGCGTTCAAATAATTTGCAGTTGCACACCGCATGACTTACACTGGGGAAATTGTCAATTGCAATGTGTATGCATTATATTTAATGGGTAGTTTTATACAATAAACCTTTCCTAAGCCCACACAGATACACAACAGCAGACAGAAATTGCATTGTATACATAGCTCAAACTAAAAAAGGTTTTAATTTTCTGGATTAAAAGCAGTGCTGTTTTTATTTACCTTTTTGTCATCATTTACTTTTATTCTTTTTTTTAGCTCCCTCCATATTATGCACCTTTCCCGAGCTGAAAGGGTGAGCAGGCAATCTGCTCCCAAGCCTCAATCAATTGAGTTTTGGTGCTTTTGACATTGGGCCACTTGGAAGTGCACAAGAGTGCTTCAGGACAATTTACGCTCCACTCCTTTCCCAGAAGCAACTGTCTTCCACTTGACGACACTATTGAGATCAGAAATTTGCCATGTGGGACTTTGTAGGACCAAGTTAGAGTCCTTCACCTTTGTTTTTGATTTAAATGTTTTTCTTTATTACTCAGTCATAAAATGTATTTTACAAGGTGCATGCAGCACATTGCCCATTTAAAATAAATAAGTTAATGCCTGTATTAAAATAGCAAACAGAGGAATGTAATACAAATGCATTAAGTGTCCACTGATATTACCAAGAGCATTGGTCACAATTCATTTATTCCTCTCTTTCTTTAGGTGAGCATCATGCATGTTTCTGCACTCCCATTAGAAAATAAGTGTTATTTTCTCCAAAATATATACGCCCAAACTAGCTCACTGCATCATATTTAGTCTCAGAGCTCAGCAAATTTTTCAAGGCTTCAGTCTTTTACTGTGTAAAAAATTAAGTGCATCGTGCAGAATGAACATGACGCCCGATTCCCTGATGTTACCGTTGGGTAGTGGTCCCTTGCAGGTAGCATGCATGCAACATGGAATCAGACGGGTAGACTCAAACACCAGCAGCACTGAGCTCTAGATTCAGTGGGGCTCAATGTTTTGGGTTTTTTTGAGGCCACTGTGGTAATGTGCAAAGGCCTCATTATATCCTGGTCAAATCCACCAAGCTCTGCAGGTCAGTCTAGCATTGCAGGAGCACGCACTAGGGCCACAATTACAGACACGTGTGCAGCGAGAGCAACAGGGCCACGATCGGGCCATGTGGAGGAGCAGAGAGAACAACGGGGCCTGATCCTCCTCGCCCACAAGGAGTGCTAAAAGGAGCTGATCTTCAGTCCTTACCATAGCCAGTTTGCACCTCCCACCTCGGATCTGCTGCTTGGAATCTCATTTTGTGGGCCTCCCCCTCACTTACTGTCAAATTTAAATCACAGCACCGATGATGTCATCGGTCCGGGACTTTTGAATGTTAATACAGCCTTTTACAGGAGCCTCGTCGATGGCCTGATTTCTGTTTCTTAAATTTTAAATGAGCGGGAATGGTGTCGGGTTACTCAATCCAAATATTTGAATCCCCCCCAACACCCGAACTTCTGCTGTCCATCAGGGGGCGGGAGGCTTTAAGGTCTGTGAGGTGGGGGCGAATTTCAGAAATAGGTGGAAACCCAATTTTTCCACAGCCAAAATAATGAGAGGAAAATTAATCTTAATGTACTTTGCATCATACCTGTTAACGCCATAGTTTTCCAGTTTGAATTTGATTTCTTAAAATATTTTTTGGATTAGTTTCTCCTGCTCTTTGGCTCTCAGCTGCCTCAAAGGGTTCAGCCACAGGGGCTACACCAAGAAATACAAGATTAAGTGGTGTAGCACGTTACACACAGACTATTACGAAAGGGGAACCACTGGTAAAAGGCACTAGATTCAGAGAGACATAACATTTTAAATAATAAAATATGGTGGCACTGAAGTTGCAACGTGCACAGACAGGTTCATTTGTATGGCTGTAAAAGAGGCGCATGCAGTGAAGAGGTGTGGCTGGCTGGCAGTTAAGTAGGGTGACAGTGCAAATGTTGAGAATGGTGATTTATTCCAGACCGTAAAAAAGATGATTAAGAAAAACTCTCCTCTACGGGAAACCGCCCAATGGTTCTTGCAATTGCCAAAGGTGCTTGTAGTTGCACTTCAGAGAGTTCTTGCTTCGGCTGATGCACATGGGTACCTAGTTGAATAGTGAAGCTACGGAGAATGCAGCAGGCTGTGATTATTCTGGAAGCTGGGCTGTACCAGAGGATGCCCCCGACTTAGAATTGTTGCTTGGACATGCTTATGATGTGTTCAATGATGGTTCTGGTGGAGGCATGCACCTCCTTATACCTGTGCTCCACAAATGCTACAGAAGGATCATGATCCAATACTTTAGCGAGTGTCTCTGGTTTCACTGGATTCAACCTTTGACTTTTTTGGTTATCAGCAAATAATGGGGGCATGGTGGGTTGCCGTAAATTAAAGGCATTGTGGCTGCTGTCAGAGTTTGTGTATTTACCGGCATTATCCTGTGCGGATGGTCATGCACAAGCTGAGCACTAATTAAGTAGAAGCCCTTGCAGGTCATGTATAGGCCACTCCTGTGTGCAGGAGCAAGGGAATCTTGCCATTTGGAAAAATCGTACAGCTCTCTCCTGTTGTTCTATGTTACCCATGGGAAAAGAATGTGATTGCTTACTCTTACAAACAAGGCATCAGCTTGATGCACCTGCACACTGCAGACTGACTGTTGTTGCTGATGTTCCTGCTGGCAGCCTGCAAAATGCCAGAGGCAAGAATGATCAGGGCTGCTGTGGCCTTCACTGGCAATGCTATGTTTCCCTTCAGGTCTGACTGGAGGTCCCCCCGGAGCACGAACCACAACTCGGCCTTAACTGCCAAATGAATCTGAGTCATCGCATGCATTGCTCCCTGTGAGGTTGAGATAATTGCGCTATGGTTGATATATTCAGTTTGCAGGGTAATGGTGGATAGGAGCCCTCCTGCTGAAATGTAGCGCTGTTTCCCTGGCATTTAAAAATTCTTCCTTCACCAAATAACAAATATAGATTTGTATTCTGAAGTGAGTACCCATTGTGCGAAATAGGAAATGCAAACTGAGCTTAAAAATCTCCATGACACAATATGTATATGATGCGGAGATGCCGGTGTTGGACTGGGGTGGACAAAATTGAGAGGTCGCACAACACCAGGTTATAGTCCAACAGTTTTATTTGAAATCACAAGCTTTCGGAGCTATCGATTGCTCCTTCCTCAGGTGAAGTAAATTAGATACAGAATCGCCAAAGCATATATAGATAGAGAACAAAGCATGTGTACCTTACAATTGCAGACCACTAAATTAAATCATCCTGATTATCTGCCGAGGTGTGATAAAGTTAATCAAGTCAGCCAGGAAGGTACCACATCAAAGACATAGCAAGGAAGCTTGAAACTTGCTGCAAAAAATAACATTTAAATTAAAAATAGAAGTTGCTGGCTGCCCTTTTAAGGACATTTAGATCGAAAGGCGCAGCCGAGTAATGCAGAACACCTACTTTTTATGGGTGTTCTTGCAAATTGTCGAACGACCAGCGTTGGAACAGAAGAGTGATGGGGAAGGCATTATGGAATGTTTTACTATGTTAAAGGTGCTATATAAATGCAAGTTGTTGTTGTTGTATTATTATTCCCTTCTGCACCATTTCCATTTCATTTGCAAACTCACGCTTGAAGTGAGGGCGTCTCCCGCACCTGCTTGTTTCGCACCAGAAGTGTGCATCATGTTTATTTTTACACATGTGTCAACCTATTTGGGGGTGTGGTGGTGGTGTGGTTTTGTCACTGGACTATCCAGAGACCTGGACTAATCTAGAGAACATGAGTTCAAATCCCACCATGACAGTTTGAGAATCTGGAAGTAAAAAGTTGGTATCAGAAAAAGTGACCATGAAGCTTGTAGTAAAAACCCAAGTGAATCGCTAATTTTCTTTAGGGAAGGAAACCTGTCATTCTTACCCAGTCTGGCCGATATGTGACTCCAGTCCCACACAAACGTGGTTGACTCAACTGCCCTCTGAGGTGGCCTAGTTGTGGCAACGAGAGATAGGCAATAAATGCCAGCTTTGCTAGTGAAGCCCACATTCCGCAAATGAATATATATTTTTTTTAAAGATTAAAAATACACACAGGAATATAGTGTGAATACCTCAAGCATTTATATCTTAATATTGCCAAATGGAGGTTCTTGGCTGAGAAGTACAATAATGGGGGAGAAATTCATTATAGCTCCGTTTGGGGCGCTAACTTTTAAAAGTTGAAAAAATTAGCGCCAGGCGCTAATGTTGCTCAACTTTAAAAAAAATTAAGTTTTGCGCTCCAGGAAGGAAGTGGGGCGCTAAATCAAGCACTTCACATCCTTCCTGGAGTGCAACAGGCAGCAGGCGGGGCGGTAGGTGAGCAGCGCTGCACACTGGGCCATCCAACACTGCTGCGTTGGAAGGCTCCTTCCCTCCCTTAAAGGGAAGGGCCATCGCTGCAGGCTCTGCATGGGAAAGCAACTTACCTGGTCCCTGACGGCAGCCGCAATCCGGCCCGATCAGCCCGATGCACTGCAGCAGAGTGCCAGGCTGATCGAGCGCTGGGGAAAAAAGGAAAAAAACCAAAATGAGCATTTGATTATTTTTTTCCCTACCTCGGCCACCTCGCCTTTAAGTATCGTCCCCAAAGCGCCCGGCCTCCCGATGAACGCCTGCTGCAGCTGCCGGTGTTGTCGCTGCAGGGGGCAAAACCGATGTTCGGGTCCGGGGTGATGCGCATGCCGATGATGTCACGATCTCCGGGTGAAGGAGATTGGGGCGCAACGCCCATACTGCTGCCGCAAACCTCCCGCCGAATTTAGCGGGAGGCGATATTCTCGCTGTGCCCAGGCAGTAAGTGGTTAGCGCACCGTTATCGCCCCCTCGGAGGCAATAACGGGAGGCGCGAAGGTACCCAATTTCTCCCCCCTTGTTAAAAATAATCCACTATACCAAAGTCAACAAAAAGACAATGGGCTGAATCCTAACCCCCAAAAACGGCTGGGTTGGGGTCAGATGAGATGTTAAAATTTTAAAACTCTCCAACCCAACCCCAACTCACCCACTTTTGGGTTTAACGGAGGCAGGACAATGGGCGGGCGGGCGTGCAGACAACCCACTCCCAGGAGGTGGGTTGGCCAATTAAATATTTTAATGAGGCTGCGTGCCTCTGATTTAACCGGCAGGTTTAACCCTGGCCGGCTGGGTTTCCAAGGCCTCAGGAAACCCTGCAGCTGAAGGGAATCGAGGACTGCTTCAGGGAGAAGGTAAGTACTTCCCCCTGGCCCTCCAAGCTCCCTTCCTACCGCCCGGGGTCAAGGATCGGATCCCCCCTCCAGGGTCGGGGATCAGATCCCATCCCCCCCACACTCCTACCAGCAGCAGCGGGCGAATTACCTGCGGCTGCGGCCTCCTCCAGAGTGCTCCCCGCCCGACTGGAAGCCAAGCCTGTCAATCGCACTGCCTTCCTGGTGAGGAACCTGTCAATGCAAAACTACGCACGCTGTGGAGTCAAAACACAAATCACTAAAAGTAGCAATGCAGGTTAATAAGGCCATAAAAAAAAAATCAAACCAAGCACTAGGGTTTATTTCTAGAGAGATAGAATGGAAAAGTAGAGAAGTTATGCTAAACTTGTATCGAACCTTGATTAGACCACGCTTGGAGTACTGTGTACAGTTCTGGTCGCCATATTATAAAAAGGATATAGAGGCATTCAAGAGGGTGCAAAAAATATTTACAAGGATGATACTAGAAATGCGAGGTTATACCTATCAGGAAAGGATGAACAGGCTGGGTCTCTTTTCTCTTGAAAAGAGAAGGCTGACGGGTGACCTAATAGAGGTCTTTAACATTATGAAAGGTTTTGATAGAGTAGATACAGAGACCTAGAAATTTGTCTCGGGCAGTGGCGCAAACCGGGCGGTATCGGATCGGCCGCCCGTTATACACAGCAACCGATATTGCAGTCAATGGAACTGAGTATCAGCCGCTGTGTATAACAGGCGGCCAATCCGATACCGTCCGTTTTGTGCGACCACCCGAGATGAATTTCTAGGCCAGAGAGAGTGTTTCCACTTGTGAGGAAGAGCAAAACTAGAGGCCATCAATATAAGATAGTCACCAAGAAATCAAATAGCGAATTCAGAAGAAACTTCTTTACCCAGAGAGTGGTGAGAATGTGGTACTCGCTACCACAGGGAGTGCTTGAGGCGAATAGTATAGATGCATTTAAGGGGAAGCTAGATAAGCATATGAGGGAGAAGGGAATAGAGGGTTGTGCTGATAGAGTTAGATGAGGAAGGATAGGAGGCTCGAGTGGAGCATAAACGCCTGCATAGACTGGTTGGGTGGAATGGCCTGTTTGTGTGGTGTATAATTTATGGAATTCTATGTAATGACGATACCTAATTAAAATTTCATAATATGGTTTCCAATTTTCCTTTCTGAGCACCTTGTACATGAAGTACATACTTTTTGTGAATTTCAATTACAAAAACAAAATTTTGTCTAATTTAATGCGCATTATAATGCAGTAAAATTAAGACAAACCTCTTCTTCATTACTATGACTGCTGTTACTACTAAAAGGTTGAGAATTCTACCGTTAAGAGAGTGCAGGATACAAGTAATATTCCTGCCTTCAAATAAAATTTAGTAAGGTTGACCAAAATAAAATTATTTTCTTGGTTCATATGTCTCCAAAAGAAGAATTCTATTCTTGAATGGCGCAAAAGAAAACCACAACACAATGTGTGATGTTTAATAAAAGAATCGACCTGTTGTAGAAAATGGTGGGTTATTCTACTCCTAAAATATAGTGGCAATATTGTGTATTAGTGCTCAACTCCTGTGAGAAACTTAAAAAGAACTTGGTGTGGCATATTGAGCCGCTGCAACACTATTTCATGCTAATTGTTCAAATTAACCGACCATAGAAAATTGTGGGCAGTCAGGAAAAGCCATTGCGTCTTATCTAAAATGATCATGGGGAAAATGGCAGCTTTACAGCAAATGGAGGAAGGGCAAACTGGGAAGTCATTGGCAGCAGCAAAAAATTGAAAGGGGTGCTGGATGGATATAAATAGTAAACAGGTAGTCAAAGAAAGTGTGGGGCTGATTTGGAACCAAAAAGGAAATCTTCTTGTGGAGGCAGAGTGCATGGCTGAGGTACTAAATGAGTACTTTGCATCTGTCTTCACTAGAGAAGAGGATGCTACCAATGTAGCAGTAAAAGAGAAGGCAGTATCAATATTGGATAGGATAAAAATAGATAAAGAGGATGTACTTAAAAGGTTGGCAGTACTCAAAGTAGAAAAGTTCTCTGGTCCAGGTGGGATACATCCTAGGTTACTGAGGGAAGTAAGGGTGGAAATTGTGGAGGCTCTAGCCGCAATCTTCCAATCCTCCTTAGATATGGGTTTATACCAGAGGACCCAAGGATTGCAAATGTTACACCCCATTCAAAAAACGGGAGAGGGATAAACCTGGCAATTGCAGGCCAGTCAGTCTTATGTTGGTGGCAGGGAAACTTTTACAGATAATAATCCAGGACAAAATTAATTGGCACTTGGAAAAGTATGGGCCAATAAATGAAAGCCAACATGGATTTTTTAAAGACAAATCGTGTTTCCAAATCACATTACTAACTCGATTGAGTTCTTTGATGAGGTGATGGAGAGGGTTGGTGAGAGTAGTGCGGTTGATGTGTATATGGACTTTCAAAAGGCGCTTGATAAAGTACCACATAATAGACTTGTTAGCAAAATTAAAGCCCACGGGATTAAAGGGACAGTGGTAGCGTGGATACAAAATTGGCTAAAGGACATAAAGCAGAGAGTAGTGGTGAACGGTTGTTTTTCAGATTGAAGGGAGATGTTCCCCAGTGGGGTTTCCCCAGGGGTCAGTATTAGGACCATTGCTCTTTTTGATATATATTAATGACCTGGACTTGGGTATACAGGACATGATTTCAAAGTTTGGAGATGACACAAAACTCGGAAATATAATAAACAATGAAGAGGATAGTAACAGACTTCAGGAGGACAGACAAACTGGTGAAATGGACAGACACATGGCACATGAAATTTAATGCAGAGAAGCGTGAAGTGATACATTTTGGTAGGAAGAATGAGGAGAGGCAATATAAACAAAATGGTACAATTTTAAAAGGGGTGCATGAACAGAGAGACCTGGGGGGTGTATGTACACAAATCTTTGAAGGTGGCAGCACAAGCTGAGAAGGCTGTTAAAAAAATGGATATGGGATCCTTGGCTTTATTAGTAGAGGAATAGCGTACAAAAGCAAGGAAATTATGCTAACCCTTTATAGGACACTGGTTAGGCCTCAGTTGGAGTATTGTGTTCAATTCTGGGCACCACACTTTAGGAAGGATGTCAAGGCCTTACAGAGGGTGCAGAAGAGACTTACTAGAATGGCACCAGGGATGAAGGACTTCAGTTATGTGTAGAGACTGGAGAAGTTGGGGTTGTTCGCCTTAGAGCAGAAAAGGTTAAGAGGAGATTTGATAGAGGTTTTTAAAACCATGAAGGGTTTTGATAGAGTAAATAAGGAGAAACTGTTTCCAGTGGCAGAGCAATCGGTAACCAGAGGACACAAATTTAAGGTGATTGGCAAAAGAACCAGAGGCGACATGAGGAAAACATTTTTACGCAGTGAGTTACGCAATGAGTTGTGATCTGGAATGCACTGCTTCAAAGTGGGGTGGAAGCAGATTCAATAGTAACTTTCAAAGGAATTTGGATAGATACTTGAAAGGAAATAAAAATTGCAGGGCTAAGGGGAAAAAGCAGGGGAGTGGGACTAATTGGATAGCTCTACCAAAGAGCCAGCACAGGCACAACAGGCCAAATGGCCTCCTTCATACTATGATTCTATGAATTTAAAAGATTTGTTGCTGACTTAATGAGCTTTGTGCACTGTTTGTGCTCAGAACATAAGAATTAGGAACAGGAGTAGACCATACGGCCCCTCGAGCCTGCTCCGCCATTCAATAAGATCATGGCTGATCTTCGACCTCGATTCCACTTTCCTGCTCTATCCGCATATGCCTTAATTCCTCTGGAGTCCAAAAATCTATCTATCTCAGCCTTGAATATACTCAACAACTGCGCATCCACAGCACTTTGGGGCAGAGAATTCTAAAGATTCACAACCCTGTGAGTGAAGAAATTCCTCCTCATCTCAGTCTTAAAAGGCCAGCCCCTTATCCTGAGACTATGTCCCCTAGTTCTAGACTCTCCAGCCAGGGGAAACAATCTCTCAGTCAACCCCCCTCAGAATCTTATATGTTTCAATGTGATTACCTCTCATTCTTCTAAACTCCAGAGAGTACAGGTCCAATCTACTTGATCTCTCCTCAGAGGAGAACCCTCTCATCCCAGGGATCAATCCAGTGAACCTTCGTTGCACTGCCTCTAAGGCAAGTATATCCTTCCTTAATTAAGGAGACAAAACTGTGCACTGTACTCCAGGTGTGGTCTCACCAGAGCCCTGTACAATTGTAGCAAGACTTACTCTTGTACTCCAACCATCTAGCAATAAAGGCTAACATGCCATTTGCCTTCTAATTGCTTGATGTACCTGCATGCTAACTCTCTGTGTTTCTTGTACTAGGACACGCAAATCTCTCTGAACACCAACATTTAATAGTTTCTCACCATTTAAAAAATATTCTGTTTTTTATTCTTACTTTTAAAGTGAATAACCTCACATTTCCCCACTTCATACTCCATCTGCCAGCTTCCAGCTCCCCTCTAAGCACCTATGCTAAATCCTGTGGGTGTATCATAGGTGTCAGGGCTCTACGTTTCATAATAAGGGATATCCACCATCACATTATTAGTCTCTATGTATAACTACCATAATTCAGAGTCAGTGGGCGCGAAATTCGGTAGCGCCCCGTTTCGGGGCGGTAATGCTGGCAAGGCGGGACATCCTGCACCCAGCGTGAAGTCCTGCCCCGGCCGCAAAATTCGTCTTACCGTCCCGCCCAGGAAGTGGAGCGCAATGTCAGGCGCTCCCCTTCCTGGTGGGGCGGTAACCGAGGTGATGTCGGGGCGTGAGTGCCGCATTTCAACACCCCAGCCCTTCAGTTAAAGGGGAGGGCCGCTATGCACTCTGCAGCGCCTCCGATGGCCCCAACTAGGCCACCAGGGCGGCGTGGTGCCATGGCAGCAGCCCGGCACCGAGACGCGGTGCCAGGCTGCGCGATGGTGGCCAGGACCACGCCACAGCACACCACAAAAAGAAAATGGTGGCACAGGTCGCGGCTGTACCTCCCCTTTAACTACCTCCCCGCGAGCGGAGGTCGGCCCGGCTCGCGACCCGCGAGGCTGGCGCTGACACTGCCCATGTCAGCCTCGCGGGGCGCAGCCGAGTTTTTGCTGCGGGGCGGTAAGGGGACGCAGCGGGGTGCTAAGGGGTCGCCGCACACGGCGATGATGTCATCGCCGGAGGTGCGGCGGCCCGGGTCACTACGCTATCGGGTAGCGCCTCAGCAATGCCCCGCCGAATTTCTTCCCCCCCCCCCGGGCGATAACCCCTTTGCGCCCCGTTAGCACCCCGGAGACGCTAACAGCAGGCGCAAAGGAGCCGAATTTCGCCCCCAGTGTTCCTTTAAATCCCTCCCTGACATCAAATTATGTTTTAAGAAGGATTCCTTCACCCTTGATTAGCTCTTGCTTTGTTCTGTAATTTGGCAATGTAAAGTGTTGAAAGGTTGTTTAAAATTTAAAGCATAGAGGAATTTTCCATGAATTATCAGATTTAATAAAAAAAGGCATAATATATAAAAACACCCTGCAAATTTGGAATTGTTACTTTAACATCCATCGCTTCAAGATTGTCATGTAAAAATAGTAAAAATAACGTATGAATAATTCAATGATCTTTGAGGTTAGCTGTGATCTGAAGATTGGGCAAAATTTGACCATCAAAATAGCAAACACGTTTGGTTACAATTAGAAAAAAAATGTTTGCCCATATTGATTGTCACAATGTTAAATTTGTACATCATTTGTTTGCATCTGACAGTTCTGGAATAGTTTCTATACTCCTTGTAACCTAACTGTGTGATCAATATAATTCACCTGGCTGATGAGATATTGACCAAATATTTTCTAATCAAACAGCTGTCAATTTATACTGCCACAGAATGCTGCTAAGGGGTGCATTAGGCTGTAAATTGTATAAACTTGAGACTGTTACTGTTTTCCAAGGTGATCATTTAATGACTGCAGTAATTTGTGGCAATTTACTTAAAAAAATAAATGTCTAAGCATTCTAAAGGGGGAGGTGAGCTACACTATCTTCATCCTTGTGTGTGTTTCCACAAAAAATAGTGATGATGTACTTGCCATCACTACTGCATAATATTCCACAAAAAATTGGACGATTCATAGATAGTTGAGGAACTTTTTTATGCTCTCTTAGCAACTGCCAGTATACATAAAATCAATTTTTAAAAATATATTATATGTATAAAGTGACCCTCCTTTCTGAAGTGGCTTCACAATTAGCTCATTAATAATTACTTGGAGGCATGAAGTTGTATTGCATGCTGCCAAATAGAACAAACAACACAGTATCTTGAGGGACTGCAAGATAAATAAAAATAGAATTTAGCCCAAATTAGTATATTGAAGTCTAATTTAAAATTTAAAGTATAGAGGAATTTTCCATGGATTATCAGATTTTTTTAAAAATTGGCAGAGTAGATAAAAACACCCTACAGATTTGTAATTGTTACTTTAACATCCATCGCTTCAAGATTGTCCTCAAACCCGGCACTAAGCTCATGGTCTACAGAGCAGCAGTGATACCCGCCCTGCTGTATGCCTCAGAGACATGGACCATGTACAGCAGGCACCTCAAAGCTCTGGAGAGGTACCACCAACGCTGCCTCCGCAAAATCCTGCAAATCTATTGGCGGGATAGGCGCACCAAAGTCAATGTTCTCGCTCAGGCCAACATCCCCAGCATCGAAGCTTTGACAACGCTCGATCAGCTCCGATGACGGGTCACATTGTCCGCATGCCCGATACGAGACTCCCAAAACAAGCGCTCTACTCGGAGCTCCGGCACGGCAAGAGAGCCCCAGGTGGGCAGAGGAAACGCTTCAAGGACACCCTCAAAGCCTCCTTGAAAAAGTGTAACATCCCCACTGACACCTGGGAATCCCTGGCCCAAGACCGCACAAAGTGGAGGAGAAGCATCCGGGAAGGCGGCGAACACCTCGAGTCTCTTCGCTGGGAGCAAGCGGAAGCCAAGCGCAGGCAGCGCAAGGAGCGCACGTCAACCCAAGCACCCCACCCACCCGCCCCTTCAACCACCGTCTGCCCCACCTGTGACAGAGACTGTAGGTCCCGCATTGGACTCATCAGTCACCTGCGAACTCATTTTTAATGTGGAAGCAAGTCATCCTCGGTTCCGAGGGACTGCCTAAGAAGAAGAAGAAGTCATGTAAAAATAGTAAAAATAACATATGGATAATTCAGTGATCTGAAGATTGGGCAAAATTTGACCACCAAAATAGCATATACATTTGGTTAAAATTAGAAAAAAATTGTTTGCCTATATTGATTGTCACAATGTTAAATTACATTATTTTGTAAGCACTAGAATGTTTGATTGCTAAAATTCTAACTGAAAACTCTAACATATACATACCAAAATAAAGTAATTTGCAAATGAAACATAGAATTAGAATGAACCATTAATTCCAAGTCACTACAGTAAATGTCAATACTCTTTGGCTGTCACACTATGAAGCTATGGCAACCATTCATAAAGATATGTAATTACTTGTGTTTTACATACTCACCTGCCATTCTCAACACTTTCTTTGTAATCACACAAGTTATTTATTATGAAGTGGCTATTAAAAGCCCACATCTTAATCACAAATATACAGGTGCAGAAGAAGCTTTCATTCCCAGTTTTCATTTCATATACTTAAGTGTGAGCTTTCAAATAATTTAATTGTGCTGTAGATAAGGGACAAATCTACATGAATTTATTCAAGCATCCCATTATAATGCTTTTCAAATGAATAATCTAATTATACTGAGGTTTTAGCTACGATAAAATAACATTCAACATCTCTTGAAAAATGTTTGTGTACAAATAAGACTTGTGAATATGTTTTACAGAAAGGATTTTAGCTTAATTTGGCACAGTACTTTCAATCTGTAAATGGAATACTGCATAGTAATACAGTAATGTATTCCACTTGTACAGGACCAGTCTGATTGTTCAGAAAATCAGGCAAACAACACAAAAACTGTTTTAGCAAGTCAAATGGATGAAAAGTGATGCATGTTTTGTTACTTATAGTGGACAGGAATATTGGTTTGTCTACTCGCTTCTTAAATTGACTACAGTAGCAAGAAATTTGGGGGAAAATGGCCAAGATTTAACTGTATCTGGAATCACTTTACACTCTATAGTGCTAATAAAATTAAGCACATTACTTCTCCTGGAGTTTTAGCTCCTTATTAGAGTCTGTAAGTTGCAATTTACCCACTGATGTTTACAACTAAGTATTCAAATCATAAGTCATTCAACTTAATGGTTAAGAAAACTGATGAGCATCCTATATCAGTGCATTTTAAACACTTTTTAAAGATTCAGCATAGCTGGCATTAGGTGGTCGTTGACCCTGTTATTATAACGCACATTGGTTAAACTGAACAAATCAGGGCAGCACAGTTCAGTCTGTTGTAAGAGGTTTGCAATGTATAAAACTGATAGTTTGGTAACTAAATATAGTTTAATAATTATTCTGAAGGGAGGTATAAGGCTGTTATTCAATTAGGATCTGATGATATTTTGGATTGAAAAAGAGCAGAATTACAGTTTTTCGATTACTATCTTTAACTCTCCACAATATTTTTCTTTATGTATGAACTACATTTACAATAAAACAGCACATTACGACTGTGCTGTTCTAAGACTCTGAGGATAACATTAATGACAGACAGTTTGAAAGGATTTTCATGAAAGGATATTACACCTAATTGTGATATTAACAAAACAAAATAATATCGTGACTCACTGATGGTTTAATTAATTTAAAATTGACAGAATAATTATGTAGTTGACATGTACTACACCTTGATTTATCGCAGTAAAAACCTGAAATCGTGCTTCTGCGGCATCATAACCACTTTAAGATTATTTGATGATACAATAATTTGCTAGAATATGCCACAGTCCATTCAAATCAGTGAGACATGATTTATCAGAAGACTATCTGATAGAAGTGCATCCCAGCCCAGCAGACCAGATTCCACTATTTGCCAGCCCAGATCCCACTCCTTCCTGGCTCCAGTTCCCAGTCTCTCTCTCAACTGAACATGTTGCAGCTGCTCTCAGATGCTTTCTTCCTGCCTACCCCTGTCCAGTCCTGGTACCCACATCCAACTCCATACATGATGACTAGCATCTTGCTGGTTCTTCAAAAAAAAAGTAGAGATACAAATTGATTAATCAGTAAAGGAACATGTATGAGAGTCTTACATAGAGAGTGGAAGACATACAAAGGGGAGTGAACACAGAGCAAAGTACAGCCTTTCAGAAAGAGAGAGAAAAAGTATCAAAAAATTCGAGACCCAGTGAGATACAGATATAAGATATAGCAGATGCTAATTGGAACATTTTGAAGGATTTAAAATATATTAAAAGAAACAGATAAGATTCTACTTGTCTCATAAAGACCTTCTCAAGTTAAAAACAGCAACTTTGTGGTTTGTATGCGCAGGACTTGAAAAGGAAACAAGCTAAGTAACATGTCACACCTGGCCTGAATTTGTGATTAAAAGTAAAATACTTATATTAAGAAGGATTAAATACACCTGTCTGGAGTATATTTAATTGTATGGTGGTGGATTAGAATATTCTCTTGACCCTGCTTTGCTACATTTCCTCTCCCAATGCAAAACATTATCAACATCAACTCTATCATGTTACTGCAACACTGGAGTTCAGTCACCCAAAATTAATCATGCAAGTATAATACCATAAAAACAATATAATAAGGGAACAGTATAATTTGAAGTCAAAATGAGGAAACTTCCAATTTATCTAAAGTGTATGAATTTAGAGTATTTTACATGTCCAGCTCAGGTTGAATATATAACTCTAATTTCCTAACCAATACAGCTGTCAAAGGCAATTGTACCTAAGACTATAGGGTATGGTTTCCTCCATTTATCAATATTAGTGAAAATGTCAGCTTGATTATAAAGCAGGATTCTTCCACTTTATACTCATATCAAAAGGTAACATTAACAAATGGAAGAAAATATACCCCTATGCCTCTACATATCTAAATATGTCAAAATTCCTATTTTACTACATCCTGTTAAATAATGTCACTTGTAGCAGGCTATAACTATCCTGCTAACATGCATCATCCCCATATGTTGCATTTTCAGTTGAATTATCTTCTGTCAAATTAAATTGATTTAATTTGACATGTTGGATAATCACCCCAGTAATAGGGAATCATGTGCATATATGCATTTTGGTATATTGTTGTATCACTCCAACCAGATAATTAGACATGGGAATCATTCAGTGACAGCATTTTAATTTGACTTTTCTGAAATCTATTTACGTAATTTTGTATGCTGTCACATTATGTCAAGTAATGTCACATAATTTACAGACTTAGTTGCTTAATTTATAAATAACAGTCATTGCAAGTACATTAAAAATCCATAAATTAACTGACTAAAAATAAATTACCCAACTAATTCAATAATGGCAAGAGCTGATTTCCAATGCATTTAATGTAAATAAGGTGGATGATGTAAATCTAATTTCAGAGATCAGTAATATTCTATTGCTGTTATCCAACCTCTGAGGAAAAGATGATGACAGAGACTATACTTATCATGTTGTATGTCTCTGATAATGTCAAGCAAAATTAGTCATGCTGACATTGCAACAAGGGGAGTAGACAAATAACATGCAAAGACACTGATTAAATTTACCTACCTGAAGTAGTAATGGTACCTGGCTTGGAATTCACAGAAACATATTTGCAATGTTTGGGATAAATAGTTATACTGACCATGACATTTGGTTGTTCTAAAATACATTAAGCAACAACGTAATGACATCACAAGCATCATTCTGAGAAGCAATAAGAGGCACATACATTGAAAAATGAACTGGCTTGTGGTTGTCACATGGAAATAAAACCATCGCAATCTTTGTTCCGGTAGTTTTTCTACATTCTTGGTAAAAAAAATTCTACCTGAATTCAAAATATTTTCTGTACCAAAAGTGCAGTAGAAATGGGGTAAAAGTTCTCACATTTAGACCCTGAGCCTATTCTCATCAAATTTTCTTCATCTCCCATAATCTGTTTCGAGTATGCATCAATATTACTGTGATGAAATCAGAGCATCATTCTGCTTCAAACTGTAAAATCTCCAGATTATTACCTATTTTAGCTTTAGATAGGACAATATAACATGAATTTAAAATGGAATTCTGTTTGCTGCTTTCTGCAAATAATTCTTCTGTCTTGTGTGGGGTAGTGAGACAATCTACAAACAGTCGCGAGATAGCTGTGGGTTCCAAGGGGTGGTGGACAGCTAGCTCCGCACTGTGCTATTAATTGCCTACACTTACAAGTTAAGTGCATCAGCAATTCTTTCCTGTTATTGAGGGATTAATTCATGTGAGCTTGCAGTTTTCTCAATTATTCTCAAACTGCCCATTTGAGGACAATCAAGCTATTTGATATACAAGTCAGATGGCAAAAACAATCAAAACCCACAGTCTATCCACCTGAAACATCTAATTAATTAATAACATGTTTAAATGCCGAGTGCGAGAGTATTGCTTATGATCTGGAGTGTCAAAAGTCTGCTTGTAGTAGTATTAGCGCAGGTACTTTTCCACATTCTGAAGTTACCTTGCTCCATCACCAAGAATGCTTACTTCCACCTCCATAACATCGCCTGACTCTGCCCTGCCTCAGCTCATCTGCTGCTGAAATCCTCATCCATGCCTTTGTTACCTCTAGACTTGACTATTCTAATGCTCTCTTGGCCAGCATCCCATCTTCCACCCTACATAAACTTGAGCTCATCCAAAACTCTGCTGCCCGTATCCTAACTCGCACCAAGTCCCGTTCACCCATTACCCCTGTGCTTGAGACCTACATTGGCTCCCAGTCTGGCAACGCCTCAATTTTAAAATTCTCATCCTTGTTTTCAAATCCCTCCATGGCCTCGCACCTTCCTATCTTTGTGACCTCCTCCAGCCCTACAACCCTCCGGGATCTCTGCGCTCCTCCAATTCTGGCCTCTTGCACGTCCCCGATTTTAATCGCTCCACCATTGACGGCCGTGCCTTCAGCTACCTAGGACCTAAACTCTGGAATACCCTCCATAAATCGCTCTACTTCTCTCTCCTCCTTTAAGACACTCCTTAAAACGTACCTCTTTGACCAAGCTTTTTGTCATCTGTCCCAATATTTCCTTATGTGGCTCAATATCAAATTTTGTTTGCTAACGCTCCTGTGAAGTGCCTTGGGACGTTTTACTTCGTTAAAGGCGCTATATAAGTGCAAATTGTTGTTGTTGTTGCTTTAACTGCTTCTGCATCATGGCAGTCAGATAGGACTCATGAGTTATGAAGCACTCATATCATCCTCATCAAAGTCTCAGTTGAAAAATACTGAAAAGGCTGCTTACATATTAGACACACTATTATTTTCCAGGCAGTTTAAAATATTATCTAGGTCAAAAATTATTTGCTGGTACTTGCTGTATTAATTTTATTTCTCCATAACTATTCATCGTTTAAATAAATGTCACTGCTAGTTTTAAAGAAAGAACAAAATTGTTTTTATATAGCACACTATTGTGGTCTCAGGATATCCCAAAACACTTCATATCAACAAATTACTTATGAAGCGCAGGCACTGTTATTATCTAGGTAAATGTGGCAGCAGTTATGCACACAGCATAAGAACATAAGAAATAGGAGCAGGAATAGGCCACTTGGCCCCTCGAGCCTGCTCCGCCATTCAATAAGATCATGGCTGATCTTGGGCTCAAAGCCACTTCCCCGCCCGCTCCCCATAACCCTTCACTCCCTTATCTTGCAAAAATGTGTCTATCTCCACCTTAAATGTATTTAATGACCCAGCCTCCACAGCTCTCTGGGGCAGAGAATTCCACAGATTTACGACCCTCTGAGAGAAGAAATTCCTCCTCATCTCAGTTCTAAAAGGGCAACCCTTTATTCTGAGACTGTGCCCCCGCATTTTAGATTTCCCCACGAGGGGAAACATCCTCTCTGCATCTACCTTGTCGTGCCCCTTCAGTATCTTATATGTTTCAATAAGATCACCTCTCATTCTTCTAAATTCCAATGAGTATAGGCCCAGCCTGCTCAACCTTTCCTCATAAGTCAACACCCTCATCTCTGGAATTAACCTAGTGAATCGTCTCTGAACTGCCTCCAATGCAAGTATATCCTTCCTTAAATAAGGAGACCAAAACTGTATGCAGTACTCAAGGTGTGGTCTCACCAATACCTTGTACAGTTGTAGCAGGACTTCCCTGCTTTTATACTCCAACCCCATTGAAATATAGGCCAACATTCCATTTGCCTTTTTGATTACTTGCTGTACCTGCATGCTAACTTTTTTTGTTTCATGCACAAGGACCCCCAGGTCCCTCTGAACTGTAGCATTTTGTAATCTCTCTCCATTTAAATAATAATTTGCTTTTTTATTTTTCCTGCCAAAGTGTATAACCTCGCACTTTCTCACATTATACTCCATCTGCCAAATGTTTGCCCATTCACTTAGCCTGTCTATATCCCTTTGCGGGTTCTTTGAGTCCTCTGCACAACTTGCTTTCCCACCCATCTTTGTATCATCCGCAAACTTGGCTACATTACACTCGGTCCCTTCATCCAAGTCATTAATATAGATTGTAAATAGTTGAGGCCCCAGCACCGATCCCTGTGGCACCCCACTAGTTACCGTTTGCCAACCGGAAAATGACCCATTTATCCCGACTCTCTGCTTTCTGTTAGTTAGCCAATTCTCTATCCATGCTAATATATTACCCCCAATTCCGTGAGCTCTTATCTTATGCAGTAACCTGTTATGTGGCACCTTATCGAATGCCTTCTGGAAATCTAAATACACCACATCCACTGGTTCACCTTTGTCCACCCAGCTCGTTACCTCCTCAAAGAACTCCAGCAAATTTGTTAAACATGATTTCCCTTTCATAAAACCATGCTGACTCTGCTTGACTGCATTATGATTTTTCAAATGCCCTGCTACTGCTTCCTTAATGAAGGACTCCAGCATTTTCCCAACGACAGATGTTAGGCTAACTGGTCTATAGTTTCCTGCTTTCTGTCTCCCTCCTTTCTTAAATAGGGGTGTTACATTTGCGGTTTTCCAATCCGCTGGGACCTCTCCAGAGTCTAGGGAATTTTGGTATATTGCAACCAATGCATCCACTATCTCTGCAGCCACTTCTTTTAAGACCCTGGGATGTAGGCCATCTGGTCCAGGGGACTTGTCATCTTTTAGTCCCATTATTTTACCAAGTACTATTTCCTTAGTGATAGTGATTGTCTTTAGTTCCCCCCTCCCTGTGGCCCCTTGATTATCCATTATTGGGATGTTGTTAGTGTCTTCTACCGTGAAGACAGATACAAAATATTTGTTCAGAGTCTCTGCCATTGCCCCGTTCCCCATTATAAAGTCCCCAGTCTCATCCTCTAAGGGACCAATGTTTACTTTAGCTACCCTCTTCCTTTTTATATACCTGTAGAAGCTCTTACTATCTGTTTTAATGTTTCTTGCCAGTTTACTCTCATAATTCATCTCCTCTCTCTTTATCATTTTTTTAGTCATCCTTTGCTGGTTTTTAAAAATTTCCCAATCCTCTGGTCTCCCACCAATCTTGGCAACATAAGATAACATAAGATAACATAAACAGCAAAAGAGATGAATAGCCAGTTAATCTGTTTTTGGTCATGTTTATTGAGGGAGGAATATGATCCAGGACACAAGAAGAACTCCTTTCTCTTCCTTGAATAGTGCCATGGGATCTTCTACCTGAATATGTGAACGGCAGTTTCAGTTTAATGTCGCATTCCAAAGACATAAGCCCGAATTTTTCTCAAGGCCTGAGCTGCACTCCTGGTGTAAATCATCTGGGAATGCAGCGGAAGGGAAGTAAAATCAGATAGAACTTGGAAATTCCAGGTCTCTGTCCAAAAGAGCATCAGAGGCCAGTTCCAATGGGACCTGGAGGGGGATGGAACCTCTGTCCAGCACGTGTAAGGATTCTGGCGTCATGAGAAGGTGGAGCCAGTGGGACAGGTTCCCCACTGGCATTCCCATGGCTAAAACCTAATTTTTGCCTCGTGATCTGGATATTGGGAAAGAAACTGCACCACGGTCATTGTTGGGCTAGAAGTGGGTCTTCAAACTGGGGTCAGGACCTGGAAGATCCCATAATTGCCTGTTCCAAATGTATTTGCTCAGACCATCCACCACCCTCCTTCCATGCTGGCACCCACGTTTTGCCCATACTGCCTCTAATGGGGACAGGAGCAGAGGAAAGAGGTGGAATGGGTCAAAGAACTTTAAGGCCCACAAAGTTTTAGCATGAAAGTAGTCTGACAAAATGGTATTTCCGCCTTCTGGAGTGGACAACTATGCATATTGGACAGGCCATGCAACCTGCAGTACAAAATATTGCATTAAAGGGGTATCTGTTAAACCTGCACCTGTTAATCATGGCAAGCAAATTTTCAGATCATCAGAGCTTGCATTTTGTTGTGAACACAATTACGGACAGTTTGGAGGAGACCCAAATTAGTGATAGTTAAAGTGGGATAACTATCACCTGCAGACCAAACATGCTGTGCAGAATCTAAATTGAAGTACAACATCAGAAGCAAACAGCAGTGAATGTGTGCGCTGGAGTTCAGAAAAACATGGGCAGAGAGTTAAAATTGGCAGCAGAGGAAACAGACAGCCAGCACTGTCATTTAAGCTGAAATGCACAGACTGACAACGAAGAAGGAAAAACAATACTGCAGGTTTGAAAAGGAAGAAAATGAGTGATAGCACAAGCAAGAGATCGAAGCAAAGAAGTGACAGCAAAAACACAAGGTAACTCAGTGCTGACATGGGTGGAAAAAATGAAGAAACAGCATCAACATGCACCTGAATTGGCAGAGAGGGGCTTATCGACCATAAGACCATATTTTAAAATGACAACAAAGCAGACACAGGTAGCTATAGACTTTATTAGTCTTCAATTCAATTCCAATAATGGAATTATCAGAAATAAACGAGAATTATCTGTATAATAATACCCTAGAAGGTCTTTTCCTGTCCGTCATTGTTTGTATGTTCGTATGTAACAGTCAACATGTATTTAGAAGGGGAAGATCCTGCCTGACCAACATCCTTGACTTCTTTGAGGAATTGACATCCGAAGTGCTTTGGTAAGACCATACCTTGAGTACTTTGTTCAGCTCCGTTAATTGAGACACAAAGGAGATGTCCAAGCATTGGAGACAGTGGAGAGAAGAATCACAGGCTGATTCGTATATTCCTTGGTCTGAGTTATGAGGAAAGGTTGGCGAAACTAGGGCTTTTCAACCTTTAAAGTTGGTGCCTAATAGAGGTATCTCTTATAGAGGTATGTAAGATAGTTAATGGGATAGAATAACTAATTCTGGAGACGTACTTGAAACGAAACTGCGTGAGTAAGACAAGAGGCCACAAGTTCAAACTAGTAAAACACAAATTTAGGACATATCAGGAAGTTCGTCTTCACACGAAGAATGATCAGTACATGGAAAGGACTGCTGGACAGAGAAGTAAAGAAAAAAACCTTGGACTAATTAGATGCTGCAATGGGAGACATAAGGCTGGAATTTTGCCGGCGCTTAGGGGGTGGGTTTGGAGGCGGGACATTCGGCAAAATTGCAAAGATTGACAGCGGGTCGGAAACCCACCGTCAACCTGCCTCCACACAATCTTCCCAAGTGTCGGGTCCCCGATTTGCGCAGGGACCCGACACCAAGCGGCGGGAAGAGGATTATAGCCACTTAACTGCTTGTTAACAGGTTGTTAGCAGGCAGTTAACAGGCTTTTTCCAATTTTGACACTTCTACTGCGGGCTTCCCGACGTCCGGACACCACGCCAGCTAAGTGTGGAGTGTTGTGAGTCTGCTGTAATGTTACTGCATTGATGACAGCTGCAGAAGTGGTGTGAAGGATCCAATGATGCACTGGTGAGTCTCAGAGGTAAGAAAATGTTGGGAAATTCATTTCTAATGCATTTAGACTTTTCTGAAGGTAACAAGTTTTGAATTGTATGTGTAGTCCCACCTCATTGGGAGAACCTCTCTCACCAGTGACAGATCGTTTCTGTAACCTCACCTGCAGCTGTCATCTGTTCTAGCCTAAGGAGGGAGTCACTGGAGCACCTGGGTGTAAGAGCTCACCTTTGTACAGTGATTGTCAGTGTTTGCAGCATCTCAATGCTGTCAAACACTGAAAAATCAACTGTCAAAAAAATTATGCGTGGTCCCTTTAAGAAAACCGGCAGATGGCGCGTCATCACATGACGTCATCTGACACCGGCTTCCTCTTAATTGGCCGGCAAGCCCACAGGGCAGGCTTAACAAGGCCAATTGATGTAAAATTACATCTGTGGGCCGGATGTAGTGGGGGGCGGGACTGGAACCCGGAAGGCAGCTGACCTGCTCCCAAGTCGTCTCGAAGCATAAAATCGTGGCCAAGGTCTTTCTGGGTGGATGAATTAAAATAGGGCACGAATGCAAATAGGTGAATGGGCATGGTGAGAGGTGGCACAACATGTAAATGCAAGCAGCATTATCTCCAGGATCTGAATGCAGTGTCAAAAGAAATGCAATGATCTCACGAGGATGCCTGTCTATGAAGGTTATCACAGCATTGCATTTTAATGCGACCAAATGCTTCCAAGCAACCATTGGTGACAATTTACTCATTAGTTAATCTTCAGTTCATCGATGCATAAAACATGCCCTGGGAAACACTTTTATCACTCTCCCCATGGAAAGGAGACAATAGCATGAGAAGATGCAGCACCTTTAGCAGACTTTCAAACTCGATAGCATATTTGAATAATCAAGGCTTTAATTGCATTAACGTACAGGTAACTTTGGACCACAGGAACAGAACAATGCAAGTAAACATCGATTCAGAATTTGGAGGTTAGTAGACACACCACCAGTCTATGATTATGTTGCCTTCTCCTTTATAACAGAGAAAAAGCACTTTCAGCATTTGGAAGAAAAGAGAATGGTTTCTCAGTGCCCAGTTTACATCCCACTTTTTGTGAATGGATGACTAAGTAGAAGGTAATTAAAATTCAGGTAGCATTTTCACTTTGTAGCACAACATGCAATAGTTATGTTTGACATTAGAAGCATTTTTAAGTGTCAGCCACAAAGTTTAAGCTGAAGCATAATGGACATGGAAGGGCAGGTGTGAAAGAGGGTGTACCACTTCTTACCATACTCCATCACCGATGCAGCACCATGTTTGGGAGTAGTGCTTGTGGATGCATACTATGGACATAGATTATATTTGAGGTGTCAAACTGTGGGCAGCCTTACCTTGGCCCTCTTCATCAGGTCTGAGAATTTCTTCATCTGCTCCTGTGACTTCTGGGCATGGGAGACAGCATTCCCTGAATCAACCACCTCTTGCCATGCTTGCTATGTGACACAACGGAGGGATCGCTTTCGCTACAAATATGGCTACCTTCCTTTATTGCACCTCTTCCAGCAGAACATCCTTGAAGGAGGCATTTCTGCCCACCTTCTGCCGCTGCTCTTCAAAACATCCCGTTATGTTAAAATGGAGCAGCAATCCCTTAAGAGCTGCTGCCCCAATGATTCCCCAACCCTTTCCATCTGCTTCATTCCCTGCGCTCATGGGAAAAAAAACAGAGGGCACATGCAAATTAGTCCAACGGTTTGTCATCACTGAATCTAGCACGATCAACTTCCCTCTCCACTTGCACAATAGACTAAGGGAGCACAACAATCCCGGCTCCAATTTTGCCAGGGTCACTCAATTGGGCCGATCATATGCTCTGTTGTGGACATATTTAATAGAAAGTCAAAACCACGTTTTCTTCGATATCCATTTTGTCTTGAGACGTTTATTTAGAAAGATATATACGATTTATGGAAACCCAATACAATTACCATGCATCAAAAAGCTATTTATTTGGATGATAGTTGTCGCTCCTTCTAAGCTATCGGTAATATGGCTTGAAATGACTGGTTAATGGTAGGATGCACAATATCCAGCCATAGGAGGGAAAACATTTCTACGTCACTTACCGATTATTATCTTGAGCAGTCAATGTTTGGGAACTGATAGAGTATAAATAAAAGCAGTTATCTATTATTGAATTAGTGCTTTTTAAACTAACAAGGAAAATATAATTCTGTATGTGAGCAATATTTTCAAGATACGTTTAGAATTACTTCTTGCGCATACTTGTTAGCATCTCAAGCAATGAGCTTTAGGGGTCCCACACACAGCTGGGATATTCTCAGCAACACATTTTACTATTCCAGTATCTGCACTTCTAGCATTGTTGTAGCCAGGTAGCAGATTTCACCATGTAAGTTCTTTAACTGACTATTTGGAACTGGCTCTATGCTATAAATGGGAAGCTCCTCAGACATTTTCCATAGATTTTCTATCAAATCCATCACAGGCCTAGCACTTCAGCTGATTTCAAATATTTCCATTCATTTGTATTGTTTTTCTGGTTAGTTCATCACACCCCTGTAAATATTGCAATACAGTTTTATTGCACGTGGAGATGAAGCAAAATTAATTAAACTTTCAAAAATAAATTCTTTTTATTTAAAAAAAATTAGGAAGTGTGATAATGTTGGAAAAGAACAAAATATTTAATGCAATCAATGATAGCATCTATTGCTGTGAGTAAATATAGGTTCCAAATGATCCCGAAGTGCAGCATAATACAACTATCATACACTTAGGCTGCGATTTTGCCAGCGCTCAGAGGGCGGGTTTGGAGGCGGGTCAGGAGTTAAAATCAAAATGATTGACAGTGGGTTGCGAACCCGCCTCCACGCGACTTTCCAAAGTGTCGGGTCTGCGACTTCAGATCAGACCCGACACCAAGTGACGGGAGAGGTACTTAAGGTAGTTAACATAACTACTTGTTAACTGCTATTTTGACAGGGTTTTTCAATTTTGCCACATTTTCACTGTGTTCCACGTCGTTCGGCAAATACGCCAGCTGATTGTGTCGGGTCTTCCAACAAGCTGAATAGTTCACAGCTGCAACTGCAGCATAAAAGCTAATCTGCCACATCAGTTCAATTTCAAATGCCAGAACTTTGTGATTTCAGGATTTGGAAGACATATTTCAGGTGTATTGAGGTTGTAAGTGTGTGTTGTGAGATCTATATGCACTGTGACCTCCTTGGAATAACCTTTCTCCACATTGACCGAGTGCATATAACATCTCATCCTCAACTGAGATATATGCCAGCAGAATGGGAACCATTTATACTCTCTCATCCTGGTCCTCAAATTCGGAGGATGAGCAGCCGTGGCAGCAACAGAACTAGGCACACCAGCAGCACCAACAAGAGTGCCAACCTTCTCCTCAGCCACCTGCTGCTGCGCAGGGCAGAGGGTGTCAGCACAGGGCTGCACCTCGCCGCAGGAGATACCCGCAACACAGGGTTTACAGGCAGAGGATGAGCTTCCTCAACTTGACTGAGCAGCAGTGCCAAAAGAGACTGAGACTTTCACGAGTGGTAGTCGCTGACATCTGCACAATGCTGCACCAACACCTGGAGCCCAGAGGAGCGGGTAGACACCCCTTACCAGTGGCTGTCAAAGTCACCACCGCCCTCAACTTCTTTGTTTCAGGGTCCTTCCAGGGAACATCTGCAGACATCAGCGGCATCTCCCAGTCGGCCGCACACAGGTGCATCACGCAGGTTACCGATGTCCTGTTTGCCAAGTCGGCCAATTACATCCACTTCTCAACGGATGAAGCAAGTGTTACCGCGCGGGCAGTTGGGTTTGCCAATCTGGCAGGCTTCCCAAGGGTGCAGGGCATCATCGACTGCGCCCATGTGGCCATCAGGGCACCCCATCACAACCCAGCTGTATTTGTGAACAACAAGTGCTTCCACTCCCTTAACGTCCAGCTGGTGTGTAACCACAGGAAGAGCATTATGCATGTGTGCGCAAAGTTCCCTAGCAGCTGCCATGACTCGTACATCCTGCGCCAGTCCACTGTGCCTCAGCTCTTCAATCCGCCAACCCAACTTTCCAGATGGCTCCTTGGAGACAAGGGCTATCCCCTGAAGACGTGGCTAATGACACCGATGAGGAGGCCATCAAACAAAGCTGAGGAACGCTACAATGACAGCCACATTTCCACCAGAAGCATCATAGAGCAAAATGCGCTTCAGATGCCTGGACAGATCTGGTGGAGCCCTACAGTACGCACCAGCCAGGGTCTCCAGAATCATCGTGGTCTGCTGTGCACTGCACAACATCGCACTGCAGCGTGGCTTACTGCTGCCTGAGGATCAAGTGGCTCAGCGCACAGCCTCCTCAGAGGAGGGGAAGGAGGAGGAAAAGCCAAATGAGGCAGCAGATGAGGAAGACCTGGCGGAGGCAGCTCTTCCAGGGCAACCAGCACGCGAGCACATTGCTGGCCATGAGGCAAGGGATGGACTAATCCATGCCAGATTTGCGTAACTTTACGCAGCACAGACATGTGGCTGGCACATGCACATGAAGGTTGGCAAGACCTCCCTTCCACACCATATAACATCTATACAATGAACTGTGCATTCCTATCACTCTCCCCACCATCACTGCAGATGAAAGGCACCCTCACCCCTCACTGTGCCACTTCCAATTCTGAGCACACATAGGGCAACACATTGAAACATTCAAATTGCATTACTTTCATACAATAAAAATAAAGAGCACAAGCCTAACTTTGGTTTATATGAAAACACCCAAGTGACTACCCTTGTGACTATTTGTGTGTTAGCTTTCTCTTACACGTACTTCGATGTGGCGCTTCCCCAGTGGCTTCAGCAGATGTCGAGGCAGCTTGCTCACTTCCCTGCTGCACCTGCTTAGACGCCTTTGGCGGTCGTCCTCTGGGTTTGGGAGCCTTGCACGGCCCTGCCAAAGTCTGCTCCACCTGCGACTGTGCAGGGGCAGACTCGACCATCTCAGTTGGGTGAGGCATCTGGGGCTCTGACTGAAGGCTCGGCAGTGGCATGGGAGTATGAGCGCTTGGAGAGGAGCCCCCACTTCCTTGTTCTCGACCACCACCATCTCTCTCATGGGTCACCCGCACTTCACTGCTAGCAAATAGCTGGAGAGCACCTTGCTGCACATCAGTGGGGCCATGTGGACCCGTCTCTGTACCGACAGTCCTCATAACGGGGACGTCCATGTACCTCTGGTTCCTCTCCACGATAGATGCCCATCTATTCTCCATAACTGACGATCTATCTAGAAAAGTCACCATGTTGGTTTGTGTCTGCCGATTTATGTCCTCCATGGAGGTTGCCATCCTTTCCATGGCGGCACCTACATTCGCCATTGCGTGCACCACGGCATTGCTCATGTTTGAGATGGACTCCTCCATTCTCTGCACACTCGCAGTTACCGTGGTTGCAAACCCAGTCAGAGCCTCCTACACTTGTTCCTGAAACTCCAGCACCGCTCTCTTTCTGGGTGGCCCCCGAGGCTCAGCGTCTACATGCAGCTGAGCAGAGCTAGGAGTGTCCTGCGGCCTCCGACGAGGACTCTCCACTGCTGTCCCTGTCTCCACCATCTGCTCCTACTCACTTGTGAGCTGTGATACACCAGGTGACAACACTACTCTATCTCGCAAACAACCCACCGAAGGTGTGCGTCTCTGCGCTGGTGCTGGGTGCGCTCACTTCTGCTGACGCTGCTCCCTCAGAGGCTGGAGGTTCCTCTGAGGAGTTCTCCTGCTCTTCCTCCAGGACAGTGGGGAGGGGGGCTCTCGATGGTCCTGTGGGGGATTAAAGGCATGAGTTAGACATGTGATATGTAGGTTGCAGACACATCCCATTGTGCAGATGATCAGCACTCAATTTCTATGAACATCAGATCCCATATGAGTCACTCATTAATGTAAAATCAGAGGGTTGGAAATCAATTCTGTCACCAGCTTGCTGTACTGCGCCCGTCTCTCCGTCCCCCATTCCAGCTCCTTTGCAGCTCCATGATCTCCAGAGCTGCCTCCTCAGCGTGCATTAGATGCACCACGGATGGTGGGCCTCCTCCTGTCCTCCCCCTCACCCTCTTATTGTGGGCTCTCTTTTCCTGCAATGAGGGACACAAGTGGAGTTTCAGAGAGATTTATGGAGTGAGTGTAAAGAATGGATAACATAGATGTTTAGAGGGAGACTATGATGGAGTGATGTGCCAACACCAAGGTCCCTCCCTGTGCGTTGTTAGTTGTTGTCATTGCATAACAGGGAGAGTGAGTGTGAGGGGTGCATAGCAGGATGGTGAAGTGATTCTGTACATAGAGAGAGAGGGATGGGTGAGGGTGCAAGGGATGTTAGGGTGAGTTGGGATGTGCAGGAGTAGGTTGCCAATACAGAGTGATGGGGATGAGAAGAGATGGGAAGCAGATTGAAGGTAAGTGTGATGTTATACTCACTTTTGTTGAGCGCAGCAGATCATTAAACCTTTTCCTACACTGCACCCAGGTGCGTGTACAGACCGCCCTTGCACTGACCTCCTCAGCAATTTGCAGCCAGACTGTCTTTGTGTGCTGAGGAGACTTCCTCCTTCCATCTGAAGGGAAGAGGACCTCCTTGCGTCCTCTTACTCCCTCCACAAGAGCATGGAGGGAGTCATCATCAAACCGGGGAGCAGCCTTTGTTTGTTGTGCTGCCATGCCTGCCCAGCAACCAGCACTCGGGAGCAGAAAAAAGAAAGTACTAATCAAAGGGGACATGGCCACCTTAAATATAGAGGCTCCCAGCGCGTCATCAAGCGCGATCAGCTGACCCGCACCCACCGATTGGTCCAGGTAACACGTACGGCGACCTTAATGAGGCCAATCTAGGGAAAATCATTATTGCAGGGCGGCTGGAACCGGGAGCGGGACCGGAACAGTGGACCTGCCACCATCCCACCTCCGGGTGGAAAATCCAGCCCTTAGTATCTTTTCTTTCTTCATTATTAATTTACATGTTTAACAATAGAATGACATCTAATACATTGGGGGTGATTTTAACCCTACTCCCTCAGCAGAAACCTGGCGGGTGGGCAATTAATATCGCCCTGGCCTTAGTTGTCCGACAGCTATCATGGTCGCAACATCTGCAATTTTAACCTGCTCTCCTGAGCAGGCAGCAAGGACAAGCGCCCGGAGCCAGCAGGGTCCTTCTTTACATATGTATATTGCGGCCTGATGACATCATTGAGACCCAACTGTAATCTTAACTCAGGCCTGAGCGGGGAATCACCTGGAGTTAAAATCGGGGCCAAATCTTTGTTTTTATTCGAATTCCCTTGCTAGAATGGAAGTTAAAATGGAATCCCAGTGTAGAATATCTCCTAGCAACCTAGATACACTGCAGTCCTCAGGTGGTTGAAGAGTATTTTTAGTAGTATTTGATTGCATAAGCAAACACACTGAAAATTATATGTTCAATGCTCGAGTCCTTTCCCTTTAGGGATTTAATTTTAGTTTAATATTTCTTGATCATATGTTCTGTTTGTGTTTGCTGATATTACAATATCTAAGATTATTCTTCAGAGACTAATTCTAATTTAATTTATCAGTAGGATTACACCAATTCTTCATATAATTAAATCTGTGCTAATATACTACTTTACTGTAGTGAGAACAGACTAATGTTTTACTGTTGTGTTCCAGTCAGTTTCTAAGATTATTTTGAGTTGTATTTCAGGATTCAGAGACCTATTAATCAAATTTTGATAGATGACAAAGGCTTTCTATTTGAAATAATAAAAACTTCCTCAATTCAATAAGGTACAAAGAAGGCTTTTACAAGAAAAATAGAAGTCGTTCCCAGAAATGGTAAAGGAATTTATTATTCAAAATGATCTCTTGGCTTTTGCATCACCTTGTTTGGTTTAACTATACTAGATCATAAATTAGACTGACAGCAGAACTATAAAAAGTTGTTCATCCAATTGGATTTCTTAAAATTTGCATAGTCAATCAAATAGTCTGAAAAAAATGGCCTTTGCGGTTAAAAATAACGGCGAGGCTATCCGTGCTCACCGTTATTAAAGAGTAAATCGGACAGCAACTTCCGGCGACTGCATATGTGCAGGCAAGAAGCTGCTGTCCAAGTTGCCCTGCTTCTCCAGAAGCTGCGCTATACTGGTATCTCGCTGAGAGATTCGGCATTGAAACACATGGAACAGCGTGAAGTTGCTGTACTTATCCACTAGATACCCACTAAACTTGCCAGAAAAAGTTTGATGGCTTGTCCATTGCAGTTTAAGTGGATTTTTAAAGGTGTGATAAGTTTTAATTACTGCCAAGCAACCTCAGTGGCACTGAAAATTTACTTTTACAAGTGTGGAGTCTCATTCCTTCAGATTTGAATTGTTATTGGAGATTTTTTTTTAAATAAAAGAAATGTTAATACATTAAAAAAAATTCTTCCTGTCTCTTTTATCTCTGTCTCTTAATCCCACCTTTCTTTCCCTCTTTATTTTGCTTTCTGTACATGATTTGGCATTAAATTAAATATTCTGACGTACACTTCCTGGTTTCGACTCTGTGCTGCTCATTAAGAATTCTTCAATCTGATTGGTTAAGGAGATACAATTGCTTGCCTTGTTCACACAGGTCCCAGATCCCTGTAGAGGGCATTGTGCTGAAATGGCTTTCTAATCACAGCAAGTTCCAGTGCAAAAGCCCATAGAAAGTCTGTGGGCAAGTGTAAGTGTCATGAACGACTGGCGGCATTCGTTCACCGCTGACAGCAAAATCTGGGCCATTGTGTTTGGATCTTTCGAATCATAACAGCCATATTAAGCTGTTACATGCTTATAATGGGAACTAAGCACAATATTTTTTTTAGCTTATGTAACCATCTCAACACATGGTCATAAAACATCACTACATCATGAGAACCACACATTGACAGGGAACATAAGAACATAAGAACATAAGAAATAGGAGCAGGAGTAGGCCAATCGGCCCCTCGAGCCTGCTCCGCCATTCAATAAGATCATGGCTGATCTGATCCTAACCGCCAATCTACTATCTATCACAGAACCATCTCCTGCATCTAACAGAATTGCACACACGAAATAGGAGCAGAATCAGGCTACACAGTCCCTGGGCCCGCTCCACTACCCACAGGGCCATGACCGATCCGAACCTAGACTCATGTCCAAATTCCTGCCCGCTCCCCGTAACCCTTTATGCCCTTTACTTCTAGGAAACTGTCTATTTCTGTTTTAAATTTAATTAATGTTGTAGCTTCTACAGCTTTTTGTGGCAGCATATTCCATGGACCTACCACCCTCTGAGTGAAGTAGTTCCTCCTCATCTCAGTTTTGAAAGAGCAGCCCCTTATTCTAAGACTATGTCCCCTAGTTCTCGTCTCACCCGTCATTGGGAACATCCTCCCCGCATCCACCCGATCCAACCCCTTCACAATCTTATATGTTTCAATAAGATCGCCTCTCATTCTTCTGAACTCCAATGAGTAGAGTCCCAATCTACCCAACCTCTCCTCATATGACCACCCCCTCATCCCCGGGATTAACCGAGTGAACCTTTTTTGCACTGCCTCGAGAGCAAGGATGTCTTTCCTTAAGTAAGGACACCAAAACTGTTTGCAGTATTCCAGGTGCGGTCTCACCAATACCTTGTACAACTGAAGCAATACCTCCCTATTTTTATATTCTATCCCCCTAGCAATGAAAGCCAACATTCCATTTGCCTTCTTAATCACTTGCTGCACCTGCATACTAACCTTTTGAGTTTCGTGCACCAGGACCCCCAGATCCCTTTGCACTTCAGAACTCAATTGGCAGTATAATATTGTATCCCCGACTTCCCACGGGACTACCTGGCCCACTCCTGACTTAAATCCACGAGAAGTGCAGCGGAAGGCATGTGAAGTTTGGGGGTGCCCATTTTGGGTAATACTTCTGTCGACCCCAAACATGGCCGCTGACTTTGGGGGTGGGCGGTATGGCCAGGGGAAGGAATTTGCAGACTGGATTTTCCACAACCAAGGCCCGAGTTTACTGCGTACAGTTTTGGTCTCCTTATTTAAGGAGGGATATACTTGCATTGGAGGCAGTTCAGAGAAGGTTCACTAGGTTGATTCCTGGGATGAAGGGGTTATCTTATGAGGAAAGGTTGAGCCTATACTCATTGGAGTTTAGAAGAATGAGAGGTGATCTGATTGAAACATGTAAGATTCTGAGGGGATGTTTCCCCTTGTGGGGGAATCTAGAACTAGGGGGTATAGTTTCAGAATAAGGGGTCGCCCATTTAAGATGGAGATGAGGAGGAATTTCTTCTCTCAGAGTGTCGTGAATCTTTGGAATTCTCTACCCCAGAGAGCTGTGGAGGCTGAGTCATTGAATATATTCAAGCCTGAGATAGACAGATTTTTGAACTACAAGGGAGTCAAGAGTTATGGGGAGCAGGCAGAAAAGTGGAGTTGAGGCCAAGATCAGATCAGCCATGATCTTACTGAATGGCGGAGCAGGCTCGAGGGGCCAAATGGCCTACTCCTGCTCCTATTTCTTATGTTCTTATGAGTTATGTTGGGCGGGCAGAATGCTGGGGGGAACGCAGCATACCGGCCTCACCAGCAGTGTAAGTGGGGTCCATCTTGGGGTCCAAGCACGGGTCTTGGCCTGTGCCCTCTAGGTAAAGCTGCATCTCTAGGCAGCGATCATTTTACAAGGGGGCTGAGAGTCTCTTCACAACCTGACTCTAGAACTGGGGCTACCGGGAATAAAGCGACGGCTGCCCAGTGCTGCATTACCCAACCCTTCCTCCCGCTCTAGTGGGTGCCTGAACATTTTTCACTGCAGAGAAGTGAGAGAGTACTATCCAAATTAATGAGATCGACTATTATTCATATCAGCACTAAAGGTTTGTGATATCTTGAACCTCACAGCACTGTCATTTGTTCTACTGTTAGCAACATTTCCAACACCCAGAAACTCAACCCCATTGTAAATAAAATATTAGAGCTATCCATTCTATTATGGGCACCTGCCCTACATACTGTACATTAGTAGCCTTAACATTTAATCCTTACTGGGAAATGCAATAGACACAGTAACAAGTACGTACATCGTGATTATCTATAATGAGTAGATGTGGAATTTTTCACAATTCCAGACCTACTTTGCTTGCAGCACATTAACTGACATAAATGAACAGTAGAGAAATAATCATGTGTCACTGACAATCTTAAAATCTCTTGGTATATATTTCTAGAATTAGCACACTTCCTCTGTTAAACATTCAAAATGTGCTGATATTATACAATAATGGACCTGAAATTGCGGCCAGAGGCTTCCCGCGGGCGAATGCTTCGGATCCGCACGAAAAGTACGCACCTACCTGGTGCCTCCGTATCTTTGGACTCTTGCGGTCCTGAGCCTGCAGGCGTACGCCCGTGTAAAGGCCCACGTATCCCAGGGGCGCATGCAGTTCGCAAGCGTCCCTGGGATCACATGGGCTGGCCGAACCAATCAAAAAGGAGGATTCCCATTATGCTTATGGGGATTCCATTTACATACGGAATCCCCATAAGCATAATCGGAATGACATAAAAAAACCACTTGCACACAACCTAAATAAAAATAAATCACCACGGCCGGAATTTTGCCGGCGCTCAGGGGATGGGATGGGTGGTGGGTCAGCTGTTAAATTGAAAATGATTGACAGCGGGTCGGGAATCTGCTGTCAAAACGCTCACACTGGACTTTCCCGATGTCGGGTCTGCCAGCGCTGAGCAGACCCGACAGGCAATGGCGGGGGATGCAATTAAAATCATTAGTGGCTTGTTTACAGCCACTTAACAATGCTTTTTTCTCAGCTTTTAGAATTTGACAGGTTGCCCACCGGTTTCCCGCTGTGTCTAGACCTTGTCTGTGAAGCTGAGGCGGGAGGTCATTGGCCATTGATTCAGCTGATGAGTTGACAGTTTCAAATGTTAAGTCAAAGCTCCCAGCTGATTGAGAAATGTTACCTTAATGACTAGCTTCTCTAAACTGCATTTCCACTACAGATTCAGAATGCTGCAAGTCTTTACACAAGTCTCCATCCAGTCTGACCTCATTACCTCTCCCACCATTGACAGATCACTTCTGTCATCTCTACTTCACCTGCCATCTATTCCATCGGCATCACTGCAATTTATACTCTCTCACCTTGGTCCTCAGAATCCCACCATGATCAGCCCCAACACCAGCATCACCAGGCACATCAGCAGCACCAACAAGAACACCAACCTTCTCCGCAATCAACTGATGCTGCACGGGACACAGGGCATCAGCACCCGATTACATTGCTGCCTGGGACGCTAGGGATGGCGTCACCATAGCCAGATTTACTTTACTTGGCGCTGTACACCCTGGCTGCCACATGATTCGCCAGGTTGGCACCACCCCACACCAACACCATAAAGCATCCCTGCAATGCCCAAGCCATTCCTTTCACACTCATCACCATTGCGGGGGGTACCGTTATGTCTCACCATTCACTGCAACTCACTAAGCCACTTCCAAAGGTGCGCACAAATCTGTCCAAGAACGCAAAGTGCTGAAAATAAAGATTTCAATGTTTGACAGCACATTAACAGAAACTTTACATGACATTGACTAAAACACCCAAGTGCCTACCCTTGTGTGTTGTTAGTTGGTATGATTGGACTAGGATGAGGGTGAGTGTGAGGGGTCGCTAGTGAGATGGGGAAGTAATAATGTAGATAGAGAGGGATGGGTGGAGGTGCAAGCTAAGTTAGTGTGAGTAAGAATGTGCAGGAGCAGGGTAGGGAAGGCAGAGTGATGGCGATGTGGTGAGTGGCACAGCAGGATGAGGTTGAGTGTGGCTTTGCAGTAACGTTTCGTGATCTACTGAGATCATTGAAAGGTTTGCCCCACTGCAGCCTGGTCCTCCTAACCACATCCCTGCTTGTGTCCTCCTGTGCAATCAGGCTGCGTTGGTCTCCTGGGGACATCTCTTCCGCCCATTGGAAGGGAAGAGAACCTCTCTGCGTGCTGTGACTCCCTCCATAAGCCTGGGTGTACCTCAATGCTGTAGAACACTGACAGCACAAATGTCAAAATAAATTTGCGCATGGTCCCTTTAAGGAAACAAGCCGATGACGCTTCCTTCAATTGGCTGGTATGGAGCCAGCAGTGGGGTCGGGACTCACCACCGATGTCGCCCGCCACGGACCCGCTGAGGTAGGGAAAATCGCGGCCCACATGTTTAAAATGAATTAAAATACAATTTAATTAAACATTTAAAACAAAAATGTAATTTTTTGAAAAATAAATTTAAACATTTTTAAAGGAGCCAAAAATAACCTAAACTAATTTTATAAACGTTTTTGAATGTTTAAATGATGTAAAAAAATTATTTCAATATTTATTTAAACCCTTATGCTCGTAAAAGAAGGCCCTATGCCTGCTTTTACCAGGGGTAAGAGTTTCGTGGGCATTCGCTGGGCAGTAGTTGGACAAATAGCCCAAACCTGCGCCAGCGAATGTCCATTTCCTGCGCATGCGGATGATCTGTGAAGCTGAAACTTGACAGATCACAAGTTCCAGGTTTTCACGCACGCACATCACATGCGGAAACTGGGAACTCGCGGGGCACTTACGACCTGCGTACGCACATAGGCCCCATAAAATCCAGGCCAATATATAATAGTCTATAGTATATCAAGATTAAAATAGAAATACAACCTATTTTCATTTTTTTTTAAAGTTTGGTTTAAAGGATACACCAAATATCACAGCTTTTTAATTCAACCTCTCAGAGACTCTTCAGGAAAAAAAATCTGACATCTAATTTGGTAGCTAGCAATCGTAGGTCTCAGTATACATGGTGGATGCCTTAACGATAACAACTGCTCCAGTAATATCTTGCTTTAAAATCTGTTCCATTTCCTGCTTTTTTCCAGTTCTGACGAAAGGTCATCGACCTGAAACGTTAACTCTGTTTCTCTCTCCACAGATGCTGCCTGACCTGCTGAGTGTCTCCAGCATTTTCTGTTTTTGCTCCAGTAATATCTATCTCCTCTCCACCCAATGGCAAAAATCACTGACATTCTTGTCAGATTTCCAAAAATTGTACATAACACTTTGAACAGCCTCTTCAATCCTGCTTTTCTAGTCAGTATACAGCACAGACTACAGGAGAGAAAGATGCTGGTTCTGAAAGTATGAACTGATCACTTGTATGGACAAAGATACTCTGCGACACAAATTTATTTTGTTTTACACTGTATTATGCCAAGAAGTAAATAAATTGCTTCATAGTGTAGCAGAGCTAAACAATGATTAATATGCATTCCTTCAAAGTCACACTGAGGCTATTTGACACCTATTGTCAAAGCATGAAAAGGTTTGTAAAGTCTGGGAGAATATGTTTCATATGTCAATAGCAAAGACAAAGCAAACTCTGCAATGAATCTGTTCGGACGAAAGGTCATCGACCTGAAACATAGGAACATAGGAACAGGAGTAGGCCATTCAGCCCCTCGAGCCTGTTCCACCATTCAATGAGATCATGGCTGATCTGCGATCTAACTCCATATACCCGCCTTTGGCCCATATCCCTCAATACCTTTGGTTAACGAAAGCTATCAATCTCCTGTTTAAAATACACAATTGATCTCGCATCAATTGCTGTTTGTGGAAGAGAGTTTCAAACTTTTACCACCCTTTGTGTGTAGAAGTGCCTAATTTCACTCCTGAATGCTCTGGCTCTAATTTTTAGACTATGCCCCCTAGTCCTAGAATCCCCAACCAGCGGAAATAGTTTCTCTCTATCTACCCTATCTGTTCCCCTTAATATCCTGAAAACATCGATCAGATCACCCCCCTTAACCTTCTAAATTCTAGGAATACAACCCTAACTTGTGTAATCTCTCCTCGTAACTTAACCCTTGAAGTCTGGGTATCATTCTGGTAAACCTACGCTGCACTCCCTCCAAGGCCAATATATCCTTCCTAAGGTGTGGTGCTCAGAACTGCTCACAGTACTCCAGGTGTGGTCTAACCAGGGTTTTGTACAGCTGCAGCATAACTTCTACCCCCTTGTACTCTAGTCCTCTAGATATAAAGGCCAGCATTCCATTAGCCTTTTTGATTATTTTCTGTACCTGTTCATGACATTTTAATGATCTATGTACCTGAACCCCCAAGTCTCTTTGGACATCCATTGTTTTTAGCTTTTTACCATTTAGAAAGTACCCTGTTCTATCCTTTTTGTTCCAAAGTGGATGACCTCACATTTGCTTACATTGAAATCCATTTGCCACAGTTTTGTCCATTCACTTAATCTGTCAATATCCCTTTGTAATTTTATGCTTTCATCTACACTGCCTACAATGCCGTCAAATTTGGATATATGACGTTCTATGCCATCATTTAAGTCATTAATAAATACTGTGACTAGTTGAGGCCCCAACACAGATCCTTGCGGGACACCACTAGTCACATCCTGCCAATTTGAGTACCTACCCATTATCCCTACTCTCTGTCTCCTGCCGCTCAGCCAATTTCCTAACCAGGTCCATAATTTGCCCTCAATTCCGTGGGCTTCTACCTTAGATAACAGTCTCTTAGGTGAGACTTTATCAAATACCTTCTGGAAGTCCATATAAATAACATCCATAGACATTCCCCTGTCCACTACTTTGGTCACTTCTTCAAAAAATTCAATCAGGTTTGTCAGGCATGACGTACCTTTCACAAATCCATACTGGCTCTCTCTGATGAACTGAAAATTTTCAAGATGTTCAGTCACCCTATCCTTAATTATAGACTCTAATAATTTCCCAACAACAGATGTTAGGCTAACTGGTCTATAATTCCTTGGTTTCCCTTTCTCAGCATTCTTAAAAAGCGGAGTGACATGCGTAATTTTCGAATCTAAAGGGACGGTTCCTGAAGTTGTAGAGAACTTTGGAAGATTATAGTTAGGGCATCTGCAATGTGCTCACCCACTTCCTTTAAAACTCTGGGATGGAAACCATCTGACCCTGAGGATTTGTCACTCTTTAGTGCCATTATTTTCTTCATTACTGTTATTTTACTTACGTTAATTTTATTGAGTTCCTGTCCCCGATTCAATATTAGTTTCTTTGGGATTTCCGGCATGCTATCCTCTTCTTCTACTGTAAATACTGATGCAAAGTAATTATTCAACACGTCCGCCATTTCCCGATTGTCATTGACAATATCACCACTTTCAGTTTTTAAGGGGCCAACATTGCTCCTGACCACCCACTTTTCCCTAATATAACTGTAAAAATTCTTCATATTGATTTTGATACGTTAACTTTGTTTCTATCTCTACATATGCTTCCTGACCTGCTGAGTATTTCCAACATTTTCTGTTTTTATTTCAGATTTCCAGCATCTGCAGTATTTTGCTTTTGTGTCTGTAATGAATCAAATAGTTTAAGGAAGAGAAAAGAAAATTTAGAGTGAAACTGTTCTTGTCAATGATTTTGCTGACAATATTGGTGTGAATATAAGTGGAATTTCCTGCTCTGTAATGAAGCCAACTTTTTCAGTAAAGTTACTGACAGCAGGACCTTCACTCCATTAGTTTCTTATCCCCATGAACAAATTATCATATTTTTCAATGCAAATTGATTCACATATTAATTGTTCCATTTCTTTGAAAGCTATTACAAAGCTGAATACTTTAATTGCAAAATGAAACTCACTCTTCTCTTGAGAAATAGTTTTAGAATGAATATGGATAACATTGTCACATGATCTGTATTGTGCTCAATCTTTCCCTTTGCTATAAACTGTGAACCATGATACACTCATGACTGGGATAGAAGCTGCTGAGATTCATATAACATCCAGACCCACTGTGCTACCATTTGTCCTCTAGATACCTAGCAATGGCTGCTGCCCTCATGGTCTGATGCAGAAAACACCTCTGTACTATTAATTTCTGTCACTGGTCTGGTGATCTTGCGAAATGTCCCTGTTCACTAAGATCACTATACAAGACCACGAGTTCACGATTGACCTTTAACATATGTTAAATTGGCCCTTTTTCACTAACTTTTCATTTTTGTTTCTGAAGGCATTTCAGGAAAATCAGCATATAACTACCTGCACTTGTTATTTTTTACTCCAGTCTTCTTTTTTACTAATAGTATCAGATAACAAAGTGTAAATAAATGAAATCATGGATAACATGGTGATACTTCAATGTACTGTGCCACAAATTTATAGAAGAGAGGCTTGCATTTAGTTTTAGTTGTGGTATCATCTGGAGGGAAGATACCAAGAAGTCCACTGGTTTTTCAAAGTAAAAATAATTGCTCCGTTTTATAATTTATCTCTCCTCTACAGCCTCTTGACCGGGAAGAACATAAAAGAGGTGGAGAAAAACAAATTTATATGAATCTGTAAACATTTTTGCAATAGCTTATTACGATAAACAAAGGCCGTTAAAAACATGAGCAACCTCTCTGATGAAATTAGTTCCAAGAGGAAATCATTCCAGTGGTGAACCCTTTTCCGATGGTTTCCAAATTAGGCAGTAATGGCTTGACACTACTGTGGGTGGACTATGTTATTTGGGAACGGATTGGTAGATATTAAAGCCTTCTCACGAATTTCTCTTTCAAAACCAATGTGGTGGTCAGGACAAAACACAAGAGGCTTCATCACTGCCCCACCCATGTTATTTTTTAAAAGGGCAATACTGCAGTCAAGTCAGCAGGACAAGATTCCAGCTATATGAAATCACAACAGCTATGGGTGGGAGTGATTCAAAGTATTTCATATTATTTTTAATTTTAGCCAGCTGGGCTGGATGTTCATTTTTCATTGTAAAAGAGTGGTTTTGCAGACTGTGGCCTCAGCATTACCAATACCTTCTCAAGGGCAACTTGGGACGGGCAATAAATGCTGGCCTTGCCAGTGACGCCCACATCCCATGAACAAATAAAAAATAAATTAAATTAAATTAAATTGTTTAAATGAGGTTGTTACTACCAGAACAGGAAAACAGCTGTAGTAGTGACCAAAACATATTATTCTGAGGTAGTAAGCCCAACACCATGCCACAGGAAAATTCCACCACATCAGCTCAATACATTGAGGCCGATTTTCTGATGTCCAAGGAGGCGGGTTTAGAGGCGGGAAAGGCGGAAAAATCGGAAACAATGAGGGCAGGTTCGGAACCCGCCTCCAGTCCGCCTCCGCATGATTTTGCCGGTGCCGGTTTTGCAGGGCGGGAAACGGTCCCACCTCCAGCTGGCCAGAGCGCTTGTTAAGTGGATTAAATGCTCGTTAAGGGCCACTCTAAGCCTATTTTGAGAGGCCCTCGTGATTTTTCGACCATTTTGGCGTGTTCCACGACCCACCTAAACCACGCCAGCTAAACCTGGCGGGTTGACTAGTGGGTGGTCTCCTCACAGCTGCAGGTCCAACATTAAATCATTTATTTCATCAGGGATTAGTTGCAGGTGGCAGAACTTTGCTTTAAAAGGTCTTTGAGCACTTTTAGAAGGCCTTCCGAAGTCAGAGGTGCTGCAGCTTGAATCTATCAACTGTGGGACCTCCTTGGAAGACCCTCTCTCCACTTGCAATGAGCGCTTCCCCAACGGAGACATCTGCAAGCAGCATGGGAACCATTGGTTTTCTTTCACCATGGACCTCAGATTCGGATGAGGAGCATCCACGGCAGCAGCAGAACCAGGCAGCTCAGGAGCAACTGCAGCAGGAGCCCCAACCTTCTGCTCAGCCACCTGATGCTGCACAGGGCAGAAGGCACCAGCGCATTGAGGCACCTCGCCGCAGGAGAGACCCCCGACAGAGGGTTTACAGACACAGGATGAGCTACCTCAACATGAGTGAGCAGCAGTGCCAAAGGAGGTTGAGACTTTCGCAAGAGGTTATCCGAGAGATCCACGGCCTGCTGCAGCAAGACCTGGTGCCCAGAGGAACGGGTGGACACCCCTTACCAGTGGCTGTCAAAGTCACCACCGCACTCAACTTCTTTGCTTCAGGCTCCTTCCAGGGATCATCAGTAGACATCAGCGGCATCTCCCAGTCAGCCGCCCACAGTTGCATCACGCAGGTTACCGATGCCCTTTTTACTAAGGCCCACAATTACATCCAGTTCTCAAGGGATCAAGCAAGTATAACCGCCCATTCGGTTGGTTTTGCAAATATGGCAGGCATGCCAATGGTGCAGGGCATCATAGACTGCACACATGTGGCCCTTAGGGCACCCCATCACAACCCAGCTATATTTGTCAACTGAAAGGGCTTCCACTCCCTCAACGTACAGCTGGTGTGTGACCACAAGAAGGAGTTCTTGCATGTTTGCACCAAGTTCTGTGGTAGTTGCCATGACTCTTTCATCTTGCGGCACTCTAGTGTTCCTCCGCTTTTCATTCCGCCAAACCAACTTAACGGATGGTTCCTTGGTGACAAAGTCTACCTACCCCCTGAAGAAGTAGCTAATGACGCCGATTGGGAGGCCAGCTAACTTCAGCCAGGTCCATCATCGAGCAAACCATTGGGTTGTTGAAGATGTGCTTCCGTTGCCTTGACCGATCAGGTGGAGCCCTGCAGTATACACCATACAGGGTCTCCAGAATGGTCGTGGTCTGCTGTGCACTGCACAAAATCGCACAGCATCGTGGCTTGTAAGCTTCCTGATGAGCAAGTGGCTCAGTTCCAGCCCTCCTCAGATGAGGATGAGGAGGAGGCTGAGGAGGAGGAGGATCTGGAGGAGGTGGAGGAGCAGGAGGAGGTCAGAGCGCCGGTGTATCGACCAGCAGCAGCAGCAGCACGCGAGGACATGGCTGCCCGGGTAGCAAGGGATGAACTTATCCTGGCCAGATTTGCATAGGTTGCCCAAGTTGGCACATATCCATGGCTCCATCTTAAGACATAATTGACAATGGACATGACTCTCTGGCCTCCTTTCACTCAGGCCACCAACCTGACAACGCAAATGCGGCGGAGCCCGTAATGTGGAACTGCCTCAGGCGAAAGAACAGATGCCATCACGCCAACATTTTGGCATCAAATCATTTTAATGCTTTCCAACAGGGATGGCATTTCATCAATACACAGAAGCATTCACCCAATCTGTACACAGATCTGGAGGTTATATCCCTTGCCAGCTGTACCCACACAGCCTTGGTTTCTTTGGGAGGCCTCTTCCTCCCAGATGAGTGGAAGAGCACCTCCCTGCTAGCTGTCACCCCCTGAAACAACATTTGCAGCGCCTCATCCGAGAGCCTCGGGGAGGCCCTTGCCTTGGAATTGGACATAGTGGTTTCTCAGAATATGTTGCAGGTGGTGCAGCATAGGCAGAAATGCTGTGGAATGATCCAAGGTAGCAAGAAGCCATAAAATCAGACTGGAAAAGTGATGTCAGCAGAGGCAAGTTTCAGTCCCAAAACACTAATTGACCAAGGGCATCCCACACCTCTGAAATCAAGTGGCCAATCAGGGGGAAATCGCAATTTTTTGAAAACTATCAGTGGAGGCAGGTTTCAAACCCACCCAAACCGAATCCCGCCTCCAGTGGGAAAATCACCCCCAATGATATATTAAAAGCAGTTCCTTGGGCGAGAAATTCATTATAGCCAAGGAATGGGCAGTGTTTAGACTAAAAATGGTGAATTAGCGCCAGGTGAAAATCGACTAGACTGCACGCAAAAATCATCCTCACTCCTTATTAAAATGATTGGAGCCATAAATCTAGTCTAAAAGCCCAAGCTCATTGGCATTACACTGAAAAGATGGACCAATATCAGGTGTAGTCTAAATGCAAGTAATGATTGCCACAGGCTTTTTTCACTGCTTAAAGGGGAGGTCCATTGATGCTGCAGCACCTCATTCTCAGCACTGTTGGCTGTGCAGCTGCCCCAACAACCATAAGAAGAAAGACAAGGAGAAGGAGCACTTATTTACAAATCCTGATGGCAGATTGCCGCCCCAGGGAGAGAGCCCATAGGTTTTCCCATGAAGCTTTGGAGGCATTGGTTTTAGCGGTGGAGAGAAGGCGGCCGGTCCTGTACCCAACTGGCAGGAGGCCCTCACCACAAGTCTGCCGTACTTTGTGGAGGGAGGTGGCACACCACATCACGGACAGCACTGTGGTCCCCAGGACCCACATCTAGTGCAGGAATAACTTTAACAAGCTCACACGGGTGGGCAGGGTGAGTGAAGGCATGAACAAATGCTACATACTACCATCTGTACCACAAGCTTCACACACTGCTCAATGCACCACACCCCCAGCACTCACCCACTAACAATCTCTACCTACCAACACTCACACCCACATCTCACACCTTGCACACAATGACAGCTATTCAACTATGGCAGGCACATGTGTCATTAGTTATTAGAATGCATGTGATAGTTGTGATATGTTTATGCATAAGTTTATTATTAGAGTTTGGTATTTTTTGTGGTCTCTCTCATTTCACCTTTGCACCCAGGAGGATGCTGTGATATGGCATGACACAGGGATGGTATGATAGGGATGTGGTGAGCAACGGGGATCTGGGGTTTCATTCATTCAAATCGGTGTCTGATGAGCCGCAGGTCCGGAAGCCCGATTGTCCGGCTGCCTCCTCCCTCCCTCCCTCCTGTTCCTCGCCTTCTTCCTCCTCTTCTTCTTCCTCCTCATCTTATTCCTCCTCGTCTTATTCCTCCTCCTCCTCCTCCCACTATGCACATGCTCCCGTCTTCCTCATTGCCTCCACTCCCTCCACTGTTGATCCTGGAGGGCAAGGTGGACTGCCAGTACAGCCCCCATGACTTTTAGTAAGTGTTGTAGGTTGAATCTTTCAAGAATAAATTTTTCACTTTTCTACTTGCCACAACATTCCTGATACCAAAGAACCTTCAAATCACTAAATAAAACTGTTGCAGTAACAGGAACTAACACACAGGCACTGAAATTTCACTCACCTGTCAGGTGCGAGTGATTGGGGTTGATCCCTTTAAATGACGTCCCTGGAGCTGGCTTCCTGGTGCTGCGTGCCAGCTCTCCCTGTCATTGTTAACTCCAGGCGATGAGGTAAGTGGCGAGAAGCAATTTGGCAGATCGGGCATTCAGTGAGCGTTGTACACTCACTGACGTCATGATCTCCCTGGCGTTGAAGTCCCCGATGATCGCTGTTACCGGCAGCGCGATGGGGGGTCACGATTTGGCATGTGGTGCTGGATTTGACAGGAGGTGTCATTACAGCTCTCAACGCCACATTAGCACCATCTACTGGCGCTAATGGATGGCGCTAAGGGGACGAATTTTCCCCCCCTTGTAGCTTGTCATACAATGGTATAGACAGTCAATGAGAGAAGGTAACCTCTCGGCCTGCAATGTTGTGTCGGGTATGGAGATTCCTGAATGAACAACATGACCAAAGAAACGTTTCAAAATTATAATCGAATAAAGTAAAATTGTAATAGACAACTTAGGTTTTGAAGCATGTCAAGTAATCAATTGTGACTTCAACAAAAGAAATAGTGCAGCTATTTATAAACAGCCCAATCCTGTGTTGAACGGGCAGTGGAGGAAAATGTTTGAACTGAACTGTCATTTTGTAAACCATATTTATTGCTTCCACTGGATTTCTGCTGAATTGGATTGCAAATAAAAAAGGGGCTGTTCAAAGTACAGCATGCGCAATACCACTCCATATACATGAATTGTCTTGGGTGAGCCGAGAGATGAGGTGCAGAGTATATTGTTTGAGCCTGAGGTGAATTTGACAAAGACTGCTCGCTATAGGTTGCAGGGCTATTAAACTTGATGTGAAATAAAGTGGTTGGAGAGACTGCAGCCCTTAGAGAATTGCAATTCCATCTTATGGCAAACCTAGTCATTACAGGACATTGTCACAAATAACTTGAAACTAATTAAAACATGTAATGCAGGTCCATGATGCTATAAATGTATTTAACATTTTTACTTTATTATATTTATGAAGATTGAACATTTATTTACAAGTGACTATTCAGAATACTCCAGCTTGAAGATTAAATTACTGTAAAATCATTTAATTTTGTTCAGGTAAGTGTTGGTTAATTTGATCTTTTCTGGTTAATTGTAGAAAGGGGACATGCTAGTCTAGCAGATTAAGACGCTAAACTGAATATATCAAAAATGTAGCTTACAAGAGAGGCTGGATAGGAGTCCACATTCTAAAAAAATAGCTTCACAAACTGATGCATATTTATTCGACAACATTTTACAATGTAACTTAATTTTCTCTGTTCATTGTTTTCTGTTATACTTTTGCTTTTTCATGAGAAAAATGACCTATCTCAATGCAGTGCTGCAGTATTTGGCTGCATATATACAGGACTATGTATTGACAATAAAACATACTTGTATCCTGCTGTTGGGGAGAAAAACCTTTGTATTTAGAGAACAGAATTGAATATTATATTTCTTTCTTGTATTAAGATTAAATAATTTTTAACCATGATAATTGAACATTATTTATTCCACTGATTCTACACTGTCTAAAATATTAACTGAACTATATCCATTCATTGAATAATTGTCAAAATTAGCTGCCTCCACACTATCAGGAGCTCTGAAATAAACACTTGGGTGAGACAAACTGCTTCAGTGTTGGATTACAATACACATACAAGGACAGTTTAGGTTTCTTGCCTAGGTGTCACTTTGATTAATGCTGCTTTCCTTCAGGTGACCTTGAGGTCACATAAATACTGAAAAGCCTATCTTACTCATCGTGACGCTAACATGAAAATCATTCTCTAATTTACTTTGTAAAAAACTGGTGAAAATTCTGTTTGGGTCCATTGGTTAGACATTTAATCAAAATGGCATATGTTCTACAGTAAATAGCGAAAGGACAAAAGTGTGAACTTGGAGCATTTTTTTTTGGTATATACAGTGGGTTTCCTGAGCATTTTCAAGCCAAAATGACGTTTTGCTGAATCAGATTAAAATTCTATATAGAATACAAGCAATAATCTAGGATACAACAAATTAAATCACTGAAAAAAATATCTTTATTGATACTGCCTAATAATTTCCTTTGAACTGGTGCAAAATGTTATATCAGTCTTTAAAATATGAAGGATGAATATTTAAGTTGTCTGGTAGGCTTTGCAATTTACAAAATATTTTATATTTTTTTGTATTCTGGCAGAGATAAATATCACATCAGGCAGTTGTATGTAACTGGATACTTTCCAATATTGTCAGTCAGTACTCTTATCACTAGTAGTCTATTAACAGTTAGTCAGATCTATAAATCACAATTTAAAAAAAAAAATCACTGAGCATTTGGTTTTACTGTTACCAATTCTGAACTCACAGTAAATGTTAACTCATGATTAAGTGTTAAGCACTGTACATTTGTTCTTTCCTCTGTCAGGCAAAGACCCTGCAATATAATGCCACTAATTAGGTCTGTTATCATTTCAAATGATTTTAAATACCAATATTTTCATATTCCCTATAAATGTAATTGTGTAACAACATTTAACTTAAAAAAAATATTTAATATATCAATCAAATACAGAATACAGACAGTATGACACTAGAAGCATTAATAATGGTTTGGTCGGCTGGTTGAAAAACAGAGTCATTATATTCATATGCTGTCAGTGCACTGCAGTCGCCAAGCTTTGTATTTCATTCAAGTTACTGTCAGTCATAATGCAGACATGGAATCATACCACAGGAGCTTCCATTTGTGGCAAGAAATTGCCCAGGTATTGGGCAGTTTGTGAACATACCTCTTCAAGATGGAGTCTATGATCTCTTCTTGACTGGCATGCCAATCTGTAATTTGGCTTAAGTGCCTACCTGAGCTTAACCAGTTACTGTGAAGCTGCCTTACTCACTGGTGAGCATAGTGTGATGATGCTATGTTTTGTCAGTGCTGGAACATTGTGTTGCACTGTCTTGTCCTCATCAAGCCTAACATAATAAAACATGGAGTGAGAAATGGACATTCAGCTGATCAAGCCCAATCCTTCCACAAAGCACTCATTTAACTGTCTACCCGATCAT